>CM031859.1:76205704-76645603 GCA_018697195.1 Certhia americana
GGCAGGGGGCCCGGCCGGGGCCAGGTGACCGCCGGAGGGCAGGGGGCGGCCGCGGGGTCCCGGCTCCGCAGCCTGCGCCGCTCAGACTGCCTCGGGAATACCTGTGTGGAGCTGCGGGCGCCGACCGGCCGTCTGCTCGGGACACGGCCCGCACAGCTGCCCCAGCTGCTGGGGCTGCGTACCTGGACTTCGGCAACAGCTGAGCCGTTCTGCGGTGCTTTAATGAACAGAGGTGAGGCTTGAAAGCCCCAAAAGCGTAATATACGTGCTTCGCTCTGTAGGTGGGAACTCGATGGAAGCGCTTGCACACCTTAAAGGTAAGCACGTTCCTCCATCTCAGCCTGATGAGAGCCAGAGTTTGCTCTTAGGAGATATCTTACCAGCATTAGGAGGGACCATATTCATCCTTGTTTTTCTTTATGTTCAGTGTGTATTAGTAAAGAATTAAATACAAACCACAATTGTGCACACTTAATTAACGCATAAGAAAAACTGCCCACGTTTTTCTCCAGTGTGTCTTAACCAATCTCAGCCTTTAGCACTGTAAACAAAAAAACAAAGTTCACAAAATAACCCGAAGGCTACATCTTTTAAAATACTCAGAAGCTGATGTGTCCGAGTTCATTCCAAGAAACTTTGTGGAGAATCATTTTGTAAATCCAATAGCTTGGAATTCAGGTCCTCCTCCCAGGGCTCTCCTCTGCTCTTTTCCAAAGCTTTAAGGACACTGACCCCGGCTCCAAACTGACGAGATTTTGCTCTTGATTGCTCTTGGCACAGCTACACAGCCGGCAAGGGGAGCAGGAGGCTTTTACATTTACCCGATTCTAGGCAAAAGCCAGTGTTAGGAGCACAACGGCCTTTTCCTCCTTAGTTCTCATCTATTTTAAACTGCTCAAAAATAAATAGATGTTTTAAATAGATCAGAGTTTGGAGCTTGCTATAGTCACAGCAAACGGGATCCACATCAATGTCAAAGGCTTCTGCTCCCGTGCCTCCAGTGGTCTGAATTGAAACCTGAATTGTTTGAAAAGAAAATGCCACAGGTACTTGGGTATTCTAAATCCACAGTGGGTTAAATGAGAATGAAACTCTGTCGTGCTTCAGAGAAAAACTGAGATAAAGCCTAAAAGTTTCAGAGCCCCAGTTTGAAGTAAACTGGGAAGTTCAGTGTGAGACCACTGCCTCTTCTCATAGCAAACATATACATATATTGTCTTTTTAACTTGGAAAGACATTCCCAGAAAGTGAACTGTTCAGCCTTCCAAAGGCTAATTACTGTAAATCCCAACTATATTAAATGTTTTTACAGTATTTAGGAAACAGAAAAACACCTTGAATCCAGTGTGGGGAGGTGAGGACTGAGTAAGTGGAGAGAAAATGACGTGGTACTCAGGATTGCTGTGCTACACAAGGCTTCTGTCGTTCAGAAGTTTTCCAGAATGAGATCACAGCTCCGTGTGTGGCTGGGTTTGTTGAACAGAGGGCAAAAACTGCATCATTCCACGGCAGGAGCCAGTTGTTTTTAAGAAATGTGAGGTTTAAGTCATGTCAAGCAGGGGGCAAATGTGGTGTATTACTGGCTACTGTACAGCAAATGGTAAGAAACCTCAAGGGAAATATATCCGCAAAGGTGGATGCCTTGCATAGAATCACTGAGGTATAAAAACATTCTTGAAAAAATATTTAGTGTTATCTGAAATTAATTGCTTGAGGTCAGGCACTCCTCACAAATTTACATGGCAGATCTCATTTTCAGTGTTCTCTTTTTTCGTTTTTTTCCCCTCTAGCAAGGAAATCCACACTTTTCCGTTTGTCTGCTATCTGGTTTTGCTTCCTCCCCCTCATTCTTCCCCACAAGGTCTTGGATGTTAGGGACCAGGTTTGGCTGCAGTAATACATCAGGCTGGCCACAGAACTTTTAACAGCTAAAGGAGGACTTCAGTGAACCACCACTGCAGACTAAATCTCAGCTCAAAATTTCTTGACATGTAGAAGTTTCTGCTTCCGAAGGACAAAAGGTTCATCCAGCACAAAACAGCCAGATGCTGGCCTTTTAAAATCAAGTCAGGTGACTACTAAAGTTCTGAAGATTCTTTAGTAAATCGTGTCACTTGTGGGAAACCTGCTCTGGCTGCCTCCCCAGCTCCTGTGGAAAAGACACTGACTTGAGTTAGCAGTGACAAACAGGAATTAGCCACCTTTCAGGCACAGCCCTCTTTTGAAGAAGGGTTGGAAAAGCAGTTTGTTTCTACAGAATTGTTTCTGTTCTTGTCTCCTGTGGTTTGTGACTGAAGGGTAGACATAAGGAAACATAAAATTCCTTAGTCTGTACACCACCCACCAGAGGGGCAGACCTCTGGATGCTCTGCTGTAAGGCTGAGGCTGAGAAGGGCAGAACTGGCTGGAAGACTGGGAGCAGGACAGATGCAGGAGGCAGAACAGCTGCTCTGATGAGATGGCAGGAATGCTTCAAGGTTTAAGGGCTTAATGGACAGGGGAGAAGCCAGTTTGAGAATGTGAGTATCCACAAGAAGAACCAAAATAGCATTATTCAAACCAAAATCAAAGGAAGAACTAAACTGCCGTATATGTTTTTGCTCAACTCCCATGACTTTGGGGTCAGTCCTGTGAGGAAGAACAATTGTTTTGAGCTGTCAAACCTGGCAGCACTCAGGCCTCCACCGTTCTTTCCATCAAACAGCTGCTTCCCTGTGACTCACGGAGGATGTGTTTGATGCATAGGCTTGCAGGGCAACGCAGGGACCTTTGTAGGACACTTCAGTGAGGATGTGCAGTTACGCTGAGGGTGAAGTCATCTGAGCACAGGTGATCGCTGAGCCAGCAACAAATATCACAGTGCCACTGCATCTCACTGGGGCTCAATGCCCACGTTAGCCAAGCAGTAGGTTGAATAATCAGCAATGCCTGATGTGTCCAGCTATGGGGTCAGTAAATGGCCCTGGTGATCTTGTAGATCCACCAGGCAGCAAGTCTTGGCTTGTAAGGAAAGCTGGGTTGGCAGCTCACATTTAACATTAGAGTTTGACAAGTCTGAATGCTGTATTTAGCCTCAATTTTGGCTATTTAAGAAAACTTTTACAGTCCCATGTAGCTCCATTAGCTTCAGTTATATTACTTCAAACTTGTTTTGAGCTAAAGGAGGAAAAGCAGTCTGTAATTTCTTGTAAGCTGAGAATCACCTGGAGACCTGTATTTGCTCTTTTCCTTTTCTGTACTATACAATTATCTGAAAAAACTCCTGTATTCTGCAGTCTAAATTACACCTTTAGCCACAGCTCTGCACAGGTAACATGATTCTAATGTGAAGAGTATTTCTTTTGAACAAAAGAAAACTGCTTAGTCTAGCTGTCATCAGAGTAGGAAAAAGAAGTAATTGGTGTTTATTATGTCACTGAAGTATATAGCACACGTGACTCTGAATACATATGTGATTTGCAGAGTAAGACCATTTCTGCATGCTGTTTTTCAAACAGAACTGAACCTTCCAACTTTTGTTGTTTGTTCCTTCAGGCAGAACTGCAATTACTCTACAGTTTCTACTAATATCCTGAAGCCTCAACTGTTCCTGAGTGTTACCACAGTATATACGTCATTATATATAAACGTCATTAATACTGTTTCACAAAAGGACAAGTCCTGCTCACCCTGTTCATGTAGGCACTTACACTCACTTCCAAGGAACTCACATAGACTACGCCTGGATGGATGTGTGAGGCTTTGAAAGGAAGCAGCTGAGCTTTGATGTACCCATTCACTACTGGTGACCTTCCTTGTGCTTTGGAGATCTCTATTGACCATACTTGGCATGTCCCAGTAATTTCAACTGTACACTACGTTACCTTGAGTAACCAACCTTCTGCCTCCCACTTCTTGGATTTGCTGAATGTGCCTTCCCAAGCACCTTCTCTGAAAGAACTCATCATCTCCCAAGGCCACTCTCCCACTGACACTGCAGTCAGAGCTCTGCTGCACTAGGCACTGTACACACAGCCCAGGCGATAATTTAACTCTTCTGACTGGAGTCTAGCTTTTCAGGGGCCAAGGAACTTTAATGATGAGCTTGGTCCATGATATGAATTCATCTTGGAGCAGTACAAATCCTGTGAGGCACTCAGGTTCTGAAGCAGACAGATTAGCATGCAGATATTCCAGAGCCACAAGTCTGGATGGGAAAAGAAAACAAAGTAATGATAGTGGGGGTAGGGGTCATCATTCCCACTCTGACTACTACCAAAAGAGATTGCAATACGGACTTTTTTTCTTGCATTAAGTCACACTGAAAGTTGGATCTGTTTTACAAAGGTCTGATGCCAGTCTGTCACCACTGACCACCACCATATCCAGCAAAACACACACTTAAGGCAAGTAAGAGTAGGCTTCTTTATAAGTTACTGACAATAGCTGTAGTAAAAGAAGTTGTGTGGATTTCCATTTTAACAAACTAGAAGAAATCCCTTCTAGAATATTTGGCAGTTTTGCAGTCATCCTCACGGAAAATAACTGATTCAGGAATACAGATTTTTTTCAAGATATTAAAATCTCCACACTGTGCTGTTGCAGTTAGTCTTCCCCTCAAGGAAATACATATATACTGTCTACAAAACAATTAAAATATCTATAGAAATTTTTTATTACACTATTCCTTACAGTTGTTTGTTTCTTTGTACAATCCTATATACTCTGAAAATAAATAAACTGTAGAGGAAATTAGGTGGAAAAGACCACAAAAATAAGAAAATACATACCATTATTTCACTTTACCTTAGGAGAAGACATGTTTAAGCTAACATATTATTCACAAAAGCAAAGTAAATATTATAATTAATATTTGAAAACTCTCACAGCATGACTTACGTTGTATGCCAAGAATATTAACCTCTACAAAAATAAACTTCAGCAGTGGACCCTGATTTTTCAGTGTTGCACTGTGTGCTGCTCAGACTTATGAAAGCTGAAAGAAAAAGTGTCTGTGTAAAATAAAGCTGCTTCTGACTTCAATTAGCATTGAAGAATGTCTTAAAGTTTCTTAAAGTTTTCATAATTTTACATAATCTAGGCAGACCAGCAAATCACTGCAAGTGGAAGTGAAGCAGAAAGAAGTGGTATGAAACTAAGGAAAGAGGAGGTCATGGGAACACCAGCCATGATTCCCCCTGCAGCAGCTGCTGGATAACCTGAAAGGTAATGTTTTCACAGCCTCTACTGTGTTTGGTCTCCCCCTCTGACAGCCTGGGATGAAGTTGGGTGGACAGCTTGGGTGTCTGCTGTCCAGTTTAACCTTGCTTTGCATGTCACAGAGATAGGAACTCAGCCCTGCTTGGCACCTGAGCTTGACTGTCAGGGCAAACGATTGTTTAAAGACCAGCTGGGCACATGGAGTAGCAGATCCTGGCTCTCTGAATTTAAAAAAGGGCAGAATACTACTTCTAATGATGCACTTGGAGCAGCTCCCAGCATACCAGTATTAGAGGTTGGGAGTGTGTATATAGGTTCTCTGTCTGCTGCTCTTTCAAGGTTTGTGGTGGAAGGTGATGGAATGAAAATTACAAGCTTTTTTTTTTTTTTCATTTTTTTTTTTTAAAAGTAAGTAGGGAATAAAATGCTGGGCTTTCATTTTCATCACTTTTCCTCCAATAGCAAAATGTGTCTGTAGAGATGTTTAATGTCAGTCTGCAGCGTGCCTGTGTTTTGCATCAGGATGTGTGAACACTGACCCTGGTCTGAGCAGGAGGACCTTTGAGGGTCCCCTCCACCCTCAGTTACCATTTGCATCTGTGATGAGGTGTGGCATCATGCCTAACAAGCAGCCTCAGGTGGAAACAGGCACAGGTGCTGCCCATTTTGGGTGGGTCAGAAACCAGTTTCAAGAAAGCAAGCCTGCAGGGTAATAACGTAGAAGACTTCCTGGTGTAGGCTACAGGTGGGAAGGAGATTTTGGACTGGAAGAGCTAGGACATGCCAGAAGGGATGAAGCAGACCCCAGGAAAAGGCTAAACACCTGTGCTCACAGATGACGCCAAGCACAGTCTGAACTGATCTCTCCACTAGGCAGGTTGTAACATAATAGTACTGTAGAGTGACACACCAGCACCTGCATTCAGAAAATACAAATTCAGTCTGGCTTTATAGCAAAGAGACTTAGCCAAGGAGAGCCTGGTAGGGGCCGACTGCACCAGATAATCAAAACACGGTCTCTAATTAACCAGATCAAAGTGATGTGAGCGACTACTTGACTAGAACCTTTCTCAGGTCATAGCCAGTTTTGCAGTGTTCACCTGAGCCTAAGAAGAAATAAAAAAAAGCAGACATGATTGTGAGAATCATACATTTTTCTCCTCCCTTAACAGCTGGATTTAAAATAAGCCTCTATAACAGTCAGATGGTTTCAAACCTGCCATCGTAATTTACCACGCTTCCCTGAAAGCAGCAGCAGATGAATCCAAACAGTAGAGGGCTTGTGGTCCGTCCCCAGCATGGGCACGCCGCCGTGCTGCTGGCAGACACTGCCGAGCCGGCCAGCCCGGCAGTCACGAACCGGAGCCCACCTGAGGGCAGCCTGAGCCCTCAGTGCCTGCCTTCTCCCAGCGGGGCCCGGCGCTGTGCCCGGGGCCCGGCGCTGTGCCCGTGTCCCGGCGCTGTGCCCGGGGCCCGGCAGAGGCGCGCTGGTGTCCCCCCGCCAGCCTTCAGCGCGCAAAAGCAGGCGGGTCCAAGAGCTGCACATCTGCAGGCTGGCTTGTTGGAATACACAGGATCACACGCAGCACACACGAGCTGCAAGCAGAGAGCCTCTCAGCTCTAGGCATCAGCATTCCTAGCAGAAAAAAAAAAAAAAAAAAAAAAAAAAAAAAAAAAAAAAAAAAAAAAGTCTGAAGGATGTGCCTCAGTGCTAAATAGCCTGTCTGCGGGTGAGATTCTTGTCTGAGTCACAGGTAGGTGGGCTGTAAAGAGAAAAACCATTATCTGTCCAGAACTGGGTCAGCCAGAAAAGCAGGCATTTGTAGCATGAAGTTTCAGCTCATGCAACCTCTTTTTCTCGTTTTGCTTGTGTCAACTTTTAGCCAGCAGCACACAAAAGATTCAAATTCTCTAGATTCAGGATCCTAGTGTTTTGTTCATATTAAAGTTTAATATTTTCTGAAAAAAATAAGAAGAAAGGAAGCAGATTTCTATCCTTTTATTCCAAAACGAGTGGAGCATTTTCAAGGACCACAGTTTTGACCGATCAGTGTTTGTACAATCTTGAACTGAAAAGAAGTAATCTGAAGACAAAATGAATGATCTACCTCTTCACAGAAGCTTCTCATCTGTTCCTGTTCAAAGCACATTGATGTCCATTTCTGACCTAAGATCAAGCAGTACCTTTACTCCTTCAAAGTTGAACTAACCTGTGTTGCTCCTCATTTTCTGTGGGGTTGTAGCCACGGCTGACAAGGATCAGGATTCTGCTCCAGGACTGTAAGTTTGATGATTTCCAGAGTTGATTTAAAGGCAAATGCAATTATGAAAATCACAAATTATGACTGCCAACAATTTAATTTGAGAGAAAGACTCTTCAGTCAAGAAAACCTGAATGAAGACCATATGTAAGTTCTTAGTGCTGACTGGCAAAAACGTCAGTGGTTTTTCTGAGAGTTTGCCAGTTTCGTGAAAGATACAATACGTAACATTTTCAGGGTCTCCAGGAATCTCTTGTGATTCTTTACAGTTCAACTCATCAAAGAACACATTTTCATCTTCAGTGTTTCAACATTTAAAGTAGCTTTTCCAAACCAAAATTGTACAGCTCTTCAGTCTTGTCGTCTATTATCATGTATCTTTCAAAGACTAGAATAGATTTATACTAATTGATTTAGCTCTTCTCAAAGATAAGGCTAATAAACTAAACTTTCACCTATAATCTTTTCTTTAGGCTTTCTTAGTCTTAAAATGAGTGGGCTTTCTCCCTCTGAAAGAATTTAGGATTAGTTTTTATTGCAGAGAGGATATCAGTTTCTTGACAATACAATTAGGTAGAACAAAGTCTTTTTACAAATAGTTAGTTATACCGAACAAAATATTAACAAGAGCAATTTCAGTATTTCCTCATAATTTGATGTAGGGTTTGTTAAAAAAAAAAAAAAAAAAAAAAAAGGATCCATATTTATAACTCACCTATTAAAAGTGCTTGTTTTGACTCCACATCCAAGTCTCATCTTGTCTCTGTGATCTCCAACTTTTCAGGCAGGCTGTGCCTGAGGATTAAGTTCAGCCCTGTCCTGGAGAAACTGGGGAGTTTTCTTAACTTATGCATGTTTTAGGTTGCTATTAAGAGCTCTGATCAGCACATCAGGGGAAGTGGGGGTGGGTTTTCTCCTTTCTTTTAAAACTTGTTTGTACAGATAAGCTGAGGCTGAATTTGCATTTCAACTAAACAAACCTCTTTAACAAGCAATTTTCTCAAATACAACACTTTTCAAATGTTTCCACAGCTAATTTTTTTTAAGTGCCCATAAGGATGTCATCAGACAGGTAGCTTATTATTCACATTCCAAGTAAAAGTCATAAAATAGCTTTGAGTATATTCTATAAGGAGCATTTTGTGAAGG
Source organism: Certhia americana (assembly GCA_018697195.1). Lineage (NCBI taxonomy): Eukaryota > Metazoa > Chordata > Aves > Passeriformes > Certhiidae > Certhia > Certhia americana. The sequence goes on from CM031859.1 coordinate 76,214,314, forward strand.
AGAATATGGGCATCATATTGTTGAAAGAGGTCCTAGGGATCCTCTAAGCAGGGAGAATTTCTCCTTTTTTGTTAAGTGTGCCTGCTGTAAATAAATGTTTGATGGTTTGTCTTGTGTATTGAATGAAAAAGAGTTAATGTGACCATCTAGTTAGGTACGTGTGTTGAATACTTCATTATCTAATTTTCACAGCTAAAGACCCCTGATTTAAAGCATCTTTTTCCTCTCTGGCTGTGCAATAATTTCCAGTTCATGTTAGCCTGTATCATGAAAGCTTATCTTCTTAGCAGGCTTCAAGTTCTCTCTCACTGGTAAAGTAGTTTAGCTCTATGCCAAGCTGGAAAACTTCACCCTCCCCCAGGGGTAAATAAAATCCCTATAAGCAAGAGTTCAAGTTGAGCAAGTTCTTCACTAGTTACTCTTTCCATGAGTCACACACTTCTCTTCTGCAGAATCTGTCTAGCTCCTTGTCTCAGTGATATAAGATCAGCATAATCTAAATTACTCTTCATAGCTGAAAACAATACTAACCCCTAATACTAATGAGAATAAAAGCCCTCTGCAGTAACAACACAAAATTTCTTCCTCTTTCCTTTTGCAGTTTTCTTCTCACTTCTCTCTTATTCTTCTCGCTGTTTTTCCTAGGTCTGGCTCCCTAATCAAAACAACATGCTTACCTTCTCACATTGATTATTTCTAAAGCAGCCACTAATCTTCTTAATGCTTTTCAGTCAGGAAGATGCTCTTCTTTTCTTATACTTTGTGATTGTGTCTGCGTCAGGAAATTGGCATGTGGTCACTCCTCACAGAACTTCAGTGTACAGGGCTTAGACACAAACCAGCAGCAGAGTGGTGGAGGACACAGAAACAGGTTTCAAGAGCTAGCAATGCCTGTTAAAGTCCACTTATAATTTTAATAAAGGTTCTTATTTTGGGGAAAACCTAATGCTCTGAGTGTACTGTCTGGTCCTGTAATCAGCTAGTCACTCACAGTCTTAACAATTGTCTTAACAATTATATACAACCATTGTTTCCACAGTGCAATTCCAGCAAGAACTATAAATAAGAAAATGTTTTTACTTTTATGACTTACTAAATCAGAAACACTGACTCAGAGAATAACCTATTTTATCCAGAGAGGGACATACAGTACACTGACTAGCATCTTCCAGGGCTAGGTGTTATGTTAGGAGGGTACATGAGAAACCTTTCTTCAAAAGTAAGAAAGTAACATTCCAAGTAACAAAGAATGCTTAAATAGAAAATGTATGTGAAAAACCATGAGTTAGTTTTCATTGTAGTGCTGAATCCTCGTATTGCCAGCCCATCTGAAATACTGTGCACAGCAAGAAGAGCTGTGGTCCAAAGGGGGACCTTTGATTTTTGTTGGGTATTACGGTGATACGGGCACAAAGGTTTGTGTATTGTCAAGAGAATCTTGTCAAAGATTATAAGCCTACTGAACTGCTTGGAATGTTCTCACAGTTTCATTTTCCAGGATATCTCCAGAAGCGTAGCTGGTGATGTCCAGGCATTGTGGAAGATGAATGATATTCTTCTCACTTCAGGAGAAGCTAAGCCACTAGGTAGCCCGTTGAGTCCAAAAGGAGTTACATCAATATTCTGGCTGCACAAACCTGTAGTTTAAAGATGTTTAAAGTCACAGGATTATGAGCATACTGAAGTAACAGAAACTATGGCACAAAACACTTTCAACTGCAAGCAATTAATTATTCTCCATTTATCTCTTTGTTTTACTAGGGGTTTTTTATATCTATAGGTTTTATGGTATACAAGAATAAATTCATTAGGATTTTTATATAAAGACATGCTAATGTACTTAGAGGAAAAATCAAAGCCCCATAACAGGTTTTGCTTTGTTTTAAAAGCACAATGGTGTGAAAGCAAAGCACATGGTTTAGGTTCCCTTTTATGGCTTTAGAATGTTGTCTGGCTTTTCCAAACCAGATACATAAATATGACTGTATAACCTGGAGATAGGAAAGCACTTGTTTAAACATGTGCATGCCCACAGCACCAAAATTTACAGAAACTCAGAGCTGGCACTGTGTTCTGACATAGAAATTTAGGGTTGCACCACACAGACTGAACAATTGCTCTAATGTTTGAAATACAATGGCTACACTGTTTTGTTTCCAAGTTCTTTAGGAAAAATCAATACACTTTTTTTTGGTACCATAGGACCTCTCTAGATACTACAGAAAAGTATTCAGTGTATTATTTCTCAATTAGCTGTTACTATACCCTAAAAAAAAAAATCTTCAAATTAAAGCTTAGGTGCAACTAACTGTCATTCAGGGAAAAATCTTGAAATTCAGTGGAAATGCTGTAGTAGCCTGTGGACTCAGAACTGGCAGGTAGAACACAAATAAAAAAGGCTATGAAAAATATCTAAATTATATATACCAGTTTCATTGTTATAAACCAGCAAGTCAACCAAGTGCTTTGTTTTATGAAGTATTACAGCATCAGAGGAAAAGGGGTTAGGGGACTGTATGAAAAGGTGCAAGGTAGTAGAGAAACTCCCCCACATTTGTCCCTGTTAGAAGCCAATTCCCTGTGCTAGTTGCAGTTGTGATATACACTGTATAAACACACTCAGCCTGGTGCTCCTCAGCCCAGAGAAGTTCACTTGGAAAACCCCATGTTTTCTCAGCTTAGCCTACTGGTTTCCCTTCCATAAGTCTACATGGATCACAGTCCAGTCACTTTTACATATGGCTACTCCCAGTGAGCAGTTGTAAGACAAAGATTTTGGTGGCATGTTCATTCCAAGCTTATTTCTTGATGGCAAATCATACTTCTGCTATGCTGGTCTCCAAAACTGATTTTGTCATCCCAACGCAAGGAAAGTACCTGTGTGGACAAAGGCCCTGAGCTCACAGCTGCCCCTAGGTATGATAGGATGTACTAACCTGTCAGGAAATCTCTGTGAGACTCTAAGAGAAAGAAAAGCTTCTTAGCTGTTCAAAATTACATTTGTTTTGAATGAGACACTGAAAAAATGTGAGCTGAAATGTTTCAGCCTTGGTCCCTGCTGCATTTGACTCAGGTAGACAGAAATTTTGGATGGAGTTACAGGAATGCTACAGCAATTTTTTTTCCTTGTACTGCAACAGTTCTCAGCAAAAAATGTTGACTTATCTGGGTTTAAGCTGACACTGCTGTGGCTCATTGTATCAGGTTCATATGTAACACTGTCTAGTTCTATTAAGCAGCTAATAATACTCACACCTATGCAACACTTTTCATTTATAGACTTCAACACACTGGCACAGCTGTACCCCTATTTTACACAGGGGAAAAAAGTCAAGGAAAGCAAGGCCAACACTGGACTTTCTAAAGCACACAGCAGTTTGGGTGGCAAAAGGATGTCGGATATTACTTGTTTTTTTCCCTGGTGTGCTGGAAAAGGGTTTAATTAGGCACAGTGGACTTCAAGTGTGCAGCCATTCACAGGGCTGAAGGCCCAACAGGGTTCCCGTGTCTTGCAGGCACAGCTGGTTGTGTTTTGGGGGCAGGGGCGCAGCCCTGAAGTGTGAAAGCCCCCTTAGTGCCACAGCCCCGGGCACAGCACATCTGCTGCACCCAACCACAGCCTGCTCCCGCCTTACAAGGACAAGCAGAAACACAGAGGGGAGAGACACACAGCCTCGGAAATGTTGGTGGCATGGGATCAGAGGGAACATGAAGAGACTGTGAAAGGAGAAGGGGAAACAGCAGAAACTTCCAGGATAGTGTGAGAAAATACATTCAGGCAAGAAGAGGCGGGTCATGCTGCACCTCGTACACCTAAGTTTTGATCCAGCAAAGAATATCAGCATTGCTTAAGTGCCCTTTTAAAATCAAGGAGCTGGAATACAAAGATGCCTGACTTTTGCACTCTTAACATCTTTCCACTTATATGTCTGTCTCTTTTCCTGCCCTGCGCTGGAAACACTGGCAGAATTACAGCCCAGTTCTCCTGAGTACCATGCTCAGGTAAATGGAAACTTAACAGGACAGGAAGCCAGCCCCTTTCATTACACAAGAACAAGACGGACCATAAAGCAGGATCCCAGGGTGAGACTGCCAGCAGTGCAGTCCTTATTGTTAGAAGCAATCCAGTCAGCCCTGGGGCACAGGCATACCAATGTCATTTTCATAGCCTCATTTTCATTGCCCCACCACTTCTTTGTGAGGCTGACATTCTCTTTTCATTTCCAGCCTCCATTTATGCACCACCACTTTATACTGACTCCCTGCTTTGTGTGTGGGAATTTTCTTTCCACCTTAGCAAAGTTCAGGCTTTTCCTGAGTGGATAACATGTAGGTCAAGTTATCTGCAAGTCTATTAGCACTTAACTTACAGATTAATAACAACTTCTCTGTTTATACAGGACTTTTTATCCAGTGTGCTTCCTTGTACGGAGGTGTAGACAATGGTCTTGTCTTAAACCACTAAAAAAAGTACAATGTTTAAGAATTATTGACTAGACTAATAGATTTATCTGTTAAATAACAAAGCTTTAGCCTTAAAAAAACATTGAAACAACATAGCCTTAAAAAAAATTTAAATAATGTGGAATTAAGACTTTTATAATTAGATACATTAGAGAAAACACACTTCAAAAACGTTTTCAAAAACACCAAACATTAGAACGTTTAGTCTGATGGTGAAATTATCTTATGAGTTTAAGAACTCATGAAATATTGGCATACAGTTACTTGACAATTAAACACATCCTGGCACATGTATTGAATGTGAAATTCACACTGGACTCCTCTATTGAAAACCAAATATTTTTTATGTGGTTTAAGTTTTAGGGCATTTGTACATTTACCAGTTAAACTGCTAGGTAAAAAAAAAATAAAAATAACAATGAGCATAAGTGTACTCTAAGAATAAGCTATCAGGAGTCCAAATATGCAAAAAAAATCATATAATCATAACCTGACTCTTTCTAAAACAGTTTAAGAAAAGTCACAGCAGCTGTTAGTTCTGATTTCCTTTCAAAATTAGATTGTTAATTTAGATACAACTAGAAGGTAAATTTGGCTATACCAGTTTAAGTATCAGTGTTCATATAATGTTATTGTTCCCTATTTTGCAACAATTCCCTAATTACAAAGAAATTCTAAGTTGCTGGAAAGCTGTGCCATCAGGCAGCTGGCTCAGCCAATCAAAACTAGGATTTTCTTTTTAAAGTGAATATTGCCATTCATGGCCGTGGGCTGCATGTGGCTCTGACCCAGCTGTTCAGGATAACAAGGGAGCAGACAAAGGCGTGTTTCACCCTTTCAAACTTTGCTGCACTGCTTCTGCTTAGCTTTTGCTTTGAGAAATGATGGGAGAGCACAGGCTTTTGGCTGGGGCACAGCCCTGGGAGCTGGATGAAGGGACAAGCCAGGCTGGAGCAGACACCTCCAAGGTCTCCCCCTCCTTGCCAGGGCTGCTGCCCCCTGAACACTCACCTTAACTCATTCTAAGCAGAGAGCAAATTTTTGCCTAGTGGTTGGAAAGGGGAAAACCAAACCCAGGCCCCTCCACCAGTTAGAATCTTTGGTCCTGTCTGACTGAGTGATCGTACAGAAGTGTGCCGTGATACCTCACTGTGCAGGGGACCCGCACGTGGGAGGTACCCACAAAGCCCTAAAAATACAAGACTATAAATGTACTGCAGAGTCAACAGTAAGGGAAATGTTTTCAGAAAATCCTAAAGGGAAGAGTCGAAAAAAACCAGACCAGCCCTCTGGGAACTCCGCTTTCCTAAGTCATAAACCCCTCAGTTTTCCCTGTCTGGAAAAGCTGTCCACAGTGCTCAGAACAATATGCTTTTATTTTTAGCCTTTTACACCAAATAACCATGAGGAAAAAAATACCCAGTGTCAAATGTCGTGAATAGGCAAAAGTACCATCTTGTAGTTAATTAAGATAGATATGTTTTTAAAAACTGGAGTTTGAGACATGAAACTGAAATTGTTCAACAAAGTTTACAAATTTAATATTTCAGGAACATGTTTATGTCTTTAACTAAAACATGCTTTCAAACTGCTTTAGTTTTTCATGCTATGTGTAAAAATTATTTCATGTTTTTCACTTTGAAATTCACAAAAATTTAGAATCTTAAAAAAGTCCTGAAAAATGGACATGCCAAATGTGTTGTTAATAAACCAAAAAAATTTATTTTATTGAATAAAATGGCTTGAAATGAAGCCAAACTTTCAAAATGGAAAGGAAGATACATTTTTTCTTCTTTTTCTGAAGGCATCCAACAGTGCAGGAATGCTTTGTTGAAAATCTAAAGATGGACAAATAATCAAAAACTTGGTGGAGCATGGAGCAGCAGACTGTATTAATTAAACCACAATTAACTTTGCGGCACTATTTGGTTTTGCATGGTCGAGCAGTATATTCATGCATGTTGTATCTAATCCTGCTATCACCAGATAGACAAAACTCCAGACACCAGGAATTTGGTTTGGCTAAGTCAAGCACAGTGACTTATTTCAGATGCTGATATCTATTTCACAAAAAGGAGCTTTGTTACTTTTCCCTGTATATTCTACAGCCCAATTCAGCTAAGACTCTGTTGCATAGGCATGTTCAAGGCAAACCTTCAGACAACACCCAGATATTGCAGAAATTTATAAAGATGTTAATGAGGCTTTGCCTGGGTGTGCTGCTGTATCTGCAGCTGAACTGGGTCAGAGACTGAAGCTCCTGGGCACCCTCCCAGCTGCTCGCTGTTGCTTTTTCTTTATTTCACTACCAGAGGTCACCCTCTTTTGAGATCTGCCTGTCACTGCATGCTTAGGTTAACACTGTGAAATGACATAATTGTCACTGTCATGATTGCTTTATCATTGGTACCTCTCAATAGGTACTCACATTACAGATGGTGAAGAAAAGAGTGAACTTGGTCAGTGGACTTGCTAATACTGCACTCACCAGCGGGGCTCAGGCTGCTGCAGGAGTTCAGGGTGCACAGCAGCAGAAAGCCATTGGAGGCACTTCTTACCTCGAGGGGCTGGCAAACCCCTCTGGATACACAAGCCCCTCTTTGCAGCCCTGCTGAGAGATGGAAATATCTACTCCAGTTCACTGGGCCAGTCCGTGTTCTCAGCCTCTGCTGTGCCAGAAATGCAGACCCTCTCAGATGCCAATCAAAGGCAACCTTTTAATTTGGCACAGCACAGGATAGGTGTTAAGGAACAGATACAGATAGGGTTTCACTGCATTAACACCTGTGGCAGGGTTTCCCAGAAATCTAGCAAACTGTAAGGGGAAGAGGTGATAAGAGGCAGGGTAGTTTTGGCAGCCTGCCATCACAAAGTGGTGTATGCTGAAAGTATGTCACAGGCAGATCCTGTGCAAAGGTTACAAGCTAAACGTTACAAATCCTAAAAGATCCTTGCACAATTAACATTTTAAAAATAATGTGTATTATATAAACTGCTGTGATTAAAAGAGGCCATTAACAGGGATAGGTGGCCTTCAGTCAGGATTGTGCTAATTAAAGTATACAATAGAAATATCAATCAAGTGAACTTAAGGGTGGGAAGCAGGCAGGAGGAAGGAGAAAGACATGACATAATCCCCTTAGTACCATGTGATATTCCAGTGCCTGAAAAACAGGACAGGCAGACAGAAAGGGAGCAGTCCTGCCATCCTGGCTGGGAAAAGCTGTCTCTACCAAGGCAGAGGTTCTGCCTGGGCTGAAAAGCCATATACAATAGCTCTGAGTGTCTACTAGTGCATACCACAGCTGGGGTACTGCAGCATCATGAGCCCATGAAGGCCTTGAAGAGGATGCTTTCCAAATGTAGCTTTAATAGGGAGTTTTGTTTTACTTTTTCCTACCTTGGTTTTACAGACTGATGGTTTGAAGTAAGCCCTGTCTTTAAGGGAAAATCTCACTGTCAATGTCCTCACACACTAAAGCTCTCTGGTTCTGCAAGCATGGCAATGGTTCAGAGCTTTTTCTGTAGCAGCATTCCTATCTATATTTCTCAGGATACCCTAATGATAATATAGTCATCCTTCTCTTAGTCACAAGGCTGTTTGGGAGATGGTATCTCTGGGTCTGAGGTGGGGGACTATCTGCCAGCAGACTGCTTTAGCCAGAAGAATCCTCTGGCACAGAGGGTGAGTCAGGAGCCTGCCAAGTACAGAGCACTACATGGGAGTTTATAATGAAGCAATGAAGCCTGTGCATGCTTCTGCCCTCGTTTGCTTGCTGCTATGGAGGATCATTCTTATGTTACAGCCCAGCTCCTGGCTTATTTTGTTTAGATCTACCAGTTCAACTCAACTTCCTTTTCTGTCCCCAGCTGATCTTGCCAGTAAGCTGGGTGCTTCTATTGAAAAATCCATTTTGTCTCTCTCCCCTCTTCCTCAGCACCACCTTCATGTGTGGCTGCAGAATTCCTTACTTAATTATTTCTGTCCCTTGATAGTGACCTGACATCTTTATCAGCCTCTGATGGTCAGGTTGTTGGGCATGCAGCACACAGCACCTTGGGGCTGGATTTCCCTGGCAGGAGCCTGGGGAGCTGCCAACAGGAGTAATGAGGAAGAAGGATGGAGAATCTCCGCCAGATTCTGTCACATGAATACACTATCTTACAGTAATTAGGAACCTCACAGCAGCTTGGATACACATGCCCTTTACACTCTACCCTCTACTCACTTGCATACTGTATTTTTCTTAGCTTTTTTTTTTTTTTTCACTGATCTTTCGAACAGTATTTTGCAGCAGCTCTCAGTACCAGCAGCAGGATAAATAGGGTAGTCTTGTTCAACTTTAATTAGTAGTTTGCAGAAAGGATAGTATTCAAATATCAGCTCTTACTATCATAGCTACATAAATTTCCTTGCACGCGAGCATCCAGTCAAAGGAATGCATGTGCCCATACCAAAAGTTCTTTCAATACCTTTGCTGGCATCTGTTATATATTGGCTGAACAAAGAAAGAGAATGGATCTTTTCAGCCATCTAGCCATTCAGGTCTTTGTTTCTGGGGCACAGGAATGAAGCTAGTCCCCAGGGAAAAAAAAAAAAAGGTTAAAAAGACCTCAATATAATCTTGTTTCCCTTCAAGATTAACTGAAGTTGAGAAAAAAAGGGATCTCTTTCATGAGCCTTAGGTCACTGGAGACATATTGGAGTCATGCTGCTCTGTCAGCTGAACAGGAGCTGCCAGTGTGACACACTGCTAAAAGAGACAATGCTGCTCTTGGATACAAGAGCAGATCCCAGGGGTGCATCCAGCAGGACAGCTATCGGATGTCTGCATGCAGTCCGGAGCAAATACTGCTGGAATACTGTCCCCTGGCCTAGTGCCTGCAGTTCAAAAGGCATGTTGATAAATTATAGTAACGTCACAGAAAAGTCGCAAGAGTCTTTTACATAGACATGACCAATATTCCTTGTCCTATAAGATCTGTACCAAAATCGTTGTTTGAACAAAAGCCAGCAAAGGGGAATTCCAGGAATAATCAGAAGAAGACAGAATTGGTGTCCTAGGAATCCCACTGCTCCCTACATGGAAGATGGAACAAGGCCATGATAGAAGATGGGTTGGTCACTCACGTTTTCCACAACCATGCCAAAGTCCTGGCACCTTAACACTTCCATTTCATGTAATGGGAACACTGCTAGTCAGTTACCTGGAAAATAAACATCACCTATGAAAAAGCCCATTAACTGTAGCCATTTAACTCATCAAAAGGAGATTAAGGACACAGTTCAGAGTCTGATACATAAATAAGACTTTGATAACAACTATTTCAATCCAATAAATGAGAAGGACTCTGAAGGTTGAATATGAATATTGTCTTCATTTCTTAAGGTGAAAGAAGTATTTTTGAACGTAGTACAGCATTTGAAATTTTGAAAAAGGAAGTTCAAAGTTGCCATAACTTCATTTTCATTTTCTTTCTTAAAGCCATTATCCTCTTCATAACCCTGTGAGCAAGTATTGCATATTCACATGGTAAACAACTGTTGTTGTATAACTAAGAGAAATCTCATTAAAATATTCTTTTCTCAATTCTACATTGACCAGAGCAAATAAAAATTTTCATGCCCATTTCTAACTTTCTATTTTGGAAATATCCATTTATGACAGAGAAATTAATTAAACTGGAATAAACTTTAGGCAGTCTTTAAGTACTCTGACAGCTTGTATCTTTTCTGATGGCAGCACAGTGGTAGGTAGTTTGTGCTGACTGTACAAGCCTACCAGCAAATTGTGCAGGGCCTTCTAACTTACTACAGGAAAAAACTCAGCCATTCAGAAGCCTTTGGCCAGGATGACCCCTGCTAACAGTTTTAAAACATCACAGTGCATTAAAGCACAGAGTGATTTTTTTGCAGTCCAGAGGCATGCAGAAGAGCCACTAGGACATGAAGAAAAGCAGGGGATTCTGGGAAGCCAACACTTGCAATTACAAAGTCTTAAATAACATTAAATGTATTTTTATGAAACAATACAATCCGTCTTCCTTGGCTTCCTTGAGAAAAGGCTAATGGGAATCACATGACAATGATAAGTGCTTCAGCAGCCATTATTGTGGCTAGTGGGATTTTAAAACAACAACAGAATTATTGTATGTTCCTATTAAATCCTCTTTGTCACCATTGATAGAATTGATCGAGTGCTCTTCAATGAATAAACACATTGGTGAATTACTCTTTTTCTTGGTCAGCTGTTGTGTTGACAGGATTCTTTTATCCTTTGAGTGGCGGATGCTATGTGTGGCTGCTGGGAGGCAGCAGACAGAAAGGCAAGTCCAGGGCTTAGAGAACGGGCTAAGAAATGCCAGTGGAAGCTTGTGCAATGTGCAAGAATCAGCCAGATTTGGAAGGGAAGGAGAAGCCCTGTCTAGTGTCTGTTGAGACTGATTTGGGATAGCCATTGGGATTATCTTCCTGAGGACACAGATGATAGTTGCTTTTAAAGATTCCATAGTGATTCCAAAGGTTTGATTTCTCCAGCAGTTTCAGAAACTGTTTCAACCTCCAGGAAATCAGATGCTGCTGAAATACCTTGCCACAGAGGACACACCAACACGACAGCAAAGGGAAATGCCACTTTTTCACATGCAAACATATTAGAGGAAAAAGTGATTAGAAGAGTCTTCCTCTAAATTTAAATGTTTCATCTCATAACCCTCTTGTAAGTCCAAATGTTTGGGTATTTTTAGCACCACTCTACCAAATTAAGAGGAGGCATTGAAACCAGTAAATCAACCTATGTTTGCTTTCTGTACCTCAACACACCACATCCAGTATGCCTGTGGTTTCCAGTGATCAGAGAAAGAGCAGCCTGTGAAATTAAACAGGTATTTTTTCCTCAGCAGTAACATTTTGTTTCCCATTTCTCCCTAAGGCACTGTCCTGCCTTCCAGCAGCAGACCCAGCCCTGGCCTTCCAGCACCATCCCTACTCCCGCACGCCAGCTGGGCAGTGAGAGTTGGTGCAATGAATTTTGCAGCTACTCTCTGTGTGCACCCATCAGTGTCACTGTCCACATTCCTGGGACGTGACACACACTACAACACCTCTCCTACGCATTTTTCTCCTCCAATTTTGGCTCATTCCAGTGTTTTTCATAGAAAAACAAACTATGGTCATATTACTTTAAAATGTAAAGCAGACATTTTGGCCCCTTGGCAAAACATCTTTAGATTGAAATACTGTAGAAAAGTACAGAAGATATTTTGACCACCAGAGGGGGCCTGTATTGTCCCAAATTTAAATAAAATCAGAAAAGCATGTTTTAGGAGAGAAAGAAAGCAACAAGTATGTATTTGTACCAGGGTAGCACCTACAAGCGTGGAGTAATGCTCCATTCATTCCCTGAGATGAAGGGAAAATGAGTTTGTGTGGGGTGAGCAGGGAGTGCTATTTGGTACACAATCCATCAGCTGTGCTCAGAAGGTACCCTACAGAGGAAATTCTTGAGGAATAATATGAGCTTTTCTGTGAATTTATATGTGAAATACAATGACATTATTTTGGCTGTTGCTTTTAACTGCTGCCTTCCCATGTGCATTTCAGTAAAAATAATACTGTAGATGCAAGACAAGTTTTCAAGGCTCTTATCATATGTCATAGTATTAATATCTCTGTCTTAACTTCAAATGGGACATTTTTAAAACATCAATATTTTATCAATATTTTGCATAGATCTAAGAAAAGGTTAGGTATCCTAGTTAAAGTACAAAGAACAGACTTCAGAAATATAGTTTCCAGTTAATGCTTCTAATTATAGTGAAAAATCCTAGCACAAAATTTAACATGTAAGATTGGAAAAACCTAAAAAGGAGTTTTTTCACCCTGAGAAAATGAGCTTATCTACAACTGAGAGATACCATTTTCCAGTACCTACTTAGTTATTGTACTGTATATCTCAAAAGTACTTGTTTTCCCTTTGTCTGCACTTTGCTTTTTTCATCTGTGTAGAATGAATACAAACCATATGTAATGCCATACCCCAGACTTGCAGTCAAAAGCGACTTTCAAAACACATTCATATATCATCATACTAATAACTAGGCAGCAGAAAGTCTAATCCAGCATTTAATGCAAAAAATCCTGTTTATGTTCTGTGACTTTTACAGCAGACCATCTATACAAAACAATGGCATTAACACTACCACAAAAAATTTAAAAAGATGGGAAAGTTACTGCTGTTTGAATAGCAATTGACAATCTTGCATGTTCTTGCTTGGAAACATTGTTCAAAGGAAACAAATCTTCCAGCTGAAAGCCTCATTCCTAGAGTCATCCAATAACACATAAATAGGACCACTTAGACACAGCATTTGTCCCACACTCTAACTTATTCATCTATTTGTAGCGGATATGAGAGCTTGTGGGTGGCCTGACATGGTCCTCATTCAATTTTATTTAATTACTCACTTGATTTCACTTGAAAGAACTATTAAAATGGCATCTTAATTGCTCAGTATTATCCAGAATCTTTTTCAAAGCCCATAAACTGTCAGGGATTAAAAATGATGTCACTTTTCTGAATTCCCTATTCAGAGGGGAAAAGAAAAAAAGTCTACCATGCAAGCCAAAATAAATACATAAAAATACACGGCTCTCGAGGAGGGGGCCAATTCTTTCCCTCCCCCTATGCTGCACTTCTGCTGTGAGCAGGATTTGGGGAAAGCAGATGAAGGTTTAGAAGAAACCAATAAAGGTTTAGGCAGGAGGGGAAAGTCACGTTTGGGATCGTCAGATGATGGGGTTTCACAGCCACAGCCCACTCCACCCCCCCAAACCCGGAACACTGCCATCTCGGGATAGATGAAAGCTCCATCCAGCCCAATATCCTGCCTTTGACAGCAGACAAAGGCAGATGTTTAGGAAAAGAATATAAGAACAGGGTGCATGCAGAGTGATTCCCTCTCCACACACCCCCCTCTCTTAATATCCTCTGTGTTTCCGACAATCAAGAGTTTCATGATTTCCTGAGCCAGATGTTGCATCTGGACCACTGTTTTTAATAATCAAATAGAAATGGAGACCCTCTTCTAAAGGGGCTTGGCTGGAACTGCAGCCAGCCTAACACAGCAGCAGCCACAGTGAGTGGCTGTACTGCTTCCTTGCACCTACAGAACATTTCTTCCTGTTTCTGACCTTCATATAAAAATGCTATAAATTCAGGATTAGCCCTAAGAAGAATTCATGGCTACTGTACTTTATAAAGATAGATCATGCCATCAGTAGTCTTTATTAAGAAATAAAAGAAATAAAAGAAATCTATTAGTTGAGTGGAAAGCTCTGTTTTTACATGCACAAACACATAACCTACATCTGCAAGTAGATGTTAACTGCAAGACATATGGAATCTACCCCTTAAATATCTTACATATCAGAAAAGTTTGGTTGGATATTTGATTCAAGTGTACTTCAATCTATCTGGAAATCGGAAAACTAGAAAAAAATAAAATAGATAAATGTTGATATAGGAGATGGGGCACTAGTGCATTGGGCCATAACTTCCCTTGAGGTGCTGTAGATTCCTTGTATAGCAGACATCATATGATGGCTATGAGGACCAGCTCTCATGGATCTAGAAATTAGATTAATTTTACATTTGGAGAACAGAGAATACCACCTTCTTTTTTGTGCTTGATGTCTATGCATAGCTTTGCCTTTTCTTTGTTTAATTAACCAATTTGAAAGTAAAAGCGTCTTTTATTTCTGCTTGAAATAAAATCATCTCCCTTTCTTCTCCTGATCAAACACGACACACTTTTTTTTTTTTTTTTTTAATTATTTTTATGGAGTTAACTCAAAAATAGCTGAACTCTGGATCCTGGCATGTAAATAGTTCTAATCTTAGTGTACACACATGTTCAAGCTTGAAAACAAACTGAGTAAGATAAAAATAAAGGTGTTGGCAATTCTGAATATGGCTGCTTGGCATCTGTTAAGACCTTTAGAATGTCCTGATTTAACTCCCCTATATTTTGTGACTTGACACATATACACACCTGCCTGATCTCAATGCTCAGAAGGCTCTGCAGAGGCAGGGGACAATGAAGGACAGCAATGCCTCACAGTTATCACAGCAGAACCTTGAGGATGGTGAAGGAAAAGAAAGATGAAATTGCCTAAGCACAGACACACTGGAGAGTGCTTTCTTCCAAAACTGTAGCTCCCAAATACTTTTGTTGCATTTTGCTACTTTAAGTCTTTGGACTTGACTCTAAGTAGTTCCAGTCCCTCAGTATATTGCAGTATACATTGAACTGGTCACACCACATTCCATTCCAGTGAAACAAGAGCATCACTGACTAATTTTATGATAATGCAGTTCCTGATTCATCAGTGTTTAGTTACTGTTCACCTTCAAGGAAGAAAGTTCTCATTTACATACCCAAGTGGCTTACTTAGCTGGAGTTTAATTTGGAGTTTACCTGCTCCAAAACCCGAAAGCCATAAACCCTAATGCCCCTCAACTGGAGTTTCCAGTATTTTCAAGCTGCCTAAGGGAGACCCAAAATTGAGACATTCCCCCAACATCAGGGTCAGACATCCCATTGGGTAGGGATTCTCAGGTCTTGTCTATTTATATCCCTTTCTTTCTCATCAGTCTTTAGAAAAATCAAAATATCTTCAAGGAGTTGAGATCCTCTCAAAATACTTGCTGTCACATGGAGGATTGTGGGCAGTGGAAATAATGCTCACTATCTTTCAATCTCCACCCCTTCTTCTTTTGCTCTTCTGCCCAAACTTTTCTGTGCTTCCCCCCACAATCACCAGTTCTGCCATCCCTCTGCAGCAAGAGAGTCTGTCTGCAGGGTCAGGAAGGAAAGACAATGCAGATGGAGAAACCAAAACCATCCCCTTCCATGGACTCCCTTTAATTAACAATGCAAGAAACACCTTGCCCATCACTTTTAGCAAGTTTATTACTTTTGAATGCTATTAACTGATCTCCACATTATCAGTAAATTCTTTAAAATCATGAGAAAGTACTGCTATATAAAGAGAAATTGTCACAGACTTTGCACACTGATACGACGAATTAGGATTGCCAGAAATACCCACCTGCACATCCCAGCCAGTAACTCCTCTTGAGTCAGTGTGTTACCTCACACAGGGGTGTGCATCACACTCAAGTAGTGTCCAGCCTGAGCCCTGCCATACTCATGCTGGGCTTAAAGTTAAACATTAATTCATTGAAAAGAAGGGAATGGGCAGGTCTGGATACCAGGGAGACACACACATGTAAGTATAATAGATACTGACAATCTTCAGAGCTCCTGAGATGCAACAGATCATCCACCTACAAAATCTTTTCTATCATATGAGAAAGTGCACTTAAATGATATCTGAATTTTCTGAGCATGAAGCATGGACATCTCTCAAAAGGTACAAATATTGAAAAATTTCAAAGCATGTTTTAACTCTAGGCTGGATTTATCATAAATGAATATCTGATTTATAAATTAGAATTTGTTTTTTTCTTAGGCATGAGTTAAAAACAGAAGAAATGGATCAGCTTCCTCTGTGCTTAGGTATGTGTATACATGGACACACCTACATACAAGACATACATAACACATGTTTTATCATTCAAAAAACATCCTCCTCTGGGAAAATAATGCTAAAAGTAGATTTTCTCATTTCATTAATTAGGACTCAAATGGTTTCCAGTTTTGACATAGCTCTCCATATGTGAGCATTTCTGCCTGCGACTTGTCTGATTTACATTCCATGTCACTTGAAATTCAAGAAGTCATTCATCTTTACATCATCTACTGGTACATGCTGGCTGCAGACTTGTAGTCATACAGTTCTGCAAGCATGTATCACTCCCATCAGTCTCAAGAACTGTGTTCTGAAATGCAGCAATGACAACTGGTTTCAAATAAGACAGTCCAGTAGTTGGAGTTAAACTGTAACCAGAATTGTCAGTGGAAGCAGCATATTTTCCAACTAAGAAATTGCTGATCATTTCAGGCCTATACAAAATAAGGGGGAAAAAAACAACCTCAGCTAATTAAAAACTTGCCTTGCAATATTACACTAAAGATTTTTTTAGACTGGTTTTTTCCCTATTTGTGGCTTGCCAGATGTTAACAGGATTGCAGCACATTTGCACAGCTCATGGAGATTTTTGACTGCAAGGTTTACAAGAGACATATAAAATGCTTCTCCTAGCCTCTGATACAATTTATTATTTTTAACTAGCCCAAGTGAAAGCACTAAAATTCCCTGCTCAGCACTTGAGGAATGAGTATCTGACAAGGAATGCAGCACAATTGCCCCCAAATAACTTTGCCCTGACCCACCAAACAAGGGATAAAACAAATGAGATGGTTCTTGCCCCTCCTCCTTTTCTGAGAAGTCAGCATTCTCCACTGAAAATAAACCAGTGTCAGTAAGTGACAATTCTGGAATTCTCCTTGGGAGTTAACTCCCAGCTGAGACACTAAATCACTTCATGAGAATGTGTCCTATTGCAAAACATTTGTATCAGGGTCCCATTGCACTATCCTTGGGTGCATTCCTTTTTTAATAAAATTGACATTTTATTCCACTTAGGCACATCATAAAATTGCCACCAAATAATACTTCATGTGGTAGTTCTGTAATAATCAAAGAGACACTCTGGGCACTTTATTCTAAATGTTAGTCCTAATCCTCCAGGCAAATACTAATGGATAGTAGCAATTTGGGTAGTCATTGGAGCATAAAAAAAATGATCTTTTTAAAATACCTAATGCTTAAAAAGCAAACAAACAAACAAACAAACAATAGTTTGCTTGTCAGAACACAAACAACTTCCCCACAAAACATTTGAGAAAGAATGAAAAGGCAGAAGTTTGGACAAATCCAGTTTAGTCATTGTGTGAGAGACTCTGCCTGCAGTAGGAAATTTTGATTCTATCCTCTTTTTTACTGACACGACTGCTGCTGCACTAAAGGATCAACAAAGGAAGCAGTAATGTATACAAGAGGAGACAGATTCAGCAAACTCAAAAGCATTCCCTGTTTTCCTGCTCCAGGATAGTGGATACTATAGCTGTCAGTAGATGGTTAAATCAAAACTAGTGAGAAACCAAAACAAGCGAACAAAAGCAATTGTAGAGACAAACATCCGCTATGTGACACGGCAAACAAACACACAAAGCTGAGCTCCACAAGAGAATGGCCCCATCAGCACTAGAGAAATGATGACACTATGCTATGTGTGTTAACTTACCTTGTGGGATGCAAAAGCCCCTGATTTCAGTCACAGCCACATGGCTATAACTCAAATTTTACATGTTACCTGAACTTTTCCAGACTTCCCCTGAAAGCAGAAGAATACATTGTCTTGGAATCATTAAACAATTTTAATGTGTCCTTTTCTAATTACGTGGCTGAAAACAAACAAGCAGACTGACCCACACAAGCAACAAGACTCTAATTTCCCCATTTTTCATTACATTCCCTTTCTTCCCTACTTTAAAATGATGAAGCTGCACAATTTGGTCTTTCCTGTTTGCAGTGGAATGCTTGAAGGGCAGCAGGAAAAGCTGCTGCCCACCTCACCACATTTAGACCCTGGACAGCAAGATACCCCAGTTAACACATCCTGGGAGTCACTGCCGAGGTCTGGGCAGTAACCAGAGCTGCCCTACAGAACCAGCCTGTTTGGACAGCTATCAAGCCCATATTGATCTGGTCTCTTCAGAACCACCTGTCCCATGGCATCCTGCAGCCATCCTGACTCCCAGAGAGGCTTTCACCCATGAATCTGAGGGAACAGGGAAATCAGATGCCCTCAGAGTGCTGCACTGATACACGCCTCCTGCCATGTTTCTACTGGGAGCACTGGCCAAGGAGGGCAGACATAAGCTCAGGCTTTTTCTCAGGTTAGAGGAAAGTCAAGCCATATACAGAAAGTGCAGGACAGAGCTTATCTTTGTCTAAGTGGTCAGGGCAGTCATTTGGGAGGACAGTTTTGGTCTTGGTATCTGCACCAGAGATAATTTGTAGCTTCTTTTTAATAAACAACAGGTGTATGCATATATATATATATATCCACACAGATATACACCTAACTACCTGAGCTTTGGTCTAATATCTGCTGAGGGTGGGTACTCTCAGCTTGATGTGAGAAGTGGCACATGGTCCCAGTGAGCACTATTTGAGGGAGTTGAGTCCATGTTTGTGCTGGCCTGATCCCACTGGCTTCATGTTAAAGGTGCTCAGCTTGCTGACTACTGGGGCCCTTCTCAGAGCAGCAGGACCACGCCAAGCATTGTCAGAAAATTCTGTGCCTCTGAGGCTCCAACCAGAAGTGTACAGAATAGAAATCCAGACACCTCATAAAGAGATGGACTTAATGACTCTAAGACCAGGAGGAGCAAAGTGTGGGCTTTGTGGCTTTGTATTTTGGTATTTCCAGTTTGAGCACCTATGTCCTTCATGGGGCTGAACCTGAAGCTCTAAGTTCACAGTAAATCTTGCATGTGTTACCAGATAGGAATGCTTATCCATCAAAGCCAACAATCTATCCTTATTGTTACAAATACTTGTATCTGAAATATTCTGCAAACATATCTCCCCAAATTGTTCTCAGGGAGGAAATACTATAAAGCATTACATCTATGAAAACCCCCAAACAAACAGCAAGTATTCAGTAAAGACTAACTGCTTTTCATGAGAGCATTTAAAGAAAAAGGAATAGGTGTACTTGGAGCTTGATAAAAGAATGAGAGGAAGGTAAAGGATACATATAATTTGAATATTCTGTCTTTTGAAGGGTGCCATTTCTCCTACCATTTATAATGTGGTTAAGTTCATGGAATAAACTTGCCTGAACACAGAAGACAGTAGGATTCAGCAAACACTGTTTATTAGCAAATATTTACCTTCAGAGAAGCTTAGCAATAACTCCGCTAATGTTTGGTGAAAATCTGTGAAACCATGCCTTTAGGGTACAAATTCTGCTTTTTCATCTGAAAAGTAGCTTACATTCCTGTTTATAATAAAAACAGTACAAATTACTGAATCACAGAATCTTCTAAGTTGAAAGAGATCCACAAGGATTTATCAAGTCCGACTCTTGGCCCTGCACAGGACAGCCTAAGAAGCACACCATGTAAATTAAAAGGCCAAAGTACTAAAGACCAGTCAATTGGAGGCTTCAGAAAGAAGATATTAATGAATTCTGGGTGCCCAAAGTTTTAATTGCAGTCTGTGAAGATCATTGATGTCCTCTGATATCTTGAGCTTCAAAATCAAAATGTCACTATAACAATTTCTTGGATATTTTTCTGCATTTTCCCTCTTTCTAGATGGAGAATTTTCACCAAAATTTGTTGCTTACCTAAGACTTAATATTTATACTGACTCTGTATGCTAGAAAGGAGACGAGATATCAAGCATATTTTTCAAAATGCATTTTCAGCCATGTAAGATACAGAATCACATTAGTTACCTTCATAACCCCAGCAAAATTGACAGATCATGTTTCTAGTGATAGAAGTGACCAGACATACTTAGTCTCTGTCAGCTCTCTCAGCTCTGGAGAGAACAGATGAACAGCTGAACCACTGTTTTCTCTCTCCTTAGCTCTTATGTGTCAGTGTGGTGGCTATGTTGAATCACAGTCTCTCATAGGATATTATCATTAAGGAGAGGCACACAGGAAACCAGTAATTGGTACTAAAACTTGATCTTTCACCTCTGTTGCTAGTAACTCAACAGATCCGCCCTTTCCGGGCTTCATGAGATACTTCAGCTTTTGGAAAATGTTCATGCACTCTGAGCTTGTGACACACGTTTTGGGGTTAATCTCATTTTGCTGAGCTCATATCCTCACCTCACCAGTGTGGACAATGTGGTGTTCACATTATAAAGACAGATGCTTTAATGCTGGACATTACGACATAACAAGATCCCATGGCTACAGAAGAAATTTAGATAAGTTCAAATGGTAAAGCATGCAAATTTCTACTGTCAGGAAATGAAGCATTTACTTCAAGTTTGTGTCAATACTCAGCTTTTTCACACCTGGCTCAAATGTTCTAGGCACAAACCAAGAACTGCTGGGTGAAATTCTATGGTTTGTCCAATAAGGAAAGCTGAAAGAGATGAATATTTATAACCTCTCCTGGCTCTAAAATCTAGCAGTTCTTTGACCTGTGCTCAGAGTGCCAGCAATTTTTTTGGAAGAGTTCTCCAACCCATTGTTTTCAATACTAAAATTTTGTAATTTTAAAAACATGCTCCTGTCATGTTAAAAACATGCTGAAGTGTTTGCTTCACTTTTTATTTTCCTGACCTTTTTTTCGGGGGGGGGGGGCAGGGAGGGTGCTGTTGGGGAGGAGCAGGGGAGGGAGCAGGAAGAACATGAAATTAAAATACCAAAACAAAAAATACCCAACTTTCCCCAAAAGATCTGCTTAAACTGCTACATGTTTTTGTCTACTTTGGATGCAACCCTGGGTTTTATGCATTCATTATAAGATAGTAAAAAGAATTTCTTACTAATGCTTAACTTTGATTTTGCTCTGAAAGGCAATTAAGTATCTTTGTCAAAGAAATTCAGGTGACTTATTTCAGCAATTAACAGATACTTCAAGGGGAGCATGTGCTAAACATCTTTGCAGGCATCACTTACTGTGTTAAAGATTTACTCAATATTTGAAAAAGTAGAATCCTACAGTTAATTTTACAAGTAGTGAATCAGCTCTGACATGGGACATATAACATTCTATATATAATGTTCAAAGTAGATAAACCATCTGAACTAATTTCCCCTTTGACTTCCTATAATCTAAACAAGTAAATTCATATCTTTTTTCATCATCTGTCCTTCACATAGGGAAGAGCAGAAGGTAAAGATCTGTCCTACAATGGAATCTGCAGACAATTGACTTTAGAGCGAACCCCTAAAATACATCATTCTCTTTCCAAACAAGATCCTGCCAAACCTGGAGAGTTTGCATCTAAAAACATCCTGATGTGATTTTATCCAGCAAACTCATATCATTATTTTTCTTGGCCTAATTTCCTAAGATACTGAAAAGGTCTAATCATGATATGTGTCTTCCTCTAATAACTTCTGTGGAACGGCCAACTTCAAGTGCCTTTTAAGAGGAACAGAGATGTCAAATGTATTCAGTTCCACAAGGTTGTTAAACTGAAATGAGAAGCTCCACTGGAAAATGACAACAGTTTTTGACATCAGTGAATGCAAAACATTGTGGGAATCCTAGTTTTGGGGCAGGTTTCGTTGGCATATGCACTGTAGATCAGATAAGGTGTACCCACAAGACAGAAAGTTATGTATTAGACCTCAGTAATGCTGCTGCCCACAAAACTGTTTTCTGTAGAGTTTAATATATTTTTAAATGTTTTTTAAGACAAAAGTGTTCATGTAGTCCCAATGTGCTGCACACCAAATGGCTGCCTGCATCTGCCATCCAGGCTGCCTGGCAATTCCATAGAAAATATTGCCTCTGCTTCCTGAGAACTACTGCTGCCATTCCTTCTCCTCCGCTTATGAAGGAGGGGACCTGGAGTTCCACTGGCACTTCAACCCAAAAGCCATTATCCCTATGTCATGTTCTGTGAGCAGGTCCCACAGCTGGTCTCCAGGCCTGCCTCCTGAAAACAGCTGGACAGCTAATCACATGAGCCATAAAATCTCATGCAGTAACTTCATCTTAATTATATTTGCATTATTTCATTATATTGTTACAGCTTTGGTTTGCTGTTGGAATTCTGTGTCTCTACCTTCTTTTCTTATAAATGAAGTTCTCATTTGTAAGCTAAACAACATACAATTATGCTCTATCTGCAAGAACTAAAAAGCCACTGAAAACACACTGAATTGAAAAATGACCCAGTCTTTCTGTCAGAATTTTTCCTGGAACTGATAAAAACTAGATAGACTGCAAGATAAATTGAAAATGAATATTAAAATATGGCTCTAAGAGCAAACCAATTTGGACAGTCTGATGGAAACTTAGAAAATCAAGTTCAAGCCACAGAGATTTAAAATAAAAAGGCAGAAAGAGCAGATCCTTAGATTCTGTAAACACACAGAACATAATACTTGTTTTGACTAAAAGATTTTCCACTATATTTTTAAAAAGATATTTACTTAAATAATACAAAACTGTACATAAAAAGAATAACGTATATTTTATACCCTGACATCATTCACCCCATCTCTCAGATGAAAACCAATTTCACTATATGCCTTAAGTATTTTGTCACTGGAAATTTAGTTAGAAAACCAAATGCCTAACAGTTTTATTGTTCAGTTCTTGAAAGAATTCTGGTTTTCATTACAGCAAAGAATAGTTATAAAAGCTGCCTTTCAAAGACTGTGTATGGTGGCACATACTGACATTAGGTGAAGCCCACAGTGAGAGTAAATTATGTCATATTTGCATCATCAGTCACTGGATATTTGCAATCAATTGCTATGGAATTAAAGTCTCTAATAGCATCTAAAGCATGGACAGTCAAAGCATTAATTAAAAAATTCCATCACTTTCCTTATGTTTTTAATTAGCTAAGATGACATAGGAAAAGCCATCTCTGGCATTGTGAAGTCCCAAATATGTAGCCAAGGCACTGCTTTTGTGATTCTGAGCAGGTCATACCAGAAAAAGTGAGGTGGGCACTAGCCATACAACACCAAACATCCCACAAATCTCATCTGTGTCCTTCAAAAAAAAAAAAAAAAAAGTGGGCATGAGAAGAGAGATGGAAGAGATCAGAAGTGTGATCCTCCACAAGCAGATGGCAAAGCAGGATACTTCAGCTAGAAAGGGCAAAGCAGAGCCAGGGAAAGGGTGTGATGGGAACCAGGCATGCTCCATAGTTATTTATTTCTACAGCTGTACAGGAAATTTCAGCTGTTGGCAGTCTGCCTTGGCAAGCCACACCTTGTCACCCTTTCTGAGCAGAGACAGAAAAGAAAGAAGGGGAGCCAAGTGAGATCCCTCTGTGGATTCAGCCACCAGTCCACCTGGAGCCACCAGTATCTGAAATGTGATGTTTGAATTCCTGCTTTGCTTTGCTTATGGGTTAGAGATTTCTGCTCAAATTGGGGAATAGTTGTAGCCCTAAGTACTGGAATGGCAAATGCTGGTAGGATTGTAAAACACATAGAAAGGTTAGATGCTTTCCCTTCCCAGCATGGGAAAGAGCTCAGCTGAAGTACTCTGCCCCATTTGGACTCCATACTTCATGGATGGAGCCAAATGGAGATAGCCCTGAGGGGAGAGATGGAAGCTAATCTGAGGTTTAGAAAACCTGACAAACAAAAAGAGAAAATAGAAAAGAGAGAATAAATAAGTTGTTTAGAGAAAAGGGCTGAGAAGACACTTGAGAACAATCTTTGGTTTATAAGGCCGCAAAAAGAAAAGGAGAAGAACAAACTATTTTCCAGGTCCAGTGCAGACAGGATAAGAAGCAATATGCTTCATTTGCAGTACAAGAAATCTGGGGAAAGGAATCCTCTAACAAAAAGGAAACAAAACACCAGTAAGTTTGTCTGGAGAGCTCATTATGGGCAGTATTTAAGAACAGACCAGACAGATCTCTATGACAAAGTGATGTTGGTTTAACGGATCCTTCCTTGGGACAGGGAGTGGACTTCACAACTTTTCTGAGATCATAGCTTGAGAAAACTCTAAATGAGGTAAACTGTGTGTCATGGTCACACTACAGACCCCAAGACATCACATGTGAATGAAAGTCAGCAAGGACTGTGCCATACTGAAAGGCCAAATGGACTCCTGGCACTTCAGCGGAGGACTGTGGGTACTTCTTTTGGCCACATAATGTCTGTGAAATATTACCTATTGACACTCACTTCCCTTTGCAACGTCCAAGTGATTTCTGATTATCCGTGGAGCTGATTCAGAGGACAGTCTTTGTTAGATCACTTTTAGGGCCTCACTTGGCCTCCTTTTCCATGAGGGAGGAAGTGGTTGGGGAAAAGAAGACCTATCCTCACAACAGTTGCTAGAAATCACAGCTTTTTTGGAGGGTCAGGAGAAATCTCTTAAATCTGCTTCCAAATTTAGATTAACAGGGACACCAAGCATGTCTACAGTAAGCAGAGCCCTGGGGTGAGAAATAGACTATTTCTTAGATAAGTTAAAAAAAGAGGACTAAAGAGAGCCACATCACACATACCTCCTGTATTTGGAAAGGGGCCAGGAGCCTTCTGGCCACTCCCAGCTCAGGTGAATCCTCTCCTTCAATCAACCCCACACCAGCAGGAATCCTTCAGGAAGAGTTGCCATGCTTTTCTATTTGCTGGTCAGACAATGTCCTCGCCCTCATTCAGCTCTGCAGGAAGCACATTTTGGTGAGTGATGCAGTTAAAGGAATGCAGGCATGTTAATTATTAGAGCTTCAAAAGATACATGTTCTAGTGGGCTGGATTCCAAAGTTCTGATTGAACTGAAAACCTAATCTTGATCTCCCTTGGCCCACAGCTTGGGTTGTTAGTGGAAAAAAAGAATCGAGTACACACACAAGATGGTTTACCAGCACAAAACAATAGTGCACAGCTTTGGGACTTGTAGGAGCTGTTGCTGGACAATGTTTCTTATCCAGACTTACTGCTGTTAAGAAAATTCCACAGGAAGATTTGAGTGTTATGTTTACAATGCTCTCCTTCAAAACAGATGTAAACAGATCTCCTCCTTCTCTACTGTTTTTTTGGAGTTTACATTTCAGTTCCTATGCTATGGTGGTGTTATATAATGGGTGCCACTGGCATTCTGACTACAATAAGCAAAAAATAATAACTTAAAAATATATCAAAACTGAGTTACTGTGTCTGGAGTTTCTCATCATACCCCACTATAGTTTCTTACTGTTCCTCCCCTTTTGCAGAAGAATATGTAAAGCTGTTATTTTCCCTCCCTCTCTGTCTGAGGAAGCCTGTAAGCGAAGCAAAAAACATATGAGCTATGTTCATCCTCTGGCTGCTGAAAAGCTGTGATTTGAAGCACTGGATATAGGAAGAATAGCACAGGTACTTCTCCACCTCTAGTTACACAGGTAAAACAGCATAATCCAGGGCAGAAGTTCAAAATATGGTCTGTCCTGCCTAGGCTCCCTCTGTGGTACACACGGATAACATGAGCTTTTTTATATTATGATTAAGATGATGAGATGGCTCATCTAGTAAAATATGAGACCAGACAGTACCTAAAGAAATATGAGGTGTCTGCACAGAAGGAAAGGAAGAGTAATTAATTCTCTCATGAGAGTCACCATCACAGCTGAACACTGAAGAAAAAGGTAGAACCACATCCTATACCCTCAAAAGTATTTTTTCATTGAGTGAGAGAAAAAAAAATCACATGAAGATGGATTCAGCCATGGATGCATGGCTCCTCCTAATAGAGGCGGACACATAAGCTTCTCCTTGCCAGCACACTGGTGCAAGCTGTCTGAATTTCAGCAGGTTCCAATCTCCAGCTCTTTCTACTCTTCAGATGCTCTGTTTTATGAACCACAGAGGTGAAGTGGTTGCCATTTCTGACAGTCAAATCTTCTTCTATTCACTGCTAGCATGTGACATGTCTTCTCCTCTCCTGATGCCTGCAGCATGTGTCTGAATGAATGTGGCACAAGGTAGATGCATGAGCCCCTAACTCTAGTTCTCACTTGCTGGATGGTCTGGGGCAAGTTACTTCAATCTTCTGTGCCTCATGTTCCCCATATGTGAACTGGTGCTACTAATACCTCTCCAAAGTCTCTGAAAATGGATGACTGAAAAGTTCTAGATACTGTGAGCAGTTTATTTCCCCACCAGTTCTTAAAAATTGTATGGGACACTCTCGCAAAAATACAAGTAATTTAAAAGAAGTCAGGAAATTTCCAGCAGTTCAGACTCTAAGGAGAAGTCCAAACCTAAGAATCTGTCTAATGAGAATCCAGAGTTTCTTATTTAATTAAAATATAGACAGCTAGCTCAAACTCCACTTCTTACCTCACTGCCTGTGACTAATTCACTAGAGTTCCCTAGCACCCAAACAAGGGAGGATTTTTTGTGAGTGGGTAAAAGAAAAGTCTGAGGGAGGTCTCTCTGGGATCTATAAAAACCATGCATATTACACTCTCCATGTGTTCCAAAAACATCAAGATTGAAAAATTGCATTTCAATACAGCCAAGAGTTCAAGTACTATAAAATCACCATTAAAATGTACTTTTGTATTGCATCACTGAGGCAGAGCATCAAAGGATACACACCAGAGTTCTACTTCACTGACTTTAATATAGGCATTGCTATATCCTGGCTGCACTAGGACTATCTCTTTATGACTTTGCCTTTACCATCCAATTATATACATGAAGTGTTAGACATTGTTTCAGTGGACTGCACTGAAGAACATAGTTCTTAAAAAAATAATAGCACCTACTTTGCATTTGACTGGATAATTACCTATGCAATTATGAATGAGCGTGCAATTGTGAAAATTAAAAGATTAGACCGAACATTTACCAGCACAAGCAAATAGTAGAGCTGAAATGAAAATCATCTGTTCTGAGGTGAAAAACTATGAAATCTGGATTAAAGAGCACAGTTAATCAACTGCTGCTGGTGGTAGTTCTATGAACTCACCAAAAGAAAAAGACAAAAATACTATTTGGGGAGCACATTATGCATCTGCTGTTGTGCACACAACATTGAAAACCTGGAAATAAATCATCAGATCTGCTTTGCCTTATGGGAAAAACTTTGAACCAGGGTTTTCAAGCTTACAAAATATCTCTGATAGTCACTGCGGTACTGCACCCTGTTATGTCCAAGTTATTTTCACTAGAATTTCCTATAAAATTGGAGCCTATGTGATCATTCATTTTATGTTCACCTGTGTATTCATTCTGTCCATTTCTTAATGACATTTCCAACCAGCTTCTAACACTGGTAGACTTGTCAAAGATAGCTGAATTCTTCCTTTTTCTTCCTGAAAATAGCCAGATGGGTAGAGATGCTATCAGAGTCCTGGCTCTGAGAAAACTTGCAGTTGTGAGTTCAAGATATGAGAGAAGCCTCATGGGAGAAATCCCTTATATAAACACCCCACTGATGGGAAAAGCTTTGCCTGGGGCTCACATCCTCTTAGATAGTGAAAGTCAATCACCCATGAGACAAAAAACTATAGGAAACCAGGGTTCATTAGTTCTGCTGCCACAAAATTTACTTGTTAGACAAAATGGCTATTCCAGGATTTCTGAAGAAGAGCGCTGTACTGTAGGCTTGTGAAAGTCTGGATTTTTTTCCTTTTTCACTGAGTACTTCTGTTTACTAAGCTGTAAGTCGAGTACCTAACTCACCATAATGTACATACAGTCTCACTGCCATCAATAGCAAGACAAACTGGTGACTTACGAAACACGAGAGGTGAGAAAAGGTTTGCACAAACAAACCATGACCCAAATCTACTGAAAACAGCAAAGAATGAACAATTTAAACTACTTGCCTACTTTGCTGACACATGATGCCTTATTTTTAACAAGTAAATCTTTAGCAGAACATGGAGAGGAAAAAAATAACAAAAAAAAAAAGCCTGGAAACAAGCCGTTCAGAATTTTCGTTTCAGCAGAATATTATGTCCTAAATTTTCAGCAGTGGTTTTGCATACCAAAACATCTGAAACAAGATTAATTATCAGAGAGCAAACTTTGAAAACACAGATAAAACTCCTCAAGCCTATTTTGATGTCTCATAGCTAGTCAACTCAGAAATGAAGTTGAAAAATCTTCAACTTTTATTTCTAATCAAGTGTTGTGAGAACACTTTTTTGCATCTTGGAATTCTCCCTTTTTTTGGGAGAAAAGGAAATTTAGTCACAAAAGTCCCTCTGTATTCTTGATGATTGGCATTCTTCAAACACTAAAGCAAGTTACAGAACTGTAATAATCTCTCCTTCACATTCTGGATTTCACACATACACACATAAAATACCCTCAACATCCTGGAAAGCTTCTGCTATTGTGATTGCACTAGGATTCACAAAAACAATCTGGAGACTTAGGCCAGGGTCCAAGAATTGAATCTTTTCTGCTCTCCAGTATCAGCAGTGCGAAAAAATAAGGCTCACCAGCCTTCTTCCCTGGTGGTATGTTAGTATGGATATATGCTGGTTTACATTTTTAAGGTCTGTTTCAGGAAGCAGACTACAGACTTTAAAGAAAAACAAGCCAAATTCACCTCAAACCTAGTGGACAACCACTGGACTCTAGCTCAAAAGTCTCAGAAAACAGAGAGGGTGAATGTGACCACAGTCCCATATATGAAATATGCACACGGGTATGGGCAGTGATTCATCCACTGGGTCTGGAGAGCAATTGCTTGAAAGATTTACTAATTATCCCACACCTCTTATTTTTTCATCCCTTTTTTATATTTTTTCATTTTTCTTCGTAAGGAAAGTATAGTCTGTGAAGGTCTGCAGTCACACAAATCAAAAGTTCCTCTGTTTAGTCCCTAGTCTATATTATTCCCAGTTAGTAGGTTGACAGGAAAACATGTCATGGCTGAAGCCAGATTAAAACTGCTGTAGATTAATATTTCCTTACCCTTCTTAAACCTCACTTAAAACAAGTCTTTCTCTTTACTCTTTTAAATCCTCTTTGTTTCTCCCAGCCCTTTTAAAATAAAATCCTCATAATCTTTCTCTTTGCACCTTAAAAGTTGATTCAGTTTGCTACCTCCACCATTTCCAGTTTATTCCGTTACCATGAGAGCTGCTTTATATGTCTTGTCACTACTTCTTCATATCCAATTTTCAGTTCTCTCCACCCAGGTTTTAAGTGACTGGAGCAACAACAGAATGAAGGAGGTAACCTGCAGGAGAACACCAGATGAGCTACAAGAAAGGCTGATAGTGGAAAGACAATGAGCATTCTGCAATGAAAGAAATACCTGCTTATTTTTTCTAGCTTGGCGTGCCATAACTACTCTCTACCTCACGAGCTCTCCCCCATGAGCAAGTTTCCATGTCCTGTGCAGAGCTAACTGGTATTGCTTCAATTAAATGCAATTTTCCATTGAAAGGAGATGTTTAGATAAGGGATTTTACCATGGGACTCTTGAATCCCAGACAATTACAGATTCTTAGATGATATATACACGTCTGTCTTCAGTGTTTACAGATTATTCATCAAGCCATTTTGTAATTATTTTACATTGTTTCTTCTTTTCAGTACCTTCAGTGAATTTCATTGATCTATTCCCTGATCAATCTTTGTCTGTAACTCAGTGGTTGAGTCACCAGCCCTGGAGATATTCAATAGATGTGTAGACAGGGCATTTATTAGGGCCATGATTTAGTGGTGGACTTGGCAGTGCTGGGTTAATGGTTGGATTTGATGATCTTAAGGATCTTTTCCAACCTAAATGCTTCTGTGCTTGTAAATGGTTAACTAACATCAGAACCCTCACCACTTAAACTCTGTGACACCTAAACATCACTAAGTCCCTTCACTGTTTTTTACATCATATTGATGCATTCATTCCAGCTGATTTCAGAATTTGCGTGGCCCTCCACTGATTTAGTTGTTATGTAAAAATAACACAGTCGAATGTGATGAGGTCTGCTAGTGACACAAACAAGGGCTGTGACTGGAATGGCAATAGCTCTATGTAGGCACATGCTCACTGAAAAGAGAAATGATCCGCAAGAGTCCGGCATCCTGTGAAACACGAATTAAGGCAGTAAAGGCTCCAGTGCAGATATCTGATCCTGCACATTCCAGCCTATCTGGGACCTTGATCCTCTGATTCCCCTCTCTCCTCCCATCTCTGTAAATAACATTTCTTATTATGAACCACCCCACATCTGGCACAGGATTGCTTATGCCAAGCTGAACTACACCCTTCCCCTGGGGAGGAAGGTCAGGAATCATGATAAACACAGCAGTATAGGAATTTCACACCTTATAAAATTATTGTTTACAAGTAACAGCAGTGATTACTCAAAAAAAGTCTCAGAAAAAAAAAAAAAAAAAAGAAAGGAAAAAAGCTAATCCGATACGTAGACACAGTAATTAGGTTGTAGCCACTACCATTTACCAATTTACCCACCAGTCTGTATCTTTCTTTATTCTTCTGCTGCTTTTTCTCTAAGAAAGCAAACCCCCTGCAGTCCTACTGAGAGGAGAAACATCATTTAAATACCCTGCCCATGCAGCACAGAGCCCTGATTCAGATCCTTTCCTTACTCCCTATAATGAAAAAGGCCAAGAGAGTGCCTTCTGGAATATATTTATTTTGCTTACTAGCTTGAGACTAGTGAGATTTGGAGACTATCCAAACTATCCAGTCTTGTAGCCTTTGCTTATGCAATTGCTCCAAGCATATTCCTACTGGGAGCAGGCTGCTGGAAGACATTCAGCACTCCTGAGCTTCTGCATCCTTTTTTGTGTGGCATGGATGGCCAACCACACAGAAATACCAGAGCCACCATCTGGGAAGAGGTGAAGAGCAGCTTCCTTAGCCTGACTGTTCTGGATGAGCAGAGATCCAGGGCAGGTGAGCTGTGGCACACACAGCCATGGCAGAGAAGTACCTGTTTGGTCACACTCACAGCCTGGAGCTGACACTTCTCAACTGAGATGGAGGGACCCTGGTGCCACCAAAAAACCTGCTGTAGTCTCCCCAGCCTACATTGGATTTCTTTCCACTACAGTCTATTTGCAAGTATCACCATACTTAAAGTGGAAAGTTGACTATTTTCTATCTTCCCAATACAGGTGCTCACTGCCAGTGCACGGCCACAAACAACACCCACAAACTCCCTTGAAGCCAGAGTTAACCACACCTGAGTTACAGTGAGCCTTGCTGGGTGCCCATCAGCTGCACAAGGTTGGACTGGGAAGGTTTGACACACCAAAAACAATCTCATTCTCTCACTCAGTCTTTTGGCAACAAAGACTACTTCATGGCTCAGGCTTTCTACATTTAGAAAATTCTCTCCCAAGTTGAAAACACCACTCAGGGACTTTCCAGACCTTTCAAAGCTATTGTAAATGGCAACACCATGTGTCCTCCTCCACTCTCATCAGTGAGTTATTTAGGAGTTAATTCCTCTGGGTTCATCTTAAAAATACTCAGAGCACAAAAATAAGTCATGCCTGAAGGTCAGTTAAAATGAAATCTTCCCAATGGTGTTAAAAGTGCCCCACTAGATGCAGCTAAGAGTAAGGACTGGGATTTATTTCCAAACACCTTTCATATATGTCAGTCAGTACTAGGCCAATGTCAAGGGGGAGACAGGAAAATTTTCCAGAGGGTCAGATTTTGCATCTCTCTTCCTTTCTGTGTAGAGACGTGGACAGACTGACAGAAATGATGGCAGTGTGCCCATCACAAGGTTGTGCTCCATGACCAGGGACACATAAAATGGGGTTACAGAAGACAACAGCTACACCTTCCCTTGCCAGTCAGCCACAGGATGTGTCCATCTGCTGTTAAATTTACAGGTTCTTTACAAAGCAGACAGCTATAACCTGGCTGTCCCACCAGTGCTGTCAGCTGTAGCTGGAATATAGCACATGGGAGAGTGCAGGCATGCATGAATTTTGGATTTCTATTTCTTCCTACAAATTTAAACCCTTTTACGGTTATATTTCTCTAAAGATACCCGAGCCATTAATGTATGTTCTGTGCAGCTGCACATATATATGCATGTTCTTTCACTGTATATAGAAGTTACATCTGCTATATTCACCATCTGCTATATTCTCAGAAAAGTGTAGTATATAAAAATAACATTAAGGTGGAGATAGGAACTGACTAAATGAATGTAGAAGATTAAAATCCTTCTTGAGGGGAAGAAAAAAGTAGTCAATTTTAGTGGTTACTGCTCACTAGCAAGTTTGATTATTTTATGGTTCCCATCTCTTTACCCTTTCCTGTTTAATTATTCTCCCTTATCAGTCATTTGAAGACTAAAACCTTCAAGCCTGGCTTAATTCAGTCTTGTCCTCTTTTATGTTTTCTTGTCAAGACTGCTGTTATCTACTACTTTTTCCATCTGTGGCTTATTTTTCTGTCAGGGCAACAAGCTTCTCTTTGTCAGCTCCCCAAGGTCACTTCTGGGACATCTTCCATATGTATAACTACATCTAAAACCAATGGCTCTAAGGTCACCTGCAAAGCCCGTTGCTTTTTACAAGGCCTTACCTCATATCTCCTCCAGCTGCTCACAGGAGTTCACAGTAATTTATACATGAAATGAATGTACTAGAAACTGACATTCTTATTCCTCTGCCTATTTGGCAATCCTTGGGCTGTGGTTTTCCTGGAGTAGGAACTGTATTCTTCAGCTATGTCTAGACTGGTCAAACTAACAGTGTCTGAGCACAGACCCACCCCAGTCACTCACCCAGCTGAACAGAATGGCCTCTAGCATGGTTTTGGCTGAGGCCAACTCACTCTCTTCCAAGCATTATGTGGGCACAGTTCAAGTTTGGACATTAAGATGGACCACGGACCATTCCCAATAGGCAGTTGAGTCCCATGTGTGGGGAAGTGTTTCTCTGTGTGGTTGTGAGCTCCATCATGGAGCAGGCTGACATCCTACCAGCTGTTACTGTAATTCCCAGCTCTTGCAACAGGGACTGCTTGGGATGTGTGCAGTGCCCATCCCTGGGGCACTGGGGACCTCAGTCATGACTGAAATCTCAGCTTGCTGCCTGAACCTCAGTTCAGACTAAACAACTTTATTTTTCCATTCCTAAGATTTTATGAATGCGTAAGAAAGTCTTTGCCTTTTTTCCCCTCCCTCACATTATTTGAGTATCCCCTTCTTAAGGCACTTCACTTAACATTTCAGTGAGAAAACCTAATTCCAATCTTCCTCCTTTCATTTGAGAAAAGCCAAGAGAAGGGATCAGAAGTCTCTGCACTCCCATTCGCCTCCTTGAGCCATCTGCATTACCTTTGCTGACTCAAGGGTTAACAGGGAGTAGCCAAGGGACTGCCAAGAGTCTGCCAGGAACTTTCTGTCCAAACTCTGCCTGTGAAACCTGTGGGTTCCTCTTAACAGATTATGCTGGAGCACTGGGACCTGGAGAGATTTCCCAATTTCCCTGATTCCAGAAAAGCCATGCTGCAGGGGAAAGAAGGGTTCTGGGGAGGTACACAGCCTCTCAAAGACCATCCTGAAAAACAAGACAGCTATTAATGAGTTGTAGCAGGGAAGGCAAATGTGTGAGGTGGTGATTGAAGGAAGGAAGATACAACAGAACCAGCAGCTGCAAAATTTACACTATTCAGAGAGGGTTCCCATGATGCTGGAAGGAGCAGGGTGTCAAAGATCTCCTTCATGTGACTGCAGATAAAGCTGTTGTTCCTTCCTATAAAGCTCCTCTCAGAGTCCAGAGAAGAGAAGGAAAGATGAATAGGAAATGGGGAGGCCATTATCTGTCTCTTATGGGTCCTTAGGAAGAAGAATTTGGTGGCAAAAGCCATGTGTAAGAGAAGATCAAAGAAAAGCAAGAATGGCTGTGCATGTACCCTGCTGTCAACTCTTGGGCATTGAAGTGCTGGAAGGCAAAGGAAAAGACTGATGTCTGGAAAAGTGGATATCTTGTTCCTTGCATGGAATAATAGTGAGGAATTGACAATAGCTTATGGAGGTTTTCCTGTTACTGTGGCTACTAGAGGCAAAAAAGCAAATAGGGACAAGGAGAGTGTGAGCATGTTCTTATTTAGATTTTGTTCATAAATGAGAAAAGTACAAAGAATAATTCAAATCTCTCTTAACTGGGATTCTTAGTGAGAGTATTGCTACATCATCCTTTCCAACTGCAGGCACAGAGCTGAGCCCTGAGATCTTCCAACCCTCATCTCCTAAGCTCACCCATCCTGTGGCTGCACTACAGTCAATATTTACGAGTGAGACTTATAAAACGATTTTATACCCATGCCCTCATTCTGCCACAATGAAACACCACCTCCAGAGCTCTTCTGAGATCACTGATGGTATCAAGAGCAAATGAGACAGTAATTTGTAAAGACACGTTAGCATTGTTCGCCTTTAAAAGGCACAAACCCACACACAAATGTGCTCTCACACATACAAAATTTTGCCAAGCATTACAGCAAGTGTTATTTTTAAGCTTCTGTCAAATAGATGCATGACTGCTGTGGGGATTTTATATGTTTAAAATGTCTAGTATTATTTCAGATTTTTTCCTCTTAAATCTCTACTTTTTATTTTTAATTGTTTTTCCAAACAGGTTTTGAAATACAAAGCCTGAACACATTTAAGCTTG
Source organism: Certhia americana (assembly GCA_018697195.1). Classification (NCBI taxonomy): domain Eukaryota; kingdom Metazoa; phylum Chordata; class Aves; order Passeriformes; family Certhiidae; genus Certhia; species Certhia americana. The sequence continues at coordinate 76,249,113 of CM031859.1, forward strand.
CACATTGAAGGTCTGGCAAGACTATATTCAAGTAAGTTTGAAGAATCACTACTTTTTCAAGGATACTGTTCTTACTATAGTGCTGGGGTTTGGCCTGATAAGTCTCCACACACACAAAGGTAACTTTTCTCCACTACATCCAACAAGAATATGCAAACAAATCAGGCTCACATGCAGAACAAGTTATGAGAGCTACTGTTTTAAACTGTGAGGCCTCAGTTCTAGGAAGAATTCTTTACACTACAAATCCTCAAGTGAGTAGGAAGGCTGTTTCACCGAGTTTCTCAGGGGAAGTTCATGGCCTCTGCATTTGACAGATCAAAATAACACTGCTGCTCCATTCCTGAAGCGGTGATGCAATATTTTCACTAGGACTCTCAGAGAGAAAGTCCAAAGAAAAAAACCAAAACACCCTAGATTAAATTTCAGTGACAATAAATCAAGGCATGAATGATTTTAACAACTCAAATGCAATTGCTTGTCTTCACAGATACTACCTTGCCATCCAATAATACAAACCCCATTTGTTTTCATTGATGCAGAACCTTGTTGTAGAAATGTCATTACATCAAGAAGCAGCATAAGGGAGGATATCAGGTTTTCCTTTGGACTTATGCCTTGGAAGGTAAGCATGTCTGCACTATATCTAAAACACGTGCAGGCAGGATGTGACAATGTATCCCAGTTGCGTTCACTGTTGTCACAGTAAGCAACCTTCACTGCTTTCTCAATACTTTCACAAGAAGTAGATTTGTATGAAAAATAAGTCATTTGCAATGTGCAAAATAGCTTCTAGTATAGAATGTATAAGACAATGCCCAGAAAAGATCTAAATACCTTCCAAAGTTCCTTGGCTCAGCTCCCCAAGCTTTCCCATGTAGCTACAAACTGATCACTCAGCTAAAGGCATTGCCAACAAAACAACACAGGATTCAACTGCTTTTAGAAAAAAAAAATTGCAAAACTTCCCTTTTAGAAACCAAACTAATAAACAAATCACCCCACCACGGTATTCACAAAACTGGTATCTTTTTCACTCAGTTAAATCTCATGGAAATAATAAAACCTTAACCAGAAACTCTAAAATTTAGCCTCAGGCAGAATGCTTGAAAGAGCATAAATCAAAAGCTCCCATGATATCCACTAGAGACTTAGTTACAGCCAGTGATATTATGCAGCAGGCACTCAAATACTGCAGTAGCAGGTGGGAGCATTCACGTTCAGAATGATAAACTAGGAAAAAAAACCCCACCACATTTTCAGACATGTCACCTTGGGAAGCAGAACATTCCAGATTACTTTGCTTTGCCTTAAGGTGGAGGGGGGGAATCACTACAAACAAGAGACGTGTGCTTGTGTGTTCTAAGAGTGGTCTGCAATACCTGCATTAAATTAGGTAGTTAGTGTAATCTAATCAAAGTAGAAAACTCTTGGTTTTATCCAAGAGAATGAGGCACTCAAGAGTATAATAGACACAAGACACTGAGAAAACAGGATAAGCAAAGGCTTAACCTCAGGAGACTGAATCTTTGCCCAAGATGTTCAGGATACTTGGAAAAATCCTACTTACCTCAGTGCCAATCCTCCTGATTAATAGCTTGCCAGAAGTTTGCTGTAGTTCTGGTTGGGAACATATCAGAATCTGTATTTCACAATTCTTTCTGCAGTGAAACAGCACATGCAGGCAGCAGCATCTCACTGCCCCTGCTACCCGTGAACACACGGTGTGGCCTTGGGTTCATTTTATGGACTTCACTTCTCACATTGTTTCCTTAGACCAGTTACTTTTTTTGCCTTCCTTTGTTAATTTGTAAATTACAAAGGACTCAATTTAAAGTTCTACTTGAAACTGTTTTTATTCTACATTGATCCTTTACAACTGGCTTTGTCCACCTTTTTTAGAGATGAAAAAGGGCAGTAAAAGCCCTTGTGAAGTACAGACCAAATGCAAGCCATACTTCAGCTACAAAAAACCCTCTTCTGCTTAGCATGACAATAGGTGAATGTTACCAAAATTATCTGATTTAGTAGCTTGCCAAGCTTATGAGTTACTTGTCTGTTTTTCACTTGCTAACAGAAAATGCAGACTGATTGACACTGTGTTCACTATGCCTGATTTTAGGACTGCATAGAATTTGCAATCAAATTAAAAATCTCTCTAACAGGAGGTGTCAGCATTGACAATAAACCTGAACCATGGAAGATGGACTGCTACAAATAAAACAAGTAAAAAAATTGCAGGTTCAACCAACCTCTGGAACATGCCTGTACAGACAATCCCTCATACCACATGGGCTGTTACAAGTCCTGCAGAATGCTGGCGTTTGTGCCTGAAAGCTGGTTCTTTTAACTTCAGGCTATTGCCAAACCGTGACTGACTTTTCTCTCCAGATGCATCTGTTACTTCTGGTTGGTCTGCCATCTCCCTCCAGCAATGTATGGTCTGCTTATTTACTGCTCCAACTTTTACTAAGGAAAGACTTGCTTTCCTGTCTGAGGAAGAGTGCTAATCTTTTTTTCCTTGTTTCAGCAGTTCTACAGGGACCATCATCACCATCTCTGAGCTGCTGTTCTTCCTCCAAAGTCTTGAGTTTTCTGGCAAACACTCATAGTGCTCTTAACTCCCCTTAAACATAAAGGTTCTTGCCCTCTGTCTCACCCCCAAGGGGCTCAGCCAAGACAGAGGGGGGAAAATGCCCTTTTCCCACTCCTTGAAGTAACACTCATCTCATTACAAATGAAATTTTTTCATGCTGCCGCCAGCTATTCTCTACAATAATAGCAATCTTAAGGTCCTTGCTAGCACCTTTCCTATTAAGACCTCATAGACAAACCTTAGAGAAGCAGGGAAGAGATATTACAGGGAGAGGATGGTGGGATAGTACTAGAAAGGGACAAAATTAAATTGCTGTGAGGCAGAAGCACACAAAGAACTATAAAAATTAAGAGTGCTTTTCCAGAACTGGAAGGAAGGCTGAGAGATCACAAAGATGGGCAAGTCTGTGCGAGAGAGGGTAGAGAAAGAAACACAAAGGTAGTTTCTGTGCTTGTAGGATCACCATTCCAGTGAGCAGAAACTGAAAAGCAGTTCCTAAGCAGGAAAAATCCTTGGAAGTGGATGTAATGATTGTACTTAAGACAGAAAGAATATGATGCTCATTTAGAGATGACAGTGGAAAAGAGCTGAATTATAGGGGTTAACTTCTAAAAGCAACTTAAAAAATGCAGCTGCTTTACTTCAGCAGTGATGTCAACTTGCAGTTTTGAAGATCTTCATGCTGTTAATCCCAGTTTTCCATTGCATGGCTCTTGGCTGGTACTTCTTTGCCTGGTTTGTTACACTGCTTTTTGGCCAAGAACTCTTGTAGTTGACTCACAGGTCACTGAGGTTTAAAATAAATAAGAAAAAAAAAAATGAGAAGGGACATATGACATCACTGGTGATGAAAATGTTCTTGGTATGTTCTAAGAAAACATTCAGGTCAGAGTAAACTGGAAACACAAAAATGGACATTCATACTTAGGTTAACTTGGAAAAAAGTCCTATAAAGAACGCAGAGTTATTTAACATGGATTTTTAATCCTAAACCACTCTGTTGTTGCAGAGCTCATGTTAGGTTTGTATCAGTATTAGTGGCTTAAATTTGTAATAGGTCTTTCATCTAACCCAGCAAAGAAGAGCAGCAATTACTTGAATTGGCATCCTTGCCTTGCTCAGTGAAGAGAACCTGAATTCACAAACTTATTTTTCTTGCTTTAACAAGGGAATCAAAAGTGCAAAGGAAAGCCAAAAGTGCAAAAGTGTGAGTGAAAGGACAAATGCTATAAAAATAATAAAACAAACTAAACCAAAATGTCCAACAAGATAGCTGCTGTTATCTTATGGCTTTCTTTGCTAAAAGAGCAGAAACAAATTCACTTTAGTTACAGCATATAAGCTGCTCCCAAAACCAAGGCTGTCTCAATTTTCAGTACGGAATTCTAACAATATGCTGTTAACTTAGCAATTTTCCACTCATTGGCTGAAAACCAAATACTGTAATAATGACTGGCCAATGGTCTTTGAAGGATGTTAATAGCTGAAAAGAGAACTACAACACTCAGCCCATAAAGGATAACTCTTTTTATTAGTGTAGCTGAAGGATTCGTAGAAATGTTTGTCTAATGAACGTAGTTACTATATTTGAGCACATGCCTGAATAAGCTACTGGTTGATTGAAACCTATCTATTTTTAAGTACTCCTGAATGCTGCAAAAATTTGCCCTATTGCAGTACTACATTGGGTTTTGTATAAACATGAACATTTTATTGCAGCGACTTCTGAAATTCACCTTATTTGCAACTGTTATGCCTGAAACACATCATGTAAAATGTACAGGAATAACTACATCTGGTCTGATTTCCAGTTTCTATAATGCATACAGCTTCATAGGATGTACTTTTCTGTAAATGTACCTCTTACACCTTAAGAATTAATGACTGTTTCTGTGACAGACACAAGATTCTATATACGTGTGCATGTGCGTGTTTACACATGTATATATATAAGCATACAAATATATAGACACAATACAAACAGAAAATAAAAATCAATTTTTGAAATGATTTTTGAAACACAAAGCACTTAGTTTGAGTAATCACACTAAAATCAACTCCATACAGTTGATGACAATCTTTTCTTCTATACAGTATGGTATTTCGTATCAAATTCCAGTTTATTTTTAAGTTCAGAGAACCCAAGTTGTACCCTATCAGCTGTTATCTTTTCCCTATTTTGTATGAACTTCTGGTACAGAGCTCTGCATGAATGCAGATGAAGAAAAAATTAGTTACTTGTCCATTATTTTAATTTGTATTCCTCTGGAAATAGAATGAATTTATTCAGCTTCCTTTTATCTCCTGAAATACATTATGTCCATCTGTACTGCCAGTCACTGATATTGAGACAGAAATACTGAACAGAAGAGCTAAATCGAAATAATTTCAAACGGACTTTACAGCTTATCTAAAGCAGGGTGAAATTAATACCTGCGGTTTTTTCTGTCTAATTTATTTTGAAGAGGACAAATTTTAACCAATATATGTACACATCTGAAAGCTGATCTTGTAAATGTGTCCTCTGTATTTGAGATAAAACATGCACCATTTTTAGAACTGAAAAATTATTCAAAGCTTTATTTCTTTCCATAGTTTTAGTACAGAGCTCTGCATGAATGATGGGACAAGAGCTGCCTGCCTTTCTGAATGCACCAGTCAGCATGGTGGAAGAACACAATGTGACATGGAACACAATATTTACTGGCCTGTACTTGGGATGACCTGCCTGAGTCAGTGTGGCCCCACCAGCCCTAAGAACATTCACTTCAGCTCATGAGTAATGTCCCAACCCCAAAAAAACTTTTAGTACCACACCCAGCCTTACACAGCCCTTTGGGTGAATCAGAAGATCTTCCCTGGGTTCTAACCACCAGGGGTTGAAAATACATCATGTGTTGAACCATATTAGGTCAAAGGCATAATAACAAACCCTTATGGACCACAGAAATTAATTCTTTCACAGACATCATACTTCCTGGCTTATACTCATCTTCAAAACTCTGAGACAGTTGTTTCCCCAGTCTGGGTTTGGTGGAAGTTGAAAAATCTAGACTCATCTGTTTTACCTTCATGTCACACCACATTAACTCTAATGGCAGACAGACGTCGAAAGGGGGAAACCCAAGTACTTCTTAAGTCAGAAAGACAAAAAAGATCGGAAAGTACCCGAAGTTCTAGTGTGAACTGTAAGCCATTCCAGCAACATATTTCTTAATCGAGTCCATGCTACACTAATTAATAATTGGTAGCATGTGCTATACATAGAGTTTTGAAAATAACAGGGGTTATAGAGGCATTTGCAGATGTGACAACTGTATCACAAGAGGACTGTCCAGTTTTCCTAAACTCTCAAGGATTCTGCAGCTGTCATGAGAGTGATCCAAGTAATAAGACAGATGCTCCCGATAAGATGGAGAGTTGAAAAGTCTGAAGTCTGTTTAGGAAATTATTCCTCCTCTTTCAATACTAGCCAGATTTTTTTCATGAAGCCAGATCTTCATGACAATGGTCTCCTAAAGCTACTCTGAACCAAATGCTGCTGGCATGAACACAGAAAATCAGTACCATACAAAACTGACATGGTTTTTGTGTCTGGCAAGTTCTAAAAGGCTGTAATGAAGAAACAGTATGGGCTCACCTTGTACCTGAGGAAGATAAAAACACCACCAATACACATGAAGAGGTAGCAAGTACATACCTGGTAGAGATTTACATCAGGTGCTCAGTCTCATGGATAAAGTGGCTGAGGTCTCCTGGCCATTATCTGCTCTGAAAAGCCAGACTCCTTAATGATCAGTCAGCTCCTGTCTTGCCATCTTTCACACCATGTATATTGTCTGTACATATTTGTGTATTTTTAAGTCTCTGCAGACATCTCTCCTCTATTACATTAATTGTAACAGGAAAATTGATGTGCTGTGACAACACTAGTCATCCCACTCTACACAGGAACACCCTGTCTGTTGCCAAAAGGCTGTCCCTGTATTAGGTGAAAGACAAAGCTGCTTACATTCCATGCATCTACTAAGACAGGGAGGCACAAATGGGGAAAAGATCTGTGCTGAGAAAACATGTGAAGCACTGTGAGGAAGAGACACTGAAAGAGCAGAATGATTGTTTCACTTGACCACCTTAGGCAAAGAAACAAAAAGAATTTTCAAAAGAATAAAATCAAAGGGAAAAGGACTTGAAGGCTTTTTCACACTCTTCTAATAGTTCACATGAGGTGTTAACTTCCCATTTATCTTCTTTAAATACTAGGCAGAAACCACTACACAAAAATGAATCCAGCTTCATGTTCTGCACCAAAGTGCAGTTATAAAAGTGTCTCAGGTAGACTCAACAGAATTATCGTCTTTTAAATCAAGACAACAAAATTCAAATCTGATGTTTTCAAGTAAATAATGGGATATAATTCTGGTTTAAAATTTGCCGTAAGTTTACTACAAAAATTGAAGGTTTTTCTGTCACTGAACTATTCCACACCTAAACCCTTTTTCCCTAAAAAACTCAGTTCTACCAATAAAATAATAGTTTTAAAGATACTTTCTTTTCCTTAGTGAATAAGGTTAAGTCACATCAAAACATAATGACATATCATAAAGATGGTAGTGGTGCTAGTCTGTCACAAAACTCTCAGTCCTTTTTTTCTTTTTTCCAGTCAGGTGGACTCCTCATTATATGTATGAGCAAAATGGGAGCAGCTAAAGAAAACTTCCTCTGCAAAAACTTTGATGTCTCCTCTCTTTCTGTGCAATTTCAACAAAGAGCTATTTTGGAGCAGCTGTCCTTCACTAGCAGGTAAACCTATTACAAAGAGGGCAGTTTCTGTGGGAGCCTCATGTTTAAATACTGTCACCAAATAATTTCTTCTCCATCCTAAGAAGCATTACAAAGATGTGCAGCTTTACAAATGTGTCAAGATGGTTTAGCCCTTCATGCACCAAAATAACATGCATGCAGCACTGCTGCTTCGAATCCAAATAATTGTTTGGTTTACTTGTACCTTCTGGCTTTCTCTTCAGGGAGAAAATTCTTACCATTCAGCAACAATCATACCACAGACACTGTATAAAGCCAGAGTATAGATAACCACACCATTCTCATAGGGAGGAGCAAGCCAAAACCATATATGTGAGGGAATTATTTCATACAGGTTTCTGGAAAACCTTGAAAACATCTTATTTTAAGAAGAGCCGTAGCAAAGATGTTGAAAAATGAAACCATGCAAAATAGACTAGATAAAAATAAGACACTTGGGTCTAGTCAGATATTTTAGATTAAGACTGCAGTTTTATTGCTGCCTCAGTGGGGGAAATCCCCCTGCCTATAGAAGGCCCAAATGAAGTACCAGACTATTGCCCATGGGACACAAGTTATGTATATTGAATAAACCAATACTGTTTTAGGTAATAACTGTTTGCAAATCCTAATGCAACAAACAGCCTTCTACTTTAACTGTTTTACCAGAACAAAAAAGACTGAATTCTTGCTCATAGAACCCCAGTGCCATCCTGTAAGAAATTAGCACTGAATTAAAATGGGAAATAGGCTGGGCTCAGCTCCCATCTCTGCTGCTTGCTTCATCATCTCCTCCAGACTAGCACCTCCCCTGCTTCCCCACCTGGGTGGGGCATCCTCCAGCACCCCAGCACCAAGATGGATGAAGCAGGCAGAACTAATCCTCCATAATCACCTTACAATCATCAGCAGCTCTGTTCCAGGAAATCTGGGGCTGAAGAACCCAAACATGCAACTTTGTAAGACAGGGGGACCAGGTAAGAAAGAACCTTAAAAGGCAGCTGGAACTTTGAAAAAAGCTGACCACAAGAACAGCACTGTACAGAAAAGTGTTTGTTTATTGACAGTGTTGCCTGAGAATTTTACCATTTCATCAGCAAAAGTGGTGGCAAAAGAAACATGTCATTATTGTCATCCTGTCCCAAAATCTGGTCCGTATGTCAGCACTGGTCTCTCAGCTGGTTGCTCAGCTCCTGAAGTTCAGCAATCATGTTGTCCATAGCTGTCACCTCATCAGCTATCTCACTGTGAACCTCATTGCTTGTCACATCTATGAAAAGTTGCTGCACAGTAAAAAGAAATGCTTGTAAGTACTTTATAAATAAATACCTTTAAAAGATACATACAAAGTTACAAAAGTTTCTTTCAGGGGAGAGACAAAATACAGGAAGCTCATCATCTCTATATTGCTTTTCATAATTTTGTAAACTATGATGGTGTCTCTCTGTAAGGAAAGGCCATTTTGTGGCTAATACACAGAAGTTATACACACACACATATAAACACATATCCTGCATATAGACCTGAAATCTGCCACACACCAAATATTGTCCCAAAAGGGTCAAATCCTCCAGTGGATGTGGGGTTTCTACTCTGATCTGATTGCCTACGCTGACTCCTGATTCCACTGAAAGGACTTTTTCATGAAACTCAAATTAAAAGAGCATCTCACATTCTGTCACTACAGTTTATAAGCCCACCTGCTGATAAATTGGTTGTGAATTTTAATGACCATTTTCCCCAGTGTCATATTCTGTTGCTTCATTTTCGCCAAAACATCAAATCAATATTTTTTCACATTTGATGTCAACATGCATGGGTGGAGGCATTCACCTGTGTAACTAAGTTATACCAGAGAAAACAAAACACTACAGGGTAATAAAAACAGACTGTTCTTAAAGACCTTAACAGAAACAAAAAAAATCAGCTAACTCGTGAGCAATCATAATCTTCATCTATTTAATATTGAGCCTGTGTGAGGTACCACTACACAGAAATATGGGGAAGGGGGGACACCCAAACATATGTTTTCCCTTCATTATGTAAAGGGAGAGTGACTCACACTTCATTTGATACAAATGCAAAGCCTACATTTAGAGACAAAACCAAATGGTGAAAACAAAAGTTGCTCTAGAGTACATCTGTACATCATTATATCATCAAAACATAATGGGACAATACAGATATGTATACAAACAAAAATGTATTTAAAAGGCTTGAACCAAGGTATTCACTCTGCCTCAGAACAATGTTGTCACTGAAATAACGAACATCTTACACAAAAGTAGGAACATGTTCATGCTACAAATACAGAAACTTCTTTGACTTTCAGCCCAAAACCTTACACTGGGAGTGGGACACAGAAGTTTGGTTCTTTCTGGTAAGTCAGCTAAACAAATCGGGATGATAGAATTATTTTCTCTCTCCCTTTTTTTTTTTTTTTTTCCCTCTCTCTAGAATAGAGAAATCTATTCAGCTAGAGACAGCATGCGGACACTTCAAGCACCAATTCTTTGGGCTTTTTGTCCCATGTTTCCCCAAAACAGTGCCCACATTTCATGCATTTACAATGCATCTCCATAACCTTCCTCTTTTTCAAAGAGCTTACCTGTCAGATGCAAATGATGCATTGGGAAAAGAACCCAAGGAGTGCCCACTGTGCTATTTGCCACAGCATGTGGCTGCCCAGCAGGCCCTGTACAGAAAACAGCCCAACAGCAGCACATTTCTGATCTGCAGCCTTCAGCAGATTGTGAGTGCTTTGTGAGTCTGGCACAATGCAGGAGTTCAAACATTAAGAGATGGAGATCCCAGCAGCAGTGACATTGTTTCACCTGTTCTACTGAATTGTTCCAATTGTATGTCCTGACTACAATTTTTTGCAATTTTTTCTTTTATTTTATCAGTTATTTTCACTGTTCTTTTATTCCTTCTGAAATCTTAACTAGTGAGTCTGCTATTAGCCTGTTTTTAAAGTGCTTTTTTCATCTGAAATTAAAAAGGAAAAAAAAAACCCCACACTGATATTGGCTCACAGGGCAGCAAAATGAGATGCAGTCAAGCTTGGACAGGCATAAACAGTGCTAAACTGTTTGCGCATAGGATCTGACAGAAGATGACTGAGTTTTTAAACTACAACATGCTTTGAATTATTTGAATTCAATATGACTTCAAATTAAAAGTAAGATGGCATCTTGGAAGGGATGTAAAACCAGTGAGTTCACATAAAATGCTTCATTTCTAATATGACAGTTTGCTCAGAAGCACCATATAACTGCCAATAATATTTCATTCAATTAATGCCTTTGTAACTTACAATAGAATTTACTAGACTCATGCATTCTTAATCTTTCAGATATTACACGATCTTTTATAATATAAACTTTCTGTATTTGTACACATATAATTTATGTCATTTCGTGCTTTCACTACAGTAATAGTCTATGTACCTTTTTTTAAAGAAAACACAATCATATTTTGCGAGTAACAGCAAAACATACATTGTCTCTTTTTTCAACACATTTGAAAGTCTTACCTATGCCTGTATCTAAAAGCTGAGTTACAGATGCAGCTTGTGTTTGTTAATGCAACTTCGCTAGGCTTTTATCCTTGAAATTAAAGGACTTAACACAAAATGAACCATCTTTAGCACACTGATGACAAATAAACACTTTGTAACACAAGCACACATTATAAAACTTCAGCTCTGTGATTCAAGGTTGCTAAGTCCTCTTCACAGGCAGGAAGAATCCCTCTTTAAGACAGGATGCGTATTTTAACAGAAAAAGTATGATTCAAATGTGATGACTTTTTCAAGTAATTAATATCTGAATTGGTAGGGTACCCACAAAAATCAGATAAAAAAATGAATTCTGTCTTTTAATAAACAACTCTTTTTAAAACACTCCAAGTGATGCAAAGCAATCTTGACACATCTGGGTCTTTCCTGCAGGTCTAGATCCATTTTTTTCTGAGACTGCCCAGTTTATATCGTGACTACTCACATTAAAACAGGTTTTTGAGATGACTGATTGCTTTCAAACATTCAAATCTCTTTGCCTAAAATTTTAAGTAAATTTCTACCTTACTCTAAAATGTCAATGCTGCCTCTTAGACTAGTATTGCAGTCAAAGCCTAGCAGGAAGAAGGGAAATAAAAGTTTACTTAAAACTGGAATCCTTAACAGCAGAGAGAGGAACATCCACCCAAGGATACACTGGTAGGTATTATTTCATCTATAATTGATTCAAAACAGAGAAATTCTGGCAACAGAACAAAGTTTCCTACCTTTCAAACATTCCTACCTTTGCCTTGGATGACAAGCCACGTAAGTTGAGCCGAGCTGAAGAAAGTATCTGCAGAGCTTCCTGATGATTAGATTTGTTCTTGCTGCATTTTACAGCCACTAGAATCCAAACACAGAAGGACCCCAAAACAAAAAAACATCACCACTCTAGCAATAATCTTTAAACAGAAACATTTAATTAAAGATATTGAAACCCTCCACAGACAGTTTAAAATGTAATATTCCCAAATGCCACAAAGTGAACAAAAAGCAAAGTAATTTTGAGAAGGTAACTCTAAACACAACAGGTATCTGTATCCTTCTTAAACATAAGTATCATAGGGAATAGTCCTGTAGAATAATAGAACAGGCAATAATCTTACTGAGTTTCATTCATTTCCTGACTGGAACACTCAATCAAACAATTTATGTGATGATCTGAGGACTGAGATGAACTGCAGACACATTTTTAGTTGCATTATGAAGTTGCTAGATCATTAAATTAATTGATTCCATGTTTACCAGTCATATGTTTACTGACTCACCCTACACAATTTCTGCCTCATTCCAAGTATATTTTTGTATGCAGTATCAGGATGATACTCTCTGTTACAGGACTCCTAGTAGCAGGAATAAATACAATACGTAGAGTAGAGTACTATTCCGCCACTAAGCTTAATAAATATTTTTTACACTCTTCATGAAAAATGGAAGATCTTTTCAGGTAGAACATACCATGTGCAATCTCTATGGCTCCTTTCACCACTTCCTTAAAAGAAGAAACATCTTTCTCCCAATCACTTGATTGAATTTCACATTTATGTGCCTTAGTGAGATACTGCAGTGACTGCAAGGAGGAAAAAAAATTATTAGTATGTCAGAAAATCAACTAGGAGACTAAATTAGTTTTAAGTATCTATGAAATTATGAATCCAGAAAATGAATCTATCTTTAGTATACTTGATTTCCTGTGAGTTGGAGTAGTGTCCTTAGCAGTAAGCACCAGCTGTAACACAGATGTTCTTTACCAACAGTGCAGCTCAAGTATGAGAAGCATATAAAGTAACATGTGTCTAATTTTTATCTTTTAAAAATCTGTCTAGACTGATGGATGTGACCCATGTTTGCCAAGTCATCATAATTAAATGCATACGAAAAACAGAAAAATACTGGCATTGACACTTCAAACAGCAAATTCATATCTAAAAAATTATAAGTGAATACATCAAAGCTTTCTTCCTGTATATGTAACCTTGGAAAAATATGTATTTTACAGATGTAGCTATTATTTGCCATACTGCTCTGGTTCTCAGTGTGAACAGGAATAAAAAAATATAAAAAATACGGAATGAGGGCCCCATTAAGGGGAAAAAATAATTTTAGCAGAAGAAATTAATTTTTGCTTTTGAATTTTGTTTTCTTTCTACAGCATCAAATACATGAAATAAATAAATGCCAGAAGTTACATGGCTTAGTTCAATGAGAACTCTCTCTATATAAGTTATCTTATATAAAAGAATAAAAAAATTCAGTGTGGTACATAAACATGAGCACAGTAAAGACTTCTGATTTTGAGGGTTGTCACCTCACAAGCTTCCACCTTCTCTCTCCCACCAGAGTTCCAATCACTATGGCACAGGTGACTGAACTGCTCATGCTGCTGAAAATGGCAATAAAGGGATATTAAGTCAAACGAGAGTGAATACAGTTTTTTTTTTCCAGAATAACCTAGTTTATAACTGGTAGTAGTTCTGGCAAGCAGAGGAAAGAATTTCCAAGAGAAGTAACAAGAGTTTTTACAGCAGTCTGATTTCAGTCTGCATGTGTCTGAGTCAGAGCAGCAAATTAGGGGGGTTTTGCTGACAGATGTCAAGGCAGGGAAAGAATTCAAAGACTTGTGGGCTGTTTGTTTGCACTTTTGGAACCTGGATTTATCTTGAAAGGAAACAGTTATGAGCTGGGGAAAGTTCAAGGAACAGAAGGGATTCATAGCCTGGGATGGATCAGCAGGAAACTTGAAGGCTGTTAAGATTCCTCAGTGGGAAAGGTGTGGACTGGACTGCATTCAGGAAGAAGTACTGAATGAGGTGGCAGTTCAGATATACTGAAGTGTGAGAGTAAATATATGCCAAGCTAAAGAAAAGAACTTCGAAACAGAAGCACAAACCCAACACTTAAGTAGTTTTACACTCCTAATTTGCAAACCTTGTCTTACTTTTATTCAATTTACAAAGCATTGTCATGAATTACAAATGTAGAGCCTAGTGATTCATGGGGCATCAGATGTATCAGCAGAACAGACAAGTAAAATACCCCAGCAACCAAGACACTCTTTAACAATTGCCAGAGATACAAGATTGTTCTTTCAAATTCAATGTTATGAACAAAATTGGTTAAATATAATTAAACCTGCACTAAATAAGGTGCAGAATGGAAGGGTATGGAGTAAAGGTCAAGCCCTACATTTGTAAGGAGGTGCATGACACATTTAAAGGTTTGTTCCCATCTCTTTGACTTTGATGCCACAATATAGTAAATAATGCTCTTTTAGAATTCATTGACCTTTTGCCTAACAAATGTGGGTGGCAAACTGACTACACATCAAGAATTTTTCTACAGATATATTCACTGAATATCTGACTGACCCACGATGGTGCTTGTGGCAGTAAAGCAAATTATACTGGCTTTATCATTTTTACTTCATAATATGGTATCAGAAATCGGTGATTATTTGGTGTATTAAAAATTAATTTTACACTGTAAATTAATATATGCTGTGGCTGTAGGCAGTTGTGCTCTTTTATGATCTGGATCCTTGGTACTGTCATACCAGGTTATTTGAATACACATGTAAGCATCCCTTTAAGTATTTATAAGCATCATTCCATCTTGCAGGGCAAGCTAGACTGTGTGTTCCACAGCTAGTCTGATTAGGAAACACAGTTAAGGTACTGTCTACTCTACAAATTGAAACCATGTTTTTAACTGGGTTAGTTAAAAATACCGTGATGTAACCAGATTCTGAAATGATTACATTCATAGTAGACAAGGCCTCTGCTGCTTTGCATGTCTGAGTAAGAATTTAAGGATATATTACAGGATATTGCAATGTCTGTATTTCTGCATTCTAAATAGACCAAATCCCTTTTACTGTTCGGCTGTAAAGAAAAATAGGGAAAACAAAAGGGAGGAACTGGAGGTATAATAGACACCAGCAATGACTAAACAAGGCTCTTCATAGGGCAGAGCACAAAGAGACAATGAGCAAGGCAAAAATTATTATAAATTTAAGTCAACAGGAATACAATTTGTAGGCCTAACCATCTTCCTTGCTTGACATCAAGCAATCATCCAGACAGGCATTTTTTGCCCAGGCCAAAGGCATACCCCCCATTAGGGAGCACATACTGAATGCTGACCTTGTGTATTTTCAACTTCAGTGAAGATCTGATAACCCTAAATTATTTTTGAACTGTGCAAGGCTATTTGAACTTTTTGAAATTTAATATCAAATGCAAAGCACTCTCTGGCATACAACAAAGTATACAATTCAAGCAGTGCGAAGTGGCTATTCTGGAAATGCAATCAATTTAATTCCTTGGGAAGTGATAAGGACAAGAAATGGAAGTTATCATAGCAAAAATGGTGTCAGGTAAAAAGAAACCAATGGTTCAACAGACTAAGAATTAAACAGCATTATTTAATTCCATTTTCAGCTAATTAAGGACAACAAATTTCTACTCTGGATACTCTAACTGTAAAGTAGATTATTTTAAGTGCATTTTCCCTTAGTGATTGCAAAGAACACATATAGCTTATGCCACTACTGGAGCATGCCTTTAAGATCCATTTTTTTTTTCAGAAGCTGCAATATCCTATCTTCAGAGTCAAAGATTTCAATTTAAAAAAACCCAAAACCCACACCACCATTTGATTATAGACTGTTGCCAAGAAAAATTTCAAAGTACAAATTCAGGACAATAAATACGCTGTGATAGGATGTTTTGAAATGAAACACTAGTAAAAATAAAGTAGTCTTCAAGTCCAAGAAGACTGATGTAAAACATCTTACTCCTGTTGTGTGTAACAAAAACGAGTGCTGTAGGTACATGAAGAAAAGGCAATGAGCATATAAAAAAACTAAAACAAATCAGGTCTGGAACAAGAGCACGTTCTACTATAGCACTATAGTACTTACTTTTTCAATATCTTCACCACTATCATTCTCTCCATTTCCGTAAAGTTGGGCATAAAGTCTCCAGATTGCCCCATCATTTGTCACTCGTGAAGTGACTCTGCCCAAGAGCTCTTGCAGTTTTCCCTTCAATCCACTTGACACCTCTCCAGCACGATCTGCCAGACCATTCACTACTGCTCTGACCAGAATAGCCAGCACCTTGGAAAAGCAGCAAGAAAGAGTTGTTTCAACTCATATCAACATCAGTACATATAATGTTATCTGCAGTATTTGGTCTCTATTAATGATTGTGCCACATGACAAGTACAGAATTTACTAAGAAATACACGGAGTAATTCAACTCATTTAAACCTCATCTGTAAGATTCTATGTTGGTGAAGGTGAAGCGGCCAAAAATCTAAGACAGAAATTTGGGTAAAGGAAATTGGCAGAAAATATCTTAGATATTTTTACCTTCTAATAAAGTAATTAAAAGATCATTAAACAGGCTGAGTCAAATTAATTCATGTAATGGAAGACACTGTTTTTTTACAGGACATCTAACAACCTGCAGAAAGTGAAAGATGTACAGTGGATAAGATGGAAACTGGAAGGCAATGGAATACCACTTTGGGAATCTCTGTTTTTAATGCACTCCTGGTGAATTACTAGTCAAATTACCATAAAACTCTTCTAAAAGCACTCATTAGTGACCATACTTTTTGAATCACTGGCTTGAGAATGTGGGCTCTAACTGCAGAAATGCTGAGCACGTGCAGCTGCTGGTGGGAGCTTGGTTCTCTATGTAAAAAATGCTACATCACGCCAGGCTTTTTGTCCCAAACTGGATGCTTAAAATTATAAAACAGTGTCACTTTGCCTCAGTTTCTCCTCAGCAAAATAAGAAACAGCAAATGTAAATCAAGGTAGTAGATCATCTGATGAATTAGAAGAAAATAAACCCCAGAAGAGCAGTGGCTTATCAAGTGAGTAATACCCATCCTATGCAGTGCATGAGACACAGAGACTGGGGAAGAAATAAGGATGAAAACAAAATGGAGGTTTCATCAGGCTTGCATTCAAGATAGGCCTGTAAGTGTTGCACAAACACCTTGATGCTGGTACTTCCTAACTTGTGAACCTTCGGCAACTTGAACGCTTCAACATTCTGTCCACGTGACACTAACACAATCAAATCACTCATAGCAATATTAATATCAAGACAGTAATAAAAGCAACTTCAAAGATGACCTGTGAATAGCTGCAAACCCTACAACTACACCACTGCTCTACTGAAAGTGGAATGGGATGCATCCTCACAAATCAAGATGCAGTTCACTGGCAGAAAGTAATGCAAAAATTTTGGTAGTATCAAAGTAAATTACACTTAGAGTAAAAATACACCCAGTTTAGCATTTGTGATATGTCACTTCCATAAAATAACTTTTCTTCTATAGAATGACTCAACTAAAATGCATCCCAAAAAATAGTGAGTTTTATCAGATATAGAAAATTACTGGCAGAAGAACCCAAATTAATCAAAATGGCTGGTAATTTTATGAAATAAATCTAAGTAATACAAGATGTGAAAACAAACATACATCTACCTGGTATCTTTTCAGAACTAATGGTATCACAGTAACATCTGAATATGAGTTAAACAGCTCCCCTCTTGTCCCCCCAAAACCACAGCAGTCGCTTATATTCCTTATAAAATGATATGACAAACTGGCAGTTGCTTCTTGGCAACATCTCTTAAGAGTCACTTAACAGAAAATATGATCCACTATTAATTTTCCAAAACTTCTGAAATTCATTTCTATTCATGATTCGGAATATAAGGCACTTAACCCCATCATTAATCAGGTTTTCTATAATGGGTTGCTAGAAAAACACCAGCAAGTGTTGATATTTCCATTACTACAGCATTACAATTAAAAAAAAAAAAACATAAGAGGTGCAAGGAAAAACACTAAACTATGCTCTCTTTTGACAAGGAACTAGAACTGGTCCTGAGAATTCATACATAGATGTTTGATTTCTCAATTGATTTCTCAGTTTAACAAAACTGTTAATCAAAGTCGAAAATGTTAGTTCATGTGAATGTTATAGATAATCATCAAAAGTTTTAAAGCCAATGAGATTTTGTTTGTACAGGAAAAAAAAGAGTTTCCTTAATCAACAGGATGTAGCAACTGTAAAATTCCCCCTATTCCCATAGAGTCCAGGCCTTGCTTACACTTCTATCATAATAATCAATTTCCTTTTTTTGTAATCTATCATGTAAGCTTTGGCACTGCAGCATTTAAAATGAAACTAGCATCAAAACTCAGATTAAAGGGTCTGTTAAACAGTAATGAATCATTAATGCTACTTAGTTGTGCACACTTGTTAAAGTTATTTTAAACTGCAAGTGAATTGTACTAATCATCCAGATGATTAGAAGTGTAGCAGAGCTTTGCATTTAGGTTGCCATAAATGTTAAAATTTGTATCTTTATGAGATTTTAAACTGCCATACATACTAAACTACTATAGCAAGGCTCTATTGGCCAAAGATCCCAAACAAGCAGGAGAGATTATTTTGGCTTGTTGGTTTTTTCATGCTTCTTTTAATGAACTGGGCTGCATATGACCAGACAGGTCATGTTTAGTATGACATCACACCATCTGCATTCCTCTTTCTCCTCTGCTTTTGTGAATAATGTCTTTATTAAAAACTGAACAAACGACACTGTGAGACAAAATCTTAGAAATAAAGCAAGTAATTTATAAATGCTGAGGTTTGAATCAATTACTCATATTTCACAATTGTTCTCCAAGCAACTCCTCCCATATAAAAATTCTCTTGGTCAAATCATTTTTAGATGCTTCATTAATACTAATCAAACTTGATAGTGCTCAAGAAAGATGAGAACTCTCAGATAACAGATCCAAAACGACAAATCTGCAGTCTGTGAGCTCTCCCTATTCCCTTTTCAAATTAAGGATTTTACAGTGAAGACAATTGTCATTAGTGAGCTACTTAAATGAAGTAGAGCTCAACAAATTATTAATTCCTTCCATCGCTTCTCAAAATCCCTTTGGAATATGCTCTTGTGGCCTTTGTTAGAAATGCTTTGGCAAGATGAACTGCTGAAACGAAGATCTTACTTGATGGAAAGGCTACCAGAAAAACTTTGCTAGAATCTCAATAGCACAGAATTGCAAAGTGGAACCCTTTGTCCATGCTTCTGTATTCATAATCTTTGACAGCACATAATGAAGATATCGTTTCTGAAATACTGTATCTAAGCAGTTTTTCCAACCACAACATATAATTTGGTCATTCACAAGGCAGCAACATTCCAAGTAAAACGATTGCCTCCATAAGCACGCATGTGATGGAAATTAGGATAAACAGGAATTGCAGAAACGTTTCACGCACATTTACTAGCTCATACCAATAATTCAGAGACCAAATTGGTGATTATAATAGGTAAGCCTTTCTCCTTGGGTACTTTTTAGTGACCAAAAAATCAGTGACTGATTTACTTGGGCACTTTTTAATGACTGATTATTACGGATGATTCAGTTAGCCTTTATATGTTACTACATATATTGAAGGTTTTCCAGGTATATTTCTCAGCTTTGTAAATATTAAAAGATATATGGAAACAAAAAATTTTAAGAACCAGTAAGGAGGGAAGGAAGTGTGCTTTTAACGTTTACCTGCAATGCTAGCAAACTGAGACTTTTGAAATTGTCCTTTGCTGTAATCTTCTACTGCATTGTTGCTCATTTATAAAGAGTCCTTGTTCAATTCTATCTGCAGAATCTGTGCATACATATCTTCAAGCTTCATGATATTGTGTTCTCAGAACCTTTGCCACAGGGATGGCACTGTTAAATAACTAGAGCAGCAGAGAAGCAAAATTTCCCAAATTTGTGTGCTGTACTCAGAAGACTAGGACAAAGGACAACAAAGGCCCAACAGAAATCACCAATAAAAATCTGAATGCTTTACTATTATTAGAAGAAATCAGTGATGTAAAAATATGGCTTCATGCTATTCTGAAATAAAAAAGTCTGATGTAACTACAGAAATCAATAGCATTTTAAATTGTATATTTAATTGCACACTTGTAATCTATACATTCAGTCTCACAAGGGGTATTCTGCAACAATACTTATACTAAAGGCAGTTGGTTTTCACAAAGAAATGGAATCAACGACGCAGCTTGTTCCTTCCAGTCCTGTGCATATTTATTTTTTAAAAATTCCTACCTTGTTTCTCATCACTGTGGCATGTAGCTTAGTAGACTATCAATTAAAATCTATGATGACTACAAATAGTAAATATATCCTGAGAGATCATACTATGTTGAATGGAAACAACGGTGTACGTTTTCATTTACTCATGTTCATGATTTCACATCGTCAAAATACAATTGCACAAGATGGTTATAGACCATCTCTATTTAAAATAGTCCAGTTGGAAAAAAGGAGAGGCTCACCAATTAATGGTGAACTCTGTAAACAATTTTAGCAGAAGATTTTATTTTTATCTGCTTTTTTGTTTTGCTATGGAAATACTCTTTTCTTCCTTTTAAGATAATTGTTTCAAGCCCGAAATTCTCTAATCAGGCTCTGAGGTTTTTCTTGGCAGCTACTAAAATCCTCCTAATTGAGGTAACTGTACTAGAAGTTACAATGAAACCCATAAAACACTTCACATATCAGAAGACAAAGTTAAAATTAAGATGCAAAAATAATTTGGGAAAGATAGCATATACACTTCTGTAAAAGTTATGAAAGTTGTATGAGAACAAGATGAAAAAAGATAAGCAACAAAAAATAGAAATTTAATACAAGCAATATCCTCAAATCCTTTAAGAAAATATATTACACAAAATTTGACAAATAACAGTAACAGGCATCTATATCATCTCAAAATATCCCAAATGGGCAAATATATGTAGAAACCTCCATTACTATTCAGCTCTCAGTCTGTTAAAAATAATACAGTAGACCACCCTTAAAAATGCTATTTTAAGTAGCAATTGAGAAAAAAATTCATTGAGAAGAGCCAACCATCTACAAGATGCTCCAAGACAGTACTACAGTACTCTAGCTGCCAAACACACTAACATTTACCACATATAACACAGTCTTCTGTTGACACTCTTTAGTACTAATGTTTAATGTTTAGCTATATCAAACCTGAAAGATTTTATTAATACAGACTGTTATCCTGTGCATGACTGGCTTTACTACTAGTAAGTATTGCACTCACGTACAATTTGTTATTAAAAAGTAATGTGAAAAATGTATTTAACATCCCTGCCCCCCATGACCATATGAGATGTTTCCACAATTATAACTAATTCTATCTGCTCTCTTTCCTCATCATGGACTCAAATTCCCAAGATCCAGGAAAGCTATTTTTTCTCTTTTTATGGGACAAGAAACAAAACATACTCCTGGGATCCATGAGCAGCAGCAGCTGGTTCCTCTTACCCTGGTACTACACAATCTCCCTAAGAGCTCATAAGCTCTTCAACCAGATCTGCTAATTTTGCAAAGGTTTTATAATTCTCCTTGACAGATTCTGTGGCTTCCCTTTGAGATTAACCTTGCTATTTTCACTGAGTGTGCAGAATCCTGCTTGCATCAGGACCTGGTTTCAGAAAAGGTAAAATCCCAGCTAAAGCTGTTAAGGTAGGTTCTCTGGATTTTATCCAGAGCATACATTTAAAAACACAAAATTTTACTGAACTTAACTGTAAACTGTGAACTACAGTGAAAGATGAGCAAAATACCTCTTTTATTCCTCTTTTGTCTGGTTATTAAGAATCAATATTATGACTGTAATGCACTGAGGTTACTTTCAAAGGCTCATTTGTAGAATTTTACAACACGTGGGAAAAGCTTCCCTTTCTTTCAACTAAATAAATTATATTGTTTCTGATACCAAGATATGCAGGAACAAGGAAGATGGGATAATGCACACCATTTTATAAAAATAGTGTGCATTAAAACTGCAAGGCTCATGCATGTCCTTTCACAAAGTCTGATGCAATCTGGATTCAAAGGTTTTCAGTTTTGTCCAGTTTAATTTTAAATATTTATTATTAGAGTCCAACTCTCCAAAACTTAAATTACTTTCCTACATAACTTCATTGGCATGTGCACTATCATAACTGATACCACTAGCAGCAGCTATCAGCAACCTCTCTGTCTCAGAACAAAAATTAGTGAACATATAGGATGACTAAATATGAAAATTTCCCCACCTGTGTATCCTTGTACTTTTCTCTTAAGTCCATGAGCCGGTGATAAGCTTTAATTGCTTCTGAAAACTCTCCAATGTCTGTACTAGTGAGAAGATAGTTCTCCCATATTTGCCAGTGTTCATAGTTGCACTTGAGAGCTTCTTGGAGGGTTCTAAATGCTTTGATCCTAATCAATAATAAAAGAATAACAGAAATTAATACAGAAGATTTCTACACTAAAATCAGTTGACACAGCATAAACTAAAAAACTGCTTATTTAAAAAATCACATTTAGAACAGAGTCCAATGCAAAAGCTATTGCTCACAATTTACAATACTGTTAATTCCTTACTCTGTCTTGCAAACTATTTTTATTAGTTCATATATAACAGTACACTCTATAGTCTGAAATAGGTAACTTTGTTTAGATATCATAGTTTTGTTTTTTTTTTAATTTATCATAATTTTGCCATCTATGTCAATATTTTCCTTTCAAAATTTTTAACTTGGAACCATGAGAAAACAATCTTACTCATGCTGTTGTTGTAACACACACTAAATATTAAAAATCACTGAGTTCATGACAGGTGCAGAATGGTATTGTCATATTTAATCACACAGAGGAAGGTTACTTGACAACTTTTTGTGATTTATTTCAAACATTTGCACATGGCAAGCATGCATATCCATTGCAGAGAAGCCCATCACCTTGAACTGTTTTTTGCCTTAGGTCAGCTGTAAGGTTTACCTTACCCTCTGCTCCCTGATGCTGTGCTGCTCAGTACAAATGTGTCAGAATGGTCCCAAACACTACTAGGATCATTCTCCAATCTGACCCATCTCATACTGACAGAAGAAAGTGATATGGAATAAAGGTGGACATCACAATTCCTATAATATCATCATCAAGTTACAAAGCATCTTTAGTTTTTCATATGCATCCGCTGCAGGCAACTCTTGACCATTTCCTTACCAAAGGACAGCAGTAATGGCATCCTCTGATAAAAAATGTCATCTGAAGTATGTGTTGGTAAGGTTTGTGAGCTTACAGTTCAAAGCCTTAAAACATACTACCAGTAGTTGCAATAAATTTGAAACTTTAAAACAGCTCTGCTAGAGAATTGGAATGATACAGTTCTTTCTAAGAGTCTGAAGTACACTCTCAGTTGGACAGTCATGATATGTAAAAAAAC
The DNA here is from genome assembly GCA_018697195.1 of Certhia americana. Taxonomy (NCBI): domain Eukaryota; kingdom Metazoa; phylum Chordata; class Aves; order Passeriformes; family Certhiidae; genus Certhia; species Certhia americana. The sequence continues at coordinate 76,272,420 of CM031859.1, forward strand.
ACAAAGGAATGGATTCCTTTAAATTAGGACTTGAAACGGAGCTTTCCTAGGCTGGTAAAAAAATCTTCTTTGGTAAGGCATAACAATACATCTCTTCTTAATAAATATCATATAAAGATGGCCTGTTACCAAAATATGCAGTTCACTTGCTCTATATTGCTTGAGTAAGTTGTTAAAAGTGCTTTCTCTAAAGAAAGACAGCCCAAAGAAATTGTTGGTTGAGTTTCAAAAAGAGAGTCCAAGAGAATGTAAACATCCCAGCCAAGACAATGTAACATCTAAGTAGTTGATCAAGTCATTAAAAGTTTGAATAGCATGAAATAGTTCAAAAAAAGTTAAAATAACATAAATAACTGCCAATCTAAGGCCATGATATTAAGAGTTATCAAATAAACACAAAGAAAACAGACTGATAGAGCAAAATTATTTAAGGAGAACAGGTAATTTGGCATAGCTAGTACGGAACAGTCCACATGAAGGATCTTGCCATGTCCACTCTCCTTTTCTCTGTCTTCTGATATATTTATAGATATGATGCTGATGGGCAAATGTACCAAAAGTTGAGTTTCCTCCACTGTTAACAATCTCACTAAGGTATTTAATACTCTGCTTTTACTAGATTAAATTAGAAAAGAACACAGTCCTGTTCCTTCTGTGGATTTTGCTACAATGGAGGCTGGGATCTGCCACAGCTCTCTGAGAGGTGAAAGATGCTCTGCCTGACTCATGTATTGTTTCTGCAACTGCTCTTCAACACCTGTAGGGTTAGCCTGCATCATCTCCCCCATCTTCCTGAAAATTAGTAAGTTATCAGGAGGGCAGATGGCAATAAGATGGAAATGTGAAATGTAGTCAAGATACCAAAGGGATGGGATGGAAATAGTATTCCATAAATCAGTGGTACTCATGCTAATAAAATCCTCAAAACAAATCCCCTGTGTATTTAACCAATCATATAATGATGGAGTATCCTTAACCAGTTAAGTAAATTCATACCCAAACAGGAAACAGTAGGCAATACAAATGCATTATCTGGGCTTGAAAACCAGGAATCTTTCATACAAAGGACAGAGGGCCAGACCCAGCTTGTTTTGAGAAATCTGAGACCTAGATTTTAAAGACCTCCTGGCACACAGAGTAGTTTTTCTGGTAAACCAAAGCATGGAGTCTGCTTTCATCACAATTAACTTTTCTGGAGGAAATTCAGAATACACAAAACTTGTGGAGTCTTAAAAAGCAAACAACCCCAAAAATCAACAAAACCCCTGTCCTTTGGGCGTTAGCAAGTTGCTTGCATACACTTTTCCAAAAATGTTATATTCGTCTGTTGTGTGAGACTCTGCCAAGCCTTGGCAAAATGCACAATATATGAGTGGACCTGAAAGCCTGGTAGGAGTAAAGCTGGATTTATTTTTTTGAGGAAGTGAAGGAAAGTTAATAACTTAAATATCTTAATTTTGTTTTACTTTTTTTTAAATCTTCACACCACTTAGTTTTTCTTTTCTTCTGGCAGGCGTGAAAAATAATCTATGTATCCCCACACAAATTATTCAAGTGTACTGCTACAGGTTTTCTCTGTTTAGAGAGTTAAATTAGCTCATACAGTCTTGACCTATAAGTGACTACACAAATAATCAAAGAAGTTGCTATTCCATAGCAACTACAGGCCACACTCAGCTATCAGCATGTAATACTCACTTAAAATTTACTGTACATTGAGTCCTATCTCACATGATTCCTGTGGAAAAAAAAAGCTCAGTAACATGCCCCCATTTATTACTTTTGCTACCATATCAAATAGGTTACAAGTTTTGTATGTATTTTTATTAATCTACAGAAGTAGATTAAGAATAATAAAATTCTACCAGTTAACTGAAATGCATCACTCAGTAGTTTCTCAGCCTTGTAGCAGATTAACAGACAAAAAATGATTTTGATTAAAAATACTTTTATGAAACAAGCATCTGTTTCAACAAGCCAGTACACTGAGCATCTGACATTTTGAATTGTATGGAAAAGAAGGAACAACTACCACATGAATTGCACATATTCAAGGCACTGCTGAAGACAGAAGGAACTACTGAAAAATTAAAACAAGCTCTTGCTTTCTATTACTTTTTAGCCTTGTGTAGTTATTCTAACACTTCATTTCCTTCTCCCTCCTGCTCCCATTTATCTCCCAAGTCCATATTACTTCTCACTTTTCCTATATATGTTTATAAATTTATGCAGGTTTACTATTCTTCTCTCTTTTTTTACTTTACCTCCTGACTACACAATCATATAAATGGATGTCAGATTTCAAGTATGGTTTTTTAAAAAAAATTATCTTATTCTTTTGTTTCATTCTTTGGTGACAAATTATAATGTGAAAATTCTTAAATATTAAATTCTTCCAGGTAAACTTTTATTCCATTGTACTGAAATATAAAATACAAAGTAAGAGTGGCAGTCCACTTAGGTCAAAGCTTGTATGAATCATTAGTTTTGAGGGAAAAGAATAAGCCAGCTAGCATGTGTGCAGATTTCCATCTGCTTTAACTGTCTGGTTTTCCTTTAAATCTGCTGAGGATAATATCCTATGAAATTACATAGGTATGAATACATTGTTTGCTTGAAATGGACCTATCTTAACTTCATGGTCCAAGTAGTTTTTATTATTCATCTTTATTATTAATACTTTGCAATGGTTGTACTTACTACATCATAAATACTTCTAACAAGAAAGAGAGAGGCTGTTACTTGTATATAGGTTACAAAATTATTTCCTCCAAAATAAAATAGTTACCAGTAATTCAATCTGGGAGAGAGAACTGAAGGGCTAAGAATTACAAAATATGAGTTATGCACCTTATAATAATAAAGAACTCAATGCCAAAAAAAAAAAAAAAAAAAGAAACCACAGTTACTTGTTTTGGAAGCAATATCTTCTAATTATTTTGAAGTACTTACTTCTGTTTTAATCTAATATAAGCAGTTGATAAATTGTTCCAAGCCTCAGCATTCTGGAACGATAAAAGAAGTACCAAAAAATTTATTCACTTACATCGTGCTTACTTGATTAAATACATAAGTAAAACTATTGCCAAACAACATTGATTTTGCTAATCACACATACTGACACTACCTGGCAGATAAATATTGCATTGAAATATAAACTATTATATTAAAATTGAAATACATAAATATTTGACTACATCAGCAACAATCAGGTATATAAATATCAATTAACTGCCTTGTGGCTGCAATAGATTAAGTCAGCTCTTGCCTTCACTCTCAGCAGCAAACAGACATCCTCTTCTAGGATCTAGCTGGGATGGCTGTAAAGGTCAGTGATCCCAGTAGCTCATCACTTCTCACTAGCTGGAAGCTACCTGCACCACGCTCTGTTACTGGACAAAAATGATCTGATGCTCCCTAATGCACCTCAGGTAAAACCAGCAGAGATGTGTGGAGATGATTCCTGCCCTTCGCCTGATACTGCTGTAAATGTGAAGCCCATTACTAAATTCATCAAAGTGACAACTGGAAATGATTTGAAGAAGAGAGTCTGAGCACTGCAAAGAAATGTACTCTGGTACTGAAGGCTATCTGGAGGCTTAAGGAGCATTTAACTCATGCTGGGAAACCTTTCTGAGACTTAATTCATGAAAATGGTCACTATCTTGCTACAGCTGCAGATGTATAAAGACAGGTTTTGCCTCTAACTGAGAGCCAGTCCAGCACCTTTTACTCATAAAAAACCCACCACTTAACCCACTGAGAAGTCAGCTGGCTTGGTCATATGAATACAATTAAATACAGGCCCTAGAGAGATAAGTGAACCCAGTTTTACTATCTACTTGGAAGTAAATTTACTGCACTGAACAACAACAAAAAACAATATATAAAGTAAGAATTCCATTGTTGTCTGTATGTACATTTTTCCCCCTAAGAAAGTTATTGCATTTTATAATAATGAAAAAAGAATACTCTGTCACGTCTCATTGCTTTCTCATTCTTTTTTCCAAGAGAAAAGAATGAATAACGACATTTTCTGTTGAGTAGTTGACATTAACTCTAAGCAAGCAACAAGCTGCCAGTCAGGCCTTCTGGCAAAAGTATTGTCAGTGTATTCCTCAGGTAATTCAGCTGGCACCTTCACTGTCTCAAGGCACATTCAAACGACAGTATTGTACACATGCATGCCCTGCATCCTGAAAAAATGGCTAAGCTCCATTCTCCATGTGCTCCTGAAATATACAGTTACAAATTCACTTGTCTTGAACATTTACATATTCATTTACATGCACTTGACTTTTTCTTTTTTCAGGAGAATTTAATTCCTTAGAGGACTAAATATATATATATATATATATCTATATCTATATATATATATATATCTTTTTAGCTCTTCTCACAATTTAGTCATTCTCTTTTGTCTGTTTTAGCAATGTGTGCAAGCATAGAGGAATTTTTAAAATATATTTTAACATTTACACACTCATATTTGGACAAAGTTAAATACTGGGTAAGTATTTTTATGATGCCTTATAACAAAATTATATCCTTTATGAACAAGCTTATTGTATTCAAAGGGCTAAGGTTTAAACAAGTTTTTCATTATTGCTTTGCCTGTTTATAATGAAAACATCCTTGCTGCTTTTAGATAAGCCATCTGAATCGTTTGTTCAAAAGTACATACATCTGGTTCCAATGTCACACAGCGCTGAAATGCTTTGGCAGCACCTTCGTAGCCTTCTAAAGCAATGTATGCACAGCCCAAGGAAAACCATACACCTAGCTGGAGACAAAAAATTAATGGTTACCTATACACATGGATATTTCAGCACAAAAGAAATAATTTGGCCTGGGAGAACAAACACACAACTCTTTGATTTTTAGCATTTTCAGCTATAATAGTATCGTATTGGAAAAAATAATACCCTGTATGCTGATTGGAGAAAAACTTTAGGTTCAAAGTTTTAATAAACATGGATAAACAAAGGTGTTGACTGCACGAAGACCACTTAACCATTTGTGAAGTGCTCTTTAACTGTCCATTTTCATTTACAAAACAAAGTGATAGCTATTTAGAGGTTTGCATATTTTGCTTGCATTTGTGAAAAATCCATAGTCACTTTACACTGTTACAATTAGGTCAAATGATAAACACTAGGAAATGCTTTTCAAGGTAATCATATTTTATAAAAAACATCTCAAATGATGGAACAGGAACAGTTCAAAATTACAGTTCTTCCTACTTGTCAGAACATCAACCTGCTCAAGTTTCTTGCATTTAATCTTGCATATAAAGTCTTTAGTTGTTACAACAAATACCTCTCATCAATAAAGATTCAACCAGGGAGGAGAGTTCAGCACCTCCCTTCTCCATTTCTCCTTCTCAGGGAGCTGTAGATAGCAGTGAGGTCATGTCTCAATTTCCTTTTCTCCAAATAAGACAAGCCTGCTCCTCTCAGGATGTTCTGTCCAGTCAGCCCTTTTTTCAGCTCTGTAGACCTTCTTTGGATGGCTTCACATCCACAGAACTGCACATAGTGCTCAAGATGAGAACTGCAGACAGCAGGATAATCCCCTCTTTTGACCTGTTGGTTGTGCTGTGTTTGATGCATCCCAGGATTCACTGCCAGGACTCACTGCTGACTCTCACAGAATTGCTGTCCATGAGTGATATGATATGTGGGAGTGGAACAAAGCTGCACCAGCAGAGCTTTAGACTGAACATTAGGAAGCATTTCTTTACCTAGACAGTGGTTAGATACTGGAACAAATCTTCCTAGAGGTAGTTGACATCCCAAGGCTGTCAAGTGTTTAACAGGCATGTGGACAATGCCCTTAAAAACATGATTTAACTCAGTCAGCCCACAACTGGCCAGGCAGTTGGACCAGGTGACCACTGTAGGTCCCTTCCAACTGAAATAATCTGTTCTACTCTAAATTGTATCATATGACAGCATAGATTACAGCCAAATAAATTTCAATTGCTCTTCAACAGCAAGTTCCCAATTTGCCACATGGTTGATTTTCAAGGAGCTGCAAGTTAACCAGTATTACCTTTTATAAAAGTTCCATAATTCAGAAAATGATTAAACCCTAAGTACATTAACAGAACATTTCCTGCATTATGCTTTTTAAATGCATGCAGTCAAAACAAAACAGGACATTTTATAAGGTGCTGCAAAATCAGTCCAGGTAGTACTACCCTACTGCAATAAACCTAACCATTTTGCCATTCTAAATGTCAAGGTCAAAAAAAAAGTTTTCCTTGTGAAGTTTTTTTGAGAGGGAAAGAGGTGGGGAAGAGGAAGATGGAAAAACAGGTTCTATTAACTCTATATTGCACAACAACCTATTACTTCTTGAGGTGTCTGCTTAATATCTATATTCTCTTGTGTTTTGGATACTAGTTCTGCAGCAACTAACTGATAAATCAAGTTCTCCTTAAGAAATCATAATGAATATTTAAACACAAAAACATTACCTTAAAAATTTCTTCAATCCAGGGAGTTTACAGTGTTGAAGATAACAGTGTTGGTTCATATGCAAGGAGCTTTTACCTCCACAGATTAACTGCAAACTGTATCAAATATTCTGACAGTTCTCTCCACTTCAAACTTATTTTCCTACCTCTGAAACCTAAATTTTATATGCCCCTGACTTAATTGCTATAAAATTTATAGTTAATCTGCTTCAAAGCTTAGATCTCAGAATACAAACACATGATATTGATCTTTGTCAGATCTGGCAGCCTGGTGGGTAATCTTCATGATACTGAGAAAAGAACTGAACATCCTTAACAATAAAGATATCCTTTTGCTTATGAGGGTGTAAGTGGATGGCCTACCCCTGGAGCATGTGGATAAGTAGGTGAAGATAAAATTAGCAACTACATCTGGCCTGGGCAAACATGAAAACCTACTTTTCAGCACTGCCAACCTGTCACTTTCATGATTCATAAACTCATTAATCAAGGAAGAAACTCCACATGAAGAGAAAACTGTGCCTCTCAAATTTTAGAGGGCAATTCAAATAGTAAATAACCACATAGTCAATCTAATTTTTTAGGGCTCTTTTGTCCACCAGCACTCCCACATGGCTGCTATCTCTTTAACTCCCTTTTATCTTCTTTTTGGGTCAGTAAGTTTCTGGACAGGAAAGGCAGAGGCAGAGACAGGAGTGGTCAAGTATGAAATTGAAGGTTAGTTCCAACTTTATAGCTCAGGATACAAGTTAAACAGTGCTTCTGTAAAAGCTGAGAGGAAAAACAGTCACTGCGTGTCTTATAAATCTAATGAGTAACAGCAGCACAGTCTCACTTCCGAAGTTGTGCAGACTTTCACCACTGGAGAACTGACTGTGTGAGCTCTTTGACCTCTGGAATTGTCTGCCAAGCCTTGCAAGATGCTCATAGTAAAAGTACAAGAGAAACGTATCTGTCATCCACAGTCCTGCACTAGAACAGGTAATTCTGTGAGCAACAGTGTGAATTAACACGAGTTTCAGGTATATTTGAAATGCAAGGCTTTCATTTCTTTGTGGATTCCCGAAAGACTGATACAGTGATTAGCTTATACAGCAAACACCTACCTCAGAGATCTCAACCACACTTGACTGGTTGGCTAAAAATTACACAAGATTAAAGGAGGGTTGAGAGAGAATGATTTTACCCGTTACATATTTTGGGGTTTCACTTGATGCAGTCTAAAAAATCTTTTCCTTCAGAAAGGTTTCTAATAACCACCAAAAAAAAAAAAAAATTAGAATATCTTTGTAACAGGGAGTCTTTGTTTACCTGATAAATTATTCACAATTCTGTGAACAAGTTAATCAATTAATTTTTTCCTTGTGTTTAAGTCCTTGCATTTAGAATCCATTTCCACTCTGCTTTTCACCCACAAGACACCCCAGAATAGGAAACAATTAACTTCTGTAGTTACAGAATACAGACAGAATTTAGAAGACAGTTATGTCAGTCTGCACTATCTAGCTGCTCAATCTGTTTGTTTGAAACAATTCAACTGAATCTTAAAGAGTGCTTCCTAAGCAACAAGAGGAGGAAATGTTCACTTTCCTATATGGACTTGCCTATTTTTCTTGGATTTCCTTTCATTCTAAACTTCCTTTGGATAGGATGCAAAATAAAAAAGCATTTCAGCAGAATATTTCTCAGTTTTGAGCCCTGTAGGCCATCTTCTGAAGCCCTTTATTATCTGGAAGTCCTCTTGATTTAAATAAAATTCCTATCTGAATAATATATATTTCGCTGGCATTTTTGGTCATTTTGTTTTCCATTCAAAGATCTTTTTAAGTTATCTGGAGTTTATTTGAGTAAGAATGGACTCTGAGTCATTGGAATAAAATACATCAGCGAAATACTAAAAAAGCTTCATGAAAATGACTTGAAAGGCTGGAGGCCTTTAAAATTTTTCTAAAGCAAAAATCCAGTTAGTCACATGGAACTTAAAACACAGCTTCAGCAGTGTTTGTTGGGGAGCAAGAAGGAGGAATATCCTGCTTTTGCATGGACCGAGAAACGGCTTTGAGGACCACAATTTATATCCATAAACAACCACAAAGTTTTTTTAACTTCTGAAGACTTTCCACAGGGTAAACCTTATTGGGAGTGGATCTAGTGGCTGAGAAACAGAAACCAGATTATAGAAGTTGTCTGCAGAATAGCTTGCAAAGATCAGCACGAGAAATCAGCCTCATCAAGAGTACTCCTTGCACTGTAGTTTCAGTTTTGATGCATTGTTGTAATAGAAGCTACTGTCATCACAAGTGTAACATAGTGCTTCTCAGTGACTCCAGAAAAAGACAGACCAGAACACTTGAAAACATTTCTGTGAAATACAAAGATCAGAATTTGTAACTCAAAGCCAGCGCAAACTTCAACAGGCAAAGGGATACTTTCATTAAAATATGCATTCTTCTTGTAACTTTTGCTTTGTATCTTGTTCATCATTTATTTGATAGCAATTATTAATTTGCAGTGGCTTCATCTCTTTGAAATTTCTTTGAAAGAGCTCTACAGGCAAAGATTTACCTGCATGCAAAAACCTAGATGCAAAAGGATGTCTTCATTTCATACTACCATTTTTAGCCAGTCTTCTCAGTACATGATGAAAATTTTGCTAAGAATAGTAATAAACTGTTATTTTGACAACTGTGCCCAGAACTGTCTTTTAAAAAAGTCATCACTCAAAACAGAACACATGAACTAAAACCAAAGCTGTATGTGCATAATTTTCCAACCTGCATAGGGTTGATCTGTACTGAACGTTCAAAGCACTCGACACATTCTCTGAATTCCCGGTTGCGGAGATGAAGGAGACCTTTGGAGCGCTGGGCGCGGGCGCTGCGGTGCCTGGAGAGCTCCCAGGCCTTGTCATAATACTGGTGGTCTTTGAGAACATCACCAAGCAAACAGTATAATCCTGGTGTTTCCTTTTTCTCTAACTCCCGCCTGAGTATTTCTTCTGCCTGTTAAAGAGCAAAGTGAAATCGACACATATTGAGACTTTATTTTCAGTTAATTGCCTGCCTGAACAAATACTGCTTTAGCACCTTGCAATCATCAGCTGGAGATTAAGAAGTAGGGCTAGTGAAGAAATGGTATCTTCATCCAACACAGCATCAAAGATAAAGTCTAGAAAGAATCTGGTTCCAAACTGATGTTTAATAAATACTTCAACATAATATGGTGGCTTTTGGTTTAACACAACAAAGAAAATTAAACCATAAAAACAAGAAGCAGCTTATTCCTTCCTCTACATCTTAGGTATGTATTCTATCTCAAGAACAAATATCAGTCCTGGACATGAAACCTACATCTAATTCACAGCAATGCAGTATCAGCAGCATCAAGGTATCTGTAATCCTAGAAGTTTATAACTTTTTACATGTTCTAGTAAGTACTCTTGCAATCACTCTCCTTCCCTTTTCTCTAATTGTTCTTTTCTGAAAATAATTTTTTCCATTCTATAATGTCTGAAGACACATCAACTTTCATATTGTCAGTTGTGGAAATGCCATACTTTTATTGTAAATTTATTGAAATGTTTGAAATAAAATATATTGAAAATATAAATAGCTTTATGAAAAAGAAGACACAAGCTGTGTCTTCCAGACATCTATTATGGGCTAAAACTAACTTCCAAAAGCTACTTTTCTTACGGCCACTATCTTTGCTCTAACAATAATATTTTTGTTTCTTTTTTAAACAAGAGATAGGCCACTTTCTGTGGCTCTTTGAAAAGATAAATACACTGGACAGATGACCTGTTGTTCAGACTGAGCTGTTACCTCACTCCCCCACTGCAAAAATGTAACACATACGATTCAGATCAGTGTAATTGTTCTCTTAGAAAAGATCTACTTGAACCATTTAAATCAAGAAAGACCCAACCCAGCCTGCCACAAAATTAAAATTCAACATTGTAACTCCAGTCATTCTTCTATCATAGCTCGTTTACCCAAAAGGAAACCTGGCATCATCTCTGCATCTAAATTATTACAGCTTTTCTTGTGTAAGAATTGCTTGCTTCTCTAAGATCATCTCAAGGTCAAAGAAAATTCTTTTACTCCAATCAGTAAAACTCATCAAACCTATCTGAAAATCACCTTTAGAAAAATGGATGGTTTACCTTGCTTTGAATATTTAATGCATAGTAATTTTAACACCTCAATTCTTACTATTATTTTTGTAAAGTAACAGTGAAGTCTACAAATATTTGAAGTGCGCAAGTGTAAAGAAGGGTTTAGATTTTTGGAAGAATCTTAAAATCAGCAAAAATAGGATCCCATTAAGAAGAAAATTGGTAGCGAAATATTAGGAAAATAACTTGGTGGCAAGTGTTTTTACGTTCCTATGAAGCAGTTCCCTAAAAAAAGCCAAAGAAACTATTATTTAACATTTAGTTAGTCCAGCCAAAGCACTAGAAAAATCTTGCCTAACTAGAAGACTGTACTTACAGAACCATAGAGTGGTTTAGTTTGGAAGGGAATTTGAATATCTAGATGCAGCCCTCTTGCCACAAGCAGGGACACTTTCCATGGGACCAGGTTAATCAAAGTCCCACTCAGCCTGGCTTCCAGGGATTTGGCTGAAGTGCAGTTTACTTCCTCTTAACTGCCTCCATTAGTTGCTATAACATATTAATAACAGACTTCAAAGAAGAATTTTCTCTTCTAGAGCAGAGAGAGCTGAGTGCTTCACTTTTTCAGTAACCACATTAGACAGTAAAAGATAAGATGAGGGTTTTTTTCCCACTCAGATAAAGAAACAAGATTGAAATGTTGCAGTAGAAGGAGATATGAGGTGAAAAGTGCATTGCAAACTGCTTCTTCATCACTTCCTCTGCAGGGCACTCCCAAGCTCAGATTGCTATCCAGTGGCAATGCCTAGACTAGAGAGACAACCATTCACTAACGGAATTTCACATTTAAGAGCATAAAAACATCATGTTCTGGTCTAAGCTTACAAGAACTCCTTGCCAACATAAATACTTCAGCACATAGATAAAACAGAGAATTAAATAAGCAGAAGTCTGATTTTTTCTTCATCTGATTAGCTATCTGATCACCTCACTGGCATGTTGCAAACATTTTTATTACTACATCTTTAAAGGCTAGTACAAAGATCAACCTAAAAGAAAACCCGTGTTATCAAAATATTTGCCTTCTACAAAACCAGATAATACTCTAAAACTGGATGTCTCATTTTGCTTAGGATTTTGTGTGTGGGGGGGAAAAAGACAGAAAAGACAAATCCTTTCTCCTAACTTTGTGATAAACTGTTTTCAAAAAATCACATTTAATCTTTGCTAAGAACCCTGCTTCTGAAAAAACAAATAATTTCTAAACAAGTATTATCAAGAAACGTTTTTCACACCGTGTATATGATATACGTAAAAGAAATACAACCACTAGAGATTTATTCTTACCCATTAAATGGATACTAATTATGAAAAAGCATGTTTATATCTAAAAGTTATAACTAAAATTAATAAGATTTGATATGAAAATTATCAATTAAAATATCACTTTAAAAAAACCCAAAAAACAGCTGTATAACCCTCACTGACTGAATCAGGTAATTTATAACAACAGTGCTTTTTCATAGCACAGTCTGCATCAAGAGTTGAGCTCAGAAGTCAGTTGATTTAAACACAAGAAAGATTTAGGCTCTTATCTTGCCTTCTGAACTACTATGAGTGGTATGGGAATTAACAGGCAACACTTCACAAAAATCTCCAATCAGTAAAGAGGGGCCTAGTTTAAACAAAAGGTGGTGCCTTTTCATTACTCACTACACAGACTACTGGACACCAAGTTTAAGATTCATCCTGCATCTGACTTCCAAGCTCTAAACTTCCACTTGCCATTGCATCTATGGGTTCTCATGTTTTTATTTTATGTATTTCCTAGAAGACTTATTAGCCTCACTTTTCACTGATCTACCAGTTCTATTATTTTACAATTAATCCTTTGCTAGTTCAAAGTATTTCCTAAAATGTCTTCATTTTTCTGCTTGCACATAATTTGCTTGGCTAACAGAGAAGTTGCATGAAGAAGGAGAACAGAGGAGCATGGAAAAGAGAGAAAAGGAAAGTGAGAGAAAAGAAAAGCTCTTTGATTTTCATTTTGTCTTCCCTGTAATTTCATGCAAGCCCTTGGGCTAGACATTTACTCCCCCTTCTTAGCTTTGCAACCACATCCAGCAGTACTAATCTGCTTTCTACTACTGTTATTATATATAGTGGAAATTGAAATCTAGTTCTTGAATGACCACATGCACTGATCAGTGTAGCACTGCTTCACATGCTTCACATCTAGGAAGCCATGCCTGACTTTAAAGGTGGGCTTTTGAGATCTTCCCATAATAGTGTTTCATTGAGGTATCTGTGTCATGCAAGACAAGAAAAATAACCCTGTAGAACGTGGTATGCTGGGGCATGTTGATCTAAAACTAGACTCTGTATCATGCTGTATACTCTCATGAGATGATGGAATGGAGATAGGGCTGAAAACAGGCTGCATCAAGATGGAATAGCCATATGATGCCAAATGGCAGATGTCACTGATCTATCAAAGGTCAGCAGCTACCATGTTACAGAATTCTTGCAAAGGGAGAAAGGCCTTTCTTCAAGAGGAAGAACTGAATAGTGACATCTCTAATTCACCCTTTCTTTTTATTTTAGCAGGGAAATAGTACCATTTTTAGGTGGAAGAGTCCTCTTACATCTCAGACAGAGTTGCCCAGTGTTAATAATACTCTTGAGATCTCTGGGTCCCTCTCACTGTTAAAAGAAGGGAGAGGGGCACTTTCAAACACCAGTTCTCACTACACACATGAATATGTCTCCTTTTGCAACAAGTCTGTTAATGGAATACAATGAGAAAAATACTTCAGTGAGAAAGCCACAGCAACTATCTATATACTGTGTATTCATGCTTTATAATGTTTTTTCCTCCTTGTTCTGTGCCATTTTGCTCACTCCTTGGCACTCTATTACTCTTCTGTTGACTCATGTTATATCATTAGTTCCTATTACCTTTATTCAGATTATAAAACAAATGAATATAGAGCCATAACTAGTAACAGTAACAAGTCCTTGGCAAAGTTTGCTAAATGTTAGTGACATCTTACTCTGCAAAATTCGTACAGCTACATGGCACTGTCATAACCAAATGAATTATATATTTTCTAACGGCACAATATGGAGTTTCACAAGGCCTTACCTAGATGCTCTGTTTCTTTATCAGCAGATAATTCCAAAATAGGAGGAAAGAAGGTATTACTTTGATGTGTAAGTACTCATCACATTGGCATTGCTGATATTTAGCAGTTTTATTAGATTTTTCATGATTTAAATTCCGATTTTCTATATAAAATCATTTGTGAATGAAAAACACACAAAAGTTTATAATAGAGTTTTTTCTTTTGCACAGGTATATGCTAAGCTCATTAATGACTTGAACATCTAGTGACCAACATACCACTCCAGTAGATTTTCATGCATTTCTACAAAAACAACTACCAGGTTTAAAAACATCAAAACACTTCTGGTAAATATAAGCAGTTCACACTCTGAACACTGCAATAAAGAGCAGATATTCATTGTCCTTGGTGCACAGCTATACGTTTCTAATTTTCTGTCTTTTTTTTGGTCCAAAGGTAGCTTTTTTCCAGCAATCAGTACTGCTGTTATTTCATACTTACACAGCATTTTCTGTTTTTCAAAGCACAGCACAATCCCTCATTCTGAAAGCATTTCTAAGCAGTTTCCTGTGTCAGATATCCTGTCCTATTCTCTGAGTGCCATTTTCATAACTCCCTAAGGGTAGTTTGTGAATGTAACTAGGACAGAATGCATTTCCAGGAAATGGAAAATACTGACCTCTATTTCTCCACTGTACTGAGAAGATTGTGATATTAGTATGCTATCCCCAAGGCATGTATAATGTGGTACAGAATTTGCCAGCAAGACATATCTGTCAATTCATCATCAACAAAAACTAGGCTTTGGTGTATGGCAATTAGAAAAAGACATGTAAGTATAAGGCATTTTGCTTTTTTTCTATTAATTGAAATTATATATCTCTATTCATTAAGCTTAAATTATGTTAGAGCATCGTCTTTGTGTTGGTGGTATCATAAAGGCACATGTACATTGATAAATTTAATGCTACCATATACCAAACAGAAGGAAAAGAAGGGAAGAAAAGAAAACCCCCTATTTTTTCCTGAAATTGAGTATTTCTGAATATCTATATAAATTGTGAAAACACTACTTGATAGCGTAAGTTCCTGCTACAGCCTGTGTGAGTTTGCACCAGAAAGAGAACACAGCTAATGTTACATACAAGCAGGCATTGCTTTCAGGTATAATTTTCTAACGTCTTCCTACCATTGCTCTAATAGTCAAAGCAAAATAATCAACAACAGGAAGGCTAATACAGCCTATTACCAGCAATTTTAAACAGTTATGTCACTGATACGCAGTTAGCTGATGGCTTTTAATTGTCTTTGGAGCTGATTACACGCAGTGATAGCAGTGCTAAAGAAATGATGGAGAAGTTCAGGAAAACATCAACACAAACTTAGTAAAGCCTTTTAATCTTATACCACTTCTTGCCTCAAGTGTTTGATTCTGCAATTTGAATATGTTAACATTAAGTAGTTAAATACATCAAACACTGATGTTACTCTATTTCAAGTGTTTTTTAAAACTACAGCTAATAGCTTGAAATCAGGTGGGAATGGAAATTAATATGCCCTCCAGAAAAAGTCTCAAGAGTTCATCATGAATGACTGCTACAGCTTTCCTGAAATGTCCACATTTTTTTGCTGTCAATCCATAGTAATTAATTTATCCTTGAATATTTTCAAGGATCACTATCACAATCTTCTTGCATCTCCAGTTGCTTATTTACCAACTTCAACTTCACATAGCTATTACTCCAATCCATGTTTTTAGCATTCACAGGTTATGACAAGCTCTTATGTCATGTGTCCATTTCTCCTAAGCAGATTTTGCTGTGATGATACCCCTGTAGAAGTGAGTGTCATCAGCGATTTGCCAACTAAAGCCAGATAGTCCTTCCCCTTTCAGATGCTATTTCAAGATAGGATCTCAGCTATGTGAAACATTTTTCTTACCTTTCCATGTTGTCCTGCTCTTTCATAGCAGATTACTGCATCTTCCCACATTTCCAGCTCCTCAAATATTTGTAAGGCAGAGCTGGTGCATCCCAGCTCAAAAAGTGAGTTTGCAAGCTGGCGCTGGAAAGATAAGAAATTTCAGGTAATTGAAAGTAGAAAATAATGTCTACAATTACAAAATATGTTAAGAAGCATTTCTGACATCAGCAAGAAGCAGACAGATAATAAGGAATTATTCTCCTCAAACTTCAGGTTGGAACCTCAAAACAGCATATATCACTCAAAGCCCCCCATCAAGCGAATAAAAATTGTTATGCTTTGAACAATTTAACAATATAATACAAAAATAGAAATGGACATGAATTGACAGAGATAAACTTCCAGCCCTTAAATGCAGCTCCCATGTAGCTGGAGAACAGCTGCAGAAGGATTTCGGGAATGCTGAGTGGGAAACAGAGGCCAAAGAAGGACATCAAAGCCCCTTCTAAGCAATGCTTTGTCACAGTAATCTGCACCTGTGAAGAAACAAAGATGGAGAGAAAGGCTCTGATAGAATTCTGTTCAGTAGCTGTGAGAAATCACTGTCCCAAACAGCCACTGCCAAAGGGTGTTGGTTTTTACCCAAATCACTATTGGATTTGAGTTTAGGTTCAACTCCCTAGTTGAGTTTTCCTCACAATTCAGTCAGCCTCTTTGTTGTTTCAAATTCAGCTATTATTTCAGTGTACTAATGCAAATAAATGAGTAATGTCTTCAATTCAAAGACAAACATGGCATGTTTTCGTGACTTTGAAAAGTCATCTTTGGTCTTTATTTTTTAGGAGAAGATTGAAATTGCAAATAGGTTTCAACCTTTGAAAAAAGGGTAACTTATGTACTATATGTGACAGATAGACAAATAAATATACAAACAGACAAATAACAGATAGTCTGCATAAATAAACAGGAGTATTCTGTGCATGGACAGCTACTTATGCCCCACACAGTTAACCTATGCTGTGGACTTGGTGATCCTGAATGGACTCACTGAAATTCTTTACATATGTCATGAGCCCATCTTTATTGGTTTGGGTTCAGTATCTGTTGCAAATCCAAGGAGTTACTAGAGGGAAATAGACTAGAGTAAAAAAAAAATTAATATCTGGATAAAACTCTTTTATATAAATATTTAAGTCTGAAACTCTGAAACTCTCTTTGTTAGCTTGATATTAATCATTTAGGAAAAAAAATTGCCATTGTCTAAAACTAAATCGCATTAATGTTTAATTAAATTTGCTCAGTTATATTTGGTAATATTTATATATGTAATGTGTCTTCATTACTATGACTAGAAGACTGAGTCATCTTTCATTATAAATCCCTATTTTAGCTTTTCTATCTTTGGCTTAGAAAACTGGCTTGGATTGAAAATGCCACTCTGACAACTGGAAATGAAAACCATATTTGATGGTTGCATTGCAAGTGCCTGTTGAAAGGTTACGTAGAAAAACTTGAGAACGCTCAGAGAAGATATGATTGGTGAAAACAACATGCATTGAGATTAGAAACCAAAAAGGAACAAAACACCATTAAACTTAAACCAAGATGAATACCTTTGGTGGCACTCAATGTTAACAATTTTCTTGAGTTTGTTAAATACAGCATCATCAGATAAGATTTTAGTGTCTGGTCTAGAAAATCAAGATGAATAGTGTAGTTATGGGTATAAAAAAAAATCCTGTCAGTACTAGTAAAAAGGGGGACTATCTCAAAAGAAAAGATTTCTCAGCTCAAGTTCTTAGTGCGCTATTGACTCCCAATCTGGCTGATTTCACCATGATCAACTTCCCAAAGTAAACTTTAAAAGACAAGAAAGATGAAAGTAACAGTAGCATAAGTAAATCTGCAATAAAAGGTAAGACAGTGTTGAGTTTATTTAAATAGGAGATACACTTGCAAGTTTTGAAGCTTGCAAGTTTTAGTCTACTTTGTACTGGAGGAAAAAGGAAAGTAAAGAATTGCACTAATTAGCAATTACTCCTGTGCATGTCAGAATATGATATCTGAAAGCAAAGCACTGTAGAACTTGACTTCCCTCCAGAAACACCTATTGCATGTTAGGTTATGTCTTTATTTAGAGTGTGTCCACTCAAAGTCACTTCACATTCACTTGACTTTGGAGTGATACAGCATCAAAAATAACCACCACAGACTTTCAAGTAAAGATTGAAATGGGATTATTTCATACCTGTATGGCCCAATGCGGAGGCACCTGACAGCAGTAGAAAATCTTCATGCGTTCAGATACTGATGTATTTGTATTTTCAAACTGGTCTGCAAGTGCCTGTAAATGCAAAGTATACCCTGATTTATTATGTACTTAGACTTAATCAACCTAACCCCCCATAAATTCAAAGTATGCAGAATTTTAGGCATTTTTGACATAATGGAGAAATTATGATCAACCATAATCAATACCAGGAATAAGATTCAAATTTACAATCCCAAGCAAATACTTGCAGAGTCAAACTACATCAACTATTGAAGTGACTCCGCCGAATGCATTTCAATCCTGAAGCTAGTTTTCCCCTAAGACAGAATTGATGTGCTTTAGGCATGACATTTCTTATTAAAAAGAGAAAGACAAACATATTATAGTGGAACATGGTTTTGGAAACAGTTCTAATACAGAATAAATTACTCTGACTTGGCATGCAATTCAATTTAGGCTATTTTTTTTATTTTGGTGGAGCTTTGGATTGTTGAAATATTTTCTTCTGAAGCCCTTTGAATGGGAATGGTAAATTTCACAGAGAAAAACCACACCACTATTTTTTTCTCTGAAAATCCACTACAAAGTTATTTAAATCAAAATTCAATAGCAAAAAAATTACAATATTAAAGGAGGCTATAGCCAGAAAGGTGGTTAGAAATCTTACGATAAGGGACCAACTTGTTAAATGCCAGTCACCATTAAGTAGCAAATTTAAGGACAGCGTATAAATAAGGGAATATTAAATTACTTGTGTTCACATGATTCACCTATCAAAGTCTCTTTTATAACTCTAAGATTTACACATGGTGCTACACAAGTCAGAATTTTCTCAGCTTTCTGAAAATGAATGCAAATATTCCCAAGAAAAAGGATAAAATGGTTAAGATTACTTCTTTCTCTCTTTTTCTAAACCCAACTGTTGATATCAATAATGCAAACGGCAGCTGCATAAAAACAATTCTGTGATTCAAACTGATAAGCATCTTGTAACTGCTACTGACTTTAATGGGATTTACTAAGTGGCTTCATTCTTTTAATAGGAAAAGAAATCACAACATGCAGCAATAATTTAGGCTCTAAATTGATGCATAACCTCCCAATTTTAAATACAAATATTTCACATATTTCATCTTATTTACAATTTTTTCCATAAAATTATCTCTAGAGACCTGTTCCTATGAATTATCCAGAAACCTACACCAAGCAAATGGCTGAGATGTATTTGCAGTAAGGAAAACGATACACTAATAAAATTGCATTCCTTTACACAGTTTCAGGCAATCCAAAAGAGTCAGATTAAAATAAAACTGGTAAAGTAATATTATTTAACTTTAGAATGTATTTGAATAGAAACTATAAAATACATTATATTTCTCTGTTTTAGTTCTGCTGAAATGTTCTAATGAAATGCAGAAGGACATTTTTCTATATTCTGTTTTGTTGTAACAAAAATTAGACAAAAAAATTCTCAAGTTCTTTAGATATTCATTTTATGAGACCAAACAATGTAATAAAATACAGTTGAAAAACTTAAAAACAATAATTGCTCTAAGCCTTAGAAAAGCAGGAAACTTCTAAATATGTCCTGCAAAATAATTTTTTTGAGGAGAATAGGAAATGAAAGGCAAGAAATGTTTTAAGTGAATCAAAATAGTTTTTTCTTGTTTTAACTTTTTGCCTCCCCCTTTTCTAATTTCTATTGTTCCAAGAGAAAAACTGAAATACAAAGAAAAACATTTTTTCAGAAGAATGGATTTTATTTTAAAATGTGTGGCCATATCTTTTCTACACGTCACAAGCAGAAAAGCCTAATATAAGTGACATGTTAGAGGAGAATATGATTGTTAACAAGGAAAATTCTCCCCCTTCCCATATCTATTCATAGTTCTAACAAAAACTGAAAATGGAGGTGTAACTTATGAATATTGTACATTCCTTAAGAAGAGTAAACAGCAATGAATTTAGAAGTCCTAAGAATCTGTGGTTCATGCGCTTTTTAATATATTGAAAAAATAAGCTCTCACAGTTATGCCTACTGTTGAAGTATAGAAAATAAGTTACTCAAACTTTGAATTCTGTGTTTCAGAATAATGCTTGAAGAAATGAAATTTGGATTGTATAATGGCAAGAAAATGAGAATCTTAACATTATTGCACAGCTAATATCTAACAGCTGTTAGATCATAGAACAATAAATCAATAAATTCAACAAATGAGAATTATCTAGACTATTGAGTAATCTTTTTCAGGAATAACCTTCAACATAAGTATGCTGTAATAAAAAAAAGTACAGTAATACAGAATACTTGGAACACAGTCAGATGTAAGATTTTGTGACTTAGTTTAACTTGAGACACAGTTCCTGCCTTGCAAGTTGTTAGACAGAAATTGGGCAGAAACAAATTAAAATTCACAATTCTAAATGATATGTGCTCTTCCACAGGCCACATTTAAAACGTTTACAGGTTACTCTTCCACTATGTAACGCATCATTCTCCCAAGACTTAAACTATCAGAGCAATCAGGTATGAAGTCAAAAAACACAATACAGAGACACACTAATCCAGTCTGGAAACAGCAAAATCAGATAGTTTTGATGGAATTTTGTATCATGAGCAAAGACTGCGCTATTGACACATGAAAGCAGGAAAAGACAGCTCTAGAAGCTACAATGCATTCTCCCTACCTCACGCTCCAATCTCTGCTCTGAGCTTAAGTGGTACAATAGGCAGCCTGTTTGGGATAAGCATTATCATGATAATTTGAAATGATCACTGCTTTTATTACTTCATTTATCAAACTCAGTCTAACCACTTTGCTAATCAATCTCAGCTGGTAATTATCCACGACTTGAGTACATGGAGCCTGTTAAAGGACTTTACCCACCTTTCACATTGTTTTCCTATGTTCATTCCCATTATATATTCTTGCCTTGCTTCTGTGTTCAACATATGTGTAACACCACTAAGGTCCTCATGATTAAATATCAGCTTTGATCTTTGAGCCTGACTAAATTTCCATCTCTTCAGACACTTGTTTTACCACCCTTATTTTCAATGGCTGAATGAGTTAGAACTTTTTTTTTTTTTAGCCAGACCTTATCTTCGTGCTTAATCTCTGGTAATACTATTACACCCCTACGATTTTTGAGTTGTCATTTTTTCACAACATTATGCTGTTTGATTTCTTAACCTACTTACAATACAGTTTTAAAATTTGTTATTCATCCAACTGGTCTGAAATCTGTTCACCAAAGATTTGTTCCTTTTGTTAAAATACAATCTTCAGATAGCTTCTTGCATCTAAGGTAAATAAATGGCAAATCTTCACATGCTTCTTTCTATTCTTAACCTCTTTATTCCAAATGAAATAGTTTACTTGCTTTAAAAAAATGCCCCTTACTATGTAATACTGCCTATATGCAAACATATTTTCCCATCCATTTCACCTGAAGGATGTCCTGATCCAAGCTTATTTAGGGGAAAAATCCCCCGCAACCAAACAAAAAAGCCCCAAATTCCTATCCTTTGAAAAGAGCAGGATATTTAATACTTGTCAAACACTTATTGGAAACAGCATGACACCTCGCTTGTGCAGCAACTACTTAATCCCATCTGGATCTCCCACCTCAAAACTACTGAAGATACAACTACTCATATACAAATTTAACATGCTGGCCCAAATAAAACATTGCTGTTTTATCCATGCAGTTTCATCTCATCTCTTCCCAAGTTTTCATATCAATAACACACAGTATGATTGCACCACTTTTTCCTTTACCTATCTTTTCCAACAAGAGCATTTTCCAGTTTTAGTGTTCCAGTCACAATTGTTCCACCAGATTCACTTCATCTGTGCAACAGCTTGCTTCACAGACAGTGTTAATCATCACAGCTTGTTTATTTTGTTTTCCTGTCTTGTCCTGCTAACCAGGCATGCAGCTGTTTTCCACCAACCACACCCTTTTTTAAAACCCCAGTCTTTACCATATTATGGTGTGCATGTATGTAATCATTTGCTATGCATTTACCAGTACTCCTATCTCCACCCTTGCATTTCTTCATACCTTTTGATTTATCCTGGTATCCTTGATATTCCTCTTTATTTATTATTTTATAGGCAGGAAGATTAGATAAGTTTTTTCTAGACTTCTGCTTCTCAGTCTAGAAATCTTGTCAGGCTACCAGAGCCAATCCCTAGTTAATACCTCTGGGACTCCAGTGGTGATGGTCCACCCATGAAGTCCTCTCTACCTGAATGCTCAACAGCCATTAACCACTATGTTTCTCCATAATCCCAGCTGACACAGGTGACTGTGGCAGTGTATCTTGTCCTGCATTTACCCTTCCCTAGCACCTCTAAGCTGTCCTGCTTCTCACATGTTTTTACCACATTTAACATGGATTTAGCTTGATTGAATTAATAGGAAGCTGCCTTTCAGTCTTTTCTAACAGAAACTCCAGAGACACTTTTCATAAATTCTTGTAATTCTTGTAATTCAAATTTCTCCCAAGCCTGAAGACTTCTTCTGAAGATCTCACAAATAACCCTGGCCTTTTCATGCTCTGCCTAGACAACCATTTTCCTTGTTCTTCTTCATTTTCTGTACATTACCTCTGGATGATTTATTAGCAGCAAGTTGGTGTCACCACTCTATTGCTCTTGTATTCTAGCTGTTCCCTTAGCTACTTACACAACCTATATACCTGCTGAAGTACCAAAGTATGGACACCAGCTGTGGGACTGACTGGCGGGTCATGGCTTTGTGTCAGGCACAGAAGCGCCTGACGGCACCATGACACGGCTGGAACTGTTCAGCTGCTTGGAAGAAAGGTGTCTGGAGACAAAGGGGGCAAGAGGGAAAAATACATCTGTAGGGAAAACAAATCCGCTATCTCATCTGTACTATGGTTCCTAAGAATTTAGCAGGGTAAAGCTCAAACTGAACTGAGCTCACCTATGTTATTTACTCAAAAAAGAAGTAGAGGAAAGCTTTGTAAAAATAACAGCAGCTACATGTGTAACTCTGGTTGTGGAATTACATACTTCTTATTTTATTCATAAGCTTACTTCAAAAATTATGAATGAATAGGAAAATTTATCATCTAAAAGCTCCATTGATTTCCTATCACAGAAGTCGATCTCACTGACAATTTCTACTGTATTTATGAAACAAAAAGTGGGCATTTTTTTAAGCTTATGGAACATTCAGTTCTTGTGGACCCTGTCACATGTACAGACTTCAGCCAAACTTCCAGAGATTCACTGATAAATTAATTCAAACTTTCACACAATTTAAGACTAAATTAAAAACAATTAGCTCTAAATGCTTCAAAATATTTCTTTTTTGGAGGCAGTGATATCAAGATACTCGTTTAACAGAAAACTGTTAAATCCAAAATTTTTGATGTTTCAAAATATTAATTTGCTTTATTATTTTTCATGCTGTCTTCTGCCAAGTTACATTTTCTTACAATAAAGTCTGAAAAATGCTGCAGAAGAAAGAACTACAATCCAAGTTAATTTGGGATGAAACTGGCAGCCTTGTACCACAATAGTATACATAGTAATACATAAACACAGAAAACTACTAACAAAACCTCCATTCTCCCTGAAGAACATATATATATAATCAGTGCCTAAAATTCAGAAACTGTATGCATATCAAATAACAGGTAACAAACAGAGATAATTAAATATGGAGAATAATTAGAATTTTTCAATTTTTTTTCCCTCTGAATTAGGTATTAGGTGTACCAAGCTTTTCTAGTGCAATAAATATTTTAGTACCTTGTGGATATGTAATTAGATCTTGAGTTCACTCCTTTGATAATCTTGCTTTTAAAAAAAGCATTAAACCCCATATTTATATATCAAACAACACACTAATTTCAACAGCTCTTTGTCAACCTCAGAGCTCCTGAAACCAAGACCACCAGGACAAGCTGAGACATATGCAGACTTCTAAAATGCAACAGTCAAACTACCAGTGAAGCAATGCCAGAAACTAGTACAAGTTCTCATATAACAATGCAGTAAACTTTTGCTTATTGGGAGAGAATAATTTCTGGCCTGGTCCAAACTTCATGCAGGGATTATGACAAAATAGGGATTACTTTATTGATTGCCAATTTTATCACTAGAAAAATAGATACAATAAATAGATACACTGGGTCATATTACATTCAACCATTACTCAAAACAGCATTTTGACAGTTCAGACAGAACTTCATGGCATGAAAACTAAAATGACTTAAAGGAAATAACCTATCCTTTTAAAAGCTCACAGATTATATATTTCTGTTAAACAATGAAACGATCTCTGAATAGTTAAGAACTAAGATGTCAAAACACAGAGCTAAAACCATTAAGCAAGGAGGCATTTCAACATCAAAAAGAAACCTCCCACTCATTTATCTAACTTTCAAAGTGGAATTATGACATTAAGTACTCAAGGAAAATTTATTACAGTCACTATTTATTTAAACTTACTATAATTTAGTAAGATCACTACTATAAATTGTGATTTGTAATTTGTAGAAGCTTAAATAGACCATTTCTTACATTGTGCAAAGATGCCAAGCTGAAGACCACTACTTACTGGAGATCTTACATTACTCACATTCTCAGGAGGATAAAATTGTTCTGTGAGAACTCTGCAGAAGTTAAACACTTAAAAGCACAAAAATATTGCCTCTTTTTTACATCTCATTAAAATAGAAGTCTTAATTTCATTAAAATCTTGTAGCCTTGAAAATTTGTGGTTTTGCTCATTTTGCAAATTCACCCTCTCAGTCATTTTTCCAATCAAATTATTGCTTGTTAGGATTGACCTCAGTTGGTGTGTTTATTTAAACCAACTAGAGGACTGTGTATCACACAGTACCCTAGGAACTAAGAATTGGTTTACAATTTATGAAAACTAACTTTACCACGTGGTATAGCACTGAGTGCCTACTTTGTATCGCAAATTAAAGGCTACAGGGTGTCTGTAGGGACACAGGAAACACAGAAACTGCAAAGATTCCAGGATGCTTCACAGAGAGAAACTACTAACAAGGTAATGCAACTGGAAACAAAATTAACTGAAACATTCAAGCAGAAGGATTTAGGATGCAGGTTTTCAAACCTAAGTCTGTTTGCACTGAAAGCAGTGTTTTACCTACTTTGCTCAACGCTGTGGTAAAAACTTCTTGATAGTACACTGATAGAAAACACAATGTTCACTGACCCAGGTTATTCCTGGGTCCACGAAAGGAAAATGGTCTCAGTTCCTAGCAGCTTTACACACAGAAGGAAAAACACTGACTTCCTTTAACTGAAATGAAAACAAAAATTTTCTATGCGTATTCTTTCAAATTAGAGTAATCCCTTTTTAAATAGAACACTAATCTGCAACTAATACTTTACTTATTTTTCTCTCCCACCACAGACTCAACGGAGAAATCTCTCTGATCTGTAAAAACAGGGGGTCTTCTGATACTGGATTCAGCACTATCCACCCCCACAGCAATGTTCGAGTAGCTGATTTTGATGGATTCTTCAGTTAAGATGCTGCTGCTCTCAAGGCTGTAAGTACCAATAGTACTGAGTATGCATAAGGAACATAGATCTTCCTCTGTTCTTTTTCCTTCTCCCCATTAAGCAGCTAAAGAAACTCTTTTGCACCAACAATTACTCACCAAATACTTAAAAGCTTAAAGTTTCTAGGCTGAGAGGACTGCTAGTAGAGGCTTTTTCAGGATAGCTTTCTCTGTGGCATCTGCACACAAGGGTGATTTCACTGTCAGTACTTGACTTGAACCTGAGAATAATGCAGTATTCTCTCCAAGACAGATTACAACTAGAGAATTTCCTACAAACATGGCTTAAGTTGGGTGCACTTTAAGTTGTTATTCCCTTTAAAAGCATAAGCAAATAAACTTTTTTTTTTTTTTTTTAAGCAAAGGTTGTGTCAGTTTTGTGGCAAAGAAGGAACTTGCTTGTAGCCTTTAATAAAGATCTGACTGTTCTTGCACCAGAAACCTCTGTTTTGGTGCAAACTTTCCTCCACACCCTTATCAAGCATTGCAATAAATCGTTGTAGAGAGTAAGTTACATCAAACATTTGTGTTTTGTAATATATAACAGATACATTGTTTGAGACATACAGTTCCTCCCCAGAAAAGCCAAGAAAGGAAGGGGATAGTCAAGCTAAACCCTTCAATAATTTTTCTAAGCAGTATATAATTGTTTGTTTGCATATAGTCATAAACCTTCACAACTATGACACATTTGATCTATCCTGTATTCCAACTGGAACACCCTGCTCACAAAGAATAATCTATCAGAAATGTCCTGTACTTTTTCTGTTGCTGGTAGACTTGAGTTTACCTTCCATATAGCAGGTATTTGCATTTTGCTGATAGCAAATTGTGCAACAATGTATA
This sequence comes from Certhia americana, assembly GCA_018697195.1. NCBI lineage: Eukaryota > Metazoa > Chordata > Aves > Passeriformes > Certhiidae > Certhia > Certhia americana. The sequence goes on from CM031859.1 coordinate 76,298,769, forward strand.
CATACACAAGCAACTAAAAAAAAAAAGTCAAAGTATCTGTAAATAGCAAAAAGAAAAAGCCTCACTCAAGCGTTAATATAAAGCATAAGTAAACATAGTAGAAATAAATATTCAAAATTAGCATTTATATATGGCCAAAAAAAAATTAGAACTCAGGAATTAGATGGTCACTTTTGAAACAACAAATATTTTAAATAAAAAAAAAATTTCAGAGGAAAAGTTCTTTAGACCTTGACACTTGTCACAAGCATGCAAACATTTACAGCTGCCTACTTAGGGCAGAGACCTGGATGGTATTCTGTTACATAAGTAGAAATCTCAAAGAAAAAAATGCAGCACAAAACAAAATGCCATGTATTCATGTAACTGTTTTGGTGCAAGCACATCTGGTTTTGGTGCAGTCGCACCAAGCGTAATTCCTTCATGTTACTATGATACCAGGAAAAAGGAAAGAAAATCATGTCTAGTCTTATCTAGATACCCATAACTTGAAATCAAAGCAGAATAGAAATTGCCAGTAACATTTTTTTTCAGTAATAGAAATAGTCAATTTAGGGTTTTTTACCCGCTAAGTGTTTTTTTGCTGTTATCTGTTTTTCAACTATTTTCATTCATTTGAAAACATAAAAAACATCTTTATTTATTTGGTGAAGGGGAAAGGAGTATAAAGTCAAAAGACAGACAAGTTCAGTCTCTTTTGTCACAAATCCAGCCAGAATGTCTCAGATGACTTCTGAGACACCCATTGTTTTCCCTTCTTACAAGAAATAAAGAAGTTTTTCATAAGAATAGCTGTCCTATACAATGAAACCTTGACTGATACCCAGTAGTTTCTGTTGAAAATTACTTGGCAGGAAATAAACATTCTTCCAGTAGCTGAGCCTGACCCAGCAACCATACAGTGTATGATGGTAAGCACATTAGAAATATGACACACAGGCAAAGCGTTTAAACTTTAGCTATCCCAAAAGAAAGCAGTCACATGTAAAGGAATCTGTTTCCAATATATGTATTTTCTTGAAAGACATCCGTTCCAGTTCTTCACATATTCCTGGAAAGCTCTCTATACATCAGGGAAAAACAAACAAACCCCCTATCATTCTCTGTTAGTGATTGATCTACTTACCAAAGAGGAAAAATAAACATCTTTAGTAACAACTGGTTTGAAATCTGTTCAAATTCCAGTGAAAATGAAAACACTCTAAATGCATTAAATATTCCATGCCCGACTGTATGACATATTCAAATAGAAGTATATCAAACTCCCTTGAAGACTCAGTTTTTTATTAAAGAAGGAGCAATCTACAAAAACACAGTTCTTTCCACAACTATATAGCCTGTTTGGCACACAACCAGTCAAAAAAACCAGACCAAACACAAAAATTTCAGTCAGCTGGACAAAGTTTCATGGTCTCTGCTGGTCACTCACACCAAACTGGCTGATGGACAGAGACAAGACAACAAAGAACCTGCTACTTCACAGAAGAGCAACTAAATTTACCACATTAAAAACCTTGTCCAACAAAACCATGAATTATGGAAACAAAGGGACAGCCATGATAACATGTTTATTCTGCTAACAGTCTTCAATCGCTTAACTGAGGAACATCAGCTGCACATCCTAATGGTACCACTCTTGCACTGGAGGCAATTTTCTTACACATATCCAGGGAGGAGTAGCATGCTGCTGCCAAAGGAGCAGATGCACTTTGCTTTCAGCTAACCCTGCTTTACTCGAGATATTCTAACATGAGCCAAGGGGAGAGTAGTGAAGGACAAATTAACTCTTCCACCAGCAACTGCCACCACCTACTTCCTGCTACCATTTTTTTTCCAGGGGAGAGAACAATGTGAGCCCAGGAATCTGCAGGGCTCCTGGCTGTTCATTCAACCCTTAGCCTGCACCTTTAATGGAGAGCCAGAAGGGAGAAGGCAGATTTCAGACCAGAGAAAAGGACAAGGTAGAGCTTGGGAGCTCCTGAAATAGTTAAAGTAATTTGGCATTTTTGACCTTGTTACGTGTCTGAACCTGCAACATTATTTATGACCTCAGCTTGCATGCATTTCACACAGGGGAAAATAGAAAGAAAGTAGAAGCATTCTGTGGTATAATCATTTACTACATGTTTCTATTTCTAGGCAACTTCAATATTTTCAGAGATCTGTATCTGGAAAAATGGGCAGGTATAGCACGGCAATGTGCATAACAGCTGCAAACAATAATATTTATGCCATTTAAAAATCTAGTTCTGGCATGGAAGGTCACATTGCTTACAAAAACATGTCCACATTTGTCAAAATGCCTAAGTCTTATCACAAAACCACAATGCTATCATTTACAATATTCAGTCAGAAAGCAATACTGTGAAAAAACTGGTTACCTAGAAAAGTAAATTGAAATATTGAAAAGAATCATTATCATATCATACTCAGCGGAAGGTTGGACACCAAACTGGGCCCCCCAGGGAAATGGTCTCAGCACCAAGCCTGGCAGAGTTCAAAAAGCATTTGGACAATGCTCTCAGGCACATGGTGCGACTCTTGGGGATGGTCCTATACAAGGCCACAAGTGGGACTTGATGACCCTGGTGGCTCCTTTCCCACCCAGCATACTCCGTGATTCTGTCATTATAAAACTCTCCATACACCAGTCCCAGTGATTGTTTGAATCAATGGTCCTTAAATCTGTTTGGAAAGTTCAGAATCCAAATCTATTTCTCAATTCATAACTGAAACTGTAGGAGGAACTAAATGAGTTGAATTAGGCCAGAAAAATCAGTTAGAAGCTACATCTAGCACACACTATTGCGAAGTCTGTCTCTAGTATAATAGTTTCTAATCAACTGATTCTTTACATACTAGATTCTCTAAATTTTCTATCTCTAAACACTTAGAAACAACAGCAGTCACCATATTAAACGGGGTTTTTAGCAACCCAACCCCCCCTATAACTTACTGAAAAAGTGAAGCCCTCAGCATGATGGAAATTCTTTCAGTAGAAACATCTATCAAAAAAGCAGTGTTCATTCTCCACTACTCCATCACAGTTACAAACTAATTTAAATGCATCAACATTTTTATTTCACATGAAACTAGTTCTTATTTTTGTAAATGGTACCATCATTTAATCTAAAACCATAAAAATAACATTTTCCCTTATTAATTACACAACAGTCCATTCTTTTCTTTTTTATCTTTTCCTCAAGCATTATTTTCCATCCCTGTTTCTGTACTTATCTCACTGGGATTTGTCACCAGTTTAATGGCCGTTTTTACAAATCCCTTCATCCTACTTCCTGTGAATTCATATTCTCTAGGTCAAACATTACAAATCTCTACAGCTTATACTTCAAAGTTATGCTGCAGAAAACTGATCTGCTGAAATCTTACTCTTAATAGTATACAAGAAACTAATTTTCCAAAGAACTCTCCTTGATTATCCTTGATGTTGACCTGCATAATAAAAGTCAATTTCCAATGTACTGTACTGAAACTCTACCCCTATTTAGCTCTACAAACACTTTCTTGCCCCTAAACACCTGAGAGTAATTCTTTACAGTTTTTATCAGATTTCCCACTGAAAATCTCCTTTGGCAATAAATGCATTGGCTTCCCTTAAAATCACAGCTTATATGTTGACCTGAGGAAGTAAAACAGGTTTTTTCTATCAGGAGAAAAGAAAAGCCCTACTGACAGACCATTCAGTATTTCTTTACTTAGTGAATAAATATGGGCAAGACCAAGGACCACTAGTTATTGGGACTTGCTAAGTTAGATTTGACTTATTACCTATTCCGACATTTGCAAATATTAGAGAACCAGTATTTCCATATTCATTCACTTATGGTACTTTTAAAACTAAGCAGTCTTCAGTCTCATTTCCTGCAATGGGTAAAGCAGCACTAAAATACCTTCTAATGAAAGAATTTTTCAGAACAATGCTGGATCACTTTCAAAATATTTTAAGAGACATAGACAAGCACTTCTTTCAATAACACTTGTCTCATTGTTATCGTGTTATTTCCCAGCTATTGTTTTTGTACATCTTCACTTCATTTCCTTAAAGAAGAAGGCACTATCTACTACACACATGACTCCGAATTAAAGACTGAATTCATTCTCTGTTTTTCAGTACGGTTCACCATGGTCCTGGAACTTCTGGAAATACAATAACCAATACACTTAGTGCCTTTTCACTGTATTGAAAAACTCATGCCTTTGGCAGGCTTTGCAGAGCAAGATTCCGCAGAGAAAACAGAGAGGACAAAGAGAACTGTTTTAATGTATTTAACTTCTTCCCTGTAACAAGCTGATTACCATTACTGAGTTGTAACTGCAAAGCTATCATAATGAGAGCATTTTATACCTTTGCTGCATATATTTTTATTTTTCTGGAAAATGATCAAAAACTGAAAAGAATGCAAAATTTGCTCTGTCTTAATTTGGTTTTAAAAAGCCACGCAATAGCTTCCATATTTTCATTAGATGACTATTCCAATCAAACAAAATAAGTATACAGATTTGTGCCACTGAAGGTGAAGAATGATCAAGCCATAGAGAACTATTACAAATTTATGCATTTTGAATTAATAAATTTCAATATTATTTTGGTCAGCAAATAATTTTGCTGGGGTTTTGTTTATTTCATTTATCTGGGTTTTGTTGGTTTGGTTTTTTTAATTTGCACCCTCTCTGCCTTTAAAAGATGAGTTTTCATCAGCAACGAGAGTCAGACTGTCCTTCAATGATACATAGCCTTACTTCTATCTTTTTTTTTTTTTTCCAAATCCAGAAGGATTCAATGTAAACATGCTTAAGACAGCTCCATCTTTAGCACAGAATTCCTGTTTATTTTTTTTTTAATTTAAATGTTGAAGTATGATAAATAGCATTTCTCATGTCCCAAATTAAGAAGTTAACCTGCCCCTGTTATAAGACTTTTTGAGATGGAAATGGAGGTGTGATTAGCAAATAACGCAAATGCACATTATGATCCAAATAAAATTACAGGCCTTGTAACAAAAAGACAACTATCAAAATGAGTTTTGCATTTACGATTTTCTCTTTTTTTATAGATATCTTAAAAATGCACAGGTTGTGACTTCACATTAAAATTAATATATATTAGGGCTTTAGTCCTAATTTTACAGGGCACAAAACCCACAAAAAACATGCCTTTTTGTCCTATCAGCTCCCAAGGAGTTTCTCTTAATAAACTAGGTCTTAAGCTATGAAAGAAAACACACCTTTGCACCTGCCTGGCAGCTACTGAAGGGTGGTTTGCCCTTTCAACAGTCTCAATTCCAGATACTTCATTCCTGATTTTTACCAGATTATACATACTATTGTCCTTTAACCTCAGCATCAGAACATATCTTGCTGGTCTATTACTTGAGATTCCTAATGACAAGTGTAATTTAAAACATTTAGTGATGAAATATATAAACATTAATTGAAAGCTCAGTTTTTCTTACACTAGTTGTAACCATATTATCACTTTGACTTTAAACTTTGTTGTTCTACAGGCAGCACCTGTATCATCAATAAAGATACTGAATGTATAAAGATATTAACATTTTTAAGCATTCAACATTTAACAATTCAGCTAAAGTACCAATTTTTAACAATTATTCTACACTTCTCAGTCTATAAAAAAAAAACATATCACTTCTTGCTAATCTTCTTTCCCAAAGTTACACTTGTTTAACTCTCTATCTCTAGAAGACCTTTTATCTAAGAGGTTTTTCAGTCTAATTCTTTGGTATACCAGTTAAAGCTGTTTAATTTTTCTATTTTATATGGTGGAAGACTGGAAAGCTACTGCCTACAGAATATTTCCCAAATATTTTTGCTTTATGATAATCAGGTAATTCATTCTTTCCCACCCACTACTACCTTGTCTCCAGGCAAACAAATTCATTCTTCACTTACACTTGTTCCTTGAGTACCCCCTACATGTTTAAACAATCTTAACAACTGAAGTTATTCAAATCACAATTACTTTGAATTTAAAAAATATTGGGGAAGAGAAAATACCTCTTGAAAATAATGTACCCATTTCACCTATAGAATCACTTTAATGGCAGGAAAGAGAGAAGGCCAAAAATTTGCAAGGCATCTACACGGCAGAACTTCAGGCACTAGATGACCAATAGTACTTAGTTTTTGCCTAACTCAAGGAGAACTTCTAAGATGCAAGACGATGTTGATAGTTTTAAGGAAATATGCTGGGGCAGAAGTTGATTAGCATGCTGGAACTGTGTATATTAGTATTTTTTCAAAAGTGAGTCATGCAGCAGATTCTTAATGTGCATGTTTTGGTTCAATACATCAGGTCCTCCAATGTGCATTTCACTTTGAAAACAATACTAGCCAGCTAAGAAACAGTATTCACTTGGGTTGTTCACAGTCATTTTACTAAAAAAAGCTTCTATTTCTTTATAATAGGGCTCTTGCAGTGGGCAGGGAAGAAAAGCACATAAGAGGAAATGAGTCGAACAATCCCAAATGAAATACAAAGCATTTGGATATCAAAATTAGCACAAAAGAGGTCAAGGTCACGAGTAGAAGATAACTGAATTCATGACCATCTGACGTAGGATTTCCTTTTTGTTTGAAACACAGAGCAAGCAGTATACCAGGCAATTTAGAGCACCCCTATTCAACTGCCCTTTGAAATGTTTTGCTGTAGTCAAACACTACCACCTAAAGAAGTGTAGCAAAACATGAGATCTCCAACAGCACAGCAGCGTTACTGACTTTAAACATGATAAGCTTACTGTTATTTCTGGACAAATATTGAACACGAAGTTGCTGAGTGTCAGTGCTTAGTATATGGGTTTCAATGTTAAAACTTGTTAATGACTTAAGCCTCCACTTCCAGCACAAAATCTTCAGAAAAGTACTAGGTGTATTTTATCTTCTTTATGCCATTTACATTTATTTTTTATATATATTAGTTACATGAAATATAATTTTATAGTTATTGCATTATATTTAACAAGCAAGTGTACCTTCTTGAACGTTTTTATTTTCAAAGAAGCTGTTCCACCTGTCAACTATGTTACTTTTATGATTTATCATAAGATGTAAGCAGAATTTCCTCTAACGTTTGTAGAAGAGGCTAGATTTACAAGTTTACTTGATGAAGGGTGGATTTAAAACCAGACTACCTGTCGTAATGCCACTGGGGAACAGCAGGTATAAAACACTTCACACAGGGTGCAAAACCCACAGAGCAACTGCATATTATTCAAAAGAGTACGCCTGTGGTAAGTTCCAAGCTGTTGTGGTAACACTGCTTTTATAGTTCCCAAATCAGTTTGATCTGGGGGAAGACACAACAGCAGTCAGTGCTGAAAAACAGATCCAAAGAAATTCCTCTTGCATCAGCTCTGCTTTCTGTCTTTCACTAAAGGGGGAAGTAAGGACAAGAATGGAGAAAGAAAAGAAAAGAACAACTATCACCATCAAATTCAAGTTGAATTACAATATAGGAGAAGCAGACAACTGCCTTGAGATAAGGCAGAGACTGGTCTGCAGTACCTGGCATATGTGCTGGACATATGTCTACCAGCACAGGGCTATTTCAAAATATGACTTGTCAGCTCACCTTGAGATACCTGTCTCCAGATCTGTAATGACACTTATGACATAAAACTGTAAAGATTCATCTATTCAAATTTAGCAACAGCTGTATCTCTTCATCTATTCAATTTAGCAATAGACAGGAATAGTGTCTCCTCCATGCCATGCGGTCTGTGGAACTAATTATTTTAATTGTTTAGTTTGTTGAAGCAGAGCTTATAATGTTTATGCCTTCCAGAGCAAAGCTTAGGCAGAATAATGTGAATGTTGTGTCCTGGTACTCATTTTTCTTTGCAACTTCCTGTCATCACTTCATCTATAAAAGAAGTGTAGTATTACTGTTCAATATGGCTTAAGGTTCTCCTATCACCACTTTTTAAAATGTCACAACACTGAGAGAAGAGAGTATATGGGAGAAAAGTCTTCAGATCTAAGGCTCAATGAGAAACATTTGGAAAAAAAATGGCAGCTTCATATTTTTAGCTTCTTTTAGAAAGTTCATTGATGCTGGAAGTGGAACAGTTCAGGTGTTGAACATAATTGTCAAGAATAGTTGAGAAAATATGAAGAAACTTTAGCGCAGAAAGAATGGTTTCATTCTGCTATTCAGCTAATAGCACTGATCCAAACTGGCAAAACCAAGAGTGCAGCAGAAAACTAGGCAGAAATCATTACCTGGAAAATTAAACTACTCAATATTCTCTTTTTTGCTAGTGGTACAAAATGACTTGTGTTATTCCTGAATAACTCTAGGCAGACGGGATCTCTGATTCCCCCTCCTCCCTGTCCCTTCCAACCCATAATCACATAGTAGAAGAAAAACAGGAGTCAAGTATTACCACATTAATTATTTTCAGGTGTGCTAATGAGTTTGGTGTATGCTCAGACTCAGTTGCGTCATGTAACATCTTCTGTCAAACAAGTCATCTGTTTAAGCAAAATGAAATACATTCTGGAAATGTGTGCCTTGAGACTGAAATCGTAACTATCACCAAGAGGTCACTCTCTTTTGAGATTGCTTTCTGAGGTAATAAGGTTTATTTTCAGTGTTCTGGAGATCTTGTGATCTTGTATAGAATTCAGTAAGGAATGGTTTTATAAGACACCTGGCTTTTCTCATCTTTTTAAATACTTTTTGTAACATGTGTTCCAATAATAAGTACAGCTCATAATTGTTAAGAACTATTGGGATACCAGCACAGGATCTCCACAGGATAGAAGAGGGCTGTCATCCACTTATTACCCCCCTGAAGGAAGTGATTTATGTCTCCCTCAGTTCTCCAGTAACTTTCCACTAAAACTTTCAACTGCATATGAAACAAATCCATTAAAATTAATTTTTCTCCTCCTTCCTCCCCTCCCCCATTCCACCAACAACTGAAAGCAACTATTAAAATATTATTTAATGTACCCCTAGAGTTCAAGAGGGGGGCTAAAGAAAGAAACAGTAACTCCTAGTACAGGGATCTAATAGTTTTGCTGAACAGAGACGTGCTGTCATTCCCTTGGTTATGCTACATGTCTCTCTCTATTACTCCAACTGTGGTTTGAAAGGCCTGATCAGAAAGATGTATGACTTGAGAAGCAAAAGAACAGGGAAAAATCTGTTTGCCTCAAACCTCTCTAGATGAGTCTTTTGGGAGGAAGACTACGCCCCTTTCCCTTTTGAAGTCTTCCCTTAAATGCTGAATTTGTCCATTGTAGAACAGCCACCAAATAAAGAAAAGCAGAGCAAGCAATTCAGCAAGTTTAGTTTAACCATTTGGTTTTGAAAATAAAAAGGACGTATTTCAATGATAAATGACAACTTTCTTGCATAACCATTTAAGACCCATCAATGTGAAATTAACAAAACAGCAAAGTTGTGTTTAAGCTCATAAAGCACAAGACATCAGTTCTGTTAGATCTCTATCACCCTTTCCTTTTTACAGATGTACATAATTTTTTTCAGATTTGAAAGAACTGAACACTAACTAGCATGTTTCTTTAGTAAGAACAATTTAAACAAAAAAAAAAAATCCCTTTTTTATGCACACAGAGAAACATTAGTTGCTGGAGAAAATGACCCTCTGAAGTATTATTTAAGTGCAAATTAAAGGGCAGTTGACAGAATTCCCAACCACATACATCTGTGTATGACTAAGGATATAAAACAAGATCTCATGTGACCTTTCAATCTTTGGCATAATGATTAGCCTATAGTATTGCTAGTCTGCTCCCAGCTCTCCTGAAGTCTTATTAAAACACCCTTTTCAAGACACATTTCTCTGCCCCAACAGGCAAATTCCTTTACTGCCAAGAAAAGCAAGCAGGAGGGAACTGAATGAAATACTGCATATGTTGTGCGACGTGCTAAGAAAGCCAAGCCACCAGCTTGCAGGCATGCTGTCACCAGGTGGAACAAGCAGCAGAAAACACTGAAAAGGGGCCCATAACAAGCTGATAAAAGCTACAAATGTAGAGGTAACCAGCGTAGCCACCCAGGTTATGGTAAGATACACCTGGGAAATCCCAGGTAGCATACACCCAAGCAGGCTGCTGGAATACAAGGCACACGGCAGCTTCACGTCTTTCACTGCTGGCATAATATAGCAGTAAATGGTAAGTCTTATTTCTACCCCACCATCCTTTGTACAAAGGATGGCATTTTAATTCATTTTGCTTCACTCCTAAAAATACTTTCAAATCCACTTAAATGGAAGAGTAAACATATTTCATATATCAAGAAACTACAGTGGGATGATACTCTATGTGTTTTGAACTGCTTTGGCTGTGGGTGGGATTTTTTTTTACATCATCCCTCACTTTTCTCATTTTTTCATAGCTCCTAGACCACTCAAAATTCCCATTTTTCTATCCCATCCTGTTACTTGAGTTCTCACTGCACTTTCAGCAGTAATTTGTGGTTTAACAACTTAGTCCAACCCATCTTCCGCTATTAATAGTTTCTGAATTACCTTCTTACAATACAAGGTAGGTGAAGATCCCCAAACTGATAGAGCAGGAGTAGGTTTCTGGTTTTATCAAAAACCTACCCCCCATCTGTTTCTGTTTTCTCCCTCCTACTTTTCTTTCCACACTAGCACTTCTCACCCTCCTGGACCTCCACCCAAATGGAGGAAAACAAATCACACAACCTTAAAGAAATCATACTGCATCCAGAGACACATTTTAGTTGGCAGTACCTTAATCTGCATTTCTCTGTATGTTATACTGGTCATGACTAAACATTCTAGTGGAATGTAAAATAACTGGTTTATCTTTCAAATACTGTTTCCTTTTCTTAGAGAAATGGTTGAAAAAAGTACTGGCTTTAGAAAACGTCAACCTTAGTTTTGCAGATTCAAACCCTATTTAAGCAAAAACTGGACAGAGACAACCCACAGCATCCAGAAAAAGTTTAGGAAAAAAGTATCTCCTCCTCACCTGCAGTTAGCTACTAGCTGAAATACATTACAGAGTACCCAGAATGATAATTTTGAAAATTTATCTGAAGACCGCATTATCTGTAGTTCAGATTTTTAAAATAAGAAAAAGGTTTTGAAAATCATCATTCCAATTCCTCTTGAAGTTTTCAAAAAAAAAAAAAAAAGAAAAAAGAAAAATTTTTTTCAGAAAAAAAAAGACAAAAATTTATGAAAATTATTTTGTATAAAGTAGGGATGTATTTAATATTTGGAGTCTGGCACTTAATTTTAACCAATATGCCCTCATTTCAAAAAGAGCTGCAAATATTTTCAAGTAATTTAAATAATGTAAACAGACATAGCCAGTCCTAAAAAAAAAAAGTAGTTGAGAAATGCTTCCTTGGACAAACCAGCAATGTAGCCAGGCTTGCTTAAGGGCTGAAAAGCAGCATATGCCTACTCAGTGATATTCATTTAAAAAGATGTTTATCAGCTGCAGACCCACCACCCAGCACAGGAGCAGGTGAGGGTGGAAATGGAGTAAGGAAGAAAAATTAGAGTAGAATAGGACAGAAGAGTCCCAGCATAATTAAATTAGAGCCTATAATGGCTCATGCACTTTTCAGACATTCCCTAAAGGAATGTAGAAGATTTAGTTTACCATGTCTTACTCAAGCTGATTTACAAGTATTTTTATAATTCCTTTAAAAGATTGATATTGCAAAGAATCATATTTACACGTCCTTCCTTAACCTACCATAATTAATCTTCCTACAGCACTCTGAACTAGTAAATAATTACATGGTAAAACAAGAACCCATTAAATCCATTTGTATGAAAATTCTGTGGGTTTGAAATCCATTTTCTACTGATAAACAGCTGCAGAATTCACTTGTTCTTTGGCATCTTAATGAAAATTGCACATCAGTATCTTCATGAAGACAATATATCAAAACTGACTTGGGCTATGTATGAAAAAAACATCACTCATGGTGTCATTTCTGATTCCTTCTTAGCATTGTTAAAAACACTGATATTAAAAAAAATCTGATCTGATGGAACTCAGGAATGAAAACCATAAATAGAAAGTTATTTAAGTTATTTTGATTAATTTAGCACATATAAATCATTAAACAACTTTTAACTATTTTTGGAAACTGAGCTTGTTACCATCAGAGCAACACAAATATGCAATTATATCCAAATGACTAGAAAGCTTAATGAAAGAAAATATAAACACACTAAGATTAAAGGGAATATTTAAAATCATAGATTCTGTGTCTGCTGTGGGGTCATCTCCCAAAATGTCACAGCCCATGCTAATCAAATCCTTTGCATTACTGCAGTTGCAGCACCAAGAAGTCAGACAAATGAATTTGCTAAGAGAATCCCTCCATGAAGACTTCTGTCATGAGACTGTCAAACTGTCCAATATAACAATTTCCAGTACTCAAGTTTAATCAAGCTAGACAAATACGTTGGCGGTAATCCAACTGTTTTATGGCTTAAGGCATCAAGGATCCTGAGATCGCTTCCCAAATGCCATCAGACTTTACTTCTCCCCCATTTGGAATCCTGGCTTCCCTGACAGTCTCCTAATGACCACAGGAAATTCCACTACAGCAACTCCGTGTTTTCAACAGCAAAAGAAAAATGTAGAAGCACATCCAAAATGCCCTCCTTCAAAGACTCATGCATCATAATGATTTTAAAGGAAACATCAGCTTTTTAGGATTTAAACACATAGCACCATAATGATAATTTTTCACATTCCTGGCTGTTTGAGCCAGCAGGGGTGTTGCGTGATGGACATACACAAATGCCTGCTGCTGTTCACGTGTGACAAGACTTAGCTGCACAAAGGCAAAGGGCTAACAAAACTGTAATATGAAGGCAAAACTGAATCAAAAGGAATTTTGATAAGGCCTACAGACCTTCCTTTTGAAAAATTTATTTTTAAAAGAAATCCTACTAGATGACACATTTCAGGATTTTAACATTTCTTTTTTGTATTTGAAAAAACAATCTTCTCTTTGTTTGGACTGAAATTATTTACATAATCACTGCCTCAAAAATACTAATCATTGCAATAAAAATACTAATCACCAACTATCATCAACTATCAAAATGGTAAATTGAAATTACTGCTTTATTCACGAATGTGTTTTCTTGTTCTCACAATATCAATGACTATTTATAAGTTTCAGTGTTTTATAGAGATGATTTACTTGAGAAAAAACATAGTGAAAAATTTGATAGCCGTAGCAGCTTGATGTTCAGGAACATCTACATATACTCCTCAGATTGTAAGTCATAAATTACAGGTACAAAAATAGATTTTAATTTCAATCTTCCAAAACTTGTCATGTTTTTGAAAGTGATGATTCATTACTTCTCCATATAAGCTTCTCTCAGGACTAGCAGATGCAGAAGGATTTGTGGTTTATGCATCTAATTTAGAGACATAATTAGAAAATTATCTCGTACAATTTGCAGGGAGGAACTGCAGAACCTCCTAACTCCTGCCTATTTGTATTTGAGGTTTTTTATATACATATATATATATATATATACACACATTATAATAAGGCAGTTCAGAAGCCTTACCTGAGTCTGCTTCATTGCCCGTTCCATTCTGCGAGTGCTTCCTTTCTCCAGTTTGGTCCGAAGGAGTAAGGCTGATGTCTGAATGGCCCAGAACTTTGGCTGGGAGAGCAAGCACTGCAGAGGAAAAGAACATATTGTCATTACTTCACTTTTAAAGATACTGAAGATGGTTAAGTTTTTAACAGTGGTCTCAAGCATGAATGCTGATTCCTATTCTGAAAGTCAAATATGTGGCTGGAGGACTTATTTGATGAACTGGGGCTGTACAAATTACCTTAATCTATTTTCAACATAAAAAGTGGCCTTCAAAACCACTTCCTCCTTCTCAGCTATGCAGTGCTATGTTTACATGTATCCATCAGGTGCATAGACCAAACTGCACAAATTAAAATGGCTGCTCAGAATCAAAGGAAAACAATCTGATCCTGACATGAGTGGCTCAGCCTTCTCCACGCCTGCATACTGGGTAGCTGTAGACACCTGCAGGAATCCTACTTCTCAAGGCTGAATAAATCCATCTCTCTCGGCCTCTTCTCATATGCAAGGTGCCCTGATGCCCACGTGAACAGCACTTCCACTCCACATGAAAAATGTTCAGTTTGCTAAGAATCTGAAAAATATTAATTAATCTAGAACTTGACATGACTTAAGAATAACAGGAAGAATTTTTTACTTCAGTAGATGTATAGGGCATATGGAACAACCTATGTAAGCAGCTTTCCTGAAATAATTTTAAGTTATCACCTGGAACATGCTGCAACTGATGTCAAGAACTTAGTGCCAGCCTCCAAGCACTGATTTTCAGGAAAGCCCAATAGAAGACATGCAGCCAATATAACATAAGTATCTCTTAATAATTTACAGATTGCCTGGATTCTTTCCAGTATGGTTTTAGACAGAATATACCATTTCTGAAAAGTGAGACAGCAGGAAAGCTTCCTTGCTAATTTTATTGACACTGCAAATACGATCCATCTTCTCTGAGAAAATATATTTGTCTATAGATATTTGTAGACTAGAGAAAAAGCCCCAGTGGTTTTATTCTTTCCTCTCAAATATCTCCCAAAGCATTAAAAAGCATAATTTGATCATGGTTTTTGTTTAATGCCTGACAAATTTCTGTCATATTGTAATCTGTTTTTGTTTTCCCTAGCGATTTCAAAGGAAAGGAAGTCAAAAGAAACAATCTAAAAAAAATACCCTCCAAACAAAACTACAATAGAAAGAGAGGCAACAGCAAATGAAAGCATAAATGAAGGCAGAGTGAAGGCAAGCACAGCCAAACACTTCAACTAATCCTACCCTTTGTGACCAAGAATCTCTGCTGACTCTTTCATGACTTCTACTCAGTATTAGATTAAGAGGTACCCGAAGGATTCTATACTGTCCTCTATGTTCTGAGGATCTGGAATTAATTAAGGGAACACAATCACAACATTCTCTGTTGTGTAGACTTTCAAGTGCCCTTTAACAAACTATAATCACTGAATCTGCTAAGTGATGTATGTCCTAGTTCTGAGAGCTCATCTCTCTCCTGTTCCACCAAACTTCAGTCAAATACCTATTTTAGTTTGGTCTTAAGACAAAAAACAAGCAAGGCATTCCTAGCACAAGACATTGGTGTCTGAGTTTGGTTTTTAGCAGCCATACCAGGTATCTGCTAAATCAAACACCTTAAGAAATTGCTAGGGCAAACACTTGAACAACGTTTCCTTTACCTTAAAAGCTTAATTTTGTGGAAAAGGTCACCCTTTTCTCCACTATTAGTATTCCATCATACCATTTAATTTTTTACTTCCAGGGATTTTTTCTGTGCTATCTGGTGGTAGATACTAGTATTAGTTTTGCAAAAAAACAATGACAACTAAAAGTCTTGGCTAATAAAGCTCCTAAAGATATGTTCAGGTCAGATTACTGCCTTTGTCCAGCAGCAGAGTCCTTGTTCTCTTACTGGTCCACCTTAGCAAGTGTGCCCCCATGGAGGGCAAAGCACAGTTTCTGTGTCCACAGCAGCCGGCTCTGCAGGAGAACCGGCAGCCCAGGAATGCCTCTCCTTTGTCTCTGTGTGCCCCTCCCACACCACCACCTAAGCAGGGATTTAAGCAAGTATGCTGCATGAGCTGTGTATAAGTCAAATAGGGAGGGAGGAAATCTGAAGGGAAACAGGGTGGAAGACAAGCAGAGATAATTACGTTTCACCCCTCTGCAGGAACAATGACAAATCATACTTTGAATAATGATCCTGTTTTTTAAAGGTATTCGTGAAATAAAATGAAAGGTTTACCTGGATTAAAATTACAGAAGAAAAATTTAAACTTTCCAACAGTTTTATTGATACAAAAAACATTGCAACTGCACAAGACAATGAGAAGCAGACCTAGGTTTCATTTAAGAAGCACTTGTAATTTATAATTGTACAGAGCTCACAGTCCTCTGCCAGAAATCAAATGCTCACCTTTTCATTGTCTAATTATAATGTTTAAAGCATATAAAGCCCCCAAAATAATACAGGCATAAAGGGCACAAATGCTTATAGTTAAAGGCTGTAAAGAATAGTTTCCTAACATCGAACCATAACTATTAAGCAAGCTTTAATCTTATTCCCAAAATGTTCAAATATTCCAGATAATAAATACTTTCTCAAAAGATCCAAACCTTTATATTTTCACCTGAAGCTAAATCTAGACTCTGTTAGCAAGACTGTAGGTTAAAATAAAACACCTGGGGGAAAAACCCAAGTTAATCAAGATCATGCAAGTTTTGTCAACATACTTGAAAGTTCATTATACTGCACCAAGGGCAGCTAAGAAAATTAACAAAATAATTCTGAAGCAAAACCACTATTGTTAATCTTCACAAGTCATCTCTGTTCTTACTTTAGGGAAAGAACAATAAAATAAAGAAGAGAAACACAGGAAGATTAGACAGGGTGAGAAGAAATGAAAGGAAGTAAGGTTATGCAACATTTTCTGCACAGAATAGGATATTTTCACATGGGAAAAATAATTTCTCCAATTCTTCCACACATTTTTTCCTACAAACAATATCATCCTCTGCCATCTTATCAGAATGTAAAGAAGGAGATGACCAAAGTATTACACAAACTAGAACATTTCATTCAATATATTTTCCTTATATGACATTCAAATGAAGCAAGATGATGCCGCAAGTCTTAGTAACCAAGTAGTCCATTATTGCACAACACTTAGAGTATTCCCATAACTATGCAAGAATAAAAGGTAAGTTTTGTTCTTGGAACAAAACTTCTCCAGGCAACGTGTTCGAGACTGCTCAAGGAACTTACTGATACCCTATCCCTGAATGTGTTCAAGGCCATACTGGATGGGGCTTTGAGCAATCTGGTCTAGTGGAAGGTGTCCCTGCTCATGGCAGGGGAGTTGGAACAGGATGGCCTTCAAGGTCCCTACCAACCCAAACTGTTCTATGACTCCAACTAATACTTGAATTGTGAGATAAATAGGTTACATTGGCAATGACACCCAGATCAAACCCAGCCAGACTTCTGTCAAACCCAAAAATCAGATACCATTAATGAAGGATTTAGCCTCAGTACTCAGAATTTAACCTAGGTATGAAGCACTCCCTGATCACTCTTACAACTTTCTGTCAAACAGAGAAAAAACTGCATCAGTCAGTCACAACTTACAGAAGGTAAAGATTGGTCAAAGCAACTCTTCTGCCTTCCTCCATCTACTATTAAAAAAAGCTGGAGTTCCTATAGGAATTCTTCCTGACATCAAAGTCAGGAAGAACTTACTTGGGCATACAAGACATGCTAGAAAACCTGGAACAGGTAAAGATGATTCTTGTTAGCTGAAGCTCTAATTTTTTCCTTATGACAAATTTATGGAGTAAGACTATTCTTTTACTCCTGAAGCTTGCTCACTGATAAACCATCAGTAGCCTAGCAAAGTACTGTGATTGCCATGATGGAGCTATCAGCTGAAAATGGAATTGCAAACTGAGCAATTTTAATTGCAATCAGTTGTGGAATTCCTAAGAATTTGCACATCAGTCCATAAGTGAACCAAAAATATTCTGCTTTTGGCCAAATTGCGAGGATATGGTGAAATTATTTAACTGAAGTCACAGCCATGAGGCACCCTGAGGATTGCTCTGTTCCTCTGTCATGCCTCCAAAGTCATAACCCTTAGTTCAGATTCATCTCAGGTTATTTGCCAACATATTTTAAGTTACAAACAAGCAAGCACAAAACACTGGGGAGGCTTTAGAGAAAAAAGATGAAAAATGTTCCTTTTAGTTCCCTTATATTATCCATTTCAGTTAACATACTTCAGGAGCTTTGCTGTTTGCTTTTCCAAAAAACAACACATCTAAGACTTTCCAATTACTCATGTGGATAACTTCATGTCCACTTACGGATACTCATCTTTCATATAACCACATATATCTTTATTTGATGATTTTCAGTAATTCATTCAGATAATTAACATGAAACCCTGATTTCTTTAACACATCTCAAGGCTAAATGGCAATCTTTTAACTTGTTCTGTGCCTTTCTGTAAAATGAGACACTACCATGGCTTCTTTTCCACATTGTATATCCTGCACAATAGTCAGGTGAGTACCTAAAAAACCCACTAGTGTGACTGAAGCATATACAGGGAAAATGTGTATTTGCCTTGTATGCATATCTGTCAATCTCTGGTATGACTTTATTACTGAAAGCTAACTTAAAAGTATTTAATTTATTCATATATAAAGCAAAGGATGAGCAAAAATTTCTACAGAATTCATGACTAAGAACAAGAGGAAAAACTCAGTATGATATTAGGGAGAATGTGATTTGCTGTCCATATACTATTCTCATCCAAATAATCTGAAACTTAAGTTTCTGTATAACTAACTCAAGTTTTTCTTCCAAAAGTTTTTCTTCCAAAATGTTCAAATGACACCTACTTAATTTGAATTTTTAAAAAAAATTTCTCCTAGCACTAAATTGGTGACTAAAAAACCGAAATGAAATAAAATTAAAAATAATCAACTTAGAGAAAAACGTGAAAGATGCCACATTATTGTGGAAAAACTTCCTTACATTAAATCTACATTTTTTCAACAGAATAGCATTTCATAAAAGATACTCCTTGCATTTCTGGAAAAACATATGTACAGGAAACTCCTGGAAAGTAGCTAAATGAACTTTTGAAACAATTTTTAATTGCCTAGAAGAGATTAAGGCAAACCAAGGTCCAGAGGAATGCAAA
Organism: Certhia americana; assembly: GCA_018697195.1. Taxonomy (NCBI): domain Eukaryota; kingdom Metazoa; phylum Chordata; class Aves; order Passeriformes; family Certhiidae; genus Certhia; species Certhia americana. The sequence continues at coordinate 76,317,616 of CM031859.1, forward strand.
AATAATAGAAGTTTTGAGAAAAGTCCTTAAAATATTAACTCCTTTACTAACCAAGCTCAAACATAGGTGATCTGCAGTAGTACTGGCAGCATCTGGTTGAAATGGGATTTGTAACTTTAAACAATAATTCTGTTAGAACCCTGTAGGTTAAAATATAGTACATTTGTGACTAAGTGGTTTCCAATATCAGTACACTTTTTTATGTTTTAGTGAAAAGCACAAGTATAAAGAGGGCAAGAAAAATATTAAATTTCTCATTACAATTAAGCAATAGAACCACAGCTTGGCAACAGAACAAGCCAGTCAGTATGATGACTTTTAGCTTTTCTGCTTAGTGCCAGAACATGTAAAAATTTCCTCATGGCTCAAACAGATCAAGTATGTTCAAATCAAGTATACATACCCATTCTGCTGTACATGTCCATCCCAAAGATTTTAAAATAGGAATCAAAATAAGATTTGATTATATGGCATCCCTAGAAAATGTATGATGCTGAGGTTTCACAGAGCTCAAATTCCTCCTAGTAGTGTTTTTATTCTTATCACAACACTCAACAGTTTACTAATCCTTCAGTGACCACAAATTAAGAGGAAACTATAATAACTATGCACATACACAAAAACCCTCAAATCAATAAACAACTAAAATTCATTACTGTTTTCTAAATATTTAGGCATATTTAACTGGACAAGAAGTAATATTTGATGTTTAAGCTCATTTAATGTATACGTCAAAGGATTGCTTTTAAGCATTGAATGCTGTTGTGTGCTGGTGAATATAATTATTTTAACGCAAAAAATTGCTTAACAACCAGCTAAAGAAATAATTTTACTTCCTTGTATCAATATTTAAATTAAAAGTTATTGTTTCTCAAATATCATAGTACATACACTCTTTATACACAGAAATTAAATTTCCAGTAAATCTACAAATGCATTCAGGATTGCAGACCACTGAATCACAATGACAATAAAAAGTTTTTTGTCTTTGATAACATCATTATCCTTAGTTCAATGCTACTCCCAAGACTTTTCCTCTTTTTATTTTCTATTGTTATTATACACAAATCCTCTCTGTTGTTATGTGTAATGATATATAATTACTGCATGTAAATCTCTATATGTATTTTTATGTAACTGCATTGAAATGGGACCTTAAAACTAAAATGTGTATCTATAAACACCCATCTGATTCATCCCAGACAAAGACTTGATGCTATCATTTCAGTGAGGTTATTTTTTTTTTCATACTAATAGGGGAGCACATCCAGTGTCTTCATAAATCATCATTTTATTGAAATTGAATAATCTGAAGTTCAGACAGAAACAGCTCCATTCTTCTATACATACATATATATATATATATATATATATATGAAATACTTCTCATTTCTCTGAGGGTATCACCTTAACATATGACAACTTCACTTTAGGTTCAAAATCCAAACAAAACCTGACAACCAATAAAAAACTCCTCTCAGACAGTAAACTGGAAGAGGTAGCAGCAAAACATATCAAATTCAAGCCTATCAACTTTACTGCTGCTACAGGAGAGCTTCTACTCATGAAATTCACAGTACAATCCCAAATTTATATAAAACACCATGAGTACATGATAGTTTTAAACAAACAACAGTGATTAACTTGGGAACAAACAAACAGGATGATGAAGTAAATTATTTCAAACCATCCTCTCTTTTCAGCTTCTGCCATCCATTATCATTGGCATTACAGACAACATTCCCAAATAATATTTTTGGAATCTGAACCACTACACAGGATGGCAATTTGAGCACTTAAAAATTTATACTTTGTATTTGTAAGTATTATGAGCAAGAAGTATTTGATTGTATGTGTTAGCAGTTAGATACGACATAATAATGTGAAAAAATCTGGAGCATCTGTTACTTTGTTTGACAGAAAACCTTCAGATAAATAATTTCTAGAAATATTAGGATTGTTTTAGGCACAAGCAATCAGTCTGTATATTCTCCAGTCACATTTTATTAGCTACAAATACCTTCATATTTTCTAAGGCCCAACAAGAAAAAAATTACATTGGGATTTCACTCCAGTTGATTCTTGTTTCAAACTGACAAATTCTAACCCTATTTGGTATAATTATGTCCTTGGAGAGCAACAATAACAAGATACAAACAAGGACAACAATATTTTCACACCTTGAGAATGCAAGGCTTCCATAAATACTATGACAGTGGATATGTTTAGTGGCTAGCAGGAAGGAGGAGAAGATATTCTAATTTATGCACAAAATCATTCATAGCATGGACTAGCCAATGGACTTTGCAGATTGGTTTTTGGTTGCCTTTTTTTTCCTATTAAAAAAAAATCTAAACAGAAGGAATACTCACACCAGTGTGTACTTACTACATCTTTCCACCTCAAGGTCAGAAGAACTGCTCGGGTATCAAACAAACATCAAAGGCCCTGCTGGTATGTTTAACAATTATCAAAACATATGCTGTGTATGCCTTGACACCTCTTTTATTTCACACTTTCACTAAACATGGGAATCTGTCCTACACTTCCAGTCATTCTAACAGTTTTGGACCAGAAAAATTCCAAAATATTATCAACTAATCCTGCAAATTAGAAGTGTATATACATCAATACATGAGCAACTGTCTTCAAAATTTCTGCCTTTTCCTGTGAAATTGACTGCAATTTTAGGTAGCAACCAAAAGCATCTTTTTCTATACGGCTTTGACAACTTTAACTTAAAAACCAACAATATGCAAAGTCTTTGGAGTTACAGATTACTAATTGATTTAACAGTCTTAGGGCAAAACTAGCAAGACAAGGATAATTTACGTTTTTTTCTTCACAAACATGACAACTCACATTATACACTTCAAATCAATTATATTTCAGGCATTATTCCAAGTCCTGTGCTAGTATTTCTTTTTCAGTGTTGCATGAGGAAAACGTGTTATTCCTTGGTTAGGTCTTAAATACTTTCTTGCCTAACAGCATCTAATATAAATTCTATATGGCACCTATAGAGCACTATGCCATGACCTTTGACTGTAATAACAAAACAAAAAATAAAGCAATGCTTAAGTCTGTATGAAGTGCATTAGCAGAAGTTCTGTATTTTTGTTTATTAGGTCTCTTGGTGTTTCAGTGAGTTGTAACATCATGACAGCATGCTACAATCATGCGATCACCTGTGGGTTTTTTAAGGCCTTTTGAAGTTCCCATGATTTTAAAAAAATTCTGACTGTCAGTTAGGTAGATGAGAGAGACAGGAAGAAATCCTGAAAGTTTTACAGTAACAGAGGAGTTTTACTTTCCTACATTGGATGAGACATCAGCATTTGCACAGTGCCATTTTCAAGTACTGCTTTAATACTGCATATATTTCAGTAGGTTTAGACCACACATTCAGCATATTTTTCCCAAAATTGAAAGCTATTCACTCAACTGTATGACAAGGGTTTATTTTGGTCTAACTAATCCTAGGACTGTTGAACTAAAATAGCTTTTCGCTACAACAGGTGTTAGCTGATCATTAGCAGAGCTGGGCTTAAAGCTCTTAACCACAGCCATTAGAAATACCTCTCGCTGTTAAAAAGTCAAGAGCAGGGCCAAAACACCAACAGTGATCTGCATCAAGGGACTAGTTTAATTAGAATGGCATTTTCAAAATCCACTTTGTCTAATCTTGTCTAGTAGCCTTAGCGCTCAAATTATAACATTACATCATTGTAAATACAGAGTACCTTTTGTTGACTTCGACTATTAAACAAGAAGACACTATTTGATTTTTTTTTCATTGCTATATACTTCAACATGTTTGAATGAGATTTTTTCATATATATAATTTCAGAAGCTTGGATAATTTAATGGATTTGGAGTAAAATATTAATTATGAGTACTTTAAAATGAAACATATATGTACACACACATGCTGGTTACTTTTTTCAGTTTTCAGTTTTCTTTTTGCCCATATACATTTTATAAGGCAAAATGTTAGAAACCTCTTAAGGTAAACAGTTACTTATGTACACTATATTAGACTGATCTAGAAATGAATGCTAGACTCAATAGAGTAGCAATTATATCACACTTACCTAAGGGCACTTCAATGTTCTCAAGCATCTCATTTAATCTTAGTCTGCAAGTGACTGACTCTCTGAAATTTATCATATCTGGAATTTATTACATCTGAAGGTACATTAAACAAGAGTTAATTCATAGTTCGCTCAATCAATTCAAAAGTTAGAAGACAAGACTGGTATAAATTTTCTTTTCAGAAGAAGTAAAAAAATTCCTAATACATGAAGGCTAATGCAATTTCACTTCAATTGTATTTTCCACAGGTTTTTTTACCCCACTTAAATAGTGTTCTGTAACAAATGGGTAGGTCTTGATAACATCCACCCACCGTATTCTTATATTTAGAATGCTTATCATTCTAAATATACTTCCCTCCATGGGGCTTGTTTTAAGCAGTAACTCTTACTCCTTCTGATATCTACCTTGCAAAGGGACAACTCTTGCTTCTAGGCAACTATGTATGCTAGATCAGCTTGGAAACTGAGCTGGTTTGTGTACCACTTCTGTAGTACCTAGAATTTCAAGGAATAAAAAAACCCCACAAATCAGGCAGGAAATCTTGGAAGTTAATTCTATTATCTGCTCAAAGATAATTAACAAATTGTTACTACTCTTATGAGAAATAGCAAGACACTTCACTATCTTTCTTCAGCCATCTCTTCTACCTCCTCCTAAAAGAAAGCAATTGTGGCTGGAAAAACTCAACAGAGCCTCTTCTCAACAATAGATCAACATCACTTCATGTTCACCAGCAACCATTTCCTTGGTTAGTCAATACGCAAGACTCAGCACAGTCATCTCGCTATACTTGTCTTGACTGGGAAAAAAGATTACTTCCCAAAAGAAAATATCCTCAGACTATATAGCTTGTTTTTTCCATTTGTTTTCTTTAGCAAAGGAAACAGGCAATATTCAGGTAAAACGAGGCTGCCTTACACCTGGTCTTGGTTCTTCTAAGCATGATTAGTTAGGAGAACACCCAACTTCTCTTTCCATTCTCCATCACCATTTCATTTGAAACCTGAATGAACTCGAGTGCATTTTGCCTCTTCAGTGAATTTTATTGTTTGAAGAACACAGAGTAAAAAGAATCATACAAAACCTCTTGATCTTTTACTAACAGACCTAAATATGTTGTTCTGTTATTTTTCCTTCCTTCTACTTCCATGTACACTTCCTCACATGCATAACACAAGTCAAAACAACTCACTCTCCTTCTCCCCAACCACACTTTTCAGAAGTGTAAAGGGAAATGGTTAAGTACTGTTAGAACAAGGTTCATAACCAAACATATGAAATACCATAGTTGTTCCTTCCTCCTGTTATGTAGTCTTTTCATCTTCTGAATACACATCAAGAATTTCCTCAGCTTTTAAGTTGGATGTTCCCATGCTTTCTCTTGGAAAATCTGTCTCACACCATAACCCTGCAACTCAGAAACATCTATATATTGTGTGTATTAAAAAAACTAAATAAAAGTGGGTCCTTTGACATGAACATGGGGGTACTGGAAGTAGATCTCTAGTCAGAAATAGAAAAAAGACAAGCAAATGATGATTGTCTTTCCAGCTAGCTCTGAATGTAGCTCTGCAGATAAAACTGAAATGACAGCCCAGTGTCCCTTGCATGATACAATTCACACGGAAAAAGGGTCAGGGAAACCAAGCACTAGAGAAATCCTCTGATTCGGAGGAAGTCTCTTATGTTCCACAAAAAGAGCTGTGTGAAAGGAGTACAAAGAGCTATGCTTACTGGAGAATTTTCAGTGGAAACAAAAGACTCAAAGAAAGCTTTGTACGGATTCAAATGTAACAGAAACACAAAAAAGCAAGCTCATATTAGCCTGCATGGAACAAAAATACAATAAAAAGTATGGAGACTCATAGTGAGCTATAAACATGATTCCTTGCTTCTGTATAATGTAGTCTGTAACTTAACTTGCATGCATGCACGTATGTAGCTTGCAGGGAAAGCTATGGAAGAACCCAATACCACAATTCAAAGTAATTTTAGACATAATGAAATTATCAACTCAGATCAGGTCTGGTTAGGAAAATGTTTCAATGCTTTTCCCCCTTCAGGATTTTCTACTTTCTAATAACAATACAAGGATATTATCAATCAAATTAGTTGTTCATTTCTACTTATACAACCAAATTGCACATGTAGCCTGGATGTCCAGAATTATATAAGTTTTCTCCCACATTAACAGGCATTGGTGGGCTGATATTTAGCAGGTTTTTAAGAGCTTGACATTCTTATGATATTAAGTGGCATACATATCGTGTCCTCATGTGAGGTGTAAAAGAAGAATTTTTTTTATGCTGTTGACTAGTCTGGTTTTTGCACTGTATTTTGCTCTGCTTTTTTCCCCTCATTTAAGAGACTATTTAAGTTCAGAAGTAAGCTTTCTTTAGAGGTTCTCAATTGTTTTTTTAGGAGAAGAAAGAAACTAGAGAAGAAAAGGAAATATCATGAAAAAAAGAAGATACTGTTTTATTTAAAGGAATCAGCTTTCAATGACTAGTGAAGGGTAAACCACATAAGATATGGCTCGTATTTTCACTTAGAATGGAGTCCAGCCATATGACTGACACTTGTTCTGTTGTGCCAAACACATCACTTATTCTGTGTTATGCTGCAAACAACTTCAGCCAGATTCGACTGTAGTAGCATTGTTTTTTTCGGGTCTGTGGTTTGGACTTACTCCTGAAACAGCGTAAGTACAGACTTCACACCACATCACAGAACTGCATTTATTTCCTAAGGCCCAATCTCAACAGTAATAAATCACAATTCTGGATACAAAAGACTAGACTTTAACTCTTTGGTACCAATGATAACAATTTCCCTAGTTATTCAACAACAGCAAATTTCTTCTTTTAACTACTCAGCCTCTGGAATTTCACCATCTGTGCCAAGATTCTCAACACATCATGTGGTCTTGAGGTTACATCCTAAAAACTAGAACAGCACTTTTTTTATTATTTCTCTGCACAGGTAGTAAAATACTGAATCTGATTTGACAATGGCTAAATATCATATCTTAAAAATAGAAAATTTCTATACAATGGTACACACCCTCTGCAGACTTGCCATCTATTTAGTCTCAAGAAAAATGAAGCAAATGACTGAAACGAAGGCTGAAAGTTAGGAACTTTTGTCAAGGAAGGATATTTTCTAACTCGTTCGAATTGGCCACGTGGGAGAAGAAATATATACTACTCTCCTTGTGAACTACCACAATAGACTCTTAAATCCTTGGCCCTTCATGCTCTACCCCACTTCAGCCTTGCCTCTCCTCTGACAAAGAGCATTTTTGGAACAGACAGTGCTACAGGTTAACTCATCCTCTGCTGAATTTCTGACAGAAATTTATTCTTCAGGGAGAGTTTTAACTGTTAACATATCCATTTGTTACTGCTGCCATAATTTTTTAATACTTTCTTTGGGTTGGTAAGTTTTTGGATTTTTTTAAAGTAGTACTACTTACTTAGCAAAACCCAGGTAAAACTACACATTAAGTTCCCATTCCCTTTTTACTTGCTTGAACTTTTCAAGGCAAACTCACTGCTTTCAAAACTCCGGATCACTGGAAAAATTCTTTAGGCCTCACAGATACTGCATCCTTTATGCAACTGACCCAGGGTGGTGGGATTAGTCTGTTCTGCCTGCCTACTCACATTTATGAACTCACCCCTATGTGTTTTTCCATAGACTGCCAGTGATACTTCCTGTTTATTTGGCCTATCAACAGCCTCTGGAAGAATGCTGCTTTATATACTGTTGTTATCTGATGCTGCATAGATTTGTACTCTAACAGCAACTTTTATCTTTAATTCTACAATGATAACTTCAGTACAAATATCCATTTACAATAATTATACTTAAAATACCTTAACTGAGAATCTTTTGCAGGAAGAGAATATAGGGTAGCAAAAATATTTGTTCTTAGGTAGATTTGGAGCACAACTATAAAAAATTACACAAAACAACAAAGCATTAAAAGTTCCCTTCACAACCTCACTAGAAGCATTAAATTATTTTCTTAAAAAGAACTAATTTAAATGTTTTCATAATTTTGTAAGTTGAACATTAGTCAACAGCACAAGAAGAATAACAGTTGTAAACAATTTTTACATTGTAAAATGCAGATGTCCCATTTGTGAACCCATCCTATAATGACATTAATTAGAAAAAATCAGCTACTGCATTTTTTCCTGTAACAGTCACAATCAAAAAAATTTAGGAATAATTACATGGCTAGAGCAGTGATTTATAGTAAAGCTGCCACTGACTTTATTATTCATCTGTGTCAGAACAAATTACGCAAGTTCTATAAAACACCCTCCCAACTTTCAGTATGTAAGAACAGCTGTCTGTAGAACAGTGAGACACAGCACAAGAAAAACCACACAATGCCAGACAGGGCTCTACAGGGAGTGTGTCTACCTGTTTTTTTCCCCATTTTGAATGCCAGCATCCACCACAGGAATTCTGCCTACAATCGTCTCTGTGGTTCAGCAGTCTCCTTTTGGCAATACTTGGTGCTCACAAGTAATGTGACATGTTAATGCAAGAGGCATGCCTCACTTACTGCTTGGAAGGCTAAGGGGTTAGGAGATGGCTAGAGATGACAATTGCAGTGAGACTTCTAGGATGGCCTCAAGAGTTTCCCCAGAAAGAGTATATTAGCAAGTCTCAATGTCCATTAAAAGATACTTGATTTCTGATTTCATTCAGTTCTTTCCTGACTTCACCAGCAGAAATATTTTGTCTCTTTAAAGAGCTACTGCTCTCACATGCAAGAGCATCAAGCTGCATGAGGCCACCCGCACCCTGGCTTTAAACCTTACGTGAAAAAAATTAGTTTCCAGGAGCAAAACAAAACTGCCGCCTTCCTTTCAGAGCCTGAGGATGCAATAGTCCGGAAAGAAGACTAAATCCTTAAGCAGCAACCAAAAGTGAGAGAGGAATGGAGTAAAAATTGTCACCAATATATTAGCAAGAAAGGAATTAGGGAAGATGAGAGCAAGAGTGAAAGATAAACAAGAGGCAAACACTGACAAAGAAGGGCTCAGAGGAACATGGCATGGATGAGTAAACAAAAAGGGAAGCTCACACAAGCACAAGTGACTAATACTAGTGGGGTGGGGAGGAAGAGTGAGAGGCAGCTGGAGAGCATGAAAGAAAATCCTGTCTTTGTGAGCAAAAGTGAATAATATTCCTAAATCTGATAGAGTTGTGCAGAGAGAAACTATAATCTGAATATATTTATTAGAGACAAATGGCAGCATCTGGGTTTTGCTTTGACTTGACACTACAAGCATGAGCTGTAACGGATTAAGATTCAAACACAACAGTGTAGTGTCTGACCAGTTGCATTATGCACCACATGACCACAGCAGTTATTAAAATCACTATGAAAATTGGATGAAGAATGATAGATTGGGTTGGCCCATCTAGTCCAATCTCCTTGCAATGATCAGGATATCTTCAACTAGAACAGGTTGGCCAGAGCCTCATACAATTTGACCTTGAATGTTTCAAGGGATGGGGCATCTAGCACATCTCTGGGCAACTTGTTCCAGTTCACCATCATCTTAATAAAAGATTTCCACCTTATGTCTAATCCTAGAAGCTAGAAAGACATTTTAATTTGACAAAAAAAAGATGCCATCTTTTTAGTTATATACCTCTATGGTTTACAACTTTCCAGCTTTATTACAGCTAGAAAACACAGAAATAAACATTTGCGTACTATAGATAATGAAAAGACACAGAATATACAGATATAAACAGACACACACTGCAGTTCTTGCATAATAAGCTGTAAGATGAGAACTGTGTCCAGCCACTAAATCCTGTTTGCTTTTTGACTCTTAACTACTAAGCTACTAAGAACTTCAGACCATGCAAGCTGTTCAAATTAAAAACAATTTTCTAAACGTATTTCATTCCTTTATTCTCAAACTGTAAGGCAATGACAGATATGGATTAAACTAAAAAGCAAAGAAAACAACATTTTTAGCAAACAATAAAAAACCAAATTGGGTACAATACCCAAAGCATATGCTTTCCCTCTCCTGGTGTTGCAGTTATGAAACAAAACATTTAATCTTACAGCACAGAAAAATCTTTTACAGTCTATTTATAGAAATCTCTAAAAAATATTTTCTCTCTCATCTTTTGTCTAGACTAGACAGAATTCATTGGAGAATGCGTTGGCCAATGTATTCTGACAAATGTACTTAAGAAAAATCTAGCTGACACAAGACATGAAGCCTTTCAAGAAGAAAAAAAAAGCCCAAGCTTCAATTTAATTAATGCAAGACATGCTTAAGGATAATATAGACAAGATGGTAAAATCTCAAGTATGTCAAAATATATCAACTAATACCTAGTGTCATGATTTTTATTTCAGCTCAGAAAAGGCCCCAAATCTCAGCTTCCCAGATAGAAAAACATTAAACAGCGTAAATATTTTAAAACATTTTTGCAAATTGAAACATACAGAACATAATGCTTTTAAACATTTTATTGGCCTTTACTTGAATAGTCTTCATAACTAACAGCTCTACTTACTATGATTAATGCAGCCAATCCAAATATGTCGAAAGTATTTATGATACACCATATTATCATATATACTAGATTCTAGGCATATAAATGATACCAGAAAAAAGTCTGAACTTTCTCACAGTAATCATGAGACTCATTTATGATACACACTGCTTGAACAGTCCACTAAATGAAGTGGCATTGGTTCCATTTCCTAATGGGCTAACCTTCATCAACAGAATACGAACCTTTCTTAGTCGCGTATTTGCATAACTAGAAATTACTTTTCATAAGGGTCACAAACACTTCATGTGAATTACCTTATGAAGTTTTCCTGCATAAGATGCTACAAATAAGTGCTAAAAATAAAACTTTGCTTTATTGGCTGTAAATTGCACCAGTAAAAATCTATTTCTGGAAGAAAAAAAAATCCAACTGAGCAATGGGTTCCTGCTGGCAAGAATAAAAGCTTCCCCCTTTTAGTCATATAATATATGATCAGTATTTGAATTCAAGCATTCTATAAATACACGTGAAATAAATGTACATACACGCTCCACACAGAGGTATTTAAATGTTTCACAAATTAATTTAACCTTAACATCTTACTTTCTGGCCAACAGCACTTTAAAATTCCATTTTTCTATTTAAACATGCTGCTTCTGATAAAAGAAAGGAAAGGAAATATTGTGGAAATATCTGAATCAGAGCTGATTAATCTTTGTCCTTCTGTAACCTAGAGGGCACCGTGTTTTTCCACAACATACCAAAGCCAACAAACTCCTCATACAAGGGCAGGGCAACGTACAAAACCATAACCAAGATCACTGCTGAACAGAACAGGGTTTACTCGAATGAGGACAGCTAAGCAAGTAAAGCAGTATTTCCATGAACATAATCTGTAAGTGTTTCTTTCGAAAGCCTTTTCAAAAATAGTTACTCCAAATCTTTCTCTATTACATCTTTCAAAAGCCCACAGTTTATAGACTTAGAACATTTTTTTCCTCAAAAATCTTGAACTGCCTGTAAATAAATGCACAAAATACCAATTGGAAATCCTCTCCTTTCTAGTAGCTTGGCTACCTAAAACCTCAAAAGGAAAAAATACCAAAGGAATTGAAAGGAAGAACCGTTCAAGCCATTTCAGTTTTTCATCCCTAATTTTTGGGGAATAGAAAAAGAGAGTAAGGCAGAAATGGGGTAAGATAGATTTACTGCTTATCAAGTTTGTATTATATTTTCCTCAAAGCAGCTAGAACAGAATATCTATAACTGACATAGAATATCTACAACTGACTGCATCCAAAACAACCAAGAACAACAGGACAGTGACATTTTACTGTTGATAAATGAATCCATGAGTACCAGATTTGCACATTGCAGACACTTTGGGAGGGACTGCATATTTCATGACTGCAATATTTCATGACTGCAATCAAAGACTATGACATTATAAACAAACCTATCTTAAAGTGTATTAAGTCACACAAAATCCATTACTTGTTATATATTTCATCTTTAACATAGATTGTTTGGTGATCTGATACAAAAAATATTCTACTTCCAGTTGAAACAGACACGATACCATCAAAGAAAACTGAACTCAAGTTGTTTAGACACTAGCAAACAAGAATTCCACCACCTTTACTTTTTCATACGCTATGGAACAAGTAAGACTAGAGTAATATTTGAAGTATTGGGTTAGGAAGAAAAATAAATGAAGAGATGATATTTAGGTAGGTAGAGAAGATGAAGGCAAGATGATAGGTATATAGATTTTAAGAATAATTCTTCCTCATACATACTATAACAAAAAAATTTCTGTGAAAAAAGGGAGCATTAGATTTATGCTTTGTTTAGTTCATCTGTGCCCTCTCCAGCCAAACATTCACTAAATATAATGAATTATACACAGAAGTCACTAAAGAAAGTGACTGCTAGTACTGATAACACATGAACTGATCATCACCAAAAAGGGGTTACTAAGCATCTGACAGAATACTGAAATGTCTTATTTCCTTCGGATGACACCTCAGACAGCATTTTGTTGAACAGGGGGTTTAATTTTACCTTCTTGTTGCAATGAAAACTTTCTTGCTGAAGTAAATCATAATAGTTATAACTGGTGAAGGACATGAGAGGGGCAAGGGAAGCCTGGGACATGTCAACTGGCTGTCAGAGAGGCTGCTAGAAAAAATAAGTGAGCTGCTGATAGATAAAGGAGGAGGGGGAGAAGAAAGGCTGCTGTGGGAAAAAATGTTATTAATTGTCATCAAATTTGCCTGCTTAACTTCTCAAACTCTTAGACAGACAAAAAATCTATTAATATTTAAACATGATTTTTATGTTCTTCTACCAGTGCAATTTCAGTAAGCCCACTAAAATCTATTGCTTGAGCAATTCTGTACAGATTATACAAAAGAGCACACCATGCCAGAAAGGAAAGGCTATTCCAAATCTCTTGCTCAGAAAGGCACACAATAAATCAGGAATCATCTCTTGCAAGATATAATTCAAGCAGAGCTGTGGATCCCATGGACTGAGGGAAGAATGCAGACCACAGAGGAGAACAAAGTTGAAAGGGATAAAAGTGACAATTATGCTGAAATCTGATACTTTGTAAAATAAGCCAACATCAGACAGACTGTTACTTAATCCCAGTTTTGGAATGGAATGCAAGCTTCACCCCTGCCCCATAACACACGTACTACAGCAGCCAGTTACTTTACCCTAAAAACATCTAAATGCAGCAAACATAACTGACAACAACAGGCAGTCTCCTACCCACAAAACACTGCAAATCCAAGTACCAGACACTTTATGAATAAGCTTCCAAGAGATCCAGTCGAGTCTTTGCACATGCAGCAGAAAAGCAGCTTCTCTTTTGCTACACTCAATCTGATTTCCCAGTACTGTGTGATGGGCCAGAAGGCATACATGCAATAAATTAGCAAGTGTTTAGATCCTGACATTCCTGCAAAACGATTCAGACTTTTGAATCGAGTCTATAGATGGAATAAAGGAAAAAAAAAAAAAATAGACTAGCTTTGATTTTTTTTACTTAAGAAGTCTCACTAGTAACTAGCAAGGCTTTGCTGAGAGAAAGCCTTTGCAGTGTTATAATCTTGCAACCATCAGAGGCTATTCAAAATGGGCAACACAGCTTAGAAAAGAAGTGAAAGAAACTTTTTATAAAGCCACAAAAGTTACAGCAGTAGAGACACATGGCAGTCTTAATGAGCTTTTCAATACTCTTGCTGCTTATAAAACATAAAAAAACTGCAGCCATTTTCTCAGCAGAGAAAAATGCACTGCTTTTATTTAAGCTATGTAAACAACTTCTCTTTAGAAACCAAATTGGCATGTTAGTTTTATAGAGTTTTCATAGGAAGGCTTAACATTAAAAATATTGTATGCCGTGATTTGATTGCTCCCTAGTTCCACATTAATATCACAAATGCCATAGAAAAGATGAGAAAAACAAAGCATTTCCATTTCCACCTTCCAATCCCTCCTCCCAAAGCCCCCTTCTATGATGAAAAGCAGAAAAAGTATTCACATATGCATATTCATACACACACACTCAATAAAATGTGCACAGTAATTCTTCACTGTGATTTTCAAAGGTACCAGACAACATCAGCTTCTATTAAACTCAATAAATGCCCACCTCTGGAAAAAAAAAATCTAACTGTTCTAAAATTCCTTAGTAAAAACAGTCTCTTATGGAATCTGTAGCTCAACACAGGAAAAACATGCCCATCTGGTCCATCTTTGAAATACATAGTATTCCTTGGATTTTGCAGACTCTTTCCACATTCTCCATCAGACCTTTGTATCACTCTCAGCATTACTGGAACAATTTCAGCATGATACATTGTTTCTGTTAGAAAGTGGTAAATAACTTCAGTTTTGTAGTTCAACCAAAATACAAGCTATTACCCTGGTTTTTTTCTTTCTTAAGAAAGATATCCTCACCTGTTCAAAATGTCCACAGAGAGAAGAATTGCCAGAGTTTCCTTTTTCCTTTCACCACTTCATAAAAAACCGACTATTCAACTCTCCATAAATCCTGATAAGCCTCAGAATTTTAAGAAACCAAAGCAACTAAATTTTCATGGTCCCTTTTCTATTCCTTCTCATCTTCCATGGATTCCAAATTATACAAATACGGAGCTAAGACATGGGATGCACAAAGCAAGGCTTCTCCTTCACAGTTTCTGGTTACTTTGTCTTCTCAGTCCCCTACAGGTTAATACTGCTGCTGCCACTCAATGTCCCTTGATCATAACACACTAATAAGGGAAAAAAGTAATATTCTCCCACACTGGGCTAAGTGCTCATCACATTTACCACAGAAACCATTTCTCCTGGATTTTTCAAGGGCTTTGCCAGATGGAATGGATACTTTTAAGGACCAGCTGCAGCTCCTTAATCTTGGATATTTGTTGGAGTGTCATATTAGACTACGAAACATTGAATTGTTTCCCCAGTATGTAAACTACAAGCTACAATATAAGCCTTCTATGAAGCTCTTGTATTGCAGAGTCTAATCCTTATTAACCTTTTTTTAAAAAAGAAAACATTTTTCTCTTTTGCAAGAGAAAAATGCAACACCATCCAGTACTTAATATTTTCCCTATTTCTCTGCAAGAACTGCATAATACTAGAATTACAACAAAGGAGGAATATTTATCCATTCTTAAATATATGTTTCATGTGTTCCTGGAACTTTTTTACATTTCAGAAATAGTTTGCAGTCCCCAGTTCTAAAACTTATGTTCATATCATAAAGCTTTAAATGTAATTTTTTTTTTTTTTTAAAGTCTCATGTACACTTACATAGCACTGTGGTTGATTTCATCTCATCTATGGTATAGTGTCTGACCTGCAATATCTATTTGAAATGATGCAAACAGCAAATATTTAATGGAAATTATTTTAAGGCTTTTTTAACTTTTACTCATTTTTTAAACTTTTTTCCTTTTGGTCATTTCCTAAAAGGATTTGTTTCCAAAAAAAGCATTTTGGCCAACAATTCATAGCTCTTGTGCATGTATCATATGCAAGTATGATGTACTTGTGCAATTCTAGGGAGAAACTGCTGACCAACATAAAATGCAGCAGAACTTCACAATTGTATTTTACATTAAAAATAATTCACTGAAATTAAAGAAGGTAAGGAAGCACATTTAGGCATTGGAAAACTAATTTGAGGACCTGGGAGTAAACTTAGCTACAAAATCTCAATGTAAGAGGAACACTGATTTAGTTCTTTGGTTTCTAGCATTGTCTGCTTCCTACATCCTACACAGAAAGATCTGTCAAAAAATTTTATTAAAAGGAAGAAACCAGTAATTCTACCAGAGAAGCACTGAGTCTCACTACTGGCTTTACTGTCCCATCATCCCTCTCTTAAAATTGCTTTTGAATGCAATATTTGGTTAGGTAATCAGAAAGTTCACCAAATACCTGTTGCATAACTGTGTCTCCGAAGTGGCTTGTGTGATATTTGATTCCTAAAAGATATCTTAGCTTTCTTAGGAGGCCAAGTGCTTACAATAATAGAATTAATTAAAAAAATTATAACTGTTTCCCTAAACTAATAAGTGTAAAAAAATAATACTTAATCCCCCTCAAAAATAAATGTTTTGTGTTTAGTCTTATGGTAAAATGTAGAATGCAAGCTACATTACTTCTCATGTAAAGATACTGTATCAACAATTGAACTATAAGGAGAATAAAAAAAATCTAGTGCATCTAATTTCACTTCTGGATAAACATCTTAAAAGTTGAAATATTATACTGACATGTTAAGAGATTTGACTAGAATATCTCAAAATTTAAGTCCAAATTCTTGTTACAAGAGCTGCTATCCCAATCAATGAGACTACATACATCCACACAAGTTGCTTCAAAAAAGAGCAACACTGAAAGCAATTCTTAGTTAGAATAGATAGTGCTTTTAGGACAATAGCAACTATTTACAAGTGATCCAGTAAATGAAAAGCAGCAATCCTTTTGTAGTTGGCTACAGTTGCCAAGCAGTGAATTAATAGTGCTATTTTTAGCATTATAAGTTACATTGTTTAATAGATATAGATACTGATATATAGATATCTCTTACAGATCCAGTAATTTTCAACTTTTACAGATATAAAAGACAGTTTAGAATGTCAGTTTTCCAAACTGCACCTAGTACAAGGCAGGATAACATCACCTACTTGAGATCAATTTGATCATTCCTTTCCTCTCATACTACCTAGACCTTAATTCTCTCTGCGCGAGAGAAACTGCATGTCACACACACTTATTTTGCAGCGTCCACAGCAAGAAGACCTCTTGATGGTACACTGATAAATTAAAAATGCCTTGTAATTTTTCAAGTTTCCTAAGATAACTTGAAATGCCTCACTTTTTTGAGCAAACATGAATTTCAGTAGATATCAGATGAATGCATGACAACCATCTAACCAGCCTGCAGATTTAGGAATCCACATGTAGGCTGAGAAGATGCCTGCTCACACACACACACACACAGAGCAGTTTGATGCTAAAGAAATTACTAGAGCAGCATAGATATGGTGCTCATTTGTCTGTTTTGGCAGTACCAAAGCTTGGTAAAGACCTTAAATACAAGTGATAACAGCTATAGTGTCATTTAATTTACTCAGCTAGCGGACACTATAGGAACAAAGTCTGTGTTAACACTCACACCGAGGCTGTGTTAACGTGGACACAAAACATCCCTACTGCCAGGGAACACAGTGATAGATTTGCCTCAATGACTCAGATCTGAGACACAGAAGAGCTCAGAGATTACACCATGAAATCCTGCAGTTACTATTCACAATTTTAGGCTCAGATGCAAGCGCCACAAAAGGTCCATTTATTGAAAAGAACTCATATAAGCTAATATCTGATTCCTGCTTTTGGCTTCCAGGAAAAATCTGGGATGGTGTTGCTACAATTCATACTTGCTCTTGTTTGTGTCTCGGGACCATAGGTCAAGATCAAAACAGAAAATAATTCTAAGATTCAACTGTGTCCCTACATCCAATTAATGGAAACATTAAGCAAAAGTTTAAAAGAACATTATTCTGATAGTGAGGATTATTACTTTTCAGTAAATTATTACTTACTCTAATATTTAGACTACTAGCTACTTCTATATGTCACTACTGTTCACTGAATTTTACATTACCAGTGAGATTCCTATTCATGTACTGCCACAGACCCTTCTTTTTTTCTATTCTGAGCACAAAGTGATAGGGAAGCCTACGCAGATCTCTCAGTTGTTTCTCTGGAGATCTAAGCTGATAGTGGCTGCTGATCTTACAAGGATGAAGCAAGCTATAGCTGACTTAGCAGCTCTATAAAAATATAAAAAAGTAAATAAATGAAAACATAGGCTCACTATAGTCACTGCAATAAACTAAGTAAAGTGTAAGTTAATCAGCTGTGATTTTCAAGGGATCAGCCAGTAGATGGCAGAAAAATGCAGTTTGATTTTCCCATCATGATGAAGAATTCACCCTACAGATTTCTTATATCTAATCTACCAGGTTATCTGTCTAGAAACGTCAGATAAAAGAAACGTCAGATAAAAGATGACAGGAAGGCTGATTATCTTTCTTCCCTACTGCACAACCTACCTTGACTTTTTCTACTCTGCTGTCAAACTTTAAAAAAATTTAAATGTTGGAAAACTCAAGTGTTAAAACAGTTAGACCCCACATCTACTTTCATTATTCTGAAAGTATACCACTAGAGGACTAGGGTCAATTTTAGAGATATTCTATTATCACAATATCACTCCATTTAATAGAAAAATTATATAATAAATGGAAAATTTATCTCAAGATTCAGGTATATAATGGCTGCTTTTCCACCCAATAATGATGCAAACAGTAGTGAGGAGACTGAAGCAAGGGGCTTATAAAAATAGTCCACGGAGGTAAGAAATAAAATATGACAAGCAAGATTCTGAGTTTTCACAGAAAGCCCTATTTCTATAGTTTTATATACTGTTTTAACATTATTTTAAGAACAAAAATGGCAGGTTTTTAAGTGAAATTACATGCATGTCTCGAAACTTCATACATTAGTATTAACATTACTTTTGGGAGAAAAATTGTATGGTTATTGTTTCACAATTTTTGAAAAAACTTATAGTACTCAGATCACCAGTTTGGTGTCACTCCTACAGACTTCTTTTACGCCTACACTGCCTTACTTCATATGCGTCTTTTATTTCTGTAATCTTTTGTTCCCCTTTAATGGTTATCATTCTTTAATATTCATACTGGATGCTTCAATTACTACAACAGGGGAGCAGACAGCCTCATTTTTTTCCACATTTCAACTTTTTCCTGTTCTCTATTCCTACTTTCTGGTTAAAAAAAAAAACAAAAACCAAAAAACAAACAAACAAACAAAAAACCCACAAAAAACAAACAAACAAAAAAACACCACACCAAACCCAGAACAAAAATGTAGTTCAAAACAAAATACTTCAGAAATTATATAATGAGGAATTATATCACTACAATCATTGTAGTAACAAAGAGAAAACCTGTAGCAACAAAATCCAAACTGTTTTACAGCAATTCACTCAGTTCCCTCATGCATTCCCTCTTATATACACTGTACTAGCAGAGGGACCTAAACAAACTGTACTTTTACACAACCTATTCAACATTTATCTAGTAAGATTAGGATTATCTTTCATACAGATAGAACCTCCTTTTATGAAAAACCTTCAGCCAAACATTACCATAGTTAACCTTAGACTACTGTCCTTGGTTCTGTCATATAACTACAACTGTCTGCAGCAAGATTCCAGCTCAAGTGAAATCCCAGGGGTTTTTGCTAAGATCCAATAATTTAGTTTTTCAGATGAGGCTACTACAGCAATACAGTCTCTTACTACAAGGTTTAGGTAGGAGAGCAAGTCCTCTTTCCTGCACCCAAACTTAAGTCTAACATTGTGGCACGTAAGCAAAATAAAGTAACATAACGACAAGCCTCTCCTCCTACGTCCTCCCATCAAAACTAATGCTGAAAAGCCCACAGAAGCAGAAATGATTAGGAAAGAAGCAAATTGTATTTTAAGGAATTTTTAGAAAAAAAAAATTACATAAAAAATACTGAGAATTTTCAAAGCTTCATTGGAAGTTACAGATTTGCTCTGCAGCAGATCAGCCATTGAATTGGCAAGAAATATGCCTAAGCAGAGCATCTGATACAGATGAAATAAATCTGACAGAAAAAAGCTGAAATTTCTTTAGAACTCTTCTTGAACACACTGTTTATAGAAAAGCACCTTCAACACTAGTGTAACAAGAGGAGTTTGCTGTAAAATTTAGTTGCATATTACGATACAATTCATATAGTGAATAAAACTTAAACACATAAAAATGTTTTGTATGTGTTTTGAGGTGAAACTAAATTTTTAGATGTTGAGTTTTTTCTACATGATGATTACAGAAAATAAGGTTAAACTTCAGCATACCTTAATTTCTTGAAATAAGAAAAAATTAATGAAACATCTGACTACTAACACAATTTTGGTTTACAAACAATTTCCTGATTAGTGTGACTGCAAAATTATTGCTCGGTACTTCAATATTAAGTTAAACATGTTTATTAAGTGCCAGATAAGTTACTTACTGAAGTAAAAGCCAGAAGTTCCTCTTCAGTTAATTTGTGTATTGGATTGTTCTTTTGGAAGTCTATACTGTAAAGAGGAAAAAAAAAAAACAAAACAATGCTGATTTCACCTTTAAAAATAACATTATTCAGAACACATTTTTCAAATTTGCAGAAATCTAAAGGACATTCTGGAAATGACAAATAAGAGTATAGTATATGCAGAAAATGACCTAGACCTAGAAAACAGTCATACAAATAAAGAACCATTTCGGGGAACAAAATATTTTATAAGTGCCTTTTCAACACCACCCTCAAGTGAAATTTCTTATTTGGTTTATGGGAATAACAATTTCACTAATACTAAAAAAAGTTTTACATCTATTGTTTGTTTTTACAGAGATCTGTTTTGAGTTAAAATCCTATAACTAATTGAATGCAGATTCTGCAAAAAACTACTAATGCTCAAGAAGTGCTGAAGGGTAATCTCAGACAAACACCCTCCTTCTTCTAGTCACTCAAAAAACATGACCACTGGAGTCCACCTCTCACTAACCAGCATTACCATTACCTTGAAGTATTCACAGTGGGAAAACCAGAAGAAAACACAGAGGTGAGAATTAAAACTATTTTATTCAGAGTTGGATATGCTTACAGATATGATAAAGAAATCTGGCTTACAATTCCATGTGGGTGAATGTTTTCCTTAGACAACAGCTCCCCAACATTTACAAATATACTACAACAGAGATCACCAAAAACCCAAAGAAAAGCTATAATTCAAGCTCCCTGTTAAAACCAAAGATCTCAAGTGAAAATATATCCTAAACTGTACCACAGATGATGGATCATCAACAAACCCATATAATGGCTATATACATAATCCCAAATTTTAAATTCTGCAGCAGGCTTCATATTCTAAAATTGTAAGGATACTTACTGTGATAATAGGCTACAGACTGAAATTATGCCCTCTACATTACTTAACTTACTTTGGTGATTACTTTGCCTGGTTATTCAGGCATGATTTCTTCTACTTAAATGCAAACAGACTACTCACAACAATTTCTAGAAGGTGGCTTGAGGGCTCTTTCAACTCTTCTTCCAGTACTACAAACCTCTCACTTCAGACAAATTGTTATCTAACTCTGTTCCCATTGACCTCCCATGATGGAGATAGGTTCCACACACTCTTCATAGCATTTATGCTGATGTTTCGTAATACCATCAGCTTTAGCAAGCTATTTGAGTGTGGCCACAAGGACCTAAAGGGAAGTTTATTATCTATTGCTTCGATACATTTTCCCTGATCTCCCCACATTTAAAAAAAAACCCAAACCCTATGCTGTTGGTGCACTGTTTTGAAAGTTTTAGATAACATTGCTAGGAAAGAAATTCTGATATATATCTGTATCTATATATATAGATATCTATCTCACTGGTTTTTTCCCTTCCTTAAAATTTTTTATGCAAACAGGAAAGTTATAAAGAATTTTACTGCTTCAGTCAAACATTTTTTTCCATATCTAATGCCAGCTGCTAGCAGACAGACTTCTAGTCTGCAGGATGTAGTCAACTCAAGTCAACTGACTTCAGGCAAACAACAGCGAGTTTCTCTGTGCATGGCAGGGAAGGAGACAATCAAAGAAAAAAGGAAAAAAAGGCAGCAAGAAAAGTCCAAGTATTATACCAACTCAACAGCAGTTAGGCAACCAGAAAGTTAAAATGGCATGACAATAGCTTTTGAAGAGCACAGGTAAACCAGGGGACAGTTAAATTCTGACAAAAGTGGAACTTCTTTTTCATCATCTGAAAAATACATTGATTCAAGCAGAAAGGATTAATCCTCTCCTTATTCTAGATCAATTTTTTCACAGCTTTTTGAAGCTCATAGATGCAGCTCTTCCAGATCAAATTGTGCTAAAACAGATCTCTTATTGCCATTTCTACTACACCCATTTACAAAGCGTGAAGACAAATAAGTACAGGAATGTAAATGTTGAGAGACAGGAAAACAACTAAATTGTTTTAATTATTTTCTGTACATAAATAAAATTAAAATTTATAATTTGAATCTGAATCTAGAGTAGAATTGTACCTTAGTTTTAAGCATTTCTAATGACTGTGTTAATTTTTGTCAGACTTCTTTATAAAAATTTCATTTCTATGATCTGTATTTGTTCTGGTTTCCAGGACAGATAAACCACTTCATTACAGAGAATTTCAGGAGCTGAAATCTGAGCGGAATTTAGGATCTACCATGTAAGATCTATGATGAGGGATATTTTTGTAGCAATATGAAGAGAAGTTATTTATCATCACATCATTCAGTTTTGTAAGGTATTTTCTCTCCACTCTTGAAACTTGTCTTAAGGAGTTTATGGAAATAAAAGAGGGAAAGAAAACAATGAGAAACAAGACATTCTTTAGACAGATAAAACAGAATCTTGAAGTAAGATGTACTGTGCAGCAGAAAAAAATATTTTCTAGTAAACCAGCAAAAGCTAATTGTCAGTAGCATACAACCACTTCTTAAATCTGATTAATCAGGTCTACGTTGACAGCCTAAGGGATAAAGTAACCAGCTTAACTAATGAGTTACAAACTTTGGGACTTAATGAGCCATATTTGAAACAGTGGAAATTAATAGCAATCAAAGTATTGCCTTTTGGATGATGACTACATATTTGTTTCAAAAACTGATTTTGAAAGATGAAAAATGTTAAAGAACATTGCTAAAGCTATTAAAATTAAAACAGCTTACAGGAATCCTAAAGCTAACTTATTAATTATGAAATGAAGTATTTACCCTCCAGAACTGCAGTCCTCATTCATGAAAGAAAAGCACAGAACCTGCTATAGAAGAAGGCTTGAGAAGAATGTTTTGCTTAAAAGCCAATGCTAAATGCTTTAACATGTCTATGCCTCCTCACAAACTGATAAACCAATAGCTGGTATGGACACCAAGGGTACAACCAGCAATCCAAGCCCAAACTCTACTCTGTTACAAGAAGAAATCTCAAAGCTGGCATCCTACTACAACACCCTTTCTGCAGCACAGCTGGATCTCAAATCTTGCCTCCATCTCGGACTGAGACAGCTTCAGTCACGTAATGTTATCCCACCCACTGAATGGCATTTACCATTCCTATAGGGAAGCAACACTGAATTTGGTTTGGTTGGTTGTCTTCAGTTTTGTCTTGCCTTGTCATGCCAAACTCATAAATACACTCAACTGGCAGTCAATATGGTCCCTAGCCACTGTTGAGAACATGACCGTGCTGGTTTCAAAGTCAAACACTGCGACCAAAATTCTTACTGTGCAGCCAGCCAATTTAAAATTCAAATTCTACCTTTAAAAAAAAAAAAAAAAAGCAGTAGGCAAATTAGGCAAATCAAAATTTCCTTCAGAAGAGAGGGAACAGGAAGAATTATTTAATCTGAACATAAGACAATACTGTGTTAAAAAATTAAGTCCTCATGAAAATGGTCCTCAGGAAGGGAAATGCTTTGCCTTGACTTGAGTCAGACAGAGAGTGGAAGACTAAAAGTGACTGGGCTAAGAATTTATGTCAACTCACTGTTCACTATGCAGTCCTCAAACTGGATCAAATAGATCTCATCATTTTGCAACTCATAGATCAGAAAAGCACTTTGAGAGTCAGTGATGTTGAATACTGCACCAAAGTCACTGACCAACTATACTATACTTCTACCTGCCATAACTTCTGATCCTTAGATCTCAAGCCTGCCTTTTGTCTTCCTATGCTATTTACAAAACCCATGTAGCACATAAATTCTAAAAGTTATGGGAAAAAATCCAAGGTTCAAAATCACAAGGACTTTATACAATAGCTTTTAACTAGCAATGGACACTGAATTAATACAAATATTCCCATTTCAGTGAATGGCAGGGCAGTGTTTTGCTTGATGGTTGATTGGAAGCTGACAACTGTAGAATATGAAACATGTTTTCAAAATTTACCAAAGTGTTATCACTGTATAGTAGCTAATGCTAGCTGACATTTGAAATGTAATTAACCTGAAGCACAAAGAATATAAAGCTTTTTAAAGACAATATAGCTATTAATGAAACACTGCTGCAATTCTGAACTGGACACTAATGCTCACTCTGAGATAACTGAAAATGCTATCCATCTATAATGCAACTCTTTTAGCCTTTTAGCCAGACTATATAATAAGGAAGAAAAAAAGTCCCATTAACTCACCATTTAATTATTTCATTGTTACAATGATTCATGCAGTTGGTTTTTTTTGATTTTTTAAAAATAACCATAAACTAACTTACCATATTCCAAGGATTACAGCAAGCTCCTCTGCACACAAATCAGGTACCTGGTACTGATCAGCATCTGCTAATTTTATCTCATTAAGCACTGTGTCATCATTTAAATCATAATTCTGTTGGAAGAGAAAAAGAACATTTTAAAATAGATTGAATTTTGCCTTCAAAATATGAAAAAAATATAGACTTGTTTGAAAAAAGATAATACTACCATTAAAGAACAACACAATGGAAAGTAATTTACCTTTATGATAAAATAACTAACTAATGAAGCCAGTACAAGGAATTATCATCCAAAACAATTTTACTACAAATATACTGCTTCTTATGCATGAGGACCAGCATTCAGAGCAACTCTAAGGTTAGCTAATATCAACTTCCTATTTAAATAAGCCTGAAGGCAGCTTTCGTTTTCAAACACTTGTTCATAGAATTATCAACAATTTCATGCTCTACTATATTATGTACAGACAACTGAAACAGGTTGATGTTATGGTCATTAATTTTCAGGCTAGCCACCTTGGACCTCTGGGAACTTAAGGATTTCTGTTTAAGTGTCAGCAAAACCCAACTAGATAAACCATGACTTCTGGCAGTAAAGGTAAATAAAAAAACCCCACAGACTGAAAAAACTTCACTGAGCCAGCACGTTCTTGTACCTGGACAACTACCTGGGACTTTCCATTAAATTTCCTCTGAAACACACTTTATCTAAAGAGTCTTTTGTTTTACAAAAAAGCATGCTACCTGTAGTTCACTGTCTATCATTTAACTTGAAGAAGAAAATAATACAACCTATGTCTGAAAACTGTAAATTACCATGTTCATAGAATTTGTGTTTGTTTGAAAACAACAAAAGATTTCCTTGGCCGCAAGCATGGAGGAAGTAGGTGTAATACTACTTCTTCCTTCTTCCCTTGAAAAACAAACCCAAACCAAAACAACTGGTCCTGAAACCAATTATCATACTACTGGAGTAGTTTTTACAAACTATTAAAAACAGATAATGGATTTATATTAACAGTTTTTCAAATTTCCTATTAATTTCCCTTCAGTGTCCCAGTAGTAGCTGTTTCTCATTCTTATCTTCCGTTGGTAAGGTCAAAATAAAGGTCCAAAGAACAAAGAGCAAACAGGAATGCTTTGAAGTGGGTTCTCTGCATTCATCACCACTATTTTGTCACTATATAAATGAAAGGAAACTGTGATTTGACAGAGAATGTGAAGAAAAAAAGCTTTTTTTTTTTTTTTAAGTGGATAAGGGAGATATTCCGTTTAAAAGTAATTTCTTCATTTTCTTCTCTGACTACATTAGACTATATAAGCATTGCATACCACTTCCAATGGAAAATTACTTTAGAATTAGTATAATGATACTTCATCAGGTATAATATAAATTACAATTTAATTTATATTGCAATTAGTTAAAAATTTCCACTTTCATCTACATAATTTTTTAAATCCAACTTGTATAAATAGTACCAATTACTTTAATCTTCACTATGAATATTGATCAACTGAACCCAACTGCAGCTGTATGCCAGAGCATTAAAGCATAACTTCCATTCCTAGATATAAAAAGAACTTCTTCATTCTCCCGAAACATAAAAACAGATCTTAATTGTTTTAAACTAATCAAACTATTTTAACATTCACTTCATATCAAGAGACCTTATGCATCACCACAAGCCTGAGGCTTTCCTTTCACAGAAACTGACCGGAGAGCAAAGAATTGAATTTCCAATCTTAAATATTTATTTTGAAATGCAAATAGTTTTGCTTCTAGTGCCAGCTGAGATAACAAAATTGCTCAGCACCAGAGGGAAGGGCGAAGCCCTTGACCAGAAATCAGTACAGGTACCAATCCAACCAATGGACACATCATTATTTTGATTGTATTTTAATGGAATTAAATTATTCACCACTTAACTGTACAATAACTTGTTCAGTCTTCCTACTGAACAAGAACTAAGGGAAGAACATTAAGACCATGAAGGTAAGCACTCCAAAATAGGAGATGAAAATTAGATGGGACCAGTCTCAACGTATCCAAACTGCCAGAATATACAATTTTCTTGGGAAATTTTCTACTCATATAGGATAAGTCCTATCTTGAGAAGAATAGAGCATTTTCCTCTATCTGCAAATGGCAGATGTAAAATAGGAACTCTGGACAGAACTGGAAGAAAATTCACCTATAAGAATTTAGGTTTTCATATGCATTTGCTAATGCTATGGAGATTCTCAGCACCTCTCAAGACTTAACTTCTAAGTATTTGCCATGAATAGTCTTCTAAAAGTGTACAAGATACAAGAAGTATCCTCCCTAAACTTAGACAGGGATGCAATGATGTTTTTCATAGCTTTTGAGAGAAGGAAAATAGCATTAACTCCAATTTTAGCTAAAATAACTTCAAGATACACTCAAGGCCAACAAATTTGAAATCAAACCTGGCAAAAGAATCACTTGAATTCACTGCTAAAGTTAATTGCACTGTACTGACAAAATACATTAATAAATCATAATTTGATACAACATTATCAACAAAAATGTTTTTGGAAAAGGGGAACAAAATGAAACCTTTAGTTGGACACATGAATTGAAGAATCTACTTAGTCAAACCTGGTGTAATACCTGTAGCAGAACACTCACACAAGTTAATAAAATGTCTGAACTTGAAATACCTCAGGTTTTCCTCAAGGCAGCTCATGGTTCTACTACAAGATTTTCTAGAATTTGACACGCACAAGATGAAGAAACAAGTTTTTAATTTTTAATTTTTTTTTTTTTTTTTTTTTTTTTTTTTGAGAAGTAGACTGTGGGAACAGAAATCCTCGCCTTCTTTAATGAGGAACCTGAGTCACTTATGACAGAATTATATGACACAGTCACTCATATCTGCACAAAATTCAACTCCCTCCCTGAAGCCAGAAACTCTTGTTTCCAGCATTGCATTTCCACTTCTCCAAAAGCATAGATGCTTACTTTCTCTGGCAATATTTTCAAGCTACGCTTAGTGAAGTTTTAGTACGAAAGTATGGATCACATCGGCATGACTGCCTGATTTTTAAAGGTACCAATTACCCAAATTTACTTTCTCAAATTCTCAGCTAAGTGTACTTCAGAAGGGCTGTGTCTGTTAATTGAAAGGACATGGGAGTACAATACTTGATTAGCAAGGACAAAATATTTCATTCTGAATTCTACCTACAGCCTAAGCCAGTGTAGCCATTTTTATTGAAATGATGAAATAATTTTATTCCAAACTACAGTCTTTGCCAGAAACAGACTACAAAGGCAAATGCTTCCGAAAGTTGTGAGTAACTGAGAAAAAACACTCATAACAATACCCCAGTTAGGAACTCTGAGAATAATGCATCCTTTACCATTTAATTCTAGGTAAGTTGTAATTGAAACCTAGAGCTCTCACTATCATATAAGGGGTTGTTATATGTAGTTCTACCATAAGCCTAAGTTGTGACACATGTAGTCAACCTCATTTCATCAAATCAAATGCAACACCAAGGATATGCAAATGTGCAAACAAGAAAAATCTAGATTAGTCTCCTAAGATATTCATGCATTCAATTTAGGAATAGAGAAGTACTGATATTTTTTTTGCATGATCCCTGCTTGACCTGGAAGTCGATCAAGGCACAACATTTTTTAATAAAGGCTTTCTTACTTGAATTATAAACTTGGGACCACAATGGCTCAATTCATCTCTGGCTTCTTCAACAAGTTCAAATAACTTTAAATCTCCTTATGAGGGGAAAAATGCCATCCTAAATCAATACAGTGGTTCTCAAGCAATTTATAACTGAAGTCATCACTCACATCCTTAAGATCAGTAGGACCAACTCACATAATTCATGCCATAGGAATAAGTAGAGCAATTTCCTATCTTTGCACTATAACTGAATACGTCTGTCAGTCCATAGGAATCTGTGAAATCCTGTGATGCCTTGCAGGCTATTTTGAAAATCTGCCTCTCACCTGTTTCCCTAGCTCCATCATTCTTAGTCACTAAAAATTAATGCATGAACTGTAGATGTATTTGCAAACATGCTCTTAGTTAAGTAGCCACATCTGTCTTGCAGACATTCATATGTTGTTTTACCCCATGTCCTTTAATATTAGGCAAATTACTGCCCCACAGCTCTTCAACAAACTTTTAAAAACTCCAGCCAAGCTTCTCTAGGCACAACACACTTTCCCCTAGTAGATACCCAACAAAAGCCTCAGAACATTTTCATTTTAAGAAATGAAAACAATTCTTCTCATATACATACTATTGTTAAGCTTTCTAGAGGTGTTGGAGCCGGACTTAGTTCACTGTGAGGAAGGAGGAATCCATCTGTTCTTTGGACATCCAAAATAAGCTGTGCAACGTATTTTTCCTGAAATCGTGTTCTCTTCCCCAAAGCACCTACAGAAAATATGTTTATATTAATGAATGCTAAAACCCAGTTATCTAATAATGTACTAGAGAGTTGCTACCAAAAACCCCAGACAAAACCGAGAAATACACTGGGAATTAACCTATGAAATTTAGCAGTGGTTTAACTCTTTCTGTTTGATCTCTTTGCAGTGTTCTCAGTGCCAGCAAACATAGCAAGTAATTCACATCACAAACACAGATATATAGATCTTGCAAAGCTGCTTTTAATAAATTCCCCATAACCCAGCATTTTGAAAACTCAGTCCAGTTTCATCAGTTTCCTGCTTATTTCCAAGTGATAAACCAGAAACAATTGTTCAATTTGCCTGCTAGAAGTTAGTGACTACATGGAGACATTTATGCAAATGAAAATCCCATATCATCTTAGAGGTCATCATTTTAAATATTTCAAATCTTCATTTGAAGAGTTAGGTCTTTGAAGAAGGATTGCAGACATGATATTACCTGAACATGGCATGTAAGATACTGTAAAAGTAATATTGGGAGTGAGTGAAACAGCAAACCAGTGAAGGCTGTAAAATGAATTAATTGATATTCAGAATGAAATTCCTCTCAGTGTTTTTTCTTCAGTTTCTTATTGGATCCACTGACAATCTGTATTAGTTTTTAAAGAGTTTTTAAATTTAATTGACATTTATACCAAATTGTAAGGAAAAACATGTCTGTTCCTCTTCTGCTAGCAATTTGCCTGCAAAATGCAGAGAAATAAAAAAGCAATTTCAGGACAGTAACTTAAAATAATATAATTTTAGCTCCTAACCAGAGCCAAAATGGAGCCAAGAATTATTCCATAAAATTTGGAGGTTTGCTTCTTCATTATTAACATGATACAATGCTTAGGCAGTGTGAAATGGGAGGAATGAGAGCAAATCCACTGCTGCTTTTACAGAACCAATTAAGATCAAATAAAGGTCTTATTTTTGTGATAATTTTGCAAAATTTTCAGTATATAAAATCTTTGAGGTAAAAAGGATTAACTGCTCATGTGACAAGGATCTGAGGCTGAGGCCACTGTCATCCAGCAGAGGCACTGAAATAGCAGTCACTCGCTTCCTGAAAGTAGAAAGAGATGAGTAGGGAAGCCAGAAATTGAACTGATTTCTCCTTTTCTGCCAATTACCCCTTTTTAGTGGAAAAGCCCTGTATTAACAGTTCATGAAGAAATGAAAAAGGTCCTAAAAATATCACTTTGAAAATCACACAGCACACTGCTGAGAAGAAACACACAGAGAGAAATACTGGCTAATGATTCATACTAATTTTACACAGTAGCATTCAATTCTCTATTTTAATATTGCTTGAAAATCACTATGCTATAATCCACTTCCTGTTATGTCTTACTGCCTAAATAGCTGAAGGAAACACCTGCAAACTTATTCTGGGTACCAAAAAAATTGCTGACTACCACTCAGAAATTGTGATTTGTTTATGCTCTCATATGCATACACGTCCCACCCCATCTTTTAAATCTAAGAATTCCTTGATGTTACAAGGACAAACCACTATTTTTGACTGGAAAAACATGTATCACTTGTGTTAAAGCTGAGAAAAAATTTGGTTAGTTTATACCACCATGTATGGCAGTGTTCAAGGCCAGGCTGGATAAGGCCTTGAGAAACCTGGTCTACTGGGAAGTGTCCTTGTCCAGGATCTTCAAGGTCCCTTTCAACCCTTAATATTCTATGGTATATCCTCACAAAGTAAAAGGAATCTACACAGAAACTTTGCTTTCTGTTCCATATTAAAAGTTCACAGAGATGCATTACTAGACATGAAAAGAATCAACAGATCTCAGAGTTCAGCATTATTAATCCTCTAGATCTGTTGATCTTAAATTTATTTTGGATTACTACCCTTCATTCCACTAAATTTATATGCAAGAAGGATCACAGTGCTCTCTTTTACTGGAAATTGTTTTGTAGAGTTATTGATGGTTATGACTCATTGTGAGGGGCACAATGATGTTTTGCAATAAAAGATGAACATGATATATATTTGGATTAATGGGACTTAAAAAACATACACAAACCAAGTGTTTTATGTAATGATTTATTCACACATTACTGAAATAACTTTGAAAAATATTGGTCCTAAAATCTCTGGTTTAAGAACAATATATATTTCCATGCTGTAATACAATACTCAGCTAGTAAAGATTACAACCATTAATGCATATAAACCTCTCCAAATCCTTTCCTAAAAAGGAAATTCCTCCCAAAAGCCTTAAAAATGTCTTTGCTAGAGATTGGGTTTTTACATTAAAACAAAGTCTTTTTCGATGATGTAACATTCCTCCCATTTAGCCCAAACATGCATGTCAAATGAATTTGTCTAGAATGCCAACAATTCCCACATGTTCAGTTCAGCTCATTTGCCTTCAGGTTAGACATAACTGTGTTAATAGATTTATGGAGATAAACCACAGAACATTTAGGAGTTTCACAACACTCTTACAAGATACTGTATCACCACCATCATTTTTTAAAGTAATAAAAAATATAAATAATTCCACTGCATACAATCTTTTTTTCTTCTCCAAACAAGAAGGCTTTTTCTAAGTCAGATTTCAGGAAATTATTAATCCAAAATCTGAAGATCTCCTTTAAAGGAAAAAAAAAATTTGACATGTGAAGACTATCAGTGAATAACCACCTGTCTCTTTGATTTCATTCATTCTCAGTTAATTGCATTTTTATAGCTAGAGTACCATCATAGGTATTGATGTTTTTAATTAAAAAAACAAGAAAATGTTTGACTAATTTTAAAGAAGAGTACTTTATAATACCAAGTTAGCAAAAAATGCCACACTTGGAACATACCACATGCACAGATTTTGTTGCATACAGGGAAAAAAAAGGATAGGATTAATTTAAATGTATAAATTTCCTTCAGATATAAACTATTATGTTTTATTTCCACTACAGTTTGTTCAAAGTAAGCTTTTAAAACCTTTGAATAAATGAGCATGGAGTTTCACATAATTTCTTAGAGTTCATGTTTCTTTGGATTTTTATTTAGTTTTCCGTGTGTCTTAGGGGGGTTTTTTGCTGCTGGTGGCTTGCGTTTCTTTAAATTAAATTATTAAACTGACTCATGGCATAAACAGGATCCGCTACAGCTCCAACCTAGACATGAAGGAGCATGAGCCTTGTGATATTCAGTGACATACTAAGTAAGGAAGCAGCAAGTTTCAGTTTTTCAGTGCTTTCCACTATTAAGTCTACAGGAAAAAACGAGATAAAGATTTTTTTGCATTTCTACTCGGGTACAATTATAAGTTCTCACACAAAAAAGGTGTGATTTTATGCCATTTTGATTGCCTAGCAGGACCAGCTAGACCACAGATCCATATTGATACATGTAAAGTTTAAATGCAGCAATCTAATCTTCCTGGCACCAAAGAACAGGTTCTGAAAGGATAATTATTAAGTCTCCACAATGACCAAACCCTTGTGATTTCTGTTCATCAGAAATTTGACTTCCCTACTCATTTCCTGTCATGACACCAGTCCTGGGAGTGACTTACAAAAGCTATTTACACAGAGTAGATCTAGGCTAGTGGCACAGAAGGTGAAAGATTGCACCGAAGCATCATACTAACTCCTTTATAAGTGTCTCCAAACAAAACAAAACAAGAAATATTCATCATGACACCAGTAGATGCAACTAGACCTAGAATTTGACATGAAGCACTAGAAAGAAGGATTATAATATCCCAATTCCTCAAATATCCCTTCAGGAATGACTTTTTAACTAGATGTCATATTTCTCTTCCAAGCAACACTAATTCTTGGAAGACAAGTAAGACCTACCTGTTAAACATCAAGCTTTTTCAAAGCACAGTTCTTTACTGTATTTTACATCTTGGATATGTCACAAAAACCCCAACAAGCTATAGGTTAGTTTGGTCCAACCATTCATCCTCATAGACTCTACAAGCAAAACTTACCTGTAAGGTTAATCTGTAGTTTTGTTATGTCTTTAGCCATATTGAAACAGTGTTTAGCTTTTTTATATTCATAGTAAAACAAAAATGTATAGGCAGACTCAAGATGGAACTGAACTGCTAAGTGCCAGCTTTCACCACCTGTGAACAAAGCTTCTGCTTCTGTCACTGCAAATTAAGAAAAAGAGATGAGAATGCAGTTTAGGAGAACAGTATTTTAGAAATACATTTAATATACCATGAGAGAAAGTCTGTTGCTCTTTTACACCTTCACATATTTAAAAATTCACTGACATTATACAGAAGATATATGTGATTTAAAGAATTTTTCAAGTTCTATATCTAAGGATTACGAACAGAAAAAAGAAAAGTTCAATCTTTGCTTATATTTAACAGCAAAGCTGAACTGGGAAATATCTCTTCTGCAGAAAATAAACAAGTCTAATTGTATTGGACCTTCTAAAGAATGTAAGAACAAAATATTGAGCTAATACCCACCCCTTAAGTAGAAAGCATCAAATTTTCAATAGCAGACTGAGCATTGAATGGTGGCTTAGGATTCATAAGACATTTTCTGTTTGGTTGGTTTTTGTTTGTGTGTTGAGTTTTTGTTTGTTCTCTTGTTTTTTAAATAATTATTGACTTGCTGAATGATAAAGATCACATTCTCCATCTGAACTGGAGAAAATACCTTTGTGAACAGATCTGAAGCCTTTAGGAAAGAAGACCTGACTTTTTTTTCATCCAGCATAAAAGCATTGGTATTTCTCATATATTTAGTTTCTATCAAAGCACAGTAAAGAGAACATTCCTGCAAATACAGACCCTTAAGTTGAAAATGATTCATAATGATTATTCTTAAAAGGAAGTGGTTTGCTTCATGCTTTATTTCTGCATTTTGCAAAAATATTTAAATAAAAATTCAAAAAAAGCTCAAAGCATCACAGTACTTAAAAAAGACTAGTTACCCAGTTATAGCACTGAGGCTGTGTTTCACAATTTAATTTTTCATGAATTATTCATGCTTAATTTTTCAAAGAAGCGTTATTAATGGTGTTAAAAAGTCTTACTATTGAAAAAAATAGTATTATCAACGACCTTTTAAACATTTTTTCTGAATTTTTTGATTTTTTTTTTAATTTATAGATTGGCAGTCAACTCCAGCATGAATAGATTTTACTGTTTAAACATCCTAGGCTTTTATTTTTGGTAAGTACTTGTTAATCCTCAAAACCTTTCTCTTAACATAGAAAGCTGCTAAGTCTGAATATAGTTTTTACACAGCTTTTTAAATCTACTAGATCAAAATTTGCATAGATAAATCCTGCCTAGTAACAACTTTTTCAAAGACGAGATTTAAATTAAAAAAACCCAAAAAACAAAAAACAAAAAAACAAACCACAAACTAATAATTTAAAAATATTACTCCAATCCTACAAAATACTGGACATGCAGGCACAAGTGGAAACCACACAAAAACACAACTTTTGAACTGAGTGACACAAAACAGTTTCAAAGGAAAAAAAAAATCAGGTTATAATGTTTAATCATGCATTACAACTAGATTTTCTGCAGCTAGCAAGTTTCAATGAGCTGAATACAAGATTACTTGTGCTAAAGCCATATGATGAACTCAAATGACACATTGAGAAGCAGTCTTACCACTACCTAAATACCATTTACTGGCAGTGCTTGATATGTTTAGACACTTTGAGACTTCAAGGACCTTTGGAGAAAGCTTCACATCATTACTAGTACTGATGTCGTGGCCCAGAAGCACTAATGCCCCAAACTTACGACATCCTTCTGGCACCCCATACCATGTTTGGCACATGGCTGAAGGGATGGGAAACTGCACCAAGTCTCACTGGTTTTGCATAATGGCTCCTTCAATACAGCAGGGAATCCTTGCAGCTGTCCTCTATTCAGGTGATGATACTAACCCAACAATTCAGAAAAATGTAATTTCACCTGAATTTGAAGATGTTTTTCCTCTAGTAACTAACACAAAGTTTTCCTTAGAATGTGATACAGACAAGCATGTGGGTTATTCAAGCCTTACTCAAAGACAATTTGAAAGATTTGAAAGTATTTATTTTACAGAATATGAAATTACTTGTTTAAAATATGAGATAGCTTCAGTGACAAAATAAACAAACTGGTAAGAGGCAGGCAGCAAAAACTGCCAGAAAGAAATTCATTAAATATTCAGGTGTTCTTTACATCATCTATCTCTGATGAGATATATACAGGAGTCTCAAAACAAGTCACTGTCAAAAAACCTTTGTCTATGATCACATTTTCATCTTAGAGGTTGAAAAATAGCATGTGCCTTACAAGTCGATATCAACTTAGAGTGAAATTCTGTTCCGTCTCTACTCATTGCAGTTATATAAGTGTCTGACAAGCATTGCAACAGTTATGACTACAAATTCCCCTCCCCTGTGCTACATTAGAAGAGATGCTGCAAGCCAATAAAATAAGTAATTGGAAATATACCTTGTTTTATACAGGTCTGGGCAAGAGTAAATAGCTCAGGTGATCTCTCCTCCAACAACTGCTGGTGAATATTTATACATCTTAGAGTCCACCAAGGTAAAGTCTGAAAGAAAATATGGATACTTCAACTTCATAACAAGTATAGACCTTTAAGAAAATAAGAAAAAAAGGAAAGTGGTTCTAAAATACAGATTTTTTTTTTAGTCTATTCAATTCTAGTTTCTAAAAAATACAAACCTGTCCAAAATAGATGTTTTATTAAAAAGACAATGATAACCTAGCGTAAAGATGAACATCCAGGCAGTTCTACAGTGCTCCAAGGGTTTGATGGATTTTCCCTCTATTAATTTCTCTAAATGCTCTTTGGACCCTGCAAATCTTTAGTACCACCATCTGGTAAGAAATGCTGTGAACAGCAGAAAGAAGGAATACTTGCATGCACTTATTTTGGAGCAGCCATTTGCTTCTTTGATTTCATAGCTCCTAACTCTTGAAACAGAAAAGGACCAAAATAAAACCAAAACCCTAAATCCAGCTGTTTCCTACTTATCTTATGTCATATAGATTATTTTATAGAAAGCCATGATCTCATTCTTTAGCAATCTTCCAGCCTGAAGAGACCTAAACTATTTAGTTACTATTTGTATGGAAGCCATTCAGAATTCCTGAAAATCCACTGTCATCTTTCCATCCTTTTTTTCCTGTTCTGTTTGACCTTTTTTTATTTCTTCAGGTGGCAGCAAAAAGGAGGCTGAAAGACGCAGAACAGGAGCAGAATTGCTCTTGAGAACACACTACAATGACAATTGAAAGTCCTAATGACTGTATGTTGAACTTCCGAAGGGCAAAGATGCTACTGAATTACGTAATCACTCAACAGCAGGCAGAGCTGAACCCCAGCCCAGGAAATACCTGATTTTAGAAAGCTGTGTACACAAAGCATAAATTCCCCACAGTACCTTAACCACTTCTCTAGTTGCAACATGCAACCAGAAAGGAGACATGCAGAGAAAATGCACGGAAAAGTTAATTTTAGTACTCTAGTCTCAAAATTTTACTTAAGATTATAATCTGTGAACGTAGACACCTCCACAGAGGCGCTAACGATTGCTATTTATTCTGGTGCTGCTAGCATACCAATCACTTTCTATGAGAGATGTTTGACTGCTTTAGAGGCACCCATCTTCTGAACTTTTAATGCAGGTAAGCTTCAGACTAACCTAAGGGCTGTGCAGTACTCAAGCACAAACATCTAAACTAATTACATGGAGCTGATTCTAATGTCCCTAGAAAGGAACCATCAAAAAGAATAATAGCATCTATTTCCAAGAGCAATGAAAGATGACTTTTGATATCAAGCTGGACAGAATAAAGCATACAAACAGGCTTCATGACAGAAAAGAGGTCAGATCCCAAAATTTCATCATTTATTTAGAAACCTAAAGGCAATTTAAGTAACAAGTTTCAAATTACTTGAGTTTAGCTTTATACACTGAAGTATTATTTTTCCCACACAACTGAGTATCCAGTTTAATGATACAATTACCTGAGGCCTTATGCTTACCACTTAAAAATGCTAGAATCAGTGAGAACATATTTTTAAAGTTTCAGATAAGCCAGCTGAACTGTGTACAATATTCTATCACCAATGTTTTTTGGGAGACAAGTTGAAAATTTGAGGATGATTTTTAAACATTTTCTCTTACATGTAAAATAGCATACAGGGCTTTATTAATGCTTTAGATAATAAATTTTTAAGTATTACTATTAAACCAGCAAAAGTATTAAGAGGCCAGCTTTGAATTAAGCTGAAAGGAAAAAGAACGGCAGGCTTTAATTGTTACACCAACCTCTTGATGAAAGTAGTTCCAATCAGTTGTTGCCTTTGAACTACTATTCAAACTTGATGTAGACACAAATAATTGAACCTCAACCCTGCAGAATAAAGCCCTGTATGCTATTTTTGTCATTCATTTTGTCATTATGTCATTCTTAGGGGAGGCAGCAGGGGAATTCTCTATACCAGGTACATATTCTGTTTCCCTGACTGACCCAGTTGCTGAAATTCAACAGCACTCATCTGTGAACGAGAGGGAAAACGATGGAAGAACTTGGCTTCCAGAAATGCAGTACAGCCAACATCTCCCACACAGTTTAATTCATCACTTGTACAAAGACCCAGCTGGGAATGGATGTTGTCAGCCAAGCATAAAGAAAGGCCATGTGGCATTTTGATCTCTGGCCAAATTCTGTTCAACTGGAATTCAATAAAGAGAAGTTGCTGCTGTTAAAAGTCCCCCACTTCCAGAGAGCCCTGCTACCAACCAGACTGCTGCTGAACTACAAGGGAGGTCCAGACCCTCTAAGAGGTGCTTCATCATGTCTGCTTGTTTTTAACACACATACACAACAGAGATTTACTCAGAATTCATACAGTAATGGTTAACAGTATCCAAAAGCCTTTTACAAAGGGTATAGAATATGTAAGCTGCATTAGAGGGCATTCCCAGCTACCCCCTGACTAATAATATCATAAAGTATGTGCCTTGATGAAATTGGTTGTATTAAATTTTCTACCTAATGAAGATACCTTTCCTCTCTTTTGGGGAATACAGTGAGTAAATAGCTTATCTTTAACAAGATATTTGTGATTAATTGCAATCACTTTGTCCCAACTGTTTCTTAAAGGAAAGAATTTCAGAGCTACAGGAAAAGACATGAAAGTCATAACGATTCAATGAGGTATGAAGAAAAGAATACGAGAACCAGTTAAGGAGTAGCTGGTAGTCATAGTCATTACTCACATACTTACCTGGAGAGCTGCGAGTTTGTGTCTTGAATTCACAAGGATTATCCTGGCCATGAGCAGCAAAATAGGATGAGAAGTCAAGGTATAGACTGATTCACCATCTAGAACCAGCATCTTTAGAATAGTTGCATTCACCATTTTTGGCTAAAAGAAGGGGTGGAAAAAAAGACAAGTTTCAGGAAACATAAGTTTATTAAAAATAATGCAATATAGAACAGAAAAAATAGCTATTACTGTATTTAAGGAAAAAGTCTGCTCAAAACATAAAAAAAAACCCAAAAAACAGAACAAAAACAAAACCAAAAACTCTGTCTCTTAGAGTCTCAACCTTTTACCAAATCATGGTAAATTCTGTACCGTTTCTTGCTGTCCTGACACACCACATCAACATGATCTGTAGGGCACTGATTTCTGCCCTCCACCTGAAATGCACGTGGACAAATTCATGCCATTCAATTTGTAATCACAGAAACAAAACAATTTTATAATTAAATTAATCATACAGCACTGAAATACACTCAATATTCCTGCACTGTTGTCAGTATGCACTATCATTTTCTTTCCCCAGAGGAAGCTTCCTGTTGGAGTGGCATCAGAGCAGCATTCCTTTGTCTGATAAATAAAAACCTCTCCCTGCTTCGGATGCATTCCTGTATGATGTTCTCTACAGTAACTCTTTTACTTAATGGCCTTGAGGTAGCTCTCCAGGGACTCTCTCAGTGGTGATTGTCATCTGACAGTCACCTATTCTTCACTCCCTTTTAATGCAATGAAAACGTTTGAGCAGTTTTTCTTCAGGCTCAGGGAGATGTCCATTTATCAGTCTATTCCTGCTTCTCATATAACAGATTCCCTTAATGAACAAATAAATAGGGTTTTAGTTTTCAGTTGGTTTTATAAAAGGGGCAGGAAAAGGGAATGGAAGGCAAAAAGCAGAACAGAAGGTTAAATGACAGCTTGCGTTGAAGTCACTTGCCTGAGAAAGATTCTTAACCAGTTTACGCAAACAAGATATAAGTTACTTGAATAATATTTCAGCTTTTAAAACTAAACATATAACATAATTCCTGAGTTATTTGAAACTCTTTTCAATACTTGTATCAACAGGTGACATTGAAGATAAAAACTGTTAAGCTACATGAATCTCCAACATCACTGTTTAATAACAGAGTAATCCTTAAATTTATTCTGATTTACAACAGGGTTTTTTAGTTTGCATTAGCATTGAAAATCCTTCTACTTTGTAGAAAATGATTTGGGACAGAGGGGAATTCCTGTATGACATCACTGCAGTCATTTCAATCCCACTGCAGAAAATGATGATCATAACAGTCACTTGAGAATAAAGGAAACCACTTGAGAATAAAGGAAAGAAACTGCCATCTGGAAATATACCAGAGATCTGTTGCACCTCTGGACATTCAGAAATAAGAACCTTACCAACATCTGTAATTCTGAGAGGAGAAAGTCATCAATCAGTACTTCCAAAAATTAATTTTTCAAATACACCAACACACACACACATAGTGGGACATTCAATACAATTTTCAGTGTAATGTAAACTTCTTCCCTATCTGCATGTTTTTGATTCTTTCTATAATCAAAGTAGACCATACTTAAAATGCTTAACAAGAAAGCAAAGGAGATTTAATATAAAACCTTTTTCAAAAACAGCCTTGCAATGCTAGAATTATCTATACTTGTTTAAGCACTGTAGTAACAAATTAATCTCAAATTCACATTTCGAGTCCTTCCATCACAACATCCATTCCTGCTAATGTAACATTAACAAAGAATGAGGGAGGAAGAAGGGAAAGCTGATGACATATAACAGCCTTGAAAATAAGCCAACAATTCCCAGGGCCAAAGAACTGCTATCTTCTATTTTAACAAATTCACGTCCTTTTTTCATGAAACAAATCCCATCCAGAAAAGCAGACATCGTTTACTTTTAGCTGAGAAAGTGTAAACCAACATTCATTTTTCCAGCCTATGCTCTATTATCCATGCAAAATTCACTGCCCTGAGGCAGTCTTTGATGTGAGAGAACAGCTACAAGTAAAAGGTAGTTATTTAAAGTGTTACAGCTTCAAGGACTGCAAAGTTAAGAATTGAAGTCCACCAAAATCTCTAGAACACTGCCAAAGAGCAAAAAAACTTTTAGCTTGTGTTCTTGTGTTTAAACACCGAAATATATAAAGTGTTGAACTTATCTTGTAGCTCAAAAATTCCATAAAGTGTTCTTAAAGCATAGAAACATATACTAGATGATTACTTCATGAACATATGCACAGAAACCACTGGAGTAGTCATGCAGCTTCTGATGGACCCACAAGTGGTTCTGTTTGACCATCACAAATTAAGCCAAATTCACTCTAGATCTGTATTTCTTAAAACTCTGAAGCACAGCTGTTTCTATATTCAGCTTCCAAACAGTAACTCAATGGCTACTTTTAAGTTACTACTATTAAAGCCCTAAATCAACTGCAAGATGGACAGTACTCCTGGGTATTTCAATTTTCACAGTATTTCAAAAGTATTTCCCAGCACAATTGGTGCCACCTGAATAATGATAAAAATCAGAAATAAGTCCCTGCCATTCACATTCAAATGCTCTAAAAACAGAGTGTATGAGAATTTTAGTTTAGGGAATTAGTGTTCTTTTCTTGCTACTGATAGTGATTAGAAGCAATGTCAGCATTCAGCATGCTTTTACTTTTATATTGAGAACCACTCTGGCCTTTGTAACATTTCATCAGCTCTTTCTGTCTTGGGGATCTTTCCCCTATATATAAAAAGTTAAGTGCGGACATAAAGAAGTAGACAAAGCCAGGCTAAAGGCTCAGGAAGATTTGATTAAATGGAAGCAAAGGCGGGGTATAGACAAACAAATTATCAGGTCAGGAAACTGCTGCATGTGGCTACTAAGCCATATATACTGGGCTTCTCATATTTTTAAAAATACAAAGA
Source organism: Certhia americana (assembly GCA_018697195.1). Lineage (NCBI taxonomy): Eukaryota > Metazoa > Chordata > Aves > Passeriformes > Certhiidae > Certhia > Certhia americana. Next base: position 76,358,901 of record CM031859.1, read on the forward strand.
CTACTACACAGTAATTTGTCATACAGCAAAGCCAAGGTGATACCTTCCAGATCAACAGAGGATGTACTGGGGTTACCTGCCAAAGGTTTGGTCCTTGAAAACAGAATTCACTCTTTAGACTTTAAGGCAATGGAAATACTGCTTTTGTTTATAATTGCTTTTCTCTTCAACCTTCTGCAAAGAAGGTAAGATTACACAGGAGGCTGTCTCCAGTTTTACAAGCCAAATCAGTAAAGGTAACCTATGGAGTGCTGAGGTCCAGACTGATGATAATCGTGGTGAGCTACTGCAAGCAAGTCTTGCCTGAGACTGTTACATGTAGAAGTACTCTGGTTATGAATGCACTTGTTTATAAACTCTATGAGGGTGATTTTGCTCCACTATTAAGAGGGTATTTTTCAAGTGACTGCACTAAGATTCCCCGTTCTGTTCTATATTCATGGCAAGGGAATACAGGGCAAGACTGTACGCTACTTTAGCAGGCTATCTTTGCTTACAAGACTCTGTCTCTGGATTTAGCCTTTATCATCCATCCTTATATTCCCCACAAGAGGGAGAAATCTGCATAATTTTCAAAGCCCATATCTTGCTGGTCAAGCACAGACTTTTCCTAACTAGTGCATGCTAATGGAAGCCAAGCACCTGGGCCTGAAGAAAGAAATTCACAACAGATTGAATTAACAAGACCAAGGAATCGTACTAGATTTGACACAGTAGTGCTACATAGTACATCAGTGTTTTTCATATAAATTATGAATGTGGCTATAGATGCCAACAGAAGCGTGGCAATATTCTAGTCTCTTCCAGCAAAAGGATAAAATAATGCATAAAAGAAGGAGCAATAAAAACAAAAGGAAAAAAATTATTCAAATGTATTCCAAAACTTACTCTTTGGGATCAGCCTGGAAGCTCCAAAAAGAAGAGCAGAAACTGTTGATAGACACATTTGGAGGACTCCCACCAGTTATTTACATGCATTATCAATTAACAGATTGAAATCTTTCTGATGGAGCTTCTCAGTGTTACCAGATATATTTTATTTGTGAATATGGAATTGGACAACAAATAAAGCAGCAAGCAGCTTGTCCTCACAACAACGTTAATCATCAGTGGTCCTCATTAGTACTACTACACATTCTTTTCCAGTTCATCCACTGAAAATACTGAGCTCAGCTGTATGAGGTAATACATAGAAGCTCTGAAACTTAAGGCAGAATAAATATACTCCACCCTCAACAGTTTTGTACCTTTTATTCCCTTACATGCAGAGACAGTGACAACTCTTTCAAGACACAAGGAACCCATTACTGTAAGCCACTTATTTTAAGCTCTGAGCTCATTAATAATGTTTTAGCCTAACCCAAACAAGCTCAAAACAAGAACTGGTAATTTATTTTAACAGAATTCAGTACTTTTTAATCTCGCTTTACCGTGTTCACTCATTAAAAATTCAGCGTAGTATCAGTTAGGCCGGTGTGGTAAATTACTTTAGAAAACTGAAATACATGTAATAGAATGCTACTTTTGTGTAGACTCTGAAAATCACAAGCCAGTTCTGTAGGACATAAAACCAAATCTTAACAGAGTACTTGAATGCAACCATAGTTTAGAGGGAAGGCTAGACTCAGTTTGAGGAATGGGAAATAATATACACATACTCATGAATACTGTGCATTGAAGCTATCCAAGAGGCCTCTACTAGCAACTCATCTTAAAAAGGCTATTTTACTTATTCTTCATTAAAATGAATTACAGTCTCATGCAGCCTTACTGCATTTGTAAGAAAAGAAGTTATCTGTGGACAAAAATGAAGCTAGGTCACTGATCTGGAGGTGAAACTTACATCATTCTAGTTTGAGAACTGGGAAAGTGGATGATCTGTTTAAAAAGGGATTGTATCAGTCTTGATGACAGAATATGGAAGGTTACAACAGATGGAGAAAGTCAAGAGTTACATTTTTAACCCATGTCTTCTGAATATCTGCGTATGCATGATAGGAAAGCTGGATAAAAGAAAACACAAAAATTTCACTATTGAGATGTTCATTTTTACAGCATGTTTATATACTAAGAATCCCTGGAATGAAAAGTACACAAAGATAATTCTAAACATAATTCAAAACCTTTTGAATTAAGACTTCATTAAAGAAGAAAACTGGATATTATATTTTAGCACATAAGGGTACAGTGGTCTTGGGAATAAAAAACATTAACATGTGAGAAGACAATACAGATAGCAGTAATAGAAATAAAAGTGAACTTCTACCTGAATGCATAAATAGCTGAACCTTGAAGCAACATGGAAGTCTGATGAAGCACTCATTAGAAATAAAGTACGTTCAACTCTGTTTTCCTTTATAATCTCTTGCCAGTTTAGTTTCTGCAATACCACTCCTGCATATTCAAAGCATCACATTCCCAGCCACTGCAGAAATGTAACAGAAACTAAACAGATCATGTATTTCCTTTCTCAACAGGGAACTAGTATCTCATTCTCCCAGACATTAAATGAAATTGCCTGAGAAAAAAGAAGGATTCAGGATGACCTAATTGTGGCCTTCCAGCACCTGAAGCAGACCTACAAGAAAGAGGGAGTGAGACTTTCACAAGGGCATGTAGTGACAGGACAAGGGGAAGTGGTTTAAAACTGAAAGTGGGTAGGTTTAGGCACAGAATTCTTTGCTGTGAGGGTGGTGTGGCACTAGAACAGGCTGCCCAGAGAAGCCATGGATCCCCTTTCCTTGGAAGTGTTCAAGGCCAGGTTGGATGGAGCTCGGAGCTACTTGGTCTAGTGGAAGGTATCCCTGCCCAGGGCTGAGGACTTGAAACTGGGTGATCATTAAAGTCCCATCCAAGCCGAAATATTTTATGATTCTATGAAGTGGTTAATAGAAATTATGAACACAGTATTTTCCAGGGCTCTGAGCTCTGTCAGTGACAGCAATCCTACAAGAATCATCTTGGGCTGCAGACTGCATGTAGACTGCAACTTATGCATACACACTAACATAGAATATAGAGTTCTCTAGTAAACACAACCCAAAATTTATAATAATATTTCAATATATTAAATATTATAAACAAATTATAAAGAGAATCAATGAAATTAGGTTTTATTATTTTCACTATATTTAAAGGCAAAATTAACTATTTTCCCTTCAGAGGTAGCACACTTTAAAATTTCTGCTAACTCATTTCACACCCCAAAACATTTAGTACACTTGGTTTCCACTGTTACTTATTTAGTCATCAGAAGATGAGATCTGAATTTCAAGTATCAAAACCCATGCAAAAAATGAGCCTATCTGTATGTACTGTGCCAGCTCTAAAAGATAAACCAAATTTATAACCAACTATTTAAAAAAACAATACTGTATCTGAATTAGTTATTTAGAAATACAACCTTGCAAATGAACTTTAGGCAGGACTTTATGAATTATGGAAAACATGCCACACTAAGGCAGCAGAGCCAACAGTCTTACGTGAAACTTTTCATATACTCCAACCTCCCCTCATTTCACAGTTTACAGCACTTACACTGCTTATGGTCCATAACCTATTCTTAGTGAAATTCTAAATTCAAACTTGTGTATACATTTTGCATTAGCAATAACGTTCTCCACTGACACACTGCTGTAGTCAGTATTTTACCACAGCTTTAACCCCATGAGAAAAATCAAGAAAGAAAAATCAAGAAGCTGCACTGAACCCCACGTGAGGACAGTCTGGACTCCAGTCTGCCATGAGGAACAATACACACATCTCACTAAAAGAAGTCAGCGTGTTGATTAGTAATCTACAATAAAACAATGACAAAATCAATAAAACTGACAATTCTCAGTTTCATCTCTTACATTGCCTTCTCCTTCTGAAAGCTATCTTTAAATTAGCATTTTTGTACTAATATTACCTCAACTCACTTAGCAATTAGGAGCAAAATACTGAGCATCCAAATCTACTTTTAGCATCTGCCGAACGCTGCTATTTGCAAGATATACAACTTCTACCTTTCCCTAAGGAGGGGAAATTTCTAAGCCATTTATAAACATCTTTCTTTGATCCAGCTAAGAATGTATCCCAAAATAAACACATAAAACTTTTATTGATTGCAAATGCCCTTAAATGCTGGCCTATATTAAAGGTATCTTCTCCATCCAAGTCCAACATTTCCAGCAGGAGATACCTTAAGGAGAGAAACAGTAACTACTTTTAGGACACTGCTGATACAACTGAAGACGATTCAATAGTAGCCAGTAGGATTGATGATTATGGCAATTCATTTTAGCATCCCGCCCTGCAGATGTGCCTTCTCTGACACACCTAAGTGTTATGATTACTTATGAAAAGCAGTGACAATAAAAGGACAGCTTATTAAAATCCAAACCTACCTCACAGAACTTCTGTAACAATGCAGGTGGCAAAAAATCCTGAAGTTTTAACTGAACAGGAGGCCCAGTCCAATTGCTTTGAACAAAGAGCTGCAAACACCCCACACCAAGGAGAAACATCAGCCTCTGCCTGCAATATAGATAAGAACAGCAATTAGCAACATATTACATTTTCACTTAAGGCTACAAGAGCTGATTAAATCTTGTGCTAGCTCTAAACCCTCAGCTTTTAAAAAAAAAATATAATCACCCTCTTTTGAGGAGAGTACAATGAATGGAACATTCAAGAATACACATAGGAAACTAAAAGTCCTTGAAACTTGTTTTTTTATAAAGGTTGTAACTAATGCCAAACATTTTGGAGACAGAATTGATATATTTCACAATTTAAGGCTGTATATAACTAACAGAGACAAGAAGACTAGCAAAGGATGCAGATAATCCAGTATTTGCCTATTGCATGGTTGTTACAATTTCTTATGATACATCTAACTCTCAGCATTTTCACAGAAAAAATACTGCATTAGCATATGTTCCAAAAGAGCAAGTTTATTTTTGTTTTGACATAACTGTTTATTTTCACTCCCTCTGATTAAAAAATTGCATTAAGTCAAAAATTCAAAATACTGTCTCCAAGTTGGTTCAGATACTTTGGCAGTAAATAATAGTTAATTTATCATGGCTTTTATTTTAAATTATAGTAATTTATTGAAAGATGAAATTAAGAGACTTTGTTTCATTTCTGAAACTAGGTATGGTAAAATTTTCTTTACCTACAAGACTAAGCTCATTTTACATTACTGTGATTTCTTTTGCAAATAATCTATGTGGTCTGCAGAAGGCAGGACATAATCTCTCAGAATTTAATGGTCAGTTAAACAGGTGTAGACTTTTAAGATTTATATACAAACTTCTGGTTGGTTTTATCATACCTTAATGACTTAGAACCTTATTGACAAGGGCCCTAACACAGAGAATGGGCCTCCTAACTATAAAAAGCATATTAACTATGCAGGTCTGATTAAAAACACTGGTATGTTAAGGAGAATAATTGAAACAGAAAAACTTGGCCCTTCTTTTTTTTGTAAAAACGGAAATGTAGAGATGTAAGAGGACTCCAATTGAAACAAAAAAATAAAGTATTACACAACCCCTTAAAAACCAAAGTAAAATACAAAAGCCACACACAAACAAGCAGCTGGTGGGCAAGAATGCAACAAAAGATGCAGAACAATAGGAAAGCAGGGGTGGGGAACATTTAATTCAAAATTAAAAAAACAAAAAAAACCCCAAAACCATCTTTCAGGGGCATTAAGAGAACAAAGACTGGTATGAAGAGTTCCTGTTGAACAAGACAAGGTAACACTTACTGGTTGTCATTATTCAAACAGTAACTATCTGCTAGGAAATATGACTACATAATCGACATCACTATTAAACTTCAGAATAACTCAAGAACATAAAGCACTAACAATTACTGTATACTTAATTATTACCACTATACATGAAATATCTACTTTGGTATGAATTTCCTATTTTTTTTTCCCATCATAGATTATGCCTCAAAGCTTCTGAAAGGTAACATACACAACAATCAACCATCCCTGCCCTGTGATTTGATACTCTAGTCTTTTGAAGATCATTTTCATTATTTTATAATTTACACCGTTTCTACTAGTAACAATTCATTTATTTATTTTAATGTTACTGAATCAATCTAGTTAGCAAACCTGCTTGAAGAGACACAGTTTTATCCATGCAGAATGCCTCCAGAACAACTGAGAACCAAATCCATTACTTTGGCTGGGATACTTTTTTTCCACTGTTTAATTTGTCATCACCAAATTATTTTTTCCCCATTTTCAGATTTATGACCAACTCCAGTCTCCTTATCACTCACTCTATATCAGAAAACCAATTTCAAGCTGTAATCCCTACAAATGCTGACCTACCTTGCCTATCCCCTATTTTTTTTCCAAGAAAATGCATTCTGTCTCCCTGTGACTGCCCTTCACACTTACAATGCAGACCTGCAGATGCTGACCTCCCAAAGGCTGCCTGAAAAGCAACAGAGACTGCTGTGAAAGTCCCTTTGCTGTGGTCATCTACATAATTTATTTTGTATGTATCCCTAGATCCACTAAGATGAGATCCACTCATCTTGTTTTTCCTTTCTCTCTGTCAATAGGGGTTTTGCTGCCTTTTTTTTAGCATTGTTGACACCGAGTCCAATTGTTCTCCATGATGTAGAATCACATGCTTAATACTCACACTGCTGTATCAAATGTTCCTCAAAAATAAAGAATAGTGCATTTGTATTTAAAAGAAAATGGATGTACATATAATGCTAGAATTTACAAACAAAATAAAAAATATTCAATAGCCAGGTTTTGCTTAAGAAGTTGCAGATTTCTTTTCTTTTTAGTGATGCCAGAAATTACTGAAGAGTAGCCAAAACTATTCAGTGTCTAACTCTGCTATTCTTTCAATTTGTGAACATCAAAACAAGAACAAGCTGCAGAAACAGCAAGAATCTCTTAATTTTCAGTTTTCACTGCATACCAGTTAACTAACCATCAGATGCTGCATGAGAAATGCCAGAAATACCATTCAGTATTCAGTTTGGGAAATCATAACAAGCTTTATTGTATGGATTTCTTTTCCTAAGTTTGCTATTCATTTATATGTTGAATAACGTAGAAGTAGTAAATTCATGTTCAACAAAAAACAGTGTTAGAGCTCATTTCTTAGTTCATTTAGATTTTGGAACCTGCACACTATTTCCTTCCAGTCTTTTGAATCAAGCTGTACATCAGGCAAGAAATGTAACTCCTTCCTATAGACCTCAGAAAAAAAAAAAAAAAAAAAAAGGCATTCCCCCTCTGCATGGTAAATACATATCCTATTATTTCATCTTCCAAATTTTGTTGATTAAAATACAACCATGAAGCTACATTTTCTGTAGCAGATAGCTTTTAAACATTGAAGTCAGTAGCAATAGCAGGAAAAAAGTAAAACAAAAAATAACCTATTCAACACATTTATTATAAGGAATGCTTAATTTTTAGGACATAAAGGCTTAAAGCGCCATAGTGAAAATGCATCTGGGCAGGGAAAAGAAGGCAATCAGTTAAAAACGACAGAAAAGTTGCACCAATTTTTAAAATATTGCTAAATCATTTTCATTACAGAACCATGGATTTGAAAGTGGAAAAAGTTACAGAGAACTTGTCCAAAGAAATTACCATCTATATCCAAATTTTGAGTTGTTTTGCCCTCAAGCTGCTCAGTTTTAGCTTCAGAGAAAGAGCTCTAAAGGAGTTCTTTTAACACTACTACAAAACCATACTTTGCGCTGTTTATATTGTGCAAAAATAATAACATTCACATTATCCAACTTTCTGTTCCTGATTGAATTCAACTCCTACTGTGTTTTTAAATCTCCAGAATTATAACTTTCAGTTCAAGCAAAAAAATTATTTCAACTTATCCCATCTACAAAGTCACAAGAAAACCAGTGTCTTACTCAAGTTCCTGGTCTAGAACTCAAGAGGTTTGCTGCACTTCCTCTAAATCACTCAATGGAAAAAGAAAATTACATTTTAGGCATTTAAAAAAATCGAAACACACCCCCCTCCCCCCCTCAGTTTCATCATAAGCAATGCATAGTCTGAATGCAAAGGTTACACAGGTCCCTTCCACAAGGCTTCCATAGGACATAGGGTCTGCAGGTAGGAAAAATAACCATGTAACACATTTTAACCCATAAAGTCATGGAGATCAGGACAGTACAGGTCAAAGTGCTACGCAGTGCCTACCTAAAATAGGAAATTATCTGTCTTTTAGACAAGCAACTTCAGTAGAAGTTTTTGTATAAGAGAGAACTACAACTTACTTCCTTCAGTCCCCAAAACTTCCTAAATTATTACTAATGGAGCTTGAAAAATTCACTTGGATGCTACAAACAAAATTGTTTCTGGCAGACACTGATAGGTTTTGAAGACTCTTTGCTTTCATTTGGAATAAAACTTCAGGCTGTAATTTTGGGCAGAAAACCCTCTGCTTCTGAAATGCTAAATATTGCAGATCTGCCTCCATATCTTCTGGCAAAGGAGCATCTAATGCAGCCCCTTTGAGCTGCAGAGCAAACAAGAAAAACCTCAAAAACCATAGAGCTGGAGTGAGAGCAGCCAAAGAACAAATTCCTTTCCTCTCTGCAGTAGGAGTGCACTATAACAGGATACGTATATAAAGTTCCACAGATATAGATTATGATTACCTTCAAGAAGCTGAATGGCTTAAAAAGGCAGCAACACATATTTGAAGCAATAATTAAGAGCAAGAATGAGTCTATTTCAAGTCCTGACTGATTTTTCTTTCCTTGGCACATTATTCAAACTACTGCAAGGTGACAGAATCTAGAAATACTGAAAAAATGTCTCCAGCTAATATTTAACAGTAACAATACAACAAAGTAAAGAAAAAAACCCCAAACAACAAATGCCTAGCAAAACACGTGAACACTCCAACTGAACACTCCAACTCAGAAAGCAGGAGTGCATTGTATTGTACACCACACCAGAAGATGAGTTTTTGACACACTATGATCACAAACAAATCTCAGCTTAGTTTTTCAAACATGCCAATTATGTTTTTTTCTCCGATATTTTAGCAAAAACTCTTAGGTTTACTGTCATACCAAAGCACAAATATGTGGACTCTGCCCAAACTAACTGGTAACAATTACCTTCCTCTTACTTCTATTTTCTAACCTTTATCTTCTCTTATCTTTTGCTCTTCTTCTAGCAAAACATTTTTACCTTTTAAAATAAATAAATAAATAAATAAATATATATATATACAACACACCTATAGCTTTCTGCTTCTACTATACCTAGGATGTCAGATTTCAATCTGTTCATCATTTACACAGCAAACTGTAAACAGTAAATTCAGACTCCTTAACAGCAACAATTAGCACACACAGTGCAATTAAGAGAGACTCTATCAGAGAAGATCTTGGAAAGAAAATAATTAACTGATGAACAGCATCCATGAGCAACACCTTACTCATTTTTACATTATGAAGAGTAGAACAACTTCATTATTTTAAGTCAGACTTAGAAATACAGGCATTGCTTGGACAGTAACATCACACAGTACTTCAAGCAGCCACATAAATATAACACAACATTTCAGAGAGAAAATTGTTCATTGTTTGATGATACGTGGCAACATGAATTTACACGTGTAACTTCTTTATACCAGAACCTTCTGAGGTAATCACTGTATATAAAGCTAATGTTTTCTACAACCCCCTGTATCACAACATCATTGTTTCTTTCACTGGACAGTAACGAACACATGCTCAAGGGAGTGGGGGCAATAACACAAGAAATTTGTTTTCTGCTTTCCTGTCAGTACAAGGATTTTGAAGGCCTATACAAATTATACATTTTTAAATGCCTTTTGTAAAAATCAAACATAGCCTCTATTAAAATTCCATATCATAAAAAATAATTTCCACCTTTCCACGTTATCAACCTCTGCAGAACAATCCAGGTATGCTAGAATCTGTTTCTCCAAGTATGTGTCAATATTCTCCTCTGAAGAAGGCGTACTGAAAACATTCTGAATGGCTGGATTTGAAAATATTGCCTCGTATTTCCCATCAAACATGAATTGCAATAATGATCCACTTTCTGGAAGAGAAAAAAAACAAAAAAACCCCAAAGAAATCAGTGTCAATTTTCAAACAACTTGGTCTTTCAAGACTATTACATCTATTCAAATGAAAATCTCTACCACTCCCCTTCTAAAGAATGTATCTTCATTTACATTCCAAGGAAAGCGCAGTTGCACTAAAACTCAAGAGCAGCACTAGCAGGTGTCACTTAATTCAAAATAATTTGTATTAAAGTTACAGTGAAACCCAAATGACCAGATGAATGCAAAATAAGAACTTGCACTGAAACTTCAGGAAAAATAAATGGATGGCCTTTTAAAATACTTCAATTATAACAGCAAGATGTTCTTGTTTCAAAGCGTTTTAAATGAACAGTAAACTCCTACAGATGAGACAACTTCACAGACTAAAGAACCTATTTAGGGGAAATACAACAAATAAAAATGACTCAATATTTGCAGAGTTCAATGAATAGTCTTATGCAAAACTGCAGAAACTGCTCAGTGCTTAGAGTACTGATATGCAATGGGCAATGAGTTTTTATATTTACAAAAGAATTATTTCCTATGGCAACTACACTACCTCAATGAAAAGACTGCATATGGAGCAGATTCTTAGGAGTAATTACTAAGGTGGATTCGGTAAGATCCATGACTTCCTTAAGCCTGATTTCAAGACAAAGGGAAGTCAAGAAATGCTATCTATTTCTAAGAAGCTTCAGACCCATCAAGCTCTTGACCCAGGCTACAACTTTATTCACAGAAGCTATCTTCAGCTATGCTACAGTGTAATCAATACAGCAGTTGTTGGAACAACCTGGCCATGTTAAAACCTGTTATTCTCGAGCAAAACCATTATCTGCCTACCCTGCAGCTGTGGCTACAACTCATGCACTAAATGGTTTCTGACTAGATGATGCAGGTATTGGTGATGGTTCAGCTGAGGAAATGCAGAGGTCTGCACAGGATAAATGCCTTACTATCAATCTGTGATTCCAGCTGGGGAATGCAGCTCCCTGCACTCAGTATTACTGTAGCTGCACTGACACCAGCAGCAGAGGCAACCAATTTAACACTGGCACAGCTATGGGTCCACACAAGCAGCAGCTGTGCAAAGAAGTGATCTGAATACCAACCCCAAGCTTATCCAGCTGAACAAGTACTTTAAACTTTAGAAATTCAGGAACACGGAGGGCAGAACCACCTTCAATAACAGCAATGGATGACTCTAGAAATGGCTGATGGAGAATCATTCATTCTAATGTCTCTGCACCATGATGTTGACCAGTTTACTTCTGTTCTCCACAATGATCTACTGAACAAGAGATAATGTGTGCCATGCATTATTTAAAAGCACTTCAAGCTGTACCTGGAAGGACATATACAAAAGAATAGCAGCACTTCCACAATGCTGCTGACATCACATCCTCAACGAGAATAGAAATAACAAAAGACTTTTCTGCAATCTGTGCTTTGGAGAGACTTTCTCTCACCAAATGACAACTTCTTTTATATTGGATTACAGTTGCCCACACAGGCAATGCTGTATTTTGTAGAATAACTATGGGCTGTGAGGACATGCGAGGATGAATGAGGAACTTTGAGGCTCTTCTCTTTCCAGTGACATAACTGCAAGCACGTAAAATCTGCTTTTGATTCTATGTGTACCTTTTTATAAGAAACACTATACAAATTCAAGGTTACAGCTTTTAAATCTATTTTCAGGATCATCAACAGGAAGGGCCCATGTAAATGATGACTAAGAATCATCACAAACCCTACCATTTTTTATCTGTCCTGCAAGATGCCCTTCTTCGACAGGTTTTCCCCACACCTTATAGGAACACACTACTTAAAGCACCTCAAAACAAACCAAAGCTAAAAAAACCCAATCTGACAAAAAAAGTAATCAGAAAAACTCCACACCACAAACAGCATGCACCACTCTCACTGAAAAGAGAGATGTCAGTCACATCAGCTGCCATTCCTGGACAGTATAATGATTAAGGTAAATGAAAAGTCTCATAAGGAAATAAGACCTGATTAGCTCTGTATGGCTCTTTTCTAAAAGTCCGTAAGTGCTTAGGTAAGGATGAACGAGATTTTCAGGATGCTACATGGCACATGACTTGAGCACAACTGTAATTTAATCCGCCTGAAATATGGAAGTACCTCTACATGACAAAGGTTACATTTTATGAGCTGCTGCATTCCCCAGCAGGAAAGCTGGGTCTAACCAAGCCCCCTCAGGAGACTATTCTCCATTGATCCCTCAAGCAACTGTGACCGAATAACTAATAAATATAGAACAGGCAGCTCGCGCCAGACTCTTCCTTCCCACGTTTTGCTCCAAGAGCGCGTTGCTCCTCTCTGCCAAGTTCCAACAGGCAGGCAGCCTTTCACTCGGCAGGCAGCCGGAGGGAGTGCCGGAGTCAGGAGTCAGTCAGCCGGCACCGCTGCGGCCGCGGCCCCCGCCGCTCGCACCGACAGCGGCCAAGTCACCTGCGGAGCCCCGGCCGCTCCTGCCGCCTCAGCACTGCCGGCAGTGCCGCTCCCGCTCCTCCAGCCTGACAGGGCCACGGCCTCCCGCACCCTACAGCGCGGGCAGGAGCCCCCGGGAGCTCTGCGAGGATCTGACAAGGCTCCGGAGGTGAAAACGCCCGCGGGGGGAGGAAGCCGGGAGCCGCGGCCCCAGCTCGGTCCGGCGGCTCCGGACACGCACAACGCGGGGGGCACCTTCCCCACGCTGAGCCGGGACCTCCCCTCACCTGCGGCCGCGACTTCGCCCTGCTTCCACTCCAGGGACTCGGCGGTGCTGAGGAAGCCCCTCAGCAGGGCGCGCTCCAGGGCCAGCATGGTGCCGCTGCCCGGGCCCGCCCCGCTCCCCGCCACCGCCGCCGTCTCGCTGGCGGCCGCGCCCCCGCTCCCACACAGCCACCCGCTCTGCCCGTCCGAACCCTCACTCCATGTGCGGGCAGCGGCCGCAGGGAGCCGCCATGCCAGCGGCGCGGGGCAGGCCGGGAGGGCGCGCTGGCCCCGCCCCGCCGGTGTCGGCAGCGTGAGGGGAGCGCGGGCAGCGCCATGGCCGGGGAGGGGCCTTGGCACCCCGGGGCTGGGCGGGGACCCCCGGGAAACGGCTTGGGAGGGAGCCGGGGTAGGCACCGTGTGCGTGTCTGTATGGAGTCTGCCTGGGCGATTCCCTGTGGGGAATCACCGAAGGGGTCAGGTTAGAAGGGAACACGGTGGGTCAGCTGGTCCAACCTCCCCGCTCAAGCAGGGTCATCCTAGAGCACACGGCACGGAATTGCATCCAGACGGCTCTGGAATATGTCCAGTGAGGGAGACTCCACAGCCTCTCTGGGGACTTTGTTCCAGTGCTCAGTCACACGCACAGTAAAAGAGTTCCTCATGTCCAGCTGGAGCTTCCTGTGCATCAGCTCCTGTCCTATTGCTTGATCCCACCGAGCAGAGCCTGGCTCCATCCTCTTGACACCCTCCCTTCAGATACCTGTCCATCCTCTGCGGAGAATCCTCTGGGATCCCGGACAGGTGCTGGCTGAGGTGCCCAGCACTCAGGCAGGTCAGGATCGTGCTTTGGTCTATCCCGGTGTTAGTTTCAGCACCTGTCCAAACACAAGGTTGATAATATCAAAATTGGAATTCCTATTGTGAGATTTTGTGCTTTTTGTTTTCAGGAAAAACCAGTAAAGTAACATTTTCTGTGAATAAATAGTTGCTAAGTACAATTCCTTAGTAAAAAGAAGGAATGTTTTGCTGTCTTCCTCACCTCTACCAGTTCCCCCAGTGTGTGGGGTTTCACCCTTACAGTTCAGTTCTGGGAGCATCTAGAAACATCTGGAAGCTGCAGCAGGTATTGTGGGCAGGAGTACCCCTGGCAGGAATTAGTGCACTCCTCCCTGGCACTGGGCTGATTATTTCTGCTGATGTGTGGAGTGTCTGTCAGTTGCCACAGACTTATTGAAATCTGCTGCTTAAGTTTGCTCCCATAAACTATTTGGAGAATATGCATATTTGGAGAATATGCATTTATTTCTTACAGAACAATCAATATGCTTTGTTTGCATCTAAGGATAGCTTCTGCCAGATAGCTCAAGAGGAAGAAAGTCTTCGCAGGGCTGTGTAGCGCAGATTCAAGATTTTAGCATAGTGCTGCCTATTTCCAAGCAGGAAGTAGATAATCAAAATCTTTGATACAAGAGTTTATAGAGAACAACCTTCATCTTTAATTTTTTTCTGAGTGTAAGAAAATTATCCATATGAAATGTGCTACTGTGGTATCTGAACTACCACATTTAATATCACCTTACAATATACCTGTGCTGCTGTATTGATGCAGTATTTATCTTATGCTGCAGGGTTTTTTTCCTAAAGCCTTTGGAAATAGATCATCTCCTTGTGGACTACCAAAAAACCCTGCTTACTGTAAAAAAAACGATTTTGTAAGCTTCAAGCAATTAATAGTAGCATAGATTTATTATTATGACATTTTTAACAGGGAGCAGCTGTTTGTTAGAGCTGCTGTTACATGATTTTTAAACTGATCCTGAATTCTGTGTGCCAGGTCTGGTACTGCTGGGGAAAGAAGCAATTGTGTTGTGTGCCATTTTTGAGCAGTAGCTGACTTGCTGTGTGAGGAGTGGGGTAAGGGGATGAATTGTCGAGGAAAAACTGGCTCATTGGTATACCAGGATGAAAATTTACAGGACTGTGCAACCAAACTTCTGCAATTCTAAGGAACACATTTGATGCACCTGGTGAGAGGAGGGGAGATGCAAGGCTCATATGGGGAATTCTATCAGTTTTTCTTGGCTCTATAAATTCAGTCAAGTTATATCTGACTAACCAGTTGGTCTCCGTGATTCATCCTATTTAAGGTTACATCCTCTTAGTTACAGCATCAGAACCTTCAAGCTCGTTGGAAGCTTGGGGGGCCACAGTAGACAAACACTAAATGTTCAAAGTATATTGCTGAGTTAATGCACAGGCCCTCACTGTCAGGAGGCTGGGTCCCTCAGAAGCAAATCTGCTGCTTTTCCAGTTACATTTTCAATTTAAAAATCAACTTAGACTTGCAGTATCAAGGTGACAAGGGCAAAAGAATGGCAATTATTGCACAGCTGTTGCGCCCTCCTAGCAGGGTATCTCAGGCACAGGCACGGATGTGATGCTTGACGTGGATTGTGGTTACTTCACTGCACTCACCACGCAGCTCTGCATCCCTTGAGTCTCTCTGACCACTTGGCTGACTTATGCTCTTGCTTCACCAAAGCCCAAAGAACAAAATCACTGGGCAGTGAAGTGGAGGTAGAAAAGCTACATTTCAAATGTGCTAAAATAATAGAGGCTAGGGAATTCTTCTCTTCCTCACGACTTTATAAAGCAGTAACAGTTAGTGTAGGCCACTGCACCACAGGAAAAGAAAGAGTGATTCAAACCACTCTTTGGGAATGGAAAATGAAGAACACGGCCAGTTGCAAATAACCCTGGACAGCTCTCCTCTGGTACAATGGCAACTCTTCTAGAAGCTGACAATCTTCATTAATCACTTGGAAAATACTATATATTAATATTACTGTATCTCTTTTTGTATGGTATCCAGGATCAGTAAATGAGTAGAACAAGAAGTAGTAGGTATCCAGTAAATACATATTCTGTCTGTAAAATGCAGCTGTAATATTTGAGGTGCAGTCTTCCCACCCATAATAAGTTAGTTTTTCTAAAATTTAGCCATTTAGTAGAAAATCTCTTGTCATTCCTGATGTCCAAGAATAAGTATTTGCTGACCATTTTGCAAATGTTGTTCTGTTCCTTCTTTTTTCTCTTTCTTTTTTCACATCAGAACATCTCATCTGAACTTATAAAAGCTAATTATTACCTGATTAGTTAGCAGAAAATTGCTCTGCTTCAACTACATAACATCTGTGAGTTTTCAGATGAAGAAACCAAAGCTTATATAGAAATAACTGAATTTACTGTTCAACAAAAGAATTCAGAGATTACTCTTTCATTAAATAGCATGTCAGACCTGCCCAAGTGGACATTTGCAAAGCATTTAATGCCTTATATGAGCTCATACAGAAGTATTATTTTATGATGTCTAATTTTTTTTATACAGCAATATTTTCTCTTTGCTAGCTTCAAAAGGAAAGAAGGATTTAAAACGAGATTTAAAAAACATTAAATGGTTCTCATTAATTGGATTCTCTTTGTTAATCTGGAGAAAGAAAGCCAAACAAAATTGGTTCCAGTCACACTACATCAGACACAAATTTTAGCTGAAACAGATCAAATATTTCATTAAAATAACTTGATAATTTTAATCTCTTACCCAAAAACACGTTTATATTTTTGAACATAGAATGTGCATGGTTACCTGCAAGCAGTATGTTTTTGAGATTACCTCACATTGAATAAAATACGGAATAGTTCTGGCTTTCAGATGCATTTGTGTCACAACCGGGTCCCAGTGGCTGTCGTGCTCCTGCTGGGACATCCCTGTGGAGCTGTGTTGGCACGAGACTGGAGAGTTCATCAGAAACATGGACTGTGGCAGGCAGCAAACAATGGAGGGTGATGAGTTCCTGATCTGGAGACCCTAGAGCTAAATCCTTAATATATTGTCTGTCACCAGAGAAGACTGAACCTCTTGGATAGTGAGCTCCAATTCTGCCTGAAAATTACTCGCAGTGATGCTTTTTATGTTGGGCCTCCAAAATTTGGAGCGTCTCTGTGACTTTTGACTTCAGTAAGATTTGGTGCATTACTTAGGGAATAAGGATCGTTGGTCATTCCTGGTTTATATAAAAGATTTGGTGACTCCTGTGGATGAAATATGGTATGTCATATTAATAAAGAATATTCCATGTGAATCCGCAGAAAATACCAGATATGGGTTTGTGACTATTTTTATAAGAATATAGCAAGCAGTTCTCTTCATCTTTCTGTCTTAGATTCTTAAAAACACAAGCTCAATTGTTACATTATTAGACACTAATGCATTTTATACGAATTTGATTCCAGAATTGTTTTAGATCTACAGAACAGTCACCAAACTTAGATGTTACAATGTATCTTCCAGTACAATTCTTCTAACTACTTCCCATGAAGGATTTAACTGTGGTATTAGCTTAAATGCTCTGTGTTGATTTGTAATGACAGGAACACAAGGAAGATTCTGCTTGATGAGAAGAGAATTATCCAAAAAAATTCCCATTGCTCACAGCTTTGCCAAATAGCACAAGTACCAAGTCTGCTATTTCCTATTTGGAAAACGTCCCTTAGCTTGGACTTCTAAGCAAACTACATGCAATTTCTCTCTATTTTTAAACACAGACACAAAAATGCTTGTTCCTGTATTTTCTACTCCTCTCTGAAATGTGCATTTTGGATGATTGAGAGTGTGGTGCCCTGTATGTCAGAGAAGTACTTTTTGTCATCTCAATTTCAATTTTTTTAAGTAATAATTCAGCATGGCTTTGCAGTGTGATAGAATTATAATAATAGAGCAATAGAAATTACAAGGACCAAATATTAAGGCAGGAGGCCTCAAATTTTGGAATTGTCTGGAACAGACAGAAATCCAGCTGTTCTAGTGAATTTTATCTGGATGATCACTTGTGCAATATTTTTGAGAAGTTGATACTTTATGGTAATTTCAAATGTTATTTTGGACAATACAGGCCATCACTGTGGATGCTATTGGTTCTCCAAAGTTTGAGATAAGCAAAATTGACTGCAATTGTTAGAAGTTGCAAAGAATAAGGTTCTAGTAAAATAAATAACTAGATTATAGTGGAGGGAAGGAGGATGGAGAGAGAGTATTCACACTTAAAACACCAATAGATCTCAATGTCCTTCAGCAACCAAAAATCTGCACTGAAATGATTTCTCATATTCTCCATAATGAGTTTCTCCCTAAATCTTTGAAACTACTAGCTTCTTTGAGGATTATCTGTCCTGGCAAGAACAACAGTAAGATAAATGTTCTCTTTCAAAACCTGCCTCAATACACTTGTCAATATTTACTATATATTTATAACTTGACATGGTAAAGGATTGATGAGATCATTACAGTGGATTAGGATGACTCATTTCCCTGTCCTTCATGACTGCTTCTGCTCTTTACTCTCTTTACTTCTCCTGACTGCCCAAAGGAGAAATTCTGACGTATTCTGAGCAGGCTTCTAGAGAGTTGGAAGAAATCAATCCATTCTTTTACAGTCCTTGAATATGTCCAAAGGATTCTTCAAGTCTAACAAATTTTCTGTGTAAAACCAGCACTCAAGTGATTTTTCATTCATCTTTCAGTTGTTAATCATTAGACTCCACAAACATTGGGAAATCTGTTTGTGTTATTCACAATTGCCTCTTTCAACAGGCAAAACTCTTGGTATCAATAAAATCAGGTTTTGACTTCCACTGGTAACTTTGTACAATCTTTCAGATCCTATGGTACAGTGACTGTATTATATTCTAGTCCTCTTCCAGTTTTCTTGTGGCTAGTAGGATGAAAATAAGTTCCTCCCAGGTTTTCCAGCTGTTCTCAACAGTAGAATTACGCCTTACTTTTATGGCTGTGGGCAATTCTTTCCTGTCTCTGATGTTGTAGGTTTAGAAATATTCTGGTGGGGTTATGACTAGAAATGCTTATGATGAAAAAGCACTTTTTATACCTACTGTGTGCCTGAACTCTGCTGATCTATTTATACTACCATTCTGGTCATAGACTGTAGCAATTATTAGTGAAAATAGATTAGGAAACAGTAAGGGATTAGCCTGTGTCTACAGGTTAATTTTCTTCTGCCGTGAAATAAGCTGCAGGGCATTGTGATCATCCTTTGAACGGGAGAAGAAAAAGAAAAAAAAAAATCATACTGTTCTCAACCTATTAACCTGAAAGAGAAGCAGTTGCTTTAGGCTTACATTGCATCTCAGAGGAAGAACTCTTCTTGCTTAGCTTTATGAGTAAAAAAATTATTAACTATGAAACAGTTCTGGTTTTTGGTCCTTATCTACTCCTAGTTTTAGGATATTTGTCTGAATTGGATTGTGGTTACTTCACTGCACTCACCAAGCAGCTCTTTTTCACTATATAGTACCACTAGGTTTCCTGATAAAGAATGGTCTGAAACAAATACAGATATGTTACTAAGGAGCAAAAGTTCTCTAAATCTGGATTTGCAATAACAAATTTAGAAAAGAAAATTTAAAAATCTTACAAGAAAATTGTTAGAGACATAAGCGTCTATCAAGAGCTGCAGAATACTTATTATCTTTGTATGGATTCGCACAGAGCAAAAATATGTTGGTGGTCTGACATCCCAGAGTGGCTTTGAATTGTCTGAATCACAGAACTGCATCATAATGACTCATTCTTGTTGCATACTGACATCCCTGCTGGGAAAGAGCTGCTGTCTCTCCCTTGTAGCAATTTCACTTGGCACATTTTTGTTTTCTCCTCCCAAAGAAGTTTCTGTCCTAACACACATTTACAGTGGAGCTTCCCTTCTTCAAGAAGACAGGCACTGTTTTGCAGGTGCAGTAAGTCATTTATTGCTCTATTAGAAGCAAGTATTCACTCCTCTAAATGGAAAAGAAATATAAAATCCTACCTATTTCTTCTAGGGACATTGCTATAACTGAATTCCTTCCAATGCCAACACACAAGAGGATAACACAAGCAGAATACTGGTTTGTATGTGCCTTTCCTTTATAGATGCAACATCTAAACCCTTTAGAATAAAGATGCAAATCCTTATAAAACAATCTTGTGTACAGCCACAAAAAGAAAAGCCTTTCTAAAATAAGATGATAACCAGCACTACCAATTCTTCGTATTCAATTCCACTTAGCTCAGAACTATCCAGCCTGGGATGAAATGGTACATATTCCATGGGTTTTGCCACCATACATCAATCCTAGATGAAGTGAACCAGGAGTGGCACCCACAGAGGAGATCCTTCACTGACTCTATATTCTTCTAATCTCTCTGGATGTGAGTTTTGTGTGAGGGATGTGAGGCTTTGTGTTTTCAGGGCAGATCTCCAAATTTATGCTGAGGGCAGAGAGAAGGGAACACAATACATCCTTTTTCCAGAAATTGTGATGATTTCCCCCCTCCCCCCATGCTTATCTTCTATAACCTTTGTGGCATAGTGGGTGATCTGTCCTTCCACAAAGTCGCTAGAATTGTTGCTCACTGCATTTTTCACAAGGACTTTTCAGGTGAACGTATTACTGCCAAATTCTTGTCAGCATACTTGGGCTAAGAGCATATGATTTAATGTCTGGCAAAAGTCCTACAGGATTTGCTTCTGAAAATTGATAAGCCCTCACAAGTTGAGGAGAAATCAGGCCAAAGAAGCATAACCAAGTACCCTCCTGAATAAAAGCATCCTTTCTTAGAACTTCCAAGGAATATATTTTGTGTCTCTGCTGCTATTATGTCTTGATACTGCTCTTAGATCTTTTCTTGTCCAGACCTATGTTTTTTTTTTTTAACTCAATGCAGCCATGTCTTGACTTTTCTTACCCAGGAAACTGAAACTCAGTCTTTTTTATCCAAATTTTCCTTTGGAGTTGGCAGTAGTTCTAAGGTTAAACTATAGATTCATCATTCCCATGCTGGCTGCTCACGTGCCACTTCAAAATTCAATGCAGATAAACTCTCTAAAACTGTTTAATTTTTCCTTTATTGTCACATAATCCTTTTTAGAACCTATTTACATATTCTTTCTTCCATCAAGAGCTTTGTTGAGGTTATGAAACATTTTTTCATTTATGCATTACATTTTAATGATTAATTTTTTTAATTGCTGGAATTGAGTATGATAAATCATTAAGGAAATTTTAAGCTAATGTGTCATCACAGGATCTGTGCTCAGAAACAGATAAATTTGGATTTCTTGACCCTTAGGAACAGGTCTGTTTGTTTTGGTGTTTTTCTGACAATGGATAGAGTTAGGGAAACAGAAGGTTCTTTTAAAAGTCTTAGCCTATTTCTTTCCTGTTAATCAGTAATTCTCAGGTTCTCTCTGTTTTTCTTTGTCAAATTTCAGTATTTTCTTTATGAACTAGCCTGTAAAAAAAAGTTATGATGGCATTTAGTCAAAAAAGGGAAGTTTTAGGGGGAGTTTTTGATAGCCTTCCCATTTGTAAAAAGTTGCTGTAAAAAAGACACACAATGTTCAGCACACACTTGGACTTCTGATGCTGCAAGATTTGCCTAAATGATCTCTGGATGAAGGTTCTTCCTTGTGATTCTGTCTCCCCTGAAGTTTTTCTCTGAGTCATGAATCCCCACGATATGAAACAGTTGCATTCACATTTGATGACTATGAAATACACACTGCATAAAATACGCTGGCATAGCTTTCATCAGTACCGACCTTTCCTGGTCTGCTCCATTGAAGTTGTAGTCAGGAAAAGGGGGAACAAGATCTGTCATGGGTGTTTGTGATCTGATAAATAGATTTAAAACTATGGGTCCCATTTGCAGTGCTGCTCAATCATACTGTAAGGCTTTTTAATGATAGAAAAATTATTTGAAACATTTAATCAAAGTATTCTAAGAAAAAAACCCAAAACAAAAAGGATCCTTTCCTCCTCTTTGTCTGCCATTTTGGCTTGTTACCTCAGTCCCCGCTCTGCACCCAGACAGAGCCCTAAAATGAGTACTAAGTCTCATTGTGGGAATGACACCTGCATAACCTCAGAAAGATGAGGCAGAATTCCATCTTTGATTGGAAACAGCTGCTATTCTTTCTTCATGGTTTTTTTTACAGTTATGTATTTTTCAGTCTTAATGGTGTTTCATCTACTTAAATAATGCTTTATTGCTTTTCTATAAGCTTAGCAATGTAAGCAGCCATTGTGTGTTGCTTTCCTTTTCTGTAGATAAATATACTTTTTAATAGTTGAATTTGGTTTGCAGAGTTGACATTGAGACTGGCTGGTATGAAGCCAGATTCTGATAGCATCACAGTGTGTTACAGGTCAGGACTTAATTTAGTCTGGCTTCTAGTGTGGATGGATTCTCCTGTAATGTCATCTTTCTGCTCCTGACATAGAATAATAGCTAGTTCTACTTACATCTTATTTTCAATCCACAAAATTCCTGCTCATACCAAAAAGACAAAAAAAGGCACAGGATAAAAGATAGTGCCCTTGATAGAGTTCAGGTGTTTCTGAAGAATGGAGGTGGTATTGGGGACTTGAGTTTTGTCCCACTCTTCGAAATAAACAAAAGTAAGATAAGGCTTTTATCCCTAAGTCACCTAGTTGGTTTAGCAATACATGTTTCTTACCTTGTGAATCTCTCCAGTTCCTAACATAGAATGGTTTAGGTTGGAAGGGACCTTAAAGATCATTGAGTTCCAACACCATGACCACAGGCATGGACACTTTCCACTAAGACTAGGTTGCTCAGGGACCCATCCAATCTGGTCTTGAACATTTATTATTTAAATGAATTACTAGGCAAATTTCTGAACTTAATAGAATCTGCTTCAGATATTTAATATGTGAAACCGGAGTTTCGCAGAGCCTATTTGTCCTTGTTAGGGAAGTTACATCTAACCTATGTTTGTAAACAATATTGTATCTTTTTTGGCTTTAATCATGTTTTTCCCCTTCTTCTAGTTCCTTATCTTTCCTTACAATGATTTTTTTCCCCTTGAAGCCCTTCTTGATGAAGCAACAAAATGAATTTTCTGTGTGTGCATGTCTCTCTCGGTTAATAAGCCATATTGCCCTCCATTTCTGGCCGTCAAGTTTCTGGTGTTTCCAGGTTTATACAGTCACTTTTCTAGGAGCTTTGATGCTGATTTTGTTTTGTAGTATTTGCATTATCTTCTCCTTACTGCTTATTGGGATTTGAGCTTCATGTGTGTGGGATCTTTAATCATCATTTTTTGGCATCTTAACATCATTAATTAATTTAAGCAGACAAAAGAGATCAATAGGTAAGGTCTTAAATATCCTTGATAGCCAGATGCTCCTATATTTTGCAAGCAGAAATCTTCCATCTGTTGTCAGGTTGACAAATGAACAGAGTTTTGAATGTGTCCCCTGTTTATTTTAATGGCTGAGCATTCAGAGATTCCAAACTCTGTGTTCCGTCTCTGCACTGAAGTGCATAGGCCTAAGTGCAGCAAAGATTCATGTTTATTATGAAGTACATATCTGATTTAGGTATGTAAAATAGCTAATTCAAATAGTTTTAATAGTTATTTTTAAAACATTTTTAAGCAACTTCAGACAAATTCCAAATACAGAATCTTCTAACTGCTCTGACTTGCACAACCGGCAGTGGGGAAAAGAAGATGAGAAGCTTATTTCAGTAGCTGACTTTCAAACTCCGGAATTGAAAATGCAATCCTTTGTCACCTGTGTTCCCTAGCATTATTTGTTGAATTTGATTTAAAATTACTATAAATCAAAACTTTCTTATCTTGGTGTGTACAGAAATATTTCAGTTGGTGTTAGATATTATTGCATTATTCCTACCTTTTGAAAACAAGCTTAAAAAAATCTACAGGAGGTACTCTATTGTCTGATAGGATTTGTGGTAGTGACTGGGATCAAACTACACACCCTGTCCTGATGTAGGAAGGTCTCACACCCAGAACATACAGAGCACCTGTTGTACCTCTACCAAGCCTAGTGACTGTTGACACACAAGTTGGAATGCAATACAGCATGTGATAGCAAAATTTAAAAGACATTATAAACTAATCTTATCATACTACTAGAACAGTGGTAGTAAAATTCAATACATTAGATGCCATAAAGATTTTATTGCTGCCTAATGACTTAGAAATACAAAAAGAAGTAAATCCCACGGGTCTAAGCACAGCCAAAATCTCAGCCAGCATCCAATTTGGAAAGATGCCATTTAACCTCCAGGAAAAAGTCCTGCCAGCAGCTTGGACTAAGAGTGTTCAGACTCACTGCTTAAATAAATGGGGAGTAGACATCAGACTCTATTGGATGATGGTGACACAAAAATATATTAACCAACCCTAACAATTACATAATGCCAACATCTTAGTCCTACATGTGACTGAAAAAGGGAACACTTGACATAAGGAGACAAAAAGGTTCTCCAGCCGCTTTAGTTCCTGATTTCCTACGGAAAAACCAGTCTATGCAGTCTTATCTCTGTGACTGCCCTCAGTTAAGACATTTAGAAGGCGCTGGTAACATTCAGCCAAACTTAACTAGAGACATAACTTATTTCTAAGATTAAGTTCTTTCTAGGTTTGTGCAAAAGCTGGATAGATAAGGAGAAGGGAAAGATAACAGTCATAGTTTTGACCCTGCATGAAAACTTCTGTATTATTATGTAAGAGAGAACTTAGCCTTAGGAGGGTAAGGGGTTTGAGAGAGTGGAACAGTAAAAGCCCTGAGAGCAGAA
Organism: Certhia americana; assembly: GCA_018697195.1. NCBI lineage: Eukaryota > Metazoa > Chordata > Aves > Passeriformes > Certhiidae > Certhia > Certhia americana. The sequence continues at coordinate 76,383,411 of CM031859.1, forward strand.
AAAGCTTCAGTTGTAGCCTGCAGTCAGCTGAGGCACAAATCAGTTGAAGGCCATACTCATGAACCCTTCTGTACACAAAACTCCTGATTTAGTTGTGCACCATGATCCTTAACATTACTGCTTGCAGCACACACATCTGGAAACTGTTTTTTCTCCCAGCAATTTTTTCTATCTCATAAATTCTCTTTGCATAACATAGGGTTATTCCCTTAGACCTATCCTTTTTTTCCTGTATCATGGCACCCATGTTATATCTCTGCTAAACTCTGCTTCCAGTAGCAATGCAAGCCACTGCCATAATTTGCTTTTACCCTGTATTTGTTAGTGGTATGACTTTTTTTTTCACAACCAGTTTACATTTAAATGTTCTTTTCATCAGTAAAAATAAGCATCTTAAAATTTCCAAATTCCAGTTCTAAACCAGAATTTGTTTCTGTAACTCAGGCTGATGTTTTCTGGGGAAGAAGACAAAGATGATTCTGGTGTACAGTGAATTTCTTTGTACAGTTTTCCTGCCTTAGTGCTTGTGGTGTTAATCCCTGTCAATATGCTCCAAACTTTCTAACATGGGGAATGCTTTGCTACAGGTTTCTAGCAAAGTCCTCAAAAACTAAAAAAAATCTGAAAGAATACTAACTAAAGTGAAAATGTCAGCGGGAGAAATGAAAGTCAAAGGTTTGACATTTTATCTCAAGTAAGATTTGCCAAAATCCTTGGATTGCAAAGTTGACAATGATTTTCTTTTGGCATCTTCTTAATTTCACTTGGGATGGAATATCTGTTCTTACTGCAATACCATAGATTAGCAACAGGACTTAATTGGAGTGTATGAGTAAGATACTTAGCATCATCTGTGATCTTGCAGTTTATCATTTCAATGAAAAAAAAGGGAAAAAATTAAGTAGTCCCATAAAACACCCTCACCACACCTGCTTTGCAAAGGACAGCTGGATGTTGCTGTTAAATTCTCTATATTGCAATGAAATAAAAATTTAGTGCTACCACAGGGGCACCTTCATGGCAGTTCCCAGCTGCAGCAGCACTGTCTGCTTCCCTCTCACATTTAATGCTTTCTTTGGACCCAGAAACAGCTGTGAAATCCTGGAACAGAGCTTCTTTAAGAATGGCATTCCTGTTTCTCACTATGTAACAAGTCAGAATTTTTTAAATGGCAATGGAGAGGGCAAGGCTTCAGTCCTTGGATGACTGAGGTAAGAATTTTCTTTTTTGGAGCAACTATAAAAGATTAAAACCAATCAGCAATAACGATGTTTAAAGGATTTTCCTTCAAACATTTATTGGCAAAACTTTCTCTCAGGCATCAATCAGAGCTATGATGATAGTGTAAGCCAAGTATAAAATATTTTCTGTTGTTGCTTTTCTGTAAAAAAATCCCTAAAGCAAATTATAAAGCTTAAGATGCTACCACTATTCAGCTGCAAAACTTCCATGACTCCTATATATCAGTTTGTAGCTAGCTTCACATTTTAACCCAGGAGTTTTCATGGTAAGATTGATTCTAGGTGACATGAGAACTTCTGAAAGAGCCCACCAAGAATATGGGGCCATCCAGGCCTTTCTCCTCCTTGTCCTCTGTACAGCAAAAGCCAGCAATCATGGCCAAAAACAACCATGGAAAAAGACATACTGTGGAAAACCCCAGTCTCTCAAGGACTCAGAAAAATTGTTTGCAGAATATCACTAAAATATAAGTTAAGCGACTTGTTTTCCCTTTTCAAAAAATCCCAACACCCAGTTATCCCTCTTTTGATCACTTTGAGTTTATCTATACACCAGAAATAAAAGCAAGACATATTCAAAATGCATGTGTGAGCAAGGAATCTAATCCAAGATAGAAGAATAGTCTGACACACAGAGAAAGGATAAGCTCCTGGAAATAATGACCTCTCAGTACTTCCACAGTCTCCATAGTCTCCCTGGGCATGAGTGAATTTAGATCTTCTGTAATTCATGACTTTGTGAAAAAGATGGAGTAAAATATAATTGAAATTTAAACAAACCCAATATTAAAGCTAATGCAGCAGCAGTCTGCAGGATTTTTTTTTTCAGCACATGCTCCAGCACTATTGTAGTCAAATATCTGCTCTTGGAAAGTTTTACAGCTTTCTCAGGTAGAATATTTGCCTTTGAATTCTCTTATGGTTTTTGCAAATCATCCTCATCATTATTGAAATGACTAGCTAAGAGGCAAAAGACATGTCTCTGACAAATATTTCCTTGTGGTGCAGGACACTGGTTTTACATATCATTTTAGCAGCCAGTAGATTAAAATGTGAGAAATTTTGGCAATATCAGCACAGGATAATCTTCAAGCTATGAGTAGTTTGGATGAGGCCACAGGACTAAATAAAATAAAAAATTACTTATCTTAAATATGATTCATTTGCATTCAGGCCATGTAAGAAGAAAGTGACAGTTTTTCCTCTGATGTTGACAATGCAGCTCAGTGCCACCAGCTTGAGCTTTTCTTACAAACACAGCGCTCACATAACAGAGAATTTACAGTTGTCCCTATTTGCAGATATATTTTTTTAATAGAAAACATTTCAATAGCAGTTTCAAAGCTCATATGAATGAAGTAATTTCTTTTTGACTTTCCAAAGCTGTGTTGCTGTTTGTTCATATTAGGGTTGTGCCTCTGATAGATCCTGCTGTTCCACTCAGTGTACAAACGCAGTATAAGAAATTTGTTAGAGCCAGGGAAAGTCTGATTCCAGCACTGCAATTAAACTGCTTTGCTAATTTATTGCCTAGGAAATAATTTTGTAATTTTTAATGGCCCATATTAAAACAGAGACCAGAAACCTTCATCGTAACAGAAGATTTAGGTAAAAACCCTCACTACAGAGCTGGCAGGCAGCAAAAAAGCTCTGGCTGCTCTTCAGAGATGGTGGGGACAGGGCAGGCAGGGCGGTGTCCCCCACAGCTGGGGCCCACAGCACCCAAGCAAGGCAGACCCACAGAACGCAAATCCCCGTCAAGTCAAGAGCTTCACAAAAAACTCACCATATCCAAGGTCAAGCCAACCCAGAGGTTCAGCTCAGCAGAATCTATGACAGAGACAAAAACCAACACCAGCTTAGCCCAGGCAAAGATTACTCCCCCATGGCTGGCTTTAAATAATGCTCCTGAGCCCACAGGAATGGGTGTGTGGGGAAAACCCAGGTGGGGCTGGTCAGGCTTGTTAAAACCAAGGCTATCCATCCACTGGGTTCTTGTCAGAACCCTTTCAGTGTTTAAGATGGGAGGAGTTGTTACAAGATACACTTGGAGGTGCTGTGGAGAGCTAATGTAGTAAAAGGCAGAGAAAACAATCTTTTCATGCGTCAGCTGTGTAAACAGCTGCATCTTGTCGGATTTTATCTTTTTTAATGAAAAGATCTGAGTGCTACACAAATAACGGAAATTGCTGCAAACCCTCCATGTATCTATAATCAGGACATTGCAGGAGCTGTCATGGTAGATCCTGGAAAAGGATGAAAAGAAGAGTGCTGGGAAGTGGCATTGCAGACAAGCCTGGAAGGGTTTTGTTTTAGTTTGTTCATAATGCAGTGTGAAAGACAGATGAATGTGTTTGTGGAGGAAAGGGTAAACAGGCAGTGGAAATGAACATTGCTGTACCAGTTTCTGTACATTTGTATTGAAAACTCTAGTGCCTTGTTCAGGAGGTGAATAAGGGGAGAGAGTGGACATATAAAAGGTCTGATACATTACTGTTACTGACAAGGAAAATAGTTATTAAAGGCAGCATTTTGTGCTGAGAGTCACGTTTTGGAAGAACCCCATGGAAATTGTGGCAGCTCTGCTGGTAGAAGTTAAGCATCTGGACAAGAGGTTCAGTGGTTGACCAAGACTCTTTTCAAGTCTACTTTATTTCTTCGGAGTGCAATAGAATTTTTCAAGCAAATGAAACCCAGTCCATGTTCTTTCCTCCCCCACAAAATTTACATCCTTTTCTCTAAAACACCTCCTGTTTGTCTTGGAATAAAAAGCATTTCAGCCTCATAGCTCAAAAACAGGGCAGATGGTGCCCTTGCAGAATTTAAATAAGATATCAGCATGTTGTCACCTGTATGTGCAGTGGTTAGAGCAATTCTGCAGTGCAGTCACTGGGATGTCAAAAAAGAAAATTTTACTTCAGCAGATCCTGCATAGAGCAGTTTTGCAAATTGCTTAATGTTATTCTTTGGCTTACTGCAGTGCACCTGGCAGAAATTATTAGAGAGAGACACATACAAGGATTTAAAAAAAAAAAGTAATTGATTTCTGCATGTAGTAAGTTGAGGGAATTAGAGGGAATTTAATATAGCCATAGCTGGCAGGTATAATTTGTCAGCTTTTAGCATGGCTTTAGAGGATAAAAGGCTTCAGTATTACTTTAAAGCCCGTACTATCTTTATCAACATCAAAGAGTACAGAAGTTTGACTACTCAGTTTTTTCAAATAAACACAAAGCTGATGGCTACAGTCTGTTCCTGCACTGAATGCAATATGGAGAACGTGTGCATGCATTTCTCTTCTTTTATGTTACCACTGTCATTACTGTTTAAATGTGATATTAACATATCTCTGAATTGAATCATTGTTTCAATTATTGAATTGCATTTTATATTTTCTTCTTAAAAGGGGCAGAAAGGTGAAGAGCGTGAAAAATAATAAAATGGAACACATTTAGGGTGCCATTTTAGGAAAAAATGGTGAAGATGTAACTGTTAATCTAGAAAATACTATATGAGTTAAGAGAACTGGGCATCCAAATACAAATCCTAGACACTAATTAAATAGCCTGGAGGGATGGACCTCACATTACCAGAAGAGAACATTTTTGAAAGATAGAAGTCAAGCATTGCATGAGCAGGGAGAATATAGAAAGGAAGAACAATGCAAAATTTGGAAAAGTTGATAGTAGTTTTTGCAGTGAGAAAAAGATAAATGAATGGGAAAAATCTATGAGCTGATAAAGGGAGTCATGCAGGGAAACAGCATTTGAGAATACAGTGCTTGAGTTTAAAATGTTTTAGTGAGAGGAATTCATAATTGAGTCAAGTTTTTTGGATCAGATTCTGTATTGAGTTCCTTGAGAGTCAGCAGTATAGATTATACCACCCAGATCCTAACTGATTGCTCCCAAGGGTTGTTCTCATTTAAGGTGGGATCCTCCAAGATCCCAGGAAACCAGTATGCAGCTATAGATTAACCCCTTGATACTGCACTTTAATCTATTTCCTTTCTCTTGTATCAGTATTGAGAAATTAATGAAGCTCATCAGAAGGAGAGATTGTGTTATACCTGCCAGAACAAGGCAGGGTTATTTAATTTGATTTTGCTTTCCTGTCGTGATCAGTGGGCTGGCACAGAAGTGCAACTATGGAAATATAGTCTCCCTTTATGAGGGTAAGAACAGAAGGAAAAAGGAAAAATAAATTTTTTTTGTCCCCAACGTGGTTGGTTTTTATTTTGATGTGTGATGTGGGAGGGAGTAGGATTCTTCTTATGCAAAAGTATAGAAAAAGAAAGATTTTTGCGTATTTTATGTGTGTATTCAGGAGGCTTTACTGGTGATATTTGTTTGGTTTGGCAAATTTTTTGTTTTGATTTGGGGTTTTTTTTGGTTTTGTTCTCTGTTTTGTTTTTGGTTTTTCCCTCTATACTGTGTACTGAGTTTTTCCTGCTGCAAGGTCATGCTAATCATATGCCCTACCCCAAAATCGTATTTCAGAGCCCATCTAGAGGAATTTAAATTGGTCAGCTAATCAAGCTGAATAAAAATTAACAAACATGTTAAAGATAAAAGAATTAGGTTGAGTATGCCAAGAAACTGTCCATTTGTAATAAATCACATTAGTTTAAGGATCTATTAAAATATATACTTTTTTTTTTTTTTTTTCCTCAAAGAGAAGGCAACTGAAAGTTATGAGGTAAGTTTGAAAATTGGCCAGGCAGAAAAACTGAGGCTTTACTTGCATGAGCAGCTGAGCTGGCCAAACAGGTCACTGCCTCTGAAAATGAGAGGTCTCAACACCCTGTGCTCCTGCCTTGCTTCCATCTGCACTGCCCTGTGCATTCCTTGGAGGCTGCAGCTCCTGACAGGTGCCTCTTTGTTCAGGAAGCTTCTTGTCAGGTTAAGGATGACACTGTCACAGTGATGGCAGTGTTGGATGAGCACCAGAGCTCAGCTGGCAGCTCAGCTCTGGAGTGCTGGAGACCACCCTCAATCATGTAGAAATGACCTCCTAGCTCAAGTCAGGCCATGTCACAGGGCTGTGTGCTGTGCTTCAGGATGAAATGGATCATTAAAACATTTGTGTTAACCATTGTGCTTAAATTGTACAGAAATTTTACATTTTACAGAAATAAACTGCCCCAACAGAACTGCTTCTCCTTTGGAGTCAGGTGTTGAAGTATAATTTGAACATGAAAAGGAACAAATAATAAACAAATCCATACTTTGGAGTATTAATTCTCTTTTGCCCAAAGTAGGTGTTCTGCATGATGGTATTTGTTTCTTCAGGGTGTCTAATTTCTAAGTTAAAATGTTAAAGTCTCATGTACAAAATTTGGCTTTAAAGCTGCTGACTGGGAAGCTGAATGAGCCTCAGCCTGGTGGGACCCATTTTAAGTCCTGGATAAATGCTGAGGGGCTATCCAGCCTTCCATTTTATCTGTATAGGAAATGGATGTTTTAAAAGGTGCTTGCTTTTTCATTGCAACTGTTGTGTGTGGGCTGTTGCACACCTCAGATTAGATCAGCTGTGTGGAAAGAGAACTGCTCTGCTTCACCCAGCAGGGCTGTGGTTTTATATACCATGGCTACAGCAAGGGAGGGGGAAAGCTGTGGGAAACAAATTTTCAGCTGTTTCCCCAGTTTGTTTTTCATGTTTTCTCCAAAGGAATAAAAAAGAGCAAATAGAAAAAAAAAGGTTTGGGTCAAACCAAAATCAGCAATTTCTTCCAAACCTTGACTTGAAATCTTACAGAGAGAAATGGGGAGTAATAGCTTTGACTTTTAGGTTTGGTCCCAATCCTTCCATTTTCCATGATGCCATATATATATATATATATATATATATTTGTTCTAACCAGGCTGCTGCAGGATTTCAGAAAATAGTGACATTTTGGTTAAGGTATAGTCTGTAATTCAGACAAGGTTGCTTGCTTTTGGAGGGGGACAAATAAAATTCTATTTCTCTCCTGTACTACTGTTTCATTGTTTGAGGATTCTTATGCACACAGCCAAATTAGATGCTAAGCTAATTTCAGTTTAAAGAATTTATGTGTTCAACTATATGTGCCTGTACAAATGGTGAAAGTGAAGCCCTGAATTTCAAAAACTGTGCTTAAAAAAGGGAATAAATTAAAACCTGCAATGTTAATAATTATTTTAATAATCTTTTACAAACTATTAGCTGGAGCTTGTTTTTTATTCTAGAAAGGTTTTGGGTTCTTACTGCACCATTTTTAAACTGTGTGTATATTTTCTTAGTCTGTAAAAGTGTGTCAATACAGTATTTAGGTCTATTTAATGAAAATTAAAACCAAATTTTACTCTTTAGCACCTGTCATCAATCATGTCCCCTCTCTCCCCTCCCCCTGCTCCCCATAACCTTTAGTGCTAAACAATGTTCCAGAAGGAAAATTTATTATATCACCTATTTCGATTCTCTGACATCATTCTGTCATGGCAATGAAGTGATTTACATGGAAAAATGTATTACCTCTGCTTTTAGACAAAATGAGTTTATGATGATTAATGGTTTTACTGCGACTATGACAGAACCTGGAAATGGTCAGCCTTTTAAAAGTGAAACATGACCTATGCTCAATTTTCCTCCTTTTTATTTTCTTCAGTTATTGTAAAATGGGTTTAGTTGCGAGTAAATTAAAAATGCAGAAATTACGTCTTGTAACTGAAGTAAGCTATAAATGCTGGGGTGTCCATGGTAACATCATTACAGAACTAGAGACAAAAGGGAGAAAGAAATCAGCTTGAAGCACAGAGTCCAAACTATTGTGATGGCAGGGGACTTGGATCACAAATTCCATGAGGAGTTAAAGTCCTCAGGGAAGGCACATGTTTAGTTTGGGGAAGAGCATGCTAAAGGGTGATCACCTCCAGCTGTCCCTCCTGCTCACCATTCCTATGATTCTGTAATACAGTTGACTTTGGGCAGAGAACTTAGAATACAGAATGGTCATGGGAGTGGTGAAATAGTATTTTAACAGGAAAGCATGAAGCAAGTCACCTTTTCTGATACATGCTTTAAAATGACACTTGAAACATTTTCCTTTAGCTTCATACAGAGCTGTATTTTTCCTTAGATATCATATAAATAACAGGTAATACAACAAGGCCTAAGATGTGAAGAAGATGCTGAATAAGAACTCTGAAGTATTTTCTTTACATATGTTAACTGAACTAAAGTTCAAAGGCCATTAAGGCAAAAGCAGTTCAACTATGGAAAAGCTAAAATTCAGAAAAAACGTAAACAGTGGCATTTTTTTCCCAGGGGCCTTATGGAACAAAATCACTCTGCTAAAAAGAAGTCAAAGGTTGAGGTGAACACTGGCAATTTATTCTCCATGGAGACTTTGTATCAGTCACAAGATGTAAAATTTGAGAATAAATAATTTCTGTATGACAGATCAACTACACTTTGCTTTTGGACATTTAATCCCAGGCTGTGATGGATGCTGGGAACTGAGCACTGTTCTGCTGCCTCAGTGGAGCCTTGGTGCCTTTCAGTGTGTTGAAATGTAGAAAATGATGTATCGGGGAAAATGAAAACTGGATGAACTTACAGTCATGACTTGTCCTTTGTGACATTGATTGGACAACTGTCTTTGAGGGCACACTTGGCAATGGAAAACAACTTGCACTTGGATTCTGTGCATGAAAAGGCATTTGCAAGTAAAGCAAAAATGTATTTAAGGTAGTGATTAAAAATACACAAGTCATATTTTCCGGAAGGCAGCAGTATCACAACAAGCATTTTAACCATTGTTATTTTTATTCATGTGATTAATACAAGTCTTTCATTAGGTAAGCATTGAATTTAGCATTCTACTGCAGTTCACAATATGCAATCTAGAAATTTCAGCACTGTCCCAGATTGACTTCTGCTATCAGTACAGGCTCTTGAGAGCTCTTCAAGACTGAACTGTCTTTCCTGACTTACTCATTTGTTTGTCAGAAGCCACGTACTGTTGTTCTTCTATTCTTTGTTCAAATGGCTTGGCTTTTCCTCTGATACAAATTACTGATGTTCAGTTTCCTGCTGTGTGTTGTTTGTTCATCTGGCTATTTGTTTTCTAGCATGAAGAATTTCCTTGGAGGGAGAGCTAGAAATGAGTGAAAGGAGGTTTAACATATCGGTAGGCAGTGCAGATACCAAAGGTTATTTTGTTCTTTGACTTACCTTTGCTTCACTCACCATTTGCTCTCATCAGCAGCAATTTGAGCCTGAGTGTACATAGTGTACACTTTTTGTAGTGTTGTTTGTTTTGGTTTCTTTAACTAGAGAGAAATTTGTATGGAGCTAAATCAATAGTTGGATGTAATTTCCACCTTGTTTTCCCTGTTCTGTCAGATGGATCAGGTGGTGTCCATTAGACTCTTCATTCTGCTGATGCTGAAGCCTCCCAGGGACCTGTACTGGAGCAATGTTTCAGTGTCTGTGTGACAAGCCTGTCTGTGTGACACTCTTACCTTTAGTGACTTTGAGGCAACTGGGAGATGTGTAGAATTTAATCTGATTTTTTTCCCCTAGTCTGAGGTTTCTGTAATGCTCTGGGACTTTTCCAGAATCCCACATGCTATGGCAGAATTCAGCCAGCCAGATGGTGGCAAGATTTCTCCTGTGACTGCTGCTTTGCTGGAGGCCAGCCCCTGTGAATTTTATCTATCACATCAGATTTCTTTGGTTGAAACTGCCTCAAAATGCAGTTGAGATTTGCAGCATGACTATTTGGTAGCTGAGAAGACGGGTCCTGCTGGCAAGCACAGCATTTCCTTTCCAGCAATCCTGCTGCTGGCTGCTAGGTTTTGATGTGCCATGTCACCTCTGTTCTCTCTTGAATCACTGCCACAGGATGTTGCCAGCAAACAGCAGCAAGGTTTTCAGGACAGCCTGAACTGTAGCTATAGCCAGCATGGAGGCATGGACTCACATCCTGCAGACTGTTCAAAGTCATTGTGCACAGGGATCTGGCACCCTGGATTCCCTAATGTGAGAATACTGCTGCTTGGCTGGGCTGGTTGTACATATGTGATGATGGTGGCCTTGTCACAATCTGAATTAACCACGCTGGTGCCCCTTCTGCAGTGTTGAAGAGGTGCTGTCGTAGTCCAGGCTCAGAACTGTGCTGCGCCAGAATCCACCTAAGGCCACCTTCTTATGAGCTGGTTAAAATACTTGTAGAAATAAATGTACTATTGAAAACTCTGGAATGAAAAAAGAAATTCTGAAAAAGTTCTGGAAGTTTGCATTAACATGCTTATTCCAATTTTAGGTATGGGTCAAGGTTTTCTGTGGCTGAGAACTTAGAATTTCAAGGTGAGAAAACAGGACTTCTGGAGACATCCAAGCCATTGCTTAGTAGATTGCAACACAGTTTCTGTTGGTATTCTGTTTCTGAATCACATGCTTCATGAAAACAGAAAAGATGGAACCCCAACTTTCAAACCCCCAAGTTTTGCTTTTCCCATTTGCTCTCACGGTAAATAAGAAAATCCTCAATGAAGCAAAACAGAATCTTTACAGACGTAAAACTGAATTTTTTTATCGTGAGATTTTCAGTTTGTTTTCATTTTCCACATTTGCACTCTTAATGCAAAGGGTAAGCTACGTTAGTACACCTGTAGAACTAAGTGGACCAGGTTATTTTTTGAGAGCCAAAACTTGGGCTGTGAGGCAAGGAGACCAGAGAAGAGATTGCATGCAGCCTGCAGAGATGACAAGTCACAGTATGCAGAACTCTCTCAATCAAAACAGAGAATTGTGGTTTGGGATTTGTTTTCTGAGCCTTTATTAAAGAGAGGAAGTGGTGAGATTTTTTGGGAGCTCTGCTATAGTAATTCAATGTATTGATAATGTATTTTCTGCACTCATGGTTTAGGAGAATAAAACAATGGCAACAACCAAATCTCTGGAGAATTAAAATATTTTTACCTGTGATTCATTTAGTAATCGTGGAGCTTACTTTTACCCCCACTCAGCTCAGTATATTTCAAAATGCTCATTGTTGTGATATAAATGCCCAGTTGTTCCTACTAATGCTGTCACTGTCCATGGAGAAAGTCAGGAAAAATACAGCTCAGAAAACATTTTCAAGACAAATAACTGCCAGACCAGATGCATTTATACATGCATAGATATGTATGTGTGTTGGTAAAAAAAATGAGAAATAGATCTGGAATACCTTCTGCACCTTGTACTTGCTCCTTTTGGCAAGAAAAATGAAAATCTGTCTCCTTTCTTTTGTAAAATGCTTTTTATTTCTGTTTTCTATAGAGAGCTGACAGTCCAAGAAGGGGAGTCCACTTGGTGGTGACTGGCTTCTGGAGAAATAAAAGGAAACACCAGTAAATCACACTAATATGAAGACAGCATGGAGTTATAAAATGAAGGCCTGCCTGAGACACTCCAACTAAAAATCAAAGCCTAAATAATTCTGCTTTACAGGGATCAGAGTAACATAGCATAGTCCTGGCTTAAATGTAGGTTAGCTGGGTTTGTGTTCATGTTTATGAGTTTACAAGATAAATTAATAATATGGCTGTTTGCTTATCAAGTTGTTTTCCTCAGGACATAAAACAGAACATTCCTTAGAGTACCACCAGGAACATTTTGGGGAAGAAAAGTAATGGACGACACAGCTGTAAAAACCGACTGTTTTGTAGTTATGTTTTCTTAACACTGTGATCCTGCCAGAAACTGAATGCCCTATTTCATAGAGCCATCAAAACAGTACAGTACATTTTCTGTATTGTATGGAAGCTTTCTCTCTTTTGTTTTTTAAAACGAAGAATAGATGCTCCACTAAATGGAACATCCAAGTACAGCACTGGCTCACTCACACTGCAGCTCTATCCTACAAGTGATCAGCAGCCCAGTACCAGGATTTTACCTGTGGCTGCAGAAGAGTCTCCTCACCTGGCTGGCAGAGGTGCACAGAATCTACCTTGAGCTTATGGGAAAGATTTACAGAGAAAAGCAGTAAAAAAGCCCAACCAACAATGCCACACAGGTCACTGCAGATCCAGTCAATCTATAGTCACACATATTTTATTCTGCTTTTACCTAAACATTTAACATGTGATTACTGGAGTGAAACTTGGAAGTTGTTTACAGCTTTTATAAATGTTTCAAATTGTTTTGCTTTTCTTATAGATTTTGTTTTTTTCCTGTATAGGAGTGGCAGAATTACAGAGAAGCATTAATCTGTACATTTATGCACATCTTTTACCCAGAGGAAATTCCAGAGGAAACCATCAAATCCTGCAGAGGTACCATCATTGCTGTCTGTATACGGAGAGTGCTGTGGCTACAGCTGCAGAACAGAACAATGGCTCACATGCTGCAATCAGTGGCACAAGGGCTTTGCTCTCATGGAGCAGAAGGTCTCATGGACTGCCGAGCTGCTTCCTCTTCTGTAGATACTGTGGTTGCACCAGGCAGAAAAGCTTGGCTTGGCTGTCTGTGAAGCACCAGGAAACACTCCTGCCTTACTCTGTGGCACCTTACTCTTTCTCTGGTAGAGTAGCTACAGCTATTCCAATGGCTGGTAACATCCCCCACTACATTGCAGAACTGTAGTGTCAACAGTCAATCCTGGGCTAAAGGCAGCACCAAGAAACATGGAGTAAAATTCCATAATGATCTAACTAGCAGCTTGTTGTCCTTTGCACTCCTGAAAATAACTTCTGTTGAATTTTAAAACATTTTATGCAAAATCAGCTTAACTGTTAAAAACACAGGACCTGAATGGATTGTTAGAAACTGTGATCGATCTGTGATCAGGTTTCTATTCATTTTGATGAAATGGTAAGAGATGAGTCTACCACCTCATAGGATTTACTGTAATGTTACTGCCAAGTAGCATTTAAAAACCTAAAAATGTGTATTTTGTATTTGTTGCCAAGTTCACAATTTACTTACTAGACTGTAACACAGTTGCAAGTTATTGAAGATTGAATCTCTGCATTTATTTGGTACAATACCATTCTAGCTCATGTTAGAGCAAAAAAAGAATAATTGGTATGCAGATGCAAATTAGAGTTTAATATCCCATGCAGCTGTTTACATCTGCTTAATTAAGCAGCAGTGACTTCACATTAGCATTGCTACAAAACCGTAAATACACACCGGAGTTAAAGGTACAATCATGTTAACCACCTTCCTCATGTCAAATCAATGCAAGATGGGTACTTTTTCTTTCAGTCTTGTGTTTTAATGGTAAAGAAAAGAGTCTTCATGTTTAAATAGGATCTTCAACTTCAATACATTTGGTTTTGGTACAAGTACCAGGATTTTATAAAGAGACTGTGCTCCTGTAGGCAGGCAGTTAAGCAGTAAATGAAGAGCTTTAGTGGAAACTCCTAACAAATATGATTGGAAGTCAGTGGGTAATTTTGCTTTTGGAGCCTTTACAGGAGTATCACAGTCCTTTTGTACAGTAATAGAAGTTAAGTAAATACCCATCTGGAAAAATGCAGGGCTGTTTTAACACTGATGAAGTTCTAACACTTGGACTATGTGGCATAAGCTCTTTGTTTCATGTATTTACCAGCAGTTCTGACACAGGGCTGCTTGTTTTGCTCTTTGACTAAGGACCCCTGAAGTTCCACAGATGTAGCCAAGCTGATATTTTGGGAGGTATGTCCAATCAGAACAGGCCTTGGATTAACACAACACATCAGCAGAACACAAAAACTGCTCTTCGGTCAGGACTATCAGAACTAACTGTTAACCATCAGCATAAGAACACAACCTCAGTTGGTGCCATTTTAATGATTAGAAATAATACATTGTAAAACAAAAAGTGAAAAAAATTCCAGCGTGATACTCATAAACAAAGAACAAATAAAAACAAAAACCTTTCAGTTTTGCCTGATTTATCATACAACAGATGATTAGTCTGAGGTAACACCAGTATTATCTTTTTAGTCCTTCAAGGACTGCTCAAAAATTAATAACAATGATAGCAATGCATGTTATGTTAAAAGTGAGACTTGATTATTAAGTCAAGCAAACTCCTTACCCTTTTAGTTAGGAATCTGCGGCTGCAAGTATAAAACTGGAAATAAGTCTACACAGTAGGAACTACAGAACATCAGAGTCCTGTGTGGCATGTCAGTATGTAAGAGTACAGCTGAGTATGTAAAAATCAGACATTTCAATACAGTAAAGACTTTGTTCCAGAATAGCCCTTAAAAAATTTTGAATACTGTTAGTTTGCATAAAATAGCCAAAAAAACCCCAACTAATTCAGAAGTCCAAATTTGGCATGAGGTAAAACCATGTGCATTTATTTCATCTGCATTTTAGATTTAGTAAGCATAAAATTAAGTATGTTGACTGTAATGAATTCAGTCATACAAGTGCAAGTCTTCAGCTAGAATGTATTTTATGGCAGTTTATTTAAAAAATGTACCAGTAAATCATAAAAGAGGGATCATGTCCATTTAACGTTTATTGAAGTATACAGGAGGTTTTCTTTAGAATCAAATATGAGCATGAATATATGGCCAAACGTAAAATCTATCAAATTCAGTGAAAATTTTCTGACTTTAAATAGTAGCTGTAAGAATGACCAATATATATTCTTTGTTACAACCGCCCTCACTCTACAAGTAAAAAAAAAAATAATAAACATTCAGTAAACATTCTTTCCTAAGGTAGTTTCCCTTATATATCAGTGATTTATCCATTTTTTGTATACATAACTTTTTAAACATACCAATCAGTGGTTCTCACAATTGAAAAATAAAAGCACAAAAAAGTTTACACTCTTGTACAGGTAAATAAAAGATCATTTTTAATTAAACTGTATATCCTTAAGGGCATAGTATAGTTTCAATTTCATTACCTATTACATAATTAACTTCTTACATACAAATATTGACATATTTGGCTTGTGCTTCAAAGCCGTTGTGTCTACAAAGTCCATGTCAATGCAACTCATGACTTGAAATCAGTGGGGACATCTTTACTGCTGCTGGGTTTAACCTGGTCGTGCAACATGGTCTCTTCTGAGCTTGTTGTGGCACTGCATTTTTCTGGGGAGTCATCAGTGTCTGGATCCAATCCTTCAGGACAGGGAAGTTTTAGAAGTTCTTCCCGCAGCTGAGCTGTGTGACGCTGAATATACAAAAACAAGTCAGCGTGGAAGGCCACAGTTAAAACAACATTTTTCACAAGGTTAGACACTATAATGCAAAAAGAGGAGTAAGTAGAAAAGGCTTAAATGCACTATTTCAATGTCTGGATCAACTTCTCCCCTATATTTAAGGACTGGTACTTTTATTTTAGTGACAGAATAATTAGCAAGAGCTTCTAGGGACAATTAAATGCGGTCAACAGAACTGCAGCCAAGTGCATCACAAGTGTAAATGCTACACTACTGATATTGCAGCTGAGTAATATCTTTGTTCAGGGGTCACAGCAGAAACTGGCTTGGACTGAGGTCATACAGTCAAACCAAATTTATATAGAATTCATGATGACACCTGTCACAGTGACAGATATGCAGAGATTTGTACACCGATCACAGTCACTTTATTTTGAAGACCAGTCCTCAAATATTAAAAACAATATAGACCTGTTCTCTATGTGGTCACAAAATATACAAATGGTAAGACTTGGCTAGGAAGGCAGGAAATATTTATAATGGTTAGAACTTCATTAATTACCACAGGTAAAACTGATTGTAGTTTATTAACTGTTTCTCTACTCTAAGAATTTGTTTTCTGGCAAGGAATTGGTTGTAATACAACTTTATCATTAACTCCCATCCACACTCAGAGTGAACAAAAAAAGCTGTTACCATAGATTATTTTGAGCTGGAAGGGACCCACAAGGATCATCAAGTCCAACTCTGAAGTGAATGGCCCATAGGGGATCAAACCCACAACCTTGGTGTTATCAGCACCATGCTCCAACCAACTGAACTCATCTCAGGGTCACTGTACCATATAATAATATTCATACAAAAAATAGGCAGGACAGGTGCTAAAGGAAAATCCAACTAATAGTAAAGATACTGAGGAAGTGGAATGCACACACATTTCGTCTCCTGACAACAGGGAAACTTAGATTTGTTATAAATGTCTCACCTTCAGCGCTGCTGCATGATGGGACATGGTCCTGCCTACCCGTTTGTCACTGCTGTACTGCTGTATGTCTGCTATCCACTCCTCACACTGAGCCATGATCTCCACTCTTTTCAAGTAGAAATGTTTGTGGATGACCTGCAAGAAAATGTTCTCAATGTAACATGGATTGAAGAACCATATACTTTAACAATACCAAATTTGCAAGGCCTCTGTGGGTCTAACTGAATATAAAGAAAAAAAAAATCAGTATGAAGGTAATTGAGAATTGAACCAGGTTGGAGATAAAACGTAAATTTCTGTCCTCAGAGGTTTCCAAAATCCAAATGGAAAGAGCCCTGAGGAACCTGTTCTGTATTCAGCTGATGCTGTTTTGGGGAGTTTGTTGGTCTTGATATCTCTTCCAGTCTGAAGGTAACCACTGTTTGTGTGCAGCCTGCCATTTCAGCAGTCACTTGTGTTACCTGGGTACAGGGTAGACCAGCGCCAGAAATACACTGAGCAAAAGCAAAAGGGAGAGCAGAGTGCTGCTCACATTCTGTAGCTCAAAGCTGGACGTACTATGCAGGCACAAAGTTCACGCAGGAGCAGAGCTACACAGAGACAGTGCTGAGGCTTTCATTGTTTCTTTCCCTGCCCTGTTATGCTAGGGAAGCACAGGTAAGCAGAAGCACCATGGTTTCCCATCACTGACCACAGGCTGTCTGAACAGAAAACAGAAGAGCAGAAACTGTTGGCAGTACAAGCACAGGAACATAACACACTTCTGCAGAGAGAAGGATCATAGCAGCTGCTTCAGAGGGGATGCAAACACTTTGCTCTAGGCAGAGGCAGCATGTTTGGGGACACTGGAATTCTCAGGCCATGTGACTGAGCTGCCCAGTTTGGATGGGAGCCAATATCTGATTGAAGAGTAATTTTGGTATTGAAGCACATATTTGAGTTGAAAAAATCCAACCAATCAACAGTCATACATACTTGTGAAACTCTACTTAATGTTTGCTTTGGCTTAAACAGTTTCCTAAAACTCTGAATGGTGAAAGAAGCAATAAAACCAAAGAAATTTTATTGAGCACTGAGAGCTCTTGGCCATATTGCAACATAACGGGAAAAATATTTTTTCCCTCTGGAGGTAAGAGAAAATAGCTATCTGTCTAAAGAGGAATGGCATATTAAAACTGTAATTGACTTCAATTCTGGATACACTCCTTAAATCCATAATGGAGCTTGGAAAAGCTCCCAAAGACTGGCAGCTTAGATTTCCCAAGCCTACCCATCATTAAAGACACTGATGACAAGACAGCTCACGTTTTTGAAGACAACAGATCTCAGGATCTTTGTTCTTAGACCTCAGTCTTCAGCATGTGTTTGCATTTGTGCTACTGAATTGATCATCAAACCTGTTCAGGTTTCTAAGATAACCCTACAAAACAGAGGTCTGAATAAAAACGGAATCTCCCAAAGAATACTCGAGACAATCCGAGAGATGCATGTCCATTTGGATGGGGCCATAGATGGAACCTAGCATTGTTCCAAAGCTGCCTTTTTCATACCAGCAGTGTGAAAGCTGAGCTGCAGAGTAAGCACACGAGTACTGAGACTCTTAAAGGAAAGTGCAGTAAAACAATAAGCTGGGATTCAGTTAACAAATGGTGTAATACTGCACATGTGAGAAGAAACGTGGAGCATTATTCTCAGGAGCCCACTGCTTTCTTATATATTCAATTAATTTAATCTTACTGTGATCTGAGAATGCCTTTTGCCAAAGTGAAACCATTACATTAGCTAGAAGAAAATGACCTATTAGCAGAAGTTATTGGATTGTGTGTCCGGATATTATCCTTATCATCATCTACTACTTATTGAGTAGAACATTTAAGAGGTAATTCTGAACCACCACCAGGTTTTATTTCATTAATTCAACTCCCCTACATACACTGCACATGCTTTTTCACCTGCATGTGGATAAAAATATCTAACACTTGTAGTGCAGATAAAGTGTCAATGTTTTCTTATTCCACAAGACACAGTAATTTTAATGAAAAAAGGTTTTGCATTCCAAAGGATGTGTTTTACATCAAGGAAGGGATGGGAGGTCAACATCTCAGATGCCACACCCAGCAATGTGCATAATCCTAAAATAATTAGGCTTTTTCAACATTTTATTATGCAGACAATTGAAAGCAGAGATGATACTGCCAGATGGTTCCATGCTTCAACACTGGCAACAGCTGTAGTAGTTCAGAGCAAAATGTGTTTTTCTGGAAATATTTGCTGGTAATACTGTGAGATGACTCATGTTTGACCAAATATTTTGCACTAATATTCATACAGATTCTCTTAGTGTCTCTTCTGCTCTTTTTTCCTTGAACTCTTTGCTGAATATGTTCAAGCCCCTGAGATCTAACTCACCTGCTTTGGCAAAGGAATTGGACTACAGACGCTGAGAGAAGTCCCTAATGACTAAATTCTTCTATGATGCTACAGGTGAGCTTTTGTCTATTTTCAGCAATGTAGACAAATTAAGCAATTTGATTTATTACAATAATTTTTTTTAAGACAGCATGAATGCATGAAGGTTAGCATTGCTTTTAGCAGCATCAAGACAGTTGTTTTCAAAGGCACAGGTTCCTAGTGCAGATGCTTCATGGAATTTCTTTTAAGGTATTTTTCCAATTTGCATTATCTTGGTGTATCTGAAGTGTTTCTTATCATTGCTTCAAATTCATGATCCTTGGGAAATACTGCCTGTTATTTATGCAGAGTATGGAGCAAGGAGTGCCCCTTTGTAGGGCTGACCAACAGGTATTACAGGCCTTGTAAAAGGTCCTACTCAGTAGTAAGAGTGAACTGAGCTGATTGAACCATGTTTCATCCAACCGTGCACCAAGATCCCATTCAGGTCAGTTCCACTATGCCTGCATTCCTGTTTCCCAGAAAAGAATCTGTGAAGTTTGGTGTGTCCTTTTTTCAGTTGCTTGAGTCAGTTGCCACAGGTTAAAAGACATCTCCTGCATGATCTTATCAAATATCTGCATTGTTCTTAATGCTCAAAAAAGAGAAATGCTACTTTTCACAAAACCTACCTCCTTAAAACATGGTGATGGATTTCTCATTTGTTCAAGCATTGCCCACTTTACTGTTGCCTGACGGATATTTCCATCATATTCTCTGGAGCTCTGGGTACCACTTGGAGTACCTCGTGATCGTTCGTAACCTGGTTCATTGAAGTATGGTTCTGCCACCAGTATTAGGGACTGGACAGACACTAACACCTGTTAAGAGAAGAAACTAAATACTAAAATCATGCAACCAAAGTATTCTTACAAATATACACAGCTCTGCTCACCTTACAAGTAAAACCATTTCTATGGCAAAGTACTTCCTTTTGTGATACAGGCTACATGGAAGCAGGGAACATTCATGCTTTCAAACCTAAGCTGTTACTATACACAAAACCCACCAAGTCTTGTGGCTGTGTATTTAGCTTAAACACTGAGAAAATGACAAATGTAACTTAAAACCCTGCAAAACAAACATACAGATATAAGTAAAAGAATGCATTTAAAGAAAGAGATGTCTGATTGTGCCCTTTGTGAAAGAAAGTGTATTTGTAAAGTTCTCAGTCAAAATTTTGATTTCCCCTGTGGCTAAAGTTTACTAATTCTTCTACATTAGAGTTTACTAATTCTTCGAATTTTGACCTAGAGCGAAAAGAAACAAAGGAGACAAAATGCCATGTGAACCACTGAAATTAATCCTGATATACACTGTCTCCCATTTTTTCTTTCAAACGAATGTTTTTAGCCCTTCAGTTTCCGATTCTACAAACAATACTGTGTCATATGCCAATAAAACAAAATCTCAGTATTTTTCTTAAGATAAGGGAAAAAATGTTTTCAATATTGTATGAACAAAGCATCAACTTTCAGTAATTAGGAATTAACAATTTTCCTCCTTTCAGTTTTACTATCCAGCATATGTGTGAATAGATACTTACATAAATTCAAGGCATTTAACTATATACTCAGCTATTCCTAATAAAACCCAAATAATTAAACATATACATAGGGCTCTTAGGTATCCAAATGTGTGTGTACTGCATATTCATGATTTGATGGCTTGCTAGTTTTGCCAGTATTAAAAAGTTTGTCCCTGTCAACTTGGTTTTTTTTACTATATGAAGGGCAAGTTTTTCTTATGTACTTAGCAACAAGTCACCAGCAACAATTTTAGGGATTACAGTTCTGTGACACAAACTTCCAGAACTGTAAAGAATTCAACCAAGGTGATTTGAACACTTATATTCCCTCAACTAGTGAAAAGCTGATGATACATTACAGACCTAGGAATAGTACTTCCAGCACTGGGCATACTTAGGTGCAGATACCCACATGTCAGGGCAGCTGTTTCTGGAATTCACTCTCCTCCCAGCCTAGGTACAACTTAGAGCTTTAAACATTCCCTAATTTAGCAGCCTACTTTGTGAATTTGGATATGGAAGACAAGAGTCCTCCTTTTTCTTGGCGGATGCAGAATGTACAGCTCACACAGATGATAGATGCCATGTCAGCAGCAATCCAAACCCTGACTCTTTCACAGGAAGCGCCCTGACATCCACAGCTGTGCTCTGTGCTCAAGTGTTGCATTCTCCTGGAGTTTCCCCTGTAGTAAAGCCAGCACAGAAGAGTTCCAGCTTCCCCTCCTCTCCTTGATGGTTCCTCACTCCACAGACACAATGCCAGATCAGTAACTGCTATCAAAGCAGCAGTCCAAGAGCCAGCTGAATGACACAGGTTACCCTCAGTCTCACCAGCACCTCACAGGAACACTCACCCCTTTAGGCACCATGACACTTTGTCCCTGTCTATTTGCTGTGCTTTCATTACAGCACAGATGGGCAGTCTAGGGCAGCCAAGTCTTTATCCTGATGATTGGACATGTAGCTGTGCTGTGGGAGATGTGAACCAGCATCCCTTGCTGGGCTGAGAAGGAAAATTAACCAAGTTTTTCTGTTTCTCAGGCAGGTGCTCCAGGTAGTTGCTGGTACCATGTGCACCATCACAGTCTCATGTGCCTGCCCTGCACTCAACTAGAAGCAGTCATAATTATTTAGTGTTACACCTTAAAATGTAGGTAAATGCATTAAAACATAAGAATGTGCCTCACAAATCAGGGTTCGTCAAGCAAATGGCCACATAGATAGCAAAAAAGGTGGAATATTAATGCAAATGTGCTAAGTCACAGACTGACTTCAGGGCCAAGGCTTTGAGTATGAAAGGTGTTTTGGTCATCTCTGTTGCTTTTACATGTCTCTGGAAGAATAGGCTTTGGCTTTTTAAAAATTTAGTATTTTAGATATCTATATTTTTTTTTTTTAAGTAGCTATGGTAGACAAGTTTGAAACTGCAGCATTGTAGTTTCTGGGCCTGAATGAGCAGTCAATATTTTGAATTATAATTGTAATGAATGAGAAACTCTACACCGATTTTCCCAGTTTCGCTGGGTAATAAAAATTCATTTCTGAAGTATTTTGGGTGGTCTGACAATAGTTCAATCTCTGAGCCAGAAAAAACATGTAGTGCTTAATTCTTCCCAAGCAATTTATTTAGTCCTACAGCTGTTTTCCATTTAATAGTTATAAAGTGGTTTTCTCCAGTATGGTGGGGATGGGACTTTTTCCAACAGTTTTCTTACTATTCTCAAAATGAAACACTGAAAAAAAGTTTTAAATTCTGAACTTCTATGCTGCATGTGATTACTAACAATCAAATCTAACATTTTAATGTAAGAAAAAGGAATTTAGTGAAAATAAGACTTCCTAAATACTCGTACCTTTCTACACTGATTTTACAGTTGAAGTCTAAAATTGCAGTTCATTTCTTGATTAAGAATTTGGATCTTGGGAGACTTGCACTGATTAAGGAAGTGTTGGATAACTATCCCAACATGATCCTCTCTCTTGCTGATCTTGAAGCTGGGTGTGAGATTTTCTTAGAAAATTTTAGGAAGTTCCTTAGACTGTTCTGCTTTTCAAAGATGAGTGCTGAGAGCTAATGGCTTTACAGTGATATCAGCTGCCTCCCTCAGCTCCCCAGGATTTATAGGGTTTGGTTCCACAAACAAGTGGGTCCAAGCAGCTTCAATACTGTTTCCTCTACTGTGGCTAATTGCTCATTCTCCCAGACCTCCCTAGTGAGGGCTCAGGGACAAGGGAAAGGAAGTCTTACCCCTAAGAGTAAGGCAGTGATAACCCCTACCTTTTCCATGCCCTTTTCAATAGGTTTGCTGTCTCACTGAGCAGCTGGAAAGCCTAAGGAAAATGTGTTCTTTTGCTGCTAGTATACTTCTGAAAAGCTCTTCGTGTTCGTCTTTATAACCCTTAACATTTTCAGTGCCATCTGAGCTTTAGTTTCCCTAATTTCTCCCTTGAATGTTTGGTCAATGTCTTTTTATTTCACACAAGTAGCCCATCCCCTCCTTCCACCTTTTCTTGCTTCTTTTTGCAGCTGAGCTGAGACAGGAGTTCTTGTTTACTCATGCTGGCCCTCTGCCTCACTTGCCTGACTTCCACACACTGGAATAGACCATGCCTGAAGTTTTAGGATACTGATAAATCTGCTCTCCAAGGCCAAATCCTGAACAAGCTGAAATCAGTTCTGCTGAAGGCAGTAATTCTATTCTGCTGAAGCTGTGCAGTCTTCTAGGATTTGGAACAGAAATTGTACCTTGTGCTACATAATAATTACTCCAAACTCGGAATAAATTCAGTTACTGCCGTAGGAAAGAAGCCATTGCAGGCTTTACTTTGACTTGATGTCTTTGCTTGTGAGTCAGTGCATGTCTGCAAAATAAAGCTGAAAATTATAAGGACTGTGATAAATCACAGATGAAAGCTTGTGATAAATCCATGAGATGATGTCATCTCCCAGTCTTTTTTTTTTTTCTTTTTGAAATAAAATAAAATAAACTATTTGAAATCATATGAGCAGAGCTGGTGCAGGAATGAGCTGCACACATGAACAGCTGCTCTTCAAGACCAGACCAACAAAAATACTCATTAGAAAGAGGATTCTGAAGAACCTGCCTCCTCAGCACTGTTCCTTTCCTAGAGTTCCAAGGACATTTTCTGGACTTCTGTCTTATTTATGTTTATCTGAAGAAGATTGTTCTGGTTAAAATGTTCTAGAAAAGGAATCCTTAGGACCAAGAGACAACTTACTACTACTACTAAATGACATTTGAAGAGAAAGAAGGAATTGCTCACCTGCAAAAAACTTGATGTTTGGGGATTCCATTTCTCTTCTGGCCTCCCATGCCATGTGTTAAGTATACTTAAGCACACCTGGAAAGGTGACATTATTAATACCACAGACAAATATTATGACAAAATTGTTCTGCTTGGATAGAACAGAATTTTGACATTACATTCAATTTTTTTACAAACTTTTTTACAACAGCATTCTAAAAGATAAATTTTTTTCCGATCACAGAATCAGTGAAGTTGGAAAAGAACTCAGGGACCATCAAGTCCAACCTGTGACTGAACACTGTATGAACCATGCACTGAGTGCCAGGTTCAGTCTTTCCTTTAAACACTTCCAAGGTTGGTTGGTGACTCCAACCCCCTTCCTGGGGAGCCCATTCCCATGTCTAATCATCCTTTCTGTGGACAAATTCCTCCTAAGGTCCAACCTAAAACTCCTCTGGTGCAGCTTAAGACCATGAGACCTCTTTGAAAGGGAAACAGACAAAAATAATGTGTATAAGTAAGAACAGCAAGCTAATAAACAAACAAGACAAGGCAGATTACTTTTCCTCATGGGAAACCTATGGATACTAGTGGCTCCAAAAAAATGAATTATGAATATTGTCAATTGAAATTGATTCTCTATTTTCTGCTTTAAATACCATTATACAACTTGTAATTGTGTGTTTTAAAGATAGTCATTCTGCTTAAACATGTAAAAGGTGGTTTCTGTGACACAGATTATCAAGAAATTGGAATTACTCCTTAACTTTGTGACTGATCTGAACTTTAGGGAAGTTTATGGTGTTCTTGAATCTTATTGTGAAATGGAACAATCCAAGACAGGGAAAACAGAGACAAAACAAATAAAAGAAACTTAGAGGCAAGTATTTTCCAAGACTTAAAACTAGACAAAGAAAAATGGAGATAAAGTCTCCGATAGGAATTCTATTCGGTGTCCACATTAATAGGAAGCGAGTGGAAGAAAAAGGCACTCAGCAAACCTTCAGCTGCAGCTGATATGAAGCATATTTTGTCCATGGAAAGAGTATTTCAGCTAGCCAAAATAGATTTCTGACTGGTTCACTTACTGAAAAATGTTGGAAAAGAACATTTTTCTCAGTCAAAAGGACTTCCTTTTTTGGTCCAAACCAGCTCATAAAGGCTGGATCTCCAAAAATCTGCAAGACTGTTTAGAAAAGGGGTAATTCCCACTTGAAAGTGGCAAATCCCTCTTTGTTTTCGTCTGAAGATCAGTATTAATGAAAGAGCTTCCTCCTGTACATTGGGAGTGGCTGATCCATAATGTGATCACAAAAAGATAAAACTTTCATCTGTTTCACTTCCTTGATGCATCTAACACAGGATCCCAGCTGACCTACCTTGCCATCATTGTAGAGGTTTGGATTAAATCTCACGCTGTGGCCTCCAGTTGTTTCCAGATTCACAAGTGGAGGGGAATTCGGATAGTCTTGTGGGAAATACACATCAAATTCAAAGCAACCATTTGCGTATGGGGTGTCTGCAGGACCAGTAATGAGAACCTACCAGTGTTAAAAAGAGAAAAAAAGAAAAACCAAAACATTTAAAATCCTCACCCTTGTATCTATCACACAGTTGAGATTTTGTAAGTTATACGAAGGATTTTATTTTCACCTGCTGTGTAGCCGGAATTATTATTAGACCTCATAATTGTACACAGACAGTCAGTCTGTTCATTCTGACACTGGGTAAGCAAAGCCTTCTGCAAACACTCATTTCTCCAGTTTACAAATGGAAAGCAAAACAGAAGGAGCTGAAACTCTTTCCTATTGTATGCTAATACTAGATTGTTTTTTTTCAAAATACAGGTCCAGAGGCACTCAGTGTACTTCCCCATACCTACTGCCTGCAATGGTCACATGCAAAGATATGTTTGGACCACAATGGAGCAACAGCACTAAACTCTTCCCTTTGGAATAGCTGAAAAAGAATGAATCCTCTTCTGTGAAGGCTCCTTGGCCGAGAGAGCACTCCTGGGGCTGATGGGCCCCTGCCAAGCTGCTGAGAAATCAGACTCAGACTCAAATACTACCACTTACATTAGTGCCTGGACAGCAATTAAAGTGAATGTGAAGTATTTCTGTTTTTTCCCCAAGATTTCAGGCACCTTTCTGAACACTTCGACGCCAAGCTGAAAAGAGAAGTTAACCCAGCTTTGCTTGCTTACCTTCATGATGTCGAGCCGCTCCTCATCGCAGCGCACGAACACGCTGGACGAAGACGAGAGGGGCAGTGAGGTTGAGAGAGTCACGGCTTCCTGAGCCAGCCGTCGGGCCCTGGCAGCGCTGTTGGCGTCACTCGCGTTTTTTACCTGAGACATGTAGTGGTAATTTACATTAAAAACCAACTTGCACTCATCAAAAAAGAAAAAAAAATGAAATAAAAAAAAAAAAAAAAAAAAAAAAAAAAAAACATTTAATGCATCAGGAAAGGAAGGAAGTTTATACTGGATTAGTCTTGGGAAAAGATTCTGAGCATTAAAATCAGGAAAATTCAATTTGCACCACAGTAATGCAAAAAAATATGTGATCACAGAAACCAGAGCATTAACAGTGCAATATACACCACTCCCAATTTGGAAAGCTACCAGCTATTCCTGACCAGGAATATGGTGATACTTACAAATCCATACAATGCTAATAATGGAATCTGTGTGAAGCCAAGTGCCAGAGGTATTTACTCGTGTGCTGTTATTGAAGAACCATGAAAAACTACAGTGGAGCTGGTTTTCTTTAATCACTTGCTACACAAAATCTGCACCACAGCTGCCAGAGGGAAAAGCTTCCACTTCCTACAAACCTTCCTAACTCCTTCTCTTGGCATACACTCCACAAACATTTATGAGGAAAACCTCTTATAAATACAACAGCAAAGAAATGTGACCGCAAATGCTGTCACCCCAACTCAAAAAGTACTCAATGAACATGTTTTTGAAATAATTTTATTGCTCTTTTTGGGATACTGTTAGTTCTTTATGAATTTTTCTGGTCACGCATTCCTTTTATGGCCAAAGTAAGGACTGATTCCCACCACATTTTCCAAATGCAATACATTGCACTTCATGAAAGGACACAATCAAATTCATTGCAGTTTCATTTAAAAAACAAATATTGATTTGAATTATTTTCTATTTTAAAAAAATGAGTTTTATACACAAATAAATATATATATAAAAAGCTCATATATGAGCTTTAAAAAAAATCATACATTTCAATGTAATTTGAGAACTGAAAGACTCACAAAAAAATCATTACTGTAATGAAAACATGAACACCATCACATCACTGAATTCATCTGGTTCCTTGAATTACCCTAGTACATGCTTAGAACATTTCTTATCGGTTCAAAGAGTGTATGAGTTGGCAACCTGCAAACACAGATGTACAAATTTCCTCATGTGAAAATTATCAGTGGTCACATATGTAAGACAGTTGTTAACTTTAAAAATAATAAAGGATTCTGCTCAACAGAACACACATTTCTTCAGTGTCTGCCTTCTAAAGCACACACATTCACACTTCTCAACCTACCAAACTGGAGTTTTTTCATGACAGCCACATACTTCTCTTCAAGGGATCGTAAAACAGACAAAGGCTTGGGCTTTACAGCAGCCTTTTTGGAGTATTCAGCCATCTTCTTTTCTGTTGAGTAAAATGCAATGATTATTTGTATTATTTGACTATGTAATTCCAAAAAAAGCACAGCAAGTGTTGACATTTTATGGTTACACTCTTTTGCAGAGACATCTCAAAACTGGGCATCACTTAGGATATACAAATCTCTTTTTCTCACTACTGTATATCATTATCTGAACAGCTTGGAGTAAATAAAGATCCTAATCTCATCTTAGAAATAATTAGTGACTGCTGCTGCTTCTTTGAATATTCTTTTATTGTTTCTTCTAATTTATCTTGTTTTAATTTCAAACAGGAAGTATGACATATGCTTGTGTGGACGCCTATTCCCACATGCATTCCTGGACTCTCAAAAATCAGGAGCTGATTATACATGCCTTTATAAAATGCACACCCCTGATTCAGCTACTTAATCTTTAGTTTTTGTTACTAGACAACCAGATGGTCTTTTGAACATCTGCAAATTCAATCCATGTTTCAGATTTTTGTTCTGCGTTCATCTACTTAATAGTTAATCCAGATCATAAGATTTAGTTTTAACAGAAGAAGTTTTATTACTAAAGGTCCTGTAGGCTGTTTTCTGCCAAGAAAAATAATAATCAAAAAAGGTGCTGGTAGCTGTGAGGTGTACTCTAACTTACTTGAATTATTCTGTTTCCTGGTCAAAACATTTAAAAGCACCACATGGTTCCAACCCCCTGTGAAAATGCAGTCAGCAGCTGGGGACAGGAGGGAAGTGTTTTGTCTTGCTTTTAAGCTGACTTATAAGTTACCTGTAAATGGCTGTATTACAGATAAAGAGCAACAGTACTCATAGAAAGGTTTGTGTTTCACCTTGGTTTGCTTGGCGCAGACTGGTGGTCGCAGCATAAACAATCTCTGCAGTCTTTTGAATGTCTGGCACCAGCAGGGTCAGTCCCTCTGGCTCTTGGTCAGAAGCATCTGGTTTTACTCCCGCTTTAGCTTTGTCTTTTTTAGACCTGTATGGGGCAAAGAAACAGGATGTAACATGAGGGAATATCTTTCAACCAGACATACAGTATCCAGGGCATCTGTCAACAGGGAAAAATACCAAAGATAAAGGACTGAGACTAAACCAAGCCTTCTGAAATGGAATGTGTCTCTGTACCTTCAGGTTCATCACTGAATGCAGCAACCGGTGGTTCCTGCACTGAACATGCTGCCTTGATTTGACAAACAGAGGCACAGGTGGTATGAGCAATGAAAATGTGAACAAAAAAGCCAGTGATTCCAGTACAGCCGTTTCTGCTTCAACATTTCAGGCTGCCTGATTGTTACCCTGCAGGCTGATCTGATGTCTGCACACCTTCACACAGGATCTGAAAACCTTACAAAGTTAATCTAACAAAGATCATGTCATGAATATGCAACTCACCCTTGCAGATCCTTGTGTAAAACTAAGTGCTCCTTCCTGCTATACAATACACTAACAATTACTGAAAATACACTAATGGTAAAACTCTAGGAGACCTCCAGTAAAAGTTCACAGCATGTAGATGAACATCACCCCAGGCACTACAGGACTGTGGGTCAAACACGAATGTTGTCTCTCTCTGCAGTTCACTTCTGGACTAAAGCAATGCAGAGCTTTTATTTCAATAAAGAGTTTAATGCAACATAATTTTAGAAGCCTTAAAATACAAAAAGCATCTAGGTTACATTGGATGTTTATAATCAAAGTATTGCAACTCAAAATGTCAATTTAAACTCAAATTTTTCTAATTACTTGAAAATGCAATACACACTAACAGTGTTGTTTGATAGAAGCTAGTTGCATAGTATTCTAAGATATATTTTAATCTTTAGATTGTGACAATCCAGTCCTTCTTAACTCAGATAATCAACTGCTGAAATGAGGACAGGGTACTAATACTAACATAACATAAATGTGTGTATTTAAAAGCTTCTATGTTCTAAAAGCTAGCATAACTTTACACTATCATCCCGCAAAACTTTGGGGATTTTAATGCTAACAGCAACCAAATGATTTTACAACAATTTCTACACATTTGTTTCAACAGCACTTGTTCGTTTTGAGACCCAAACAAGCTCAACAGCCAAGATAAAGTGGTTTTCTCTTTTTCACTAGCCAACCAAGAAACTATCTACACGAGTAAAAACAGCAATTTAATGTTTTGATATAGCAAACATATTTTACCAACTATAACCTTTCTGTGTTTTAATCTAGACTGAAATCGTGCATAATGAATGACTCTCTAAACTATTCGGTAGAGGTGATTACAGTAGTACTGAATATGGTCTCTGAACTGTACCTAATCAAATGAGAATATCCCTAGAGAGCATTAATATCAAAATACATTACTGTAGCACAGTCCATTTTCCCTGTTCCAGATTTAATTCAAAAGGATGTTAGCCCATGGTTGACTTCAAGCTATTCTGAGCTTTCAGATCCTCAAAGCTAGGAGGAATCAGAGGCAACACAGCCAGCCCCAGGTTGCATTTGAGGAACGTTGTATGACAAAAAAAGCACCAGCTGCATCTCTCATTCATACTTTCCAATTCTTATTATTGCATTTTTCCTCGTGGAAAGCTAGGCCAATATTTTTTAAATAACCTAATAAGCACCTTCAGACATTCAAACCTATTAAATCCCAGTGATAACCTATTTTAACACCATGCACATGCTAGCAGCTACCAGTCCCTCGAAAGATATACAGATCTAGATCTGCCTGCTATTGATGCAGAAGCCTTAAGCTATTTGCTACAAAACCCTTGGAGAAATTCTATCTGAAGTAAAATGTCAGTGGGCATTATGCAAGAGAAAGATGTATGAAAAGCAATAAAAATGTGCTTGGTGAAGGTACCAAAAATAAAATTAATTCTTACAAATTCATTTTCAAAACAGTGTTCTTGTGAATCTTTTGTTGTCCACTTGCTTTTACAAGTTTTTTTGTTTGGTTTCTTCCTTCTACTTAGTCTTAGAATCAAAAGAATCTAGGTGTTGGCCTCATTAAGCAAAATGCTTCACCACATGGTTAAAAACTCCTACAGGCATAATGAGTTACTGACAGCAACTACCTCAGCAGACAAGGAATATATATTAGTTGAAGCAGCAGAGAAAGGAGACATCTACTCAAATGGAATCTTTCAGTACCAATAATAAAATTTCCTCTTGTTCTCCCTGTGGTCCACAGCAGTTACACTTCAGCACTTTTGAACTGTCAAAAGAGAATGTATTCTCCTAACATCTCCTGTGCCACCAGGGAAAGGAGATTCTGTCCACTGCAATCCTGAGCACAACAGAAAACCTCTGCTCTGCCTCTCCTCAGAACAGACTTGAAATCAAGTGTGTGCAGAACAGCTCTACCCTGACAACTGTAGTTATCTGGGGCTTGTGTGAGGGTCTACGTCATCAAGCTGCCTAACTTCTGAGTCAGGCCACACCTATGGAAGAGCAGTTTAAGAAGTGAAATGCAGGAATAACTCTAACTCAGCCACACCTCTGGCCCATCCAAGTCTCGGTTTTTGACTTTGATTCTGCCTAATCATGGATTTCAGTCAGTTTCTTAGGAAGGATAAGATAGCTGGTACACAAATTCCCAAAATTAGATACACTGCCTTATCAACATCCAGCTTCCTCACAAGTGTTGCTTGTATATTCTAATGGTTAGGCTAATGGTAACCCTTTTCCCCACTTTTGGGGATCAAACCGACTGATAATGCCATAGCATGCAGGACTTCTAGGAACGATGACATGCATTCATTTTGTCTTCCTACCCTTTTTGTCTTCCTACCCATTTTGTCTTCCTACCTTTCTTTGATTCAAAAGAGCATCAGCTTAGGGCAATGCATCCTGCACAGTTTGTGAGATCACAGAATCACAAAATGGTTTGGGTTGAAGGGACCTTAGAGATCATCTCATTCCAACCCCCTCACACTGGGCAGGGACACCTCCCACTACACCAGGTTGCTCAGAGCCCTATCCAGTCTGGCCTTGAACCTCCAGGGATGGGGCATCCACAGCTTCTCTGGGCAACCTGCTCCAGTGCCTCACCACCCTCAGAGCAAAGAATATTTTCCCAATATCTAATCTAAATCTACTCATTCATTTGAAGCCATTCTCCCTTGTTCTATCACAGCATGACCTCTGTAAAAAGTCCTTCTCCAGCTCTCTTGTAGGCATCTACCGCATTATTTTATTCTGTACTTTAGCATTATTCACAAATGTTTGGAGAAATTTATCACTACTTTATAGTTTCTCAGTTTATTTACAATCAGCATACAGAAAATCAAGTAATTCCCTAGACTCTAGATGGGAAAATCTGTCCATATTGGCTCCCCAGCCATATGTACTCTCACACTGATGATAATTTTTAAAGCTCACAGAGTTCTGCAATCTGAGATAGAACTGAAACCCACTGCAGACACGAACTATTACACTTAATTTTGTATTTTTTACATTAGAAGATAACAGCAGCCCTTTCTGAAAACATCCTTAGAACATGTTTGGCATGGTTAATAAATAATGCAATTTAAAAGGAACAGGTGCGCTTTAAGTTAAAAATCTTGCACTGAACAGCTCAGGCACTGAAGATGGAAGTGTGAATCTGGTCTCTATACCCATCTCCCTCATGTAACAAAACATCCTGGTCAGGAAAATCTAAAATTTAAATAATTTTATTCACTAAACTATGTGCTTATAAAAGGGCTGAGACAAAAATGTAATTCTAAGCCCATGAAAAAGTTCAAAGGGTTTCACACATCACCAATGCACTGGGGTATCTTAGAACACACAAAGTAAAGAAAGGCCAGAGTCACTGTGAGGGTCCCAGTCCCTCAGAAAGGTCAGCAGGCCTCCATGAGCCTGCTGCAGGCTTGTGGCAGCTCTATGGACCTTACAAAATAACTCCTTGGTCAGATTCAGTCTTGGAGCCCTCCAAGGTGAAAATTACAGCTTTCCTGAAGATGATAGTCCATAAACTATTTCTCAGTGTGACCTGAAACACATGGTATTGCTTTGTGCACACACGAGAAAGGCAACCTGGTGACTACTCTGCCATTTGTGAGCATGTATAATGTGGACAGATTATTAGCCAAGAAAATACCATTCTCCCTTTTTGCTGTCATCTCCACTGCTGCAGTTCTCCCTGGATTCATTCTCTCTCCAAGCTATGCGATCCAGAGGCACCAGTAAGGCCCCAGTTTGAGAAAAGCAATTTCTGGGAACTTTATGGTTCTCTCAATACTCTATGAAGGAGGAGATGAAATACCAAAAATGAAGTCATAAAGCCACTAAGATACTTCAGCTCCTTCCTTGCACTCTATCAGCCCACACAGAAATTTGTGCATGCAGATAGCTAACAGTTTAACAAACCCCTGAGCTTTAATGCAGGAAAAACCTTTATCTAAATGTTATGGTTTTCAGCGTGGAGGAGAAGCCAAATATTTAATTTAAACACAGAAACTTCCCCATACAGTTTTTCAGCCACTGAAGAAAAAACAGAGAAAATGTCAACCTGTATTTAAAGGGATGACAGTCACTAATATATTTGCTAGAAGAGACAGGAGTGTACATGCTAATAATTTAAGCCATTAATTTAGCTTGTGCTAGAAGATGAAAGCCTTCTCTTTATGCTGTGCTAAATGAATAATGAATTATACACTCCCAAGGCAACTTTAATTTTCAAAGTCAATACTAATACTTACTCACCCGTGCCTGGTACTTGGCAGTAAATGTGATGATACAGAATGATACCCTTATCAAAGCACTCACAGAGTACAGCCAATGAACCATTCAGCCCCTGTTCACCCTGGGTGTACAACCACAGCCCTCATGGTCTCCACATTTGTTCCTTCCAGTAATTCACACTTTCTTAAACAAATCTCCCCAAATCAGGCAAAACAAGCAAGGGACTGTGACTTTGCAAATGACCACTGGGGAAATCTGGTAACCTCCTCCCAGACAGCTCCACTTATCCCACCTTGTGGCCTGAAGCACTATTTACAGATGTTAAGTGGATTCCAAACCAGAGGCTGCAGGATTGCTCCCTGCACACAACCATCAACTCAAAATGTGATCTTCAGCATGCAGCAGAAGGAACTGAAAATTGTTTTTTAAAGAAAAATAACAGAACACAGATTATGCCTCAATTCTTGGGGCCCAGTTCTAAAGAAAATGTTTTTTGTTTGCAAAATGCACTCTTTCACACAGAAGTTCTCCAAAGTAGCAGTGAAGACAATGAAAAGCCGAGGCAGAGAAAATGCCTCAAGCCCACCTGGTTGTATTCCAGCCTCCCCATGAAACATAGCTAGGAATTTCAGAGGTAAGCTTGCTAGACAACACAACACATGAATGAGCCACCACCTCATTTTGCCAGAATAACCATTTGCCATGAAGCTTACCCAGCAGACGTTGGTTCCAATGAGCCTGCTTTGCCCCTCAGCAGCAGCTCTCTGTAGCAAAGGGCTCAGCCATCACAGCAAACTCAGGTCTCAAACTCAGCCTCATGGCAACTCATTACACCAGCCTGACTGTTCTGCAATCACTGATGGTTTCTAATCCCTAGCATTTGAACTGTCATGAGAAATCACCTCATAGCTAAATGTCTTCTCCATTACCCAGAAATTCCCCAATTTTCTAACAGATTACTGTGGTCTTTAAGAGTAAAGGAAAATTCAATGTGAACTTAAGTCCCAAACCCAAACTGTTCTCCTTCAATTTGGGATCAAAGTGGACGCTCCCAGTCCAACATGGAGGTGACATTTGGCAGACATGCAAGTCTGCTGTTCAGAGGATACGATGTTTTGCCTTTGAAACTAGAACCCATAATTTTGGGTTGTTGTTCTGCCAATTTGACCTAAAGGAACAGCAGATTGTCCCATTTAAGAAATTCATGCCAATACTTGCTTATATTTCTGGCACACCTTCAACTAAAATGCTGAGAATTCAAACCTTCCACCCCAGTGATTCCAGGCTGTTCAGGCTGTCAGTGTTTTCATCCTTATCTATACACTGCTTCAAAGACAAAGAGCACTATGCTTAAACCGCCCAGTAAAAGACAGGCTTTCCTTCTGTGCTGGTATAACAAAGTAATATAAGAAAATTGTACAGA
Source organism: Certhia americana (assembly GCA_018697195.1). Taxonomy (NCBI): domain Eukaryota; kingdom Metazoa; phylum Chordata; class Aves; order Passeriformes; family Certhiidae; genus Certhia; species Certhia americana. The sequence goes on from CM031859.1 coordinate 76,417,782, forward strand.
TAGTGCACCAAGAACCAACCACAGAATTCTTATCAAATTCATCTAGTATTAAAATAACTGTGACTCTAGGATTCGTCTTTGCTTCCAGATCCTAAGCTGGCACTGAAGAACTACTTACACTCAAAAAAAAAAAAAAAAAAAAAAAAAAAAAAAACTCCCACAACAGGTACCTTACATGCTTGATAAGTAAGACTTGCAATCTCAGTCAAGAAGGATTGGAGAAATCGATAAGTAAAGTCCAGTTCACTAGAAGCTACTAGAAAGAGTTCCCAATAATGAGATTCCTTCTTAAAAAGTCTCTTGGGTAATGGTTCCAAGCTAATAGTGGGAGAAAAAACATTCTCCCCACAGCTTTTCCTGACATTTTATTTACTTTCTTCCCATGATGTTTCAGCATGTGCTTAGGGACAGCACTATGTTTTGCAGGGAAGGACAGGTTACTGTTTCGTAAGAAGCTGTCTTTAAATTGGAAGCAAGTAAATAGAATCAAGAAACCAACTAATTACTGGAAGCAGAAAATGATTAAAATAAAGAAATGAAAATTTGTATTGCAACATTGGTAATTACCAATGAAATGACAAGCGTATGCAAATCTACCAGCTTATGTCTGAGTCATACCAAAACTTGTATTCCCTGTAAATAGTACAGTAAACCAGACAGATACATACAAATACAGATCTAGTTCAAACAGATGGTATACTCTCATTCTGGATGGCAGCATCCATTCAAAGAAATATACAGAACTCAAAATTCTTTCACTTCTATATCCATAATAAGTAAAAGCACATATCCTGTTTCAGCCAGAACATGGTTAATTTTTCCAGTATCCAGGAGAGGGCAGGCATAGAGGTTATTCTATACCACCTTAGACCATTGCTAGGGCAGGGGAAAGGGACTCTCCTCTGGGAAGAAGGGGATCCTTCTGGTCAAGTAAGCATGGTGGAGGGAGCAGTTGGGTTACTCCCACCCAACTGAGGTGTTCACACTGGAGGGAGCAGCTGGATTACTGCCTGTTCTGAGCTGGGGGAGGGATGAGGGTGGTGTAGCTGCAGTTGGGTTCAGCTCTGTGGTGAGCATATCTGCTTGTGAATAACTCTCACTTTTGTACACTTTTGTTAATAATACTGTTGCTGTTTGTTCTCCTGCCTCATTGGTGCTTCCAGTAAATTATTCTTATCTCAAGCCATGATTTTTACCTTTTGTAAACCTCCAATTCTCCTCTCCAGCCCACCACAGGGGCTGTAGGAGCCAGAAAGGGGCAACGTGGTTTGGAGCATATCAGTGGGAGGTGCCAAACTGGGGAGAACCATTCCTAAAGCACAACCACACAATACAGTTTAAATGAAAGACAGGGCTGATAGAAGTGCTTACCTCAGTCGGTTAGTATAGGTATCTACACAGGTCTTCATTTTAGCCAACAAGGTCCCAACAGAAGCTTGTGACTCCAACTGCTCTTCCTCCTCTTCACTACTTTCTCCTGACAGAGGAAGAAGTAAGGGCACCATCGATGTGCAGGAGGCAATAGCACGGAGCAATTCCAGCAGAGCTCGGTACAGGGGAACGTGTCGAGCCATATCCAGAACTATGAGAGACAAGAAGTTCACAAAAATTACTAACACTGGAGACCCTTTCACTCCTAGTATGGACGTTTTAAACAGAAAAGCTAGATTTTAGCAATTAAAATACTACTGAAATGTAATGATAACAATATTTTGTAATTTCTGTTTTTATTTTGTGTTGCAGTGGACCTGTACAGAAAGAAATTTACAAGATACCTGGAAAACAAAGGCTAACAAAAGACATGAGAGGTCAAAAGTGCTAACAAAGTATGGAACAGCATTATCACATGCTATATTCATTTCTAGTACCTTAATATACAGTCCTGGCTCAAATTGTATGCTGACAGTAAGTGTAAACAAAAATCTATGGAGGAAAAATTTTATCCTAGGGTGTAGCACAGTAGCATTTGCTGAATCTAACAGCAAAAGTATTAATAAAGACTTTTACATCACCCACTTTATTTACAGTTATCTTCTCCTTTGGGAAAATTTCTCTGCAATATTGCAAAAATATTTATGGTTCTTAAATGAATGAAGTTATCTACTCAGTAGAAATCCAGTTTTGCTTCTTTTCATGAAGAAAGGATAGTTTTGAAAGCCATTATGTATCCTTCAGAGCAAGCAAACTTTATCTGCATATATTTGTACCACAAAACAGTAAAGATGAATAAGAACATATATCAGGCAGGCAAACCTCACTGTCTTGGGTGCTTGTCAGTGTGATATAAATGTGTTACAGAAGTAACTGTAGGTACAATATAGGTATCAGCTCCTCTGATTAGGAAAGACAGGCAGAGTTACACAATTCTAATGGATTCTCTAGCACCACATTGTTTATTTTTCTTCTCCACTTCTTTGGACAAATATGTAATGGATGTCATTTCAACTGATTTTGTATCATTAATAGAAATCCTGAAAATGTAGCAATAGGCAGATACTTTAACACAGCTGCTTCCTCTGCCCCTAGGACATGCTATTTTTAACTTAACTGCAGAAAATATTTGCTCTAGTTTAAAGTATTCACAAATGACTGAGTTTATGATAAAATAAATTTATTCTTTTTCCAGCAAAAAACCCCAGACAACAAAAAGCCCCTGACAACTTGCATTAGGACAGAACAAAGCACAGAAAAACTCTTTAATGTTTCATTTAGCACATCTCATCCTCCAAGCTAAAGCAGATCACAGACTTTCAACTCCTGTCACCAAACCCTTAGCTCTAAATACAGCACGATGGGACAGTATAAATAGCTGAATTAAATTCAACAAGCCAGTATATGCAGGTTTAAGGCTGGATTTATCTCTGCTAGGAGTTCTTTGATCAATAGCTTGCTATTGGTCTTTTGAACCTATTACAATGGCACAAACTCTTAACTGGGTGAAGTGCTATTGAACAGTAAGAAAATTTACCAAAACAAAATATTAATCTGCCTGGCCTGGTATCATGGGTCTAAAAATAACCCATGTCAAAATACTCCACATATCTAAAGCAAACTGAATTTAAACACTGGCATTAAGAAAACCAGTTTCAATTATCTGCTGATTCTTACCTTTATATTTATATATATTTCTTTATAAATACATGCCTCCATTTTTTATGTTCAGTCTCTAGTGAAGAATGGCTGCCCACAAAAAAATCCCCACAATATGTAAAAATAAACACATATAGATCTGGTGATGTGTGGATTTAGAAAACAAACATACAAGCAAACAAAAAAAAATCACAAAAAAAAAAGAAAAAAAGAAAAAAAGGGGAAAAAGAAAGAAAGAAAAAAAGGAAGGCAGTGAAAAAAGGGCAAGCATAAAATGCATCCTACCATAGCATAGCCTTTTCCAGAAACCACCTCCCACCTGTAGTGCTAAAGACCAAACAGCTCTTCAATTTAATCAATAGCTGTTATTATAGTGAGTGAGGGAGAGATATGACCTCTTAGATAACCACAGCATTTCACTCTGGAAAGCTTTTATTTATTTATTTTAACCATGAATTTTTCATGAGACTAGAATACATAATTTCAAATCCTTCAATGCTGGCTTTCCCTCTCCTTTGCTAAATGGATAGTTAAATTCAAAATTACCATCATGAAGGGAACTGAACCGACATAACTTTGAAGTGGGAATGTTTTCCAGAGAGATGGGAAAGATTTCTGATTTTAGCTCATCCAACTCACTTGCACTGCTTTGAGATAGTTCCCATGTGAAACAAATGAAATGCATTCACTTGGCTTCAATTTAAACAATGTTTTAGGGAACAACTACTAATTTTTTTTTACCTTAATGCCAGATTCTGTGAAACTCAATTTTTGGTACCATTATGTGTTTTTATGCTGTTTTTCTCCTTTATTATACTTACTAAGAATTGTGACTCATGTAAGTGTATTTTTCTGTCCAAAATCCTTGAACTGCCTTCCATCCCCAATTTAAATCCTCAAAATGTTCATCAAGACTGGATACCTAGATAAATATCAGAAACTGGAAACTTGCTGGAAAGAACCCAAAATTGGCAAATTACTGTTTATTATCTTTATCTGGCAGTTTCCCTACTCCTTGTGCCTACTTTGCTTTCAGTTGTAAGAACGCCAAGCTGATTACAGTGTATTCTTTCTGCAGATACAGCTCTGCTTTCTGAAAGAGGTGAAGACTTGAACAGTTTGTTGAGCTCTATGTAATTTTTAAGACACTACGTTTTAGCCACCAGGACCACAGGATAGTCTTTTGTAAATTACACCCCTGGCCCAGATCTACTCTTTGCTAACCTGTCCACCTCTTCTTGGTGTGACCAGCTGCAACTGCAGATGTCCCAACAACAATTTTCTGGACTAAGGGAGGCCTGACAAGTCCAGCGGCATTCCAAGTAGAAGTTCAGTGTTCAGGCTGTGCCACTCACACTCCATCACCATTCTCACTGCTATTAGTGTTTGCACATTTAGTTGGGATTTCTGAAATAGGTATTTCCTTCAGATATCATTATGTATTTCAGAAATATAAATATAAGTGACACAGGTTTATAACAAAAAAATTATTTTGATCCTAGAACAAAGTCCTTTAAGGGAACTGAACTGACTACTACCAACATGAATTAAAATTGCAAATAAAATACAAAACTGCAAATTAAAAAAGCCTATCTCCATCAAATAGAAGCAATGGAACTTTTGGACTACTGTCCTCACATATAGGTATTTGACCAACTAAGATGCCAACAATTTGGGTTTCAAGCAAATACAATCTTCAGTGAAGAACAAGTGTTAAAAGTAAACCATGGAATTCTTCAAAGTATGCTCTCCCTTGGGAACATATCCAACTTTTTTTGTCTGACTCAATTGAGCAATGAAGGTGTATCATAACACTTGACCTGAATTAAATATGATAGTTTCTCTTAAAGGAAAAAAAAATTCAAAACACCCTGAAACAGAAACAAATACTTCTGCTTATACCAGACCTATAATTTAAATACCATTGGACATATTTAATAGGTCAGACTCTTTTTATATGGGTACTTGAGTTGTGTAAGAAGGCACCAACAACCTTTGATTTATATGGGCATGCATGTAAGCACACCAAACTGCAAATACACAGCATTCCTAAGAAAATGAAAATGGGAGATTGAAATTCTTGGCTTTGTAAAAATGACAGATGGACACACTATCCAAGAGTCTCTGTTATCCCAAGGACAAAACTGTTACTAGGTAATGACAGATACCTTTTAGACAGAGCTCAGTTTGGGGCTCTCAGTCTCCCACACTGAGTACACCCAGACCATCCTGGCTGTCAGGCTCCCACCATTTGTGCCATACATCACATCTGTCCATTTTTGTGCTCTTAGTGCTCCCTGATTCTGTGGGTCAGAAGTGCTGAGGAATGTTCAGCTCCCAGCACCACAGACCTGTTCAGAAGCTCCCCCTTGTTGACTGTCAAATAGAACTGCTGCCCCAGAGAGCCCACCTGAACTTCTGCTGGGTTTCCTGAGCACTTCTTCAAATGATTACTATATGACTTACACACTTACATCAAAAGAAAAGATTAAATTATTTCATTTCTAGACTCAAGGCAGGGATTTGCACTCAGGTTTTATCCTGCTTCCTTGTCTGCCTTAACTAACCAGGGCTGTCAGGATCGGTCTGCCTGGTGACAACAGTGGTTGTTTCAGAGCAGGCTCCAAAACCAGAGCTGGGAACTGGCCTGTACACCACCTGACCCAAACTGCTTCCCCCATAGCCTGCCATGTGATTCTCAACTTGCACTGAGGAAATACACACCAAGGTCTCACCTTTTGGCTACACCAGCAGTTAACCAGTTCAGCTGGTAAGAGCATAAAACAGACCACAGGCTAAAAATTACAGCTGAACCAGGAGCATGAGCAGGCAGCTGCAGGACAACACCAGAGCCCCTCGCCAGCTGTGACAGCCGGGAGTGACAGAGCAGGGCAGGAGGTGACAGAGAACAGCAGGGCAACAGCACCATGGGGGGTGGGGGGTGGCCAGATGATGACAGCAGTGCTCTTAAAGGCTGGAATACCAGTGGTACCACACACAACTGTTAACAGTAGCATTTTTATTACCACCTTTGTTTTATTAATTAAGCAATTATGAGTGGACATATCCGAAAAACAGGTCAATGTCTTACTGTCCCTGATAATTAGTGAGGAAGTTCAAGGGGCAGCAGGCAGTGCACATATTTACTCACAATTCACATCAAAAAAGTACCTCAGGTCTAAATTTATTCTGTTGCACTTAAAAAAAGCAGAAATCTCAGCTAGGTCACTGCCACTTGCTAAGATAGGTAGGGGTGACAAACATCTGGAAAACATCTCATAGTTTAGGGGAATAAGATCTCAATCTACTTTTTTTCACTCCTTTGGGTAATAAAGGTCAAGTTTTACCAGAATCACTACAACTCAGCTAGTCTCTTGCCACAGTATTTGCAATTTAGGAAGACGCTGAATGAAGGCTAAATAGGTAAAAAAATAGAGATGTCATTAAGCTAAATCTCCCTTGTATGCTAATAACAATCAGTCTGATTTGGGTGGAAGGAAAAGGAGTATGACTGAAGTTGGGTTACAAAGTCTTAAGTTCCACAAACTGGTGAGCACTCTGTCTTTTGAAAATTGCAGTCTTTCACACACCTAAATGACACAGGATATTAAGGCATTATTGAGAACTTTTAACCTATATCTACTTCTTCTTGGGAAGCAATTGATTGACATTTAAAGATCATGTGTGATTTCAGAACATTTCAATTCCTTTCCACAAATCTATTTGTTCATCACTAATACAGATCTATTTCTTACAAGTATCTAAGACTAGTCACATGCAATTACAACCTTAATGTAATGAAAAAGCATGTAAGGGCAGGCAGTTTCACAGGATCAAGGTAACACCTTAAAATTCATATATATCTGTAGCAAAATAATGACCCAACTGAGTCTAATACTCCTTTTCCTTCTTTTAATACTATACAATATTCAAACAAAGAATAGCCAGGCCTAATGACCCATTAAATAGACAGCAGTGAACAGCAATAAACTTTTTTGCAACTGATTTAACATCCTCAATTCAACTTAACTGGCTATGAATAAGGTTATTTCTATTGCAAAGCATATTTAAAACACCACAAAGAATATGCACATTTATTCTAAAATGATGGAAACTATTATTATAGCATATCCATTATATAAAAAAATCTTCAACACTTTACAGCAAATTAAAAAGACAAATACAGAAGAATAATTTGTAAGAAAACGATGAAAAGTTCTGATTTACTTGTATCTAATGTCAAGGCTGACCCCACTGTGATTCTCACTGTGACTATATTAGGAATTCCTACCCCAAAGGAGCCTATAAACTTGATGCAAAAAAAACCCTAAACAGACACTTGAGGAAAAATTAAAAATCAACACCTTTACCAGTTCTACAGCTAGGACACTGCCAGATGCAGACCCTCCTTGCATCTGTGCTCTGAGAAAAGCTGTCTAGATATGCTCTCAATCTATCTCCTGTACATGACTTCTCTTTTTTTGCACTGATTATTTAAAGACTTAGTGAATTTCAGTTATTTTAGAGGCCCACAGAAGTATGACTATTTTTCTTCTGTACAATCTCATTTTACTACAGACCAATACACATGACTGATGTTCTGCCTTTGTTGAAGGAAAGAGGGTTGTGCTGGCAGCCACAGCAGAAGGCACTACTGGAAACTCTTCCAAAACTACAGTCCTTTTATTTTATTTTCTCCATCTAGAGATCTACCACTGCAAAGAAGAGAGAGATGATCATGTATGATCAATTAAAGGGAAGTAGCTGAAAAGAAAAACGTGTTCAGGAGAGAACCCATATGGAAACCTCAGAAATATAAGGGAGGCCTCCTTCTTGCATGGGGTAGTTTCCAGTGACCCAAGAGATGCCTCCAAATCTCATTTCTTATTTTGTTTTTGCTCTATTTCAGTAAGACATTTTATCTTCCTGAGAAGATGAATGATTGTGTTTTGTTCAATAGTCATCCTGGAGCAGCCATCTAATCCTGCCTCAGTTTAAAGCTATGTGAAAGATACCAGTTATGTGGAGTAACTTCATTATGAAACTGTTCTATTCATACCATGCACAAATGCTCAAAACATACTACAGTGTAACCAAGCCTCCCCTGCAAAAAACCCAAGAAAACACCTATGTATTCTGAGAGACCTTCTGAGTGACCTATGTTTTTATTTCTTAGTATTAAAGTTTAAAAGACATGGGATCATCAGCTTAAGAAGCTAAAAGTAAAATAAGAGTTTCTCATTACCCTGCTACTTACTGAAGTTTAAGACCAATGTTAAGACCATGACTGCATTCATCTGGCACTACATTTTTCTTTTTCATTTCATGCTTTTTAACTTCCAAATAAATTAAAAGTAAGATCCTAAAGTTCTGCCAATTTACACCATTACTAAAACATGCTTAGTAATTAGTGAGGACTTTTTTTTTGATGCCTCAGTATGTTATTTACAAACCTAAAACTGATAGCCATGATCAAACTAAAGATTTCAGGATCTCATTATCATATTAAAGACTCTCAGTTGCTGTGAACACCACTGTTCAAAAAAAATACACAAAGGAAACACTCATTTTTTATTTTTAATTAAAACCTTCAGGAGACAGTCTTGTGGCCACATATATGGCCAGGCCTGAGTGAGGCACTCAGTTTTTCCAACAGAGCCACGCACCCTTTCGCTAAATATTTAAAAAATGGAGCCATTCTTCAGTCCCCCTTCGCTGCATCTTTGCAAACATATGATCTATGAATGCAGTCCCTGCTGCAGGCAATAGTGTCGGTTCCAAATACGTCATGCTCTGCTGCCTCTTGATTTTCTGTTTCAGAATCAACCCAAGGCAAGCCTCTTTTATAATAGGCTAATTAACACTCTGTGTTCTGCTCTGCTTTGATAGAAAAAGAGACTGCCCACAGAGTAGTTCAAAATCAGATCTCTAAGAAAACATCAGCCTTTGGGTAAAAATAAAACAAAAGCTTTCCAAATATTGTCATCTTGTAGTAATTTAATTAGCTTCACTTTTTCTTCACTTTTTAAAAAATAGGAATAACAACAGCATTTTCACAGTACTGTTTTCAGTATTAGGAAAAATGACATCAGGATGGACTCATCCCTTGAATAATGAAGCAGGAGAAAGGGGTTAAGCACCCTTATAGGCCATGAGTCACAAAGCCTATGTCACAGCAGTAAAACTATACAAAAAAGGTGTGGGTCTCTAAATTTAATGAGTACAGTGTCATGCTCCAAATTATTACTACTACTGTTCAGATACAACTTGAAAATTTTGCTCTTCTGATGTCAGCCATGAGCCCATTAGCCATCAAAAAATATCAGGTCAAATGTTAGAAAAACTGAAGATAAATTAGAAATTAATTGAGGCTGCATTCAATGATTAATATAATTTCAACACCATGTGCATTTCCCCCTTTCATCAAAAAGGAGAAGAGAGAGAAGTATGACTAAACAACACATGAGCTGCTGCACTATCTAAAATGAAATAAAGATATTGCAGCCTCAGTGACTAATGAAGGGTATGATAAAGAGACTGCTTTTAAATTATGAGTGGTAAAAAAAGTGAGTAGAATAGGACTGATCAATACATTCAAAGGAATGGGCACACCATGGGAAGGAATAGTGCCATTGGTACAAGAACATACACTACACAATACATCACTTTTAAGGTTTGGAAAAGCTTAGGACTATATGTCAGGGTAGTAAATATTATCACAGGTTCAAAAGTAATTGGGTAAATTGATGTAAGAACAGGCCACCAAGGGCTAATAAATGAGGGGACACCACCCTTGGCAACGTACCAGCAATATCAATGCAGCATCTGCATGACAGCGCCATCTCTATATTATCCCTGTTATTGTCCACTATTGGTGATAAAAGTGGCAGCCTAAGAACCTTGCTATATCTTGGCATTGCTATTACTGTGTGTTCTAGGAAATTTGGAAAAAAAAGTGCAACTGCAACAGGAAAGGAAAACTGCTCAATTAGACAGGCAAAATGCACTGCTCAGGGAAGTCGCCCAGTCATCCGTAGTGCAGTAATGAGGCTCAAAACTACTGCTCTTAACCATTTCTGGGTTGCTTATTTTGTAAAGAACATTTGATTCTGGTGGAATTGAGTATTGTCAGGAAAGTTCTGTTTACAAGTCAAGTCAAACAACACGTTTCACACATGTATCCATGAATCCAGAAAAAAGGTTAATTATTTCATTAGGCCAATGTGTACAGTTGAATAAACAAGACACATTTGAAAGGATGGGAAAAAGAAACCAAAACAGTTTCCAAAAACAGAAACCAAAACAAAGACATGAAAAACCAAACTAAGCTTTTAAATGACAAGCGAGTACTAAAGCCATGCATGATCTCCAGTTTTGAAGATATTACTATTTAATGCCCCACTCCAGTCCCTCAAAACGGAATCCACTAGGGATCACTCTCTGCCATTAAACAGCTGATAAGGTGGTCAAGACAGATTCTTTTTGGAGGCTACAGAGCGATTTTATATCGGGTTTGAGAATACACCATCAAGCAAGAATAATTAATGAAGTCTAAAAATGCAAAATTGTGTATTCATTAGTATTGTTTGATTTTTAAAATGGCCCAGCAGGCATCAATGTAGAAAGGCTGTAAGCAAAGCACTCAATACTCTATACACATACTGCCATGGGATCCAACCCCACTGCAATTTTTAACAACCTCTCCTCTGAAAGAAAGCTGGATTTACCTATTACAAGTTCTTAAAACCAGCAAAATATGGAGGAACCCAATCAAAGCATAAAGATCTAACCAAATCATGTTTGCATCAAAATCGAGAAAACGAGTCTAAGGAAGCATCAATGCTTCAGGAATGTTCTATATTGTCAAATAAATAAATAATAACATAGAGAAAGGCAAAAATAAAAGAAAAAAATAATTTAAAAATATATGAAAAATGTGAAAAAAGACACATATAAAGACAGGCATTCATCAAAGACTGCATGAGAATAAGTTGTTTGACTGTTGAAGGAATGAAAAAAAAAATTATTCCTGATACAACTCACTATGGCATTTGGTAAGATAGAAAGGACCAATGATTTCTATTTGAGGTTGATGTAATGAAATAAATCTAATAATAAAGGTAAGCTAGAAGTGTCAAATTCATCTTCCACTAAGGAAAATGAGAAAAATATTTTCTGCAGAGAAAAAAGCAAGATCTAAATATTCTGTAGACAAACCCTTTCTTAAAAAAGTAAAAACAAGTTCAAAATAAATAAGGAGATGGAAGCCTGCTCATCATGTCATGTTAAGCATTTTAAGTGTGCAGCACTACACAGAGATGAAAGGAAAGGGATCACTGCCCTTAGAATGTGGATTGGGCTGTTTATAAAAGTTACACAGGCTATTATCATCCCTGCAATGGAGGATGGAATAGTGATTTCACTATTTTTGGCAGAGGAGTGGGCAAGCAGCCACCTTGAAATGGTCCTCAGTCTGAGTGTTACCTCTTCCAGGTCATAAAACAGTCACTAGTATTTTAGAGTAAGATAGGAATCGAAAATAAGATGGAAACCTGCCATTTCATTGCACATGCTGCAGAAATAGATGCAGAAATTCAAAATTAGATAATGAAGTTGTGAAGTGCTTTTAAACCATTACCTCAGCAGATGGAAAAAGGCCAAGACTTGGGTCTTCTGCTCTGTCAGCAGAGGATACCAAGACTGTTACTGGAATGAAAGGATGTGCGATTCCTGTGCTTTATTTTTTCCGTATGTGTGAGCACACCTACAAGATCATGTCCTCAGGGGATACAAAGCAGACTATTTAAGCATCTCATTCTGCATTAAATATCTAATTATTTCGCTTGGCCAAGATAACAGAGCCACTGTGCATATGCAAAACAGAACTTTTATCACTCCAGTGTATTTTTCAGAGAATAGTTTGTTCTTTAAATACCAAGGTGTGCTTTTAGTAAACACACAAAGAATATGCTGAGAAGTTAAAACCTAACAGCTTCCTTGAGTCCAAGTTAAATGAAAGGTTATTTGTATCCAGTGCATATTCAAAGTGCCTTAGAGTGCAAACAGCTCTTACGTGGTAAATATATCAACCAATTTAATATATGATAGGAAGAAACATCTCTAAGACTTGTGGAGTAAGAGAATTTGCACCTTCCATGCAGCCTCATGCAAGTTCCTGCACCACTTATTAAAATGGGTCATCCCCCATCGTGTTAGATCAGAGCAACAAAAAATAACTCAAAATAAAATACAATATTCTTTTGTTAATAAGCTGCATTATCTTAATGTCCTTTAGAGAGGACAAGAAGATACAAATCCCATCATCCAAAACTATACTTTGCATTGAAATAATTTGCCATAGACTACTTACTTCGACCACAGAGATCTATTTCCTTGGGTTTGTACTCAGGACTAAGAATACCCTCAGAGGACAGTAAGAGGAAATACTATGAGTGGGAGCTGTCTGCATAACAATATGGGAAGTGCCAGATACATTTACTTTTTTTATGAAAAATACTTTTTAGTATTTTATTTTCAAAAACAGGAGAGGAAAAAAGAATACACAGTAGAAATAAATGACAACTGAGGTTGTTACTGCCCAGAAAATGAAAACCTATCACTTGACTAAATAAATCAGATTTTCAACTGCTGAAAATGAAAGCCAGCCCTCACCTCAGTAAGTTCTTCAAATGCACATTGAGCCACACACCCCTGCTGACAAAACTCTTCCCTGAAAGTACAGTGAGCTTGCTCTTAGGAAAAGCAAAGCAAAAATGTCTAGGATATATCCTGGCAATCTGCTCTGCACATGAACGGAAAGGAATTGTTAGTTTCTTTATTCAGGAAATTTTTAGTAGCTTATCTAATTGTGCTGCCACTACTTGGGAAAACCACTAATATGGAGAAACATAAAAACCTGAAAATTTATTACTTACAGTTCTTTCAGAGGTTTCTTATGTACGTTAAAACATTTGTGTCCTGTTACTGGTTACTGTATCTTCCAAGGAAGGCGCAGGAGTTAAAAGGGAAGAAAGCACATTGGACATTTCTGCTATATAGTATGGAACTGTAGGACATATAGCATGGTGTCACATTCTTCTCTGAAGTCATATTCTCTTTTCAAAAAAGACTGAGCTGTTGGTTAATTTTTTAGAATTAATTCTTAATGCCTCTAGTAAAATCTGAATGTTTGTAGCATGTGGCACTGCAGAGCAATCTATTTCAGACACCCAGCACTCATATTCCCAACCATAATTACCAAGTCTAAATGAAACCACTTGAGATGTACTGTCTAACTAAAGTAAAATAAGAAAAAATGGTAAGACTGGTAGTATTGATTCTGGAAATTTTGAAAGATGCAGTGTGGTATCTCCAATTTCAAAGGGTTGACTGAACGCCTTTACCAATTACCCTCAGAGGGGAAACCAATCCAGTACTTACAGCCTCAGGCTTGTCCTATAAACAGGGATACAGCTACCAGTGTTGGCTTCCAGTTGATGAGGGGGAAAAGGAAACTCTTGGGTGAAATGCTCCTGGGCCTTAGCAATTTGATAAATGGCCCAGGAAAGCCTAAGAATAGGCTCCCTCCACACTAAACTTCGCTGCCTGGAGCCTTGATCAGTCAGGGCAGTGGCCTGCACTATTTTCCCAAAACTAAACAACCACCACAAGACAGTCTGTTGGCAGAGGGAATTTCACTGAACACTCATGGCCAAACCCAAACACTTCTGAATACAAGGACCCAGGCCTTTTATTTCTCAAGTGAACAATTAAAAAGTAAGCATACAGAAACCAATTTCATGAAGGAAATGAAACCTGCTGCACCTCATGTAAGGTTTGTTAGCTTCTATATGTCCCTGTATCAAGAATCAGCATCTAACTATATTTCTCTGAAAGCTGTTAAGAAAGTTAACTCATCTGCAGGAGGCAGGAAGGCAAACACCATAGTTAAGTCTCCTTTTACATAAGACATATTATAGAGTGAAGTGCAAGACTTAAAGGTCTCTGAAAAAAGTACTTCTCTGCTTAGTATCAGAAGAGTTATGTGTAAGTGGATCCAAAGGGGAATAGCAAAAAATAACCAGTCCTTGGCAGGCAGATACAGATACATAAGCAGTCTGTGGCTCAAGCTTTCAAGACAGTCATATTATCCTATAACCGCAAAGGTCCAGAAATTCATAGTGGTCTCAGATGAGGAAGAAATCTTGTTTACTTAGGTATTCAGGACTGTCCTGTAAAGCACCTTCAGAAGCTTAGTCATCAAATGGAAAAACTTCTGTTATTTAAGGCTCATAAAAAGAAACTGACAGACAAAACCCCCACTCCTGATTCCAAAGCAAAGTATTCTATCATTTAGGCAACAGAACAAAAAGATGTGGCTGAGAAACAGAAGGAAGGACAACGTAGGATGTGAGAAGCCCCACTGATATCTCTTTACCCCTCCAATTTCTCACCTGATATTTCTTGAGTATCTTAACCATAAAAATCCTTTCCTTCTGGAAAATTTAACAGGCACTTTAATTCACTATGGTCAAGTGAGGGGGGCCAGAGGTCAGAAACTAGTCTGAGCTGCAAAATATACCACCAGCTGAAAAACATCCATGAAGATCTGCCAGTTCATGAATTTATGTTTAAAAGCCATATAAAACAATGTGCAGTACAGGAACAGATAAAGATTGAAACAAAAGTCCAGTGTCTTAGAGAACTTTGCTAAATACCAATTTGTTGAAAAAAACCCACCTCCAATTAGGCCTTTGTAGCATGCCTCAGTCTTGAAAAGACCAAGTGCTTTATCTGTCATGCAATCCAGTACCCAATTACAAATCAAATCTAAGCTGCTTTGTTCCTTGTAACATCTAGGTTTTTCATTTTCAAAGATTTTAATGCCATGATGTTTCAGTACATAATTACTCCTTATAAATTGCAATAAATTTCTGCAACACAGTAGAGCTGAAATTACAAATTTGTTATTTGTTCTTTCATAAATCTTTTATATTATTAACAAGTCAAATGGATAACCAGTTTTGACATTTAAAAATTCTGTTATATTTCTAATCCAAAAGCAGTATCTACTGGAAAACAGTGTGCTACTTTAAATGCTTTGAAAATACAAGCATATACTCATATTCTCTTGAAATAGGAAATAAGAGACTACGTGGGCTAACTTTCAATTCTCTTATTCCAAAACTATTTCCAAAAAAAGATGACAAAACAAAGACACACAAAGAAGATGCTGGGAGTACAGTAATCTCTAGGTTTGTTTAGTTTTCCAAGATCAGTCATCTGAAAACTCAGACAGATGAGATGTGTTCTTTCTCAGATGGTAAGATGCTTTAAGGACTTAGGAGAAAGAAGAAGTTGGTGTAGTACTGCAGTTCCCTGAGAGCCACCCTCCTGGACTATGACGAGTTCTCACTACTCTGCTTCTCCTGTGCTTGCCCAGTAAGGGCTCAATATTAGTCCAGGGCTAACTGGACTCCTCTAACACACTGAAATCTATGAAGATGAGAACTCAAAAAACTGATACTTGAAATCCCTAATGCTCCCACAGAAGCATGAAGCCTACACTCAAACATTGTGAAGGAATAGTCCCAAAAACCTGTTGTCTGATTAAAAAAACCTCTCTTGAGCTGCAGAGAACAGCACTGAATTAGAACTGAAGCACTCTAAAAGTTACTAACCACTTTATAAAGGTACAATACCCATCTAAGAAACTCTTTTTGATGTAAGTAAAGAAGAGAAAAATGAAGTCTGCCCAGTGTCAGAAGGTCATCACCACATGCAGCTGGGGCTGAAATCCTCACCTCTAACTCAGGAACATTCATCAGTCACCAACTTCTGAATTGCTTCAGCACATGAAGGCAGTGATTTAAATACTTCTCTCCAAATAAATGACATGTCACGTGACATCTTCCAAAGGCTGTTTTTCTAAACTTTTATTCAATTGTCAGACTTAGCATTTTTCTTGAAAAAATAGCAGTGTCCATTCTGACCATGATCAACCACTTGCCCAGTAACAAAAGAAGCTGGTGTTAAAAGGGTTGTAGCTGAAGTACTGGTACTACTTCACGTCCATTTAATTGACTTCTTAATGCAGAACTCATTTCAGAGCAAGAGGGAGAGACAGGAACAAGAACATTTTTGCCAAGCAAAAACTGACAGGTGGGAACTGACTGGAGAAACTTCTGTAGTTAGTTATGAGAGAATTCTGAATTTTTCCAAGGGTATTTTGGGTCAGCATCTAAGTTACAAAATCAGGAAAACTCCCAGACAACAGCCAAAAGACAGTGAAGTTCCTCAATAAGAAAGAAAACAAGATGAAGTGTATAGCTGAAGTGTCAAAATCATCAGATCAATGCTGAGCTGAAACGCATAAAAGAGGCATGAAATAGTAAGAAAGCTAAAAATAACTTGTGTTGCTTCAGACGGAGGACCTGAGTCCTTCCTCTTTTTCCAGCAGAAGAGTAAAAAAATGCTTTGAAATCTTGCCATGCCTATCACTGCTGACTCAAGGGCATCACACATCAATCTGTATCATAAAAAATAGGCTAACAGCTCCCACAAAGAAAATAGTATCTGTGTTATCAGGAAAGAGAGAAAAAAGAAACAAAATAAAAACTAAAGAAGAAAGAAGGAATGTGGCTATCCACTTCTTGCTTATGCTAAGCCAAACAGTTCTTCTTAATTTGTGCATACTACTGTATCTCCCAAGAGACACAGCTTTGCTCTATTGTTCTGCAATTTAACTGAAAAACCATCAGACCTCATAAAGGGAAGTTTGTGGAGGTTGTTGGAGAAGAAAACTAGAATACATCACACTACAGAATACATGTGCTACCTCATTTCAGGTACTTTCCTGTACCTTGGGGAAAATTCAGAACAACTACAAGGGAAAACAATTTTCATGGACAACTGATCTTTTGTATTTCATTACAGCATTTTAACCTAAATAGACTTGTAAGTCTAGACATTATCTGAGTCAAAACATGCTATTTTAATGAAAAAATACAGCACATAGAATAATTTTAGCATCACAAAAATCCTAATTGTATGAATTCATAAAAAATACATAAGGAAAAATAAAACACACACTTAAGAGAACTTGGTCCTTTTGCAATTGTGATGCTCTGAGTGTACCACATTACTCGTAGCTGTAGTGTATAGCAGGATAATCATCATCGAAGGATCAAGTCTGTAAATTGTTGAATTTATACCACAGAGTTTTTACAAGATAGCTTGGCAACTTCCCTTGAAGTATGAGTAACTTTAAAATATGACATACATTTGTATTGCCCAAGGTCTATTCCCATGCAATAGAAGTGACTTCAGCAGTAATGAGCAGAGTGACCTCTAATCAACCAAATTTGTCCTGCTCTCAGAATACCACATAAATCAGTTACTGAGAAGTTGCCAAAGTCTTAATAAGTGCTTGAAAGCTCTTCCTAGATGGAAGTAACTGAATTAAACTTAGGAAGTTTTTGGATACCAGTGTCCAAACTCCAAATACTATATAACCATGTAATGTTCACCCAAAACCAGGTGGGTTTATTACTGATGTCTGTAAAATGCACTCCCAGACTCTTAATGTTATTTTACACAAAACAATCTCCCCATCTTTCCAAATATTGTGCATTATGGATAAATCAAGGCCTTTTCTAATCAACCTACATATCTCGCTTCACTCACATGAGAAATCTTGCATGAAATTTTCTCTTCACACTGGAAATGCTATAAGGAAGTTACTGGCAAATGCCAGCATCCACCCAACATGGATGAATTCCTTGAGTTCCCTATAACTGACAAATGTTAAGTCTGACAACTTTTATTTATTCTTCTCAAACAGCAACTCTTTGCCACCATTGACAGCTTAAGCAGCTACTTCCCCATCCTTCATACTGTGTTGTGCTGGAGATTTATTTTTGGCTGGGTCTGTTTCCCAAACCCATTCACGTCATGTCCACACAGACACGCATACCAATGCAATGGCAGGATGTGAGGGAGAAACGCCATCAGACCATGGCAAACACTGCATCTGAATCTCGCTGTGCAGGAGGCATCTCTACCCTCACCTGTGTGCAAAGGCAGCCCAGACAGATTTGTTTCTCAGGGTTCACTGTAGCCACTGAAGTGCCAGTTGCAGCACAATAATAAAAGCAGCAGACCACGATGAGACTTCAATCATGGTAATAACCAGGCCAAGAAACGTTTCAGGATTTTTTTGCTGCTCTCTGTGGGTACATCATAATTAGCTGGTTATTTGTGGTGGAGCTGCAAATATATCATTAATCTTTAAATAAAATACGCACATTGCACAATTTCCCAGAGGAAAAGGAAAGGGTTTGATTTTGAACTTGTGAGGGTTAATACAGTACAGCAGCTTGAAAATTCTGTTCTTGCTAGGTGCTGTCAGCAATGTGAATGGTCAGAATACACAGGTGAAAATTCCCTCATCTTTGTATCTCTCAATGGATCTAAATGAATACAAAAATATATTCAAGATACATAGACACAAAAACCATTGCAAGAACAACAGAAGATGAAGCAGCATTTTCAGAAAAAGGGAAAAGCTTGAAAGGAAAGATCATATATACACATTAGAAAATATATATTTAAGGAAGCTATGCTGGAGAGCTTCAACCTAATTAGTTATTTCTTCTAGAATTAGACAATTTCACTGATGCAACATAACTTTTGGGATACAAATCACATACAAGTACCATATAACTCACCGTACTTCAAATATTTTATTTACCATTAAAATAATGCACATGCAGAATATGCAGTTTTGTCCATTACTAAGAAACTGCCAAATGTACTTAGACACTTTGGAAAAATAAAGAGAAAAAATGTAATGTAAATTAAGTTGAAAATGGAAGAGTTTAAAACCATGATGTTACTGTCTTCTGCTTCCTCTACAAGAGATTTTTCAACACTGAATTTCAAACAATGCCTTGTAACTCCTAAAATATGCTGTTCTGGAAAATGATTGATGTTTCCAGTTACATTCCCATTGTTCAAACTCAATCTAATTAACTGCATTTTGATTTTTCATAAACATATACAAAAGTACATTTTTGCACATTTGAATTCTGACTTGCTTGGCATTGCAAGTATTTTTTACAAAACAAGTTTCCGATATATTTAAAATACAGCTGCGTTCACAGCCAGAAGCTATGCTACACCAATGAAAACACATTGCACTGGTAGCCTTCATAGACCAAAGTGACTGAATAGAATTATTTGAAATACAACTCCTTCCAGAGGTTATTAACATTGCGTGCCTTTTTTTTTTTTTTTTAAACTGGAGAGACTGGGAGGAGAAGACTTTACAGTGTTCTCCCTCCATTCCAACTGGGCAGGAAAAAATTGCCTTTCTGATTTAAGCAGGAAAAAAATTATGCTGATGCTTCCTCTGAAATCTGAACAGGATTATTTTTAAGTGTTTACATTAATTACATGGCAACCTGCATTTTTTGGGTGGTGAATAAAAGAGGAAAAGCATTTGTTTCCCATAGAAACAACTGCCTGTCAAACAAAGCATAAAAAGACAAAAGGCAGAAACACTGTTTCAGCTTGAATGCCTTAATGTCACCATTTGTCATGCAGCACTTCCTCAGAAAACCCCGAAGTACAGTTAACTCTGCTCCTCTTTACACCGTGCACTTTCTCCGTTGGTACAGGATTAAAATGTGCCCAGCCTGACGATGAAACAGCAGAGCCATCGCACATTGTTATGCAACTCACTGTCTGCAAGGGTGGCTCGTAGCTCCTTCTTTATTCAGCAAGTGCCAAGTGCATGTTTAATCAATGTCACAGCTCACCACAGTGTGCAACTAAAGCCACTGTCATTCCTCTCTTCAGATTTGCCTGGCTGAGTTATGCAATGCTCCGAAGAATACCTTGGAATTCTTTCCAGAGGCTCTGAATGCAGGTGTGTGACAGCGTTCACACTACTGCCAGCAAAGCAGACCTCTTTTCATCCTTTTTCAGGCTGGACTAAAATTACAGAGTGTGACTGCACGTAGTTCGCTGCATTTGGAATTACAGCATGTCAACGTGAGAAAGCCTCTTCAGACGGCTGCCACAAAGAGTAAATCAACGGCTGACTGTTTCTGAAGTCTTAATAAATAACTAAGTATAACTGAATAAAACCAGGAGCTGTTTGTATTTTTTTTTAAGACAAAACAGAACAGCATGCATTTTGTTGCTCTGCAGCAGCTAAGGAAAAAAAGCCTCAATTTTAATGAGAATTAGTCAACAGTGAGGATCATTATGAGAAAGAGCTTTACTGGTTTTTGGACTGCACTTGCTTTAGTGGATTACTGAGAAAAAACACTAGTCATTTGGAAGAGTCTGCAACATTATTATCCTCACTGATAAACTTCTTCATCAAGAAACTGTTCGTGCTCCTATCTGGTCTGAGAGAGGAGAGCAGCCCCTTCATGAAGATAAAAGCCTGGCTTGCCACTGAATCGACAAGTAAGAAGCATGTCTGATGACATTTTATTCCTGATGCAATGTAGGGTAAGAAATACCATTTTCTCTTAACCTTTCTGTAAGATATGCTCTGAGCTGATGACATTAATTAGACTCACAGCAGAAATACGTTAATCTCTAATGAGTAAAGCCATTTTAGCAGGAGAGAAAGATGCTATTGCACTATAAAATGATTGTATCTCTTCAGTAAATTGGAGTGATCTGAACTAGTAGAAATCCCCATCAAATTTCTGATCAATAAAGCTTAAACAGCATAGCAGATTACATACAAGATCAACATCCCAGATGCCAATGAACATAATTTTACAGGGAATATGTTTCTACGGAATATTTGACTGTAACTTAAGAGTACAACAGCAGCTAAATAACAGAAATGACCTGTCAACCTCACTTCTGCAACAAAAAAAAAAGATAAATCATATATGCATCTGTAAATATCTACTCGAAGTCTTACATTGCACAGAATGTTGCTACTACAAAAGTACTACTGTCGCATACTGCAATAATCAGCATATATAACCACCTTTATATTTGAAGAGACAGACATTTTCTGTTAAATGCTTACTGTTGCATGGATGTCCAAAAGCTGATCTATCAAACATGAAAAAGGATAAGATCTCACTTGTAATTGCATACTTGGGGCTCACTGGTGAAAAACAACTGTGATACTGTGTTAAGAAGGCATATTTTCCATGCCTGAAAATAGCAGGCATGAGTATTTTCAACTGTTTTTGCTATGTGGTAGTGAAATATTTAAGAAAAGCTGAAAATTAATATAACCTCCCCAGGCATTGCAGAGTATCTGACAATGCTCACATACTGTCTTTCACCAGTATCATTTTTGTAGGGAAACAAATTAGCTGGCTAGATTTTAAATGTCTTTCGTAATAAAGCATATTAACTGGCTTGAGGCACCAAGGTATTTTTCACTCCTATCAAATCTGCATCTACAGAACATTTTTTTTAACATGGACATGTTCATACAAAAAGAAAACAAAAGACAAATACAACTCAATAAACATGGGATTAAGAAATGTTGTATGAAGAACTACAGGACTGTTTCCAAAAAAGATCAAAGCTTCCATGTTTGTCAGACCAGATTTACCATTTGCTTTCTTTTTTCTAGCTAGCTGCCAGAATACTGGTGAAGGTATTTGCAGGAAAAATGGGGACCTCTGCCATCACAACATTGGAAGATGTAAAAAGGCAAGAGGAGAAAGAAGAAAAAGAAGAATCTATTTTAGCACTGCTTGGAATTATTGGAACTGTGCTCAATTTATTTGTTATTGTTTTTGTGTACATCTACACTACACTTTGATGACATTTTTGAAAATCAGTTGTACAGCACAAAGTGCAAAGACCTGCAATGGTAAGGATGATTTCTGAATTCAAAGCAAAAAACCCACTACTCTCTGAAAAGAGTATCAGAAACATTCCAGAGTGAAGTGTCTGGCTAAGGGTGCTGCATCAATGACTGCAAAGTGTACCTTTGAGCCCAGCTAGGGTGCTAAATTACGTAAATGAAGGCAGATCAAATACAACTTCTCGTTGGTAACAGACGAAATCTGAATAGCAGGATCAGAGATGGCACTGTTTTAGTGCCAGAAAACATGCAAGACAGAAAGGTAGGAAAACACTGAAAATAATCAGAACATAGAAAGAGATAAACTAAATATATAAGTAACTATAACCAAGTTCCATGCTTCCTATGGTTTTGTGCAGTACGTCTCTTCATAGCTGAGACCAGAAAACAGGCAAAAAGGTTTTTTATTTTTAGGCCACCATAATTTAGGATTATAACTTACACTAATGTATAATAAGTGTGGAAACAGGAACACTGTTATACTAGAAGTTGTATTATTATAAATAAAATTTTAACTATTGACTATACTCTGCAGCATTTTTGTTAGTCTTGTGGAAAGCTGAAAAAGGTTAGATTTTCTTGCCTTTACTAAATCTGTATTTGAAATCATCATGCTATACTGACAATGTACTTTTCTAATTAAAAATACTTCAAAGTTGTGTGAAAATATAAAGAATAATTTTAGTACTTCTTTTAAGACATATTAATAATTCCAATGACACATTAATACATATTCTCTAAATGAAAAAAAACTTAAATTACATTTTCTATATCACCATTTTTAGAATGTGTTTGACAGTAGCCAAATACAATTCTCCTGTTTTCACCCTGATGCTTATTTTCAAGTAAAACACATCATGCAAGGATTCACACAGTGTTGCATGTAAAACAGGTTTAACCTTTGTCCAGAAGACTGTACTCTCCCTTTCTGGACCAGGTTCTAAAGAAATGTTCCCTTTTTGCACTGTCTATGATTGAGAATAGCAACTCTTAGGCATACTTCACAGAACATACCATTTGACTACTGAAATTAGTGAAACTAATTCCACATATTTAATTACATCTACATATGCCTTTAAACTAGATCCAAAGCTGCAGACAGTCTGAGACCATGGAAGCTTTTGTATACATGAATGTATCTCACATGTACCTTATAATGAAAATTACTTTTGAGAGCTTAGGATTAAAAACCCATTAACCAAATAACATGAAAAAAAATAAAAATAAACTGATTTTAATAAATACTTTTCTTACTATTACCTGTGCCACAGCGGAACAATAGGGCAGCTGCAATTCTGAATATCAGCTCAATTTCTTCTAGGCTACAAATCTACATCCAGTCCCTCCATAAAATGACACATGAAGGAATACATCCCTTATATAGGTGATAGCTTATTAGTATACAGAATTTGGTAACTGCTAAACCAACTGAGCCTTTGGAAGTCATTTTGAAACCAGTACATGCATAGAATAAGATCAGGGACCTAGAAGAGAATGAATTTGGCAATGATATTTCAGTCTGTTGCAGACTGTAACACTGATTTATGGACAAATGAGGTGGAAGATGGTATATTCTGGTTTTGCAACTCTGAGTCAATACTGGCTCAACTAGAAGAAATGATAAACAGAGCTGAGGCTGCATTGGAAGGAAGCACATGCGGACAAGAAAATTTATTCACCAGCCACAGTCCTCAGCAAGTCTCTATTAAATGCATACTTATTTTCAGTATATGAAGCACCAAAGCATTCTGTAAAATTAAGCTACATTCTAGAGGACTACTGCAGGTTACTAATGTTTATTTACGACTACAGAACAGATATTACCATTATTAATTTTTTCAATGTACTTCTTGTATCTACATACTTATGGATATTATTGCATTTAATCTCATAATACCAGGATACTTGAGATGGGTCTCTGAAACAAAAGATTACAAGAACCTGAAAAGTGAAATTCAGGTAGAAATTACTGCTGTTTATTTTGATCCTGAAGTTATTTAAAACTTGTCAATTCTGTGAAATAAATAAACAGTTTTACTTCGTATCATTTCAGTGCACAGCTCGCTTCTCAAAATCGTGATTCAACTAGTACATCAGCATTACAGTGAAATACTGCACCTTTTTTTTGGTAAGCTCTCCAACAGCAAAATAGACAAAAACCAATCGCAAAATTATAATCCAATGTGGCAAAGGGTCAGCATGATTCTTTTACCAATGAATGAGCTCATTAACATTAATGAAGGCTAGGAGAATTTTTAATTTCAGTAATTATATGCTGTCTATCTAAATTGCCACTGTACTTCTGATTTCATTTATAGCAAAGGCTTTGACCCTTGGAGGGAAGTCACAGGGTAACATTATAATTAGACTGCCTCAGCATACAAGTTACGTTTTGTTTTAAAACAGCAACTTGATGTTCTTTCTTAACAGGTAATACCTGTGGGCTATACTCATGTAGACCTCAGTCTAACTTTAGTTAAATGAGCTCTAATAAACAGCTTTGGTACTTACACATTTGAACCAATATATGCTTAAGAATTTCACCAACAGAAAATATATTAATAGCAACTACCTCTCATTATACACAGCAAAAAGTCAAGAGTCTAGGGAAAAGCAGAGTTGCATGATGATTCAAAAGCAGAGTTGTATGATGATTCAACATTTACACTGCAGCAGTACTGTCACACCTTCAGTGATGGATGAATAAAGAGTTCAGTGTACCTGCCTCAGAGTACTCAACTTACTCAGTTCGATGGGACTGGACTACCTGGCAGAAAGTAAAACACCACCATGTAATGCCTTGTGAGTAAGTACGATCGCTAGGAAAGAAATACTCTTGTCTTCAGCAGACCAATTAGTGTAGTTCATGGTCTGAGGCCTGAACAGTATGACTTCGATGGAGTCAACTAACAAAGGTATATCAAAGGAGGCAGAAAAAAGAATGCAGCACATTTACATTCAACAGATTTGTGCACTGTACTTATTAGATGAAGTTCACAATGAGATATCTGGCAGCAGGATAAAGCAGCACAATGTTAACGAATCCACAAGTCCATTGTGCGGTAGTACTTGGTAAACTATGAAAGGTGCATTGGAAGCAAATAATGGACTTTTATCAAGTGGAGGATGCTGGTCAGTAAAGATAATGTTTTAGGAAAGCCCTCCCACAGAAATGCATCATCTCTTCTCAGCAGTCAAACACAAGGAAGACTAAGCTCATATAACACTACAAGCTATGCTGACGACATCACACTGTGTCTTTGTCCACCAAAGAAGAAAAGGTGCCTAAGAAAGGCAATGCAAGAAAACCCCAGCTAAAATTACAGTATCATCATCTTCCTGTAAGCCTGGAAATTCAAACAAGGAGAATTCAAGCAGAATTCTGCAACTTGCTATGAAGTCCGTTTTCCAAGGAAAAGGTGATAACAAACCTCTTGACATTTGGCTTTAGTTTAAGGACAAACCAGTACAAAATGGTATTTTTTACCATGAAGAGTCTACCTAATATTGTGGTATTGACAAACCCCAACTTCACTTGGCTTCTAACTGTTCAAGCCCATTAAAAAATAAGCAGTTCCTGCCCTGTTCTAAAAGTCACTTGATTTTCCTTCTGTTTCATGATTCCTTTCCAATGTATTGTCTCTATAAAATTTTGTTAGCTACAAAGACAATTATAAATAGTGCTTTCTTCTCTCCCACTTGCAAATACTAGCTTGTACTAGTTTCCAAAATTTATCAGTCAAATAACTCTTACTTGTATCAGCAAAATCTAGATCTTCAAGGTAGTCATGTATGGTGACACATTTGCTAGGAACCTCTTGTTGTACAGTGAAAATTTTAATGCTGTGCATTTTGTTCAAGAATTGTTCACATATTTGAAAGAGTCCCTAAATTCCTTCAAATGAAACATGCTGTATACAAGACAATACATGACAGGTTTTGGTGTGAAATGTGCATATATGCGTGGTAATGAATACATGCTTGATGATTCATGATACAGAAGTTAAAAAGTACATCAATTTTACGAATGTAAATATGAGTTAAGTATTAGGAACAAACTTAGGTATAATAAAAAAACTCACTGTGTGGCAGAAATAAACTATTTTAATTTACAAAATGAAAGATAATAAAAGCCACAGCAATGCCAGAACAAGACATGAAACAAATGCCAAAAAATGATCAAGGAATGGTGAGGATTACAGCAGCTATTGCCTCTTATGATGAGAGCTATCTTGCATACTAAGGAAAGTTCTTCAAAGACATATAAACCTTCCTTCTCTACAAGAAAAAAGCAATTATAGAAATTAATTGGAATGGTCAGTTCACAATTTTCAAGGACTTCACAATCACCTCACCTTGATGCAGATGAAGCTGCAGAACGTATCAGAGCAATTTGGCTTGTACTGATCTGGTTCAAGGTGACGTTTCTAAAGGAATGTTATGTGAGCATTGCTTGTCTGATCAATATTCTTTTTATCTAGGACTATATAGATAACAATCTAGTTCATATATGTTCTGGGCAAATTAAGCAGGATGCCAAAATAAATTTAAGCAACAAAAAACCTAGATAGATTTACAACTGGGACAGAGACCAATACGCCAAAAGAGCTTTGTAAGCTGGATGTGCCAGACCTGTAGCTAACTGAACATGTGTAAGCAAAATACAAAATTCACATCAATACCAGAGTACTTACTGTCTTATATATTACCACAGTTACCAGCCTACTGTGCAATGAAAGGAAAGAGCATGCCTGCAGCATCACTGCACATATTTCTTTATCAAAACTTTTTTTCCCCTTCATTTTGTGTATGGTAGATGCACACAGATAAGTGAAGATCATTGTTATTCCAACAATTGCAATGAAACCTAAAATCTGGAAGAATACCTTCAGCAAAAAGTAACCTTCAGCTGGTCCCACTAGTACCCATTTAAATCTGAGAAAGTTACAGAGCTGCTAAAATTTGCTAATTTCTGTCACTTGTGCTAGGTACATCTTGTTCCTGCTTGGGTGCCAGAACCCAGGAACATTCTGTTAGGATTCTATATGCAGTATCCTAATTTCTCAGACCAGCATGTTGATTTCTATTAGGAAAAGCTCAAATCTGTTCTACTACATTACATTAGACTTCTAAAAATTTTTTTAAGATTTAAAAACATAAAATAAAAATAGTAGTAATAATAAAAAAGTAATCTCTGTATTTAAAATGTTTGAACTATAAACACATTAAAAGTAATTTTTTCAGTCCTACGAGCACTGTACTAGAGCCTAGCATTGCTTCAGAGCTTCTCAAACTGCCTCTCTAGT
This sequence comes from Certhia americana, assembly GCA_018697195.1. Lineage (NCBI taxonomy): Eukaryota > Metazoa > Chordata > Aves > Passeriformes > Certhiidae > Certhia > Certhia americana. The sequence continues at coordinate 76,445,037 of CM031859.1, forward strand.
GTTAGCTGTCTCCTGACAGTGTCAGTGACACCACGAGCTCCAGACACTGTTGCCCTATCACATGTAACTTGCACTCATTAATGTGAAAATTATCTGTCTGCCTTTCAGCTGAACAGTAATTATTGCACTGGAATTATACCTTGTTGTCACTAATACAAACTGTTTTCAGGGGCTCCTTCCCAACTAAATGCATCTGGCTCAAATATTAACAAAGAGAAGACATTCTTTCCAGAAGCCATCCTTTTTGAACATTTCCTTTTCATACTGCTATCCTACTGTGCTTCCAAAGATGAGCTTGATTGATGCAAGCCTGCAAAGTTTTTGTTTTTAAATTTGAGAGAATACTGTTAATTATAGCATTATACAGATTTTTGAACAAGTACATCAGGAAACATTCATATTGCTTGGATCAATCAAAGGATAACAACCCTCAGATTTTACAGTTCTAAGATTCAATAGACATAATCCCATTCTGTGTGAACTTCTAAATGAAGAGTAGTCTTAATTTTTCACAGAAAAGCAGTGTTTTGCTTTGCTTTAATACAGCTTAACTGCTACATTATTCACTCTTTCCCAATTGTTAATGCATAGGCACAACATTTCAACACCTCCTGCCAACCACAAACAGCAGTAGTTCTGCAGTGGAAAACATATCTAAAATGAACACGTCTCACCAAAACTTAGCCTTTTCTTTGTACTTTGAGAAAACAAATGGTCCCTGAAAGCCAAACCAGTCTGAACTTCTCACCACCAGCCACATATCTCATCTCTTCTATCAGTATCTGACTGTTCTTCCCCAGTTAAAGGTGACTTACACAGAGAGATACATTCTTCTGTTGAAAACAGCAAAAAGCAATTTCAGCAGCTGTGATTCATCTGTAACTCAGGACCAACTGCTACATCCTTTAGATTACATGGCATTTTTGCCAGGCTTTTTAATGACTCTTCCTCAACAAAGAAGAATTTATGAGTATCTGTTAAAAAGACTACTTTATTCTTTTACCTTATCCTTTCCTACATGGTTTTACATTGTATTTTCAATTGCAATAACAAGCTTGATCTATCATTAGTTCATTTTCCTCACTGCAATATGTGCGAAACAGAACCAACAAATTCATTGCAAAATTAAAGTGAGGTGTCAAACTGTAGACTAGCAAGTGAAAGATTTTTAGTTTTACTATAAGACCCAGCAGACTTATTGAACTAGTTTCATTCCATACATGATTATGTAGTGCCCTAATCAGTACAAACTAAAAAGGCCACATTCTTGTTTCAGTCCTAAGTAGCTTTGCAAAAACTTAAGGAAGGGATGATTTCTCTTTTACCTCTAATATAAAATATATGCTGTAATTCATGGAGCTATGACATTGTTCCATGAATTCACATCACCACACCCTCCAACTGGCATCCCAAAGAACTGCAGTAATGTGACAAAGACATTTATCAGTTGCTCCAAAAATAGGGCAGGCAAATTAAGCTTCCAAACCAAATTAGTCAGATTTGGAACAACTCCTCCAGATACTTCAGGATTAAATCCATCTTTAAAAACAAAGTAGCTTAATAAAAATTCAACCTAAGGCTCATCTCCATACTAACGCCTGTCATCTAGTGAGACTGAATATAAATCACAAACCCAGTCTGCTAATTTTGTCATTAGTTCCGCACAGGCATTTGCTTAATTCATACTGCTTCACACCACCTTATAAAACTGAAATGGTTTCACCAGCAAGGAACAACATACAAAATTAAAAGTATCAAAGCATTTTTGTTTTAAAATTATGAGCAGAAATCTGGTGAACTCATACAAGTCATTTGTTTATGTTCTAAAAAATTCAACAATTTTGTTGTTCCCTTATATTTGAAATATTTTATAGTTCTGGCAATAGGCTTATTTTTGTACTTCCTAAATAAAGCAAAAAAGCTTTGACTGAAGTAGAATTGCCCTACTATGTGCAACATTTACCAAATTCAGGCATGCATTTCCCTCAATTTTCTTTAAAATTAACATTTTTCTTCACAGTGAGTTGCATGGTCTTGTATAAGGTACCCCTTTCTTCTGTGTATCCTCTGTAGAAGAACTAACATGTAAACCTTTTGGAAGAAAGTACCATTTTCCAGTTTGTTTCAACAGCTGAAGAACTGAACTTCATATTTAAAGAGGTACTGCAACAAACATGAGCATTTCAACAGGATTCTGTCTGATGATGCTGTTTTATTTTGTTTTCTAAGGCTAAAGTGAATGTTCCACTTGTAAAATTGTAAACTGGCAAGTGTACTGAAACTAGCAAGAACCACCTGTTGTTTCTGATTGCAAAAACTGATTTGACAGAAGTAAGCCAGCTTTGATTTTGAAGGAGGCAAGGACACGTTACCTGAGTCGTTGCGGAGGTACGATGACATTGCTGGGATGAGACAAGACTGACTGAGCAGCTCTAGGAGAACGGATGGAAGAGCGCTGCTGTTTTGACCTCTCCCCTCCTGGCTTGTCTGAGTCTCTTCACTTGATGTACTCCCTGCAGGATTTATGTAACTGGCAAGCACCTGAAATACACCAAAGTATTTAATCAAAACTGATTTATTTCATTCAAAAGAACTTTGACTTTCCTTAAGATAGATGACCTAACAGTTCACTGTTTTGTGAATTCACTTCTGATATTTATTTCAGCAGGCCCAAAGATGTTTCAGAAGAATTTCTATACAGTTATTAGATTATTCAAACTTTTGGCTAATGATAAAATTAAATGATTATAATTCTGAATTATTTTAGGAGATAAATTAATATGAATTTTGACAACCTGTTGGAGTTACTCAAAGCAAGAGTTTGCCAGCTCAGACCATTGAGACCCGTAGCTAACCAAGAACACCAAGTACACCAACTAGAAGTAGGACCTTTCCTTTTTTCAACTGTAAATGCTTCAGATATTTTTGTAACTTCCTTTGGGATGGGACTTCAGGGTTTACAGATGAAACACTAAATTATGGTGAGCACAACAGTTACCTGGAGGAACAGCTACTCATGAGCACAGCTCTTAGGTGAATAAACAAAGAGTTCCCTTCCCCTTGGCAATGGTGGGAAGGTACCTCCTGGCTGCACACCTGCCTGTCCCAAGGGGAGCTGTGGCTGAAATCACAGGCTCTTACTGTGTGTTGTAGACATAAGGTTTCCATGGGTCTGATTTGTGCAGCTGTACTCGCAAACTAAGTAACTTTGAGGTTTGTATTGCTTGAAGTCCCAGGGACTCTATTCACCTTTTCAGCCTCTTTACTTCAATTTTCACTCTCTCTTCTAACCCCCTTACCCATGGTATTTTGATGCAGCATCTTATTAGCACTCTGTACAACAGAATTTTTCTAAACCTTTCCAGAGCAGGGACTAAAGAATGTCTGCTGTACAACTGAGTGACATGTTCAGCAAAATGCTACTTCCTTCAACTGCTGAGTGTCCTAAGCAAATGCCTCCTTACTTCATGACTTAATCACATTCATAGCTAAACCTCTCCCTGACAGCTTTTGTGCCTGGAAGCTTTGCTGAGAGTAATTTAGGTGGTTTTCCTCTTTCTTGCATAGAAAAATGTTTTCAGATTTTGTTTATTGTACTTTTGCAATGGATATGATTGTGCCATGTAATCTTTAGTGGCTAAAATAACTGAGCATCAAAATGATATCTTCATCAGGGACATTTTCAAAATTTCATCTCCTTTATGCTCTAACCCCAGCAGGTTAGCTAATGCTTCTGAATTGAGGGTTCTGTAAATTAAACTTTTGATGACTAGATAGAATCTCATATTACCTACATTGATCCAAGGTAACAGAGATTGGTTGGATTTCATAGGGGACTGAAAAGCCTGATTATGCAGGATCTTCTCCTTTGGCATTTAGAAGAAATCAGAATTTTACTAAGATCTAGATGTTTATTGGAGAACTACTACTGTCACGTAATTGATATATTCAAGATTTTCTAGTATGTATGAGGGAGATTTTGTTATATTGCCATAACACATTCATGGAAACCACTATCAACTATGGGCACTTCCTTAGAGTGAAAGTACGCAAGAAATGAATAGGTAACGCTGTTTGGCACACAAAAAAAAGTGCCTATTCCTGTATGCTTTTCCTTCAATGGACAGTCCTTCCTTTTGACTTAGTGCAGTGCTTTTGACAGAGGTATGTGACAGCTCGAGAGATATGCCCTGGAACACCTCCTCGCTCACTTTCTCTTCAGAATTCACACCCAGGTCTTTTATGCAGCAGCCTAGTGACATCTGAAAACATCTTTGCTCAAAATATGATCTATGTAATTTTCCACTGAGACTGTTGTTTGCAAATAATTTTATCCCAAAATATTGTGATTACTCTACTGTGTGACTGACAAAACTCCAGTTTTACTATGCATGTTTTAAGTGCCTCTGAATCAAAATTTCATCATTACACACCTGTAGAAGGCAGGTCACATGCTCCTCTTCTAGCCTTTGCTTAGTCAAGGCTTGTTCAACATCCCATCCTGAAGCTGTAGAGCCTGTTCCAAAGCCTGTACCCTTAGCCCAGTACAACTGCTGTTCCTCTGTTGATGCAGTATTGTGTGTACTTGACACCTGCGGCTAAGTTTTAAAAGAAAAAAAAAAAGAATAAAAAAAGAAAATCACAATTATTTCATGATTTCATCTTAGTAGCACTATGTTTAAAAAGCCTTTGCTATGCAAAAGAATGTAATCCCAGTTTATTAACTTTCTAAAGATATCATCAGGATCCAGTGAAATTCAAAGCTTTCCACAGGAAAGACTGTCACTTTTATGGAGAATTCTAGTAAAGGTCACCAGTAAAGTGTTAAAAGTAGTTCTTCAATTTGACCAGTACTATAAGCCCTTTATTATTCTCTTTTAAGATACTATCACTGCTTAAATGATCAGAGGTGTTAAAATGCTACTTAATATCATTCTAAACATCACAGCTCTGTAATTATTGCTGTTTAGAACCTATTCAAGTCTAATAACACGATGAGATGAAGGGGATGGGAGTGGAAATGTTATCAAGAGAACAGAATTGAAAAGTTAAGATGCTCAAGTTATTTGTTGATTTTGAATAAATGCTCCAAAATAGCAAGAGGAGTAAGTTACACGTACAGCTCTGACACGTGATCTCCAAGTCACTAAAATACACACAACCTCTTCTCTAGGCAAGAGCAAGGAAGTTATTCATCCTTAAAATTTTTTGAGAGCACATTTTTCCTACAGTGCTTGTACAGCTTTTAACAATGGTCTGCCTCAGTGATTTTAGTAATGTAACTCCAATATTACACTGCTTAGCCCTCATGAAGTACTGTGGAAGTATTTACACTAATTTTTTAATTTTAGCAGGTCATTGGTGAAAAGGATGCAGAAAAAACTCTGATAAGCATTTTTTAACTGATGTTTTCCTATTTACATATTTAGCGCCCTAAACAAGTGACCTGCTACTTTCATTACTCAGTGACAATCAGCTGGAAACCACATCCTGCAATATTTGTTTCATGGCTCCAAAAAGTTTCATTTTCTGTTCACATCTTCAGATCTTTGACTTTGTTAAAGATTGCATACGAAAGAAAAGAAATGACGTATGAACAGACTGCAATGGTAAGAGATATTATCACCTGTGAAGTATCATACCAACAGTAGTCTGGAATCATTTTTTAACTTTTACACTGGGAATGCAATGTGTCTTGGTGATGAAACAGCTGTGTGGTTATTATCATGTAGAAATTACTCATTACATCACTCATGAACATGTTGTGCCTTTAACACTTGAGAGGACTGTCATGAGCACTGAATTAAAGCACTTAAGGGAGAGCCAGGCCCCAGAAATACAAGCCTCAGTGCAGACCTGATGGATCTTCAGTTTCAAGTTGCCATTTATCACTTGATAGATATGAATTATGAGAAAGCAAGCTATTTAAGGGGTCATGGTAGCACTGAAGCAGAAATAAGAATTAATGATTGCCCTTTCCCTCCAAACATGCAAAAACGTTAAGGTGCTAATGTGTCAGCAGCCTGATGTCCTATTAGAAGTAGAACCTCTCAGCTTCCCCTTGAATTTGATTAGCCATTAAGGTGAATTACACTCTCTTGCTTGCTCAACCCTTCATCAATATCAGAGCTGCTAAAATATGGACAGCTCTATATTTTGCAGGTACTAATCCATATTCAACCACCAGGAACTGTTTCATGCAAGCCTCTACCAAAACAATGCTAAAGAGGGCAAGTCATTAATGTTTTTTTAAAACACTTCTACTCATACATTATGCAGAAATTGGTAACTTAAAGTCCTGGAAACAAAACCAGAATATACATTTTCTAAATACAAGGTGGTATAACACAGGAAATACCCTGGAAAACAGTCAAATTTTGGAGGTTAATTTGGGATCTTGAATACTATGGAAAATTTTTGTCTTTAGATCTTATTTAAATATCAGTACAAAGATTGAAACAAAAATCACTGCATTAATTCATTAATTTCACAGCTCATTTATATTTGTGAAGCATTTGAAAGGAAATAGTTTGTAACCAGGAGTTTAGATGATGAATGTTAAATAAGGTAATGAGGTCATACATACTATCTAATGGTTACTAAAGAACCATTATTCATTGAGCATTATGCCTCTCCTGCCCTGAAAAAGATGCTCCTGTGAAAGAAACTGATTACACCTTAATGCCTCAAGACAAGCCTTCTTTCTCTGCTTTCATGATTACTACATTTATTTGCAACATGCAGGGACAATTACCTAATCAAGTACTTCACAATTATTTTTAAAGTCTGCAAAAATTAGTCTACAATGTAAGCAATGAGATTTTCTTTTTAAAATTAAAACTTAGTACTTCTGGGCGGTACATACTGTGCTGGTAACCTTACCTCTGCCTGGTTGGGACTTGAGTTGGGCACTCTTGGTGCGTGGTGGCTCAGGGCAGAGAGACAAGCCAGGATAAGATGGATGGCCCCGATCTCCAGTGCCATCCGCCTCAGCAGCACTCCATCGTCAGTGGTCAGCGGGGTCGTGCTGAACAAACTGCGCAACACGTGGAAGGGTAGAGTTGGGAGCACGTTTGCTGAAGGAGACTGCAGGATATGACCTAGGGTGGAGAAGAAAAACATCAAACCCACATTTTCTTTCAGCAGTTCAACACAGCCTATTAATCTCTGCAACAGTTTATAAACACACAGAAATTTACTAAGGACTTAAGCATTCACATACAGTAAAAGCTATCTTATACTATGTTTCTCTTCAAAGAAAAATTTTATTATGAGGAGAGTGTAGAAGAAAGAATGTTTATTTATTTCATTCATAGATTTGGTAAAGAACAAAACTTTAAAAATCTGATTTGCTGTTTCCAGGGAGAAAACTGGTTTGGCCTCTTTTTTTTCCTTAATACATAAATATTTTTAATCATTCCAAGTACAGCAAGTTAAAGAATGCATGTGATCAGCTGATAATAGCAGCTCAGCTGACAAGCAGCAGTAGTTTACCGTATGTAGGATTCTTTTTTGTATTCATGTGCCTGAAGTGTGAATTAATGCATTGACACAGACAAAGTTTCTATTGAAGTTGAATATATGGTGAAATACTAACAATTTTAATTAGATGAGTTGCATGTATGAATTTTGTGCTACAATAACTTAACATTTTTAACCCCTTAGCATTGATGAGCAAAAATTTTCTTTTAAAAGCCACATTTCAAATAATGGAGTGACCTATTAATGCAACACACTCAGATATGGGAAACTATCTCAATTTTGTTCCTGTATTTAACAATACCTTTCACATTCCTTCCCCATTGCGTACATAAAGAGAGACAATTGACCACTGGAGATGCTTCAAACTGAAAATACTTTAAAATACTAAACTCTGTCCAGAATTTTGCTTCCTAGTTTAAATATTTTACTTTCTCTCTCATTCTTAAGAGTTTATCAGCTATATCATCATCCAGAGATTTAAACAAATGTCTGTATTTGTGTGTGTATGTATCTACATAGATATATACACATGTTAATTCATATCTATTTGGTACACTTTGCAAAGTCAGTAACAAGAAGGAATCAAGTCCTCTGACTGGGATCTTCATAAATAAAATCAGAAACTTCTGGATAACAAGCCCATCTGATAGAATTCCATAACTGCAGGCATAGCAAAACCAAAAAAGAGAAAATCTAAATATTTACACATTATTTATCTTTGCAGACAATTGAACCCATGCTTTAATCTATAAGCCATAGATTTATAATTGCAGCTCTTCATATTATGCAAGAAAGGAATAAGATTCTACATGTGTGAAAAGCTGCATCTCAAACAAGAAAGGAAGATATTAATAGTTTAGAGAGAAAACTAATGTGGGTTACTGTGTACAACTGAACCCACATTTTGTAGGGTTTATTTCAGATGTTTGGCTTAGGGAAAACAGAAATTGGCTATGTAGTCCAATTCAGTCAGTAGAACAAAAGCTAGGAGAAAATGTAATTCCTGTCAACAAATGCATTGGAGAAAGAAGAGCTATTGACCACAAACTGCATGTGAATAAATATAGGCAGAAAATTAAAGCAGCCCCTACCCATCAAGAAAATTATGTTTTGGAATGGTATTCCAATAGCAGTACTGGCTAAACACACACACACACAAAATAAAGCAACCCAAATTCTGAAGGTTTCTTTCTTAAAAAAAAAGAAAAAAAGGGTATAAAAATTGCCTGCAGTACTAAGGGACTGGGACTACTCTAGAAGCTGCATATAGTTCTTCAGTTATTTACCACACAAATTAGGTGGGTGTAAGCAGCTACAATGAATTTTTATTACCCAGTTTATTTTCGTCCTGCATCTAAATACCAGAGAAATAAAAAGATAAGCAGAAGGGAGGGCAAACGACATTCTTGGTTTTCCAGCTGGTCTTAAGAGGTCCATGTTGTACGCCCTCTATAGAGTGCTAAATAGAGACTAACTTCTGATAATTGCAGCCTGGAAAAACCAGCACCCTTTTCAAAAGTCATAATCACAGAATCATGTAGGTTGAAAAAGACCCTTGAGATCATCAAGTTCAACTGCAACCCTGACACTGCTCAAATGCACCACTACACATTACCCAGTGAAAGACAATGCTTTAAACATATGAAAACATATTTCATACATACTCTTCCAGTTTCTCAAAACAGTAAGAAACACAAATATTAGAACTACATACAAAACTGCAGGTTCATTTGCAAAGACACTGACAGCAAATTTTTTTCTGCCTTGTCTGTTGAAGAATATTCCATTTCTCCCTCTGAACTCACACCCATCAAGGTAAAGCTTTTATTTAGGCAATTTAATCACCATAACCTTTATATCTTACTCTCCATTTCTAGAATAATATTATTCAATGGTTTACTCTACATCTGTTGCAGCTTTGCTCTTATCCATATTATTCTGATTTAGCTGCAGAATTATAGGACAATTGCTCAATTAGTTGAGCATTTCCAGCCACTCAGATAATTCTGTCTGAATGCAGTCATCTTGACAGTGTTATTGTAGGTTTTATCAGTGCTCATTTTACAATTACTCTGACATGAGATGAGAACCCTTGAATAGTGATGATTGTGATAAAACTTTACCAAAAAGAATGCAACAGAGACAACAGTTTATCAAAGATGTGTGCAATGAGCTACTGCACAAACCAATTCTAACTTCCTGATAAAAGCAATACAGTGCAAATAAATTTAAGTAAAATGATCTATCTGTGGTCTACAAAGAAAGGTAATAATTACAGCACATACTTCCTTCACCATCATCTGTAACTCCCAACACCAATCTCAACAGACATTGAGCATGTTTCCGTTCTTTTAGCAGCACCTCAGCATAGCCCGGGAGACGGAGAAATAAACCAAAGGCAGCCAAAGAATGTGCAGGTATTGGAGACATAGTCTGGACTGTTGACTTGATTGGTGGAGGTTCTGCAGCAATTGTTTCTGGTGCTTCATACACCAATTCCCCTGATTGTTCAATGGTAACCCATTCAAACTGATCACTGTCCTTCTGTTTTTCCTGTGTGGCTGACGTAACCACTGGAGTGCTCACCTAAACCAACAGAAACAACAAAGAAATTTGGCAGTCATTCAGTTAACCCTAAACAAAAATTCTATTATAGTAAGGATCTAAAAGACATACAATCAATGTAGGACACAACAAAGAAGTCACATGAAATACTCTACCATTTGCAGATGCAAGGACCAAGCTAAATGGCTGAAAAGGGCATACTTGTTGCATTCTCAATACAGTACTAGAAAGTCGTACTTACACAAGCAAGCGAATAAATTTTGCCAACCTAAAATCCTCACTTAAAGTGTGCTGTTTAAATATAGAGGCATAAGAGACACAAATTACTCTGAAGTAAATACAAAGATTAATTTATGTACCATACTGTTAAATAAGAAATGCCCTTTTATTTTTAACATTAAACACTGTAAACATAAGAATTCAATATTCAATTGCACATCACAAAAAGAAGAAAAATTAATCATAATGCCTTTAAAAAATGAAGAATAACTTCAGGTATCTTAGCTGTTTTGTAGCAACTTGTGATCCTTTTGAGCCTTTGATTGATTTGGCAGGCTTTATTACAACTCTAATGGAACAGTCTATTTTGTGACCAGACGACAGTCAAGCATTTTGACGGGAATCAGAGTATAAGCATGTAGTAGCTGTACAGTACCCCAAGACACAATCAAACAATTTAAGTAAAATTATGACACCAAGGTCCCTCTCATAATTAAGCATCACAGAGATTTCAAGCTTTCATGCTTTTCAGATAAACTGATTTCATCATATTTAGAATTTTAGTACTTATCACCAAACTGATCTAAACTGGAAAAGATTAATATGAAAAGCCTTTACAGAAATTATTCAGAATACCAAATTCCAAATTTAAAGTCAAAGCCATGCTTTACTGCATTATTCCGATTACGTTCACATTAGGAGAATCAGAAGTACCAGTGACTTGGAGAAATATAAAAGTAAAATTAAAGAATTAAAGGTCTGGAGAAGTCATCAGTCTTCACTCTGAATTGTCTGTTTGGTATTATTGTATTTAATTTTTTTTTTATGGTTCGCAGAATTCTTATTCTGTATTTGAATCTAAACATATATATCTCGAGCTAAGAAATGGTGAAGAAACCAGTAAGTTCCCAGGACTATAGAAAAAGAAAAAAAAAAGGGAATGAAATTTCTCATGGTCATAAGTTACCTTTCATGTCTTGCAGAATTTCATGTATCAGTTTTCTTTAATACAGAGTACTGTATTATCCCTCTTGGAATTCATAATACAGCAACTGTTTATGTAAATACTTTTCCTTAACTTGTAATTTTGGAACTGCATTGGTACTAGACCTCTAAGGCCTTTGTAGAACTGTTTTCAAAGGATGCATACTAATTATCCACTCACTACAGGGTTCCTACAGTTGCCACAATTTTACAGTTAGGGTACTGAATAGCACCCTTAATTCATGATTAATTCAGTTTCAAAGGGAATAATATTCTTTCCTGTTAGGATTATCAGCCAAAAACTTAAAAAATATAGTCAAATAGAATCCAAATAATTCATAGGTTATTTTTTCCCTTTTTAGCAGTGTGTACTTAGAAAAGCAGCCAAAGGAGTAGTTCCACACTAATGCCACTATTGACACTTTTGAACAGTGCATCTTCTGGAAACACTATCAGTGCATCTAGAAGAATTTTATATATAAAATAATATTTCTTTTCTTCTATTATTTCATAATATAAATATAATTAACATGATACTGCTATTTATAATAATAAAACGACATCTGCTTGGAGAACTGAATTTCACTTAACCATAAAAATATTTATGAGGGTACACTTGCATGAACAATTAAGTGATAATCAAGTATGCCTTTATAGTACATCAGCAACTTTATTTCACTGCACCCACCAGGATATTTTAAGTTAACAGAAGCAGATTGCCTTGGTCCCACAAGGACACGGCTAATCAGGCAGTCTGTGATGTGCACAGGGAAGCAGAGGCAGAGCCAGATGTGGAGTTATGCACTTGCCTATTTTAAAGGAACTTCCCCACACAAATAAGAAGTGAAACTGAACCATAGAAAAATATAAGGAAAATACTGTCCTTAAACAAAAAAAAAAAAAAAACAAAAAACTCTCAGCATGTTTTCCAACATTTTTTTTTTTCTACTCACTTGTTGAATTACATCAGGATACAGCATAGGGAGTCTCTCTGCAATAAGAGCCAACCCACCCATGCCTGCAAAAACTTGCAGTGGAGACTGAATGGGACAGGTTTCAAGAAGTGATTCATCTAGAACTGCATCCATACACTCATCCCCAGGACTGATGGCTTCATCTTCCAGGCAAGGTCCCAGTAAATCTCCATGCTCTACAAAAATACAAATGTAAAAAAAATAATACATATTATCAATACTGTGTTTATTTATTGTCCTCATTTAAAAATGGATTTCAAAAGTGCTGGTTCCTTCTCAAGCAAAGACTGAGCCAAGAACCAGAAATGAATACAAGACCATCAAAAGAAAATAAAAGTGTTAGTGGTACCTTTTGCTAATGACAGCAGATCAATGTCATACTAAGCATTATTTATACAGCGCTACATGCTAATTATTAGAATTTCATGTTTCATCAGAATTTGATCTATGCCTTCAAGACTTAGCTACTTTTGGAGTTATGAGACTTTTTAACACTCGTTCTAGAAGTTAACAGTTCTTTTCTAGAAGTGTAGGTTTATTATTCTCCAATAAAGAGTTTATTGCTGAAGAAAGGGAAGATAATATTAACCTTAAATTAGTTTTGCTTCTCACACCTCCTCTATGAGGTGTCAAAATGACCCTCTGCGAAAGCCATGAAATTTAATTCTGTTCTTCCTCATGAAAAAAAAATCATTGATTTGGATTTCTAATTGTTCTAATTGTTTCTACTTGTTTCCATCCTCCCAGTTTATGACATCTTGTACAATGAACAAAAACCCGAACATTCTATGCACGTATGCACACAAATATATACAGAATACACAGAATCCTACCACAATTCCTTATTGCCAAAAATCAACCCTCTTTGCCACAGAAACACTTCAGTGAATATTCTGTATATTTAATCTAAAAATCTGCTTTGCATGTTATATTTTTAAGCAATGTAATGCAGGAGGGTCCTCAGAGTCCTCACAGTACAGCCACCTGAAAAGGCAGGAGAGATCAAGTGGTCTTAGTATCTCCACACTGTGAGCAGTCTGACACCATGATAATCCTTGGTTATACTACAAATATATAGCACACATGCTATATATTTTATTATATACTTGCAAAAACACAGAAGCATGTTAAAGAATAACTTGTGCAGTTACCAAAACAAATTTCTTATGAAAAAAAAAAAAACAAAACCAGCAGACATTGTATCTTTTAACAGATAATTCATCTTTTAAAACTGTTTCTTCTCTAATTTGAAAGGGAATAGGAAACAGCAGGTTTTTCCCCATCCTAATCCTCAACTTTTAAACATGCAAGAAGCACCATGTTACAAGGACATCATTGATATGTGGGAGGATCACACTGCTTTGATATCATATGATCAAAGTGTAAGATTTAATAAGCTTAAATTAGGGACATGTACATCATATGTACATCATGGACATATGTACATCAATTCATCCTACTTCAAACACACAGACTATGAGAAGCCTGTCTGTCTGAAGAAGTTTTTCATAGAGAGACTAAGAAAAGGTCACAGATACTTTCAAAGCAGGATAATCCCTGTAAGAAAATGTCCAAACATAACACTTTCAGTACATACAGCTTTGATATCTACTGTTTTAAAGGACACAAGAAATCTCCTTTGTGGAAGTGCTCCTTTTCCCCACAGACAGTGGCTGAGGGTGTCACAAACTTGCTGGTATCAGCAAGGAACTGCCTTCCACCAGGCATATGGAGGATTCCACCTCACTAGGCTGAACATGATTTGCAATTCAATTGCTTGCAATGACAGGAATTGATCAGATCACAAGAAATGTTAGATATCCTTCATAACAATTGTTTTAAAATAAAGATTTTTACAAAAACTTCACCCCTCTGTTTTGCAGTGTAAAAAGCTGTAAGCCTTCCCAAAGGAAGAAAATAAGTAAATAGAAACACAGACATACTGATAATGCACAGAAAGCTGCTTCTCTACAAAAGACACTTGAAAAGGAAGTTCTCAGTGAGCAAGTCTACAGGCAGATCCTTTCATTGTGAGTGCAAATACAGTATCATCTTCAATATTCACTCAAGGAGTTCCAGTTAAGTATTCTTCTCAAGTCCTTGCTTTAGTTAATCTTCTTATAATGCAATTTAAACCATTTCACCACCATGAGTATTTTCCAAGTTTTCAGTGAAGTCATGCACTCCAGCTGTGGAAAACTGCTGATCTCAAAAAAGGCATTGAAGCACACAGAAAAAAAATGCTAATAAATAACACTTTTCCTCAGGTAGTAGTAAATGAAGCACTACAGACATCATGTGAAGCTATAAAAGCTATCCAGCATGGATGGTGTCAAAAAACTCATGGTCTACTTAAAGAAGCAAGTAAAGGAACACTGATATACATAAGAATGATTTCTCTAGGTATTACAAACCAGTCATGAAAAAGCAGTAGCTCTAACCTCATTATTGTTGAGTGGTGATTGTGAATATAAGTAATATTTTGCTGTATAGTACGACAGATCAATGGATTTGTAATGACAAACTCAAATTCTCAAAAGTATTTGCCTCAAGTTAAAAAACAAAAACCCAAATAACTTAATGAAAGTTCTGAGGACCTTTATGTCTTCACACGCAACTTTACTACTAAATTGAACCTTCTCTAACGATCTGAGTTTTATTCAATTAGTAAAATATTTACCATATGTTTCAAATTTAAATAAAGAGCATAATTAAACAAAAGTATTATTTGAAAAAGATATGTCTGTCAACAGTGTGAGAGATATGTATACCCAGACACCGCACAGAGTCATGAAATACTTATTTCAAACCCGATATCAAGAAAATTATCGTTTTTTTTCAACACGTTTATTTCTTATCTTTTCTAGAAACAGACTATCAAGAGAACAGTTATTAAAAGAAGCCCCTTCTTAAAAGAACTGAATGATTAACTTTGTAATTCCATGCTGTGTCAGCAGGCTGATGATCAGTAGATCACAATTAGCTTAATTTCAAAGTCCCATTTCTCTAAGTCTTGCCTAAAGGAATAAGATAAAAATATTTCAGAACAGATTCCTGGGATAGATCTCCTTTCCCCTTCCCCAGCAAGTAGATAGCAAGCAATTGGCAAAAGTATTACCAAGAAATATATCATATTAGAAAATGTTAAATGTTTTTAAAAGCTGGAGTTATAAGATATGCTTAGATGGCTTGAGAGAAATCCCCATTTTCAAAGCAGCATTTGGTACCTAAGATATCGCAATAAAAAATTTCACAGGCTTCTTTAAGGCATAAGGTTTCAAACAGCTCCCGTGTTACTAAATCTGCCCTTTTACCAGCACAAACACTTACTAGAGAGAAAAGATACACATGTCAAGAAATAAAATATACTGTATCTATACAATCATAATTGTATCACATATCGAATTACAATGAAAAAATAAAGTGAAACCAAAACAACCATATTGGAGCATCTTACAGATACAATTTAGGCAGGCAATGAATTTGCACTTTGTCACAAAGTTTAGCTCTTGTCTAGAAAAGCTCAGGAAAACCATCAAGAAAAGCATCAAGAAAATACAGAAAGATGCTGTTTCTCATCAAGAAAATAAAAACAATTTTTGTCCAAAATAAAAACATTTTTAGAAGGAATATGCCAAAAAAATAAGAACACTCACCTTTCTCTGTGTGAAGACGTTTAAATGAGTCTGTTTTTGATAAGCTTGGATCTGAGATTACTTTGGAACCAAGTTTAACTGTCAAATCTATTGATCGGTATCCTTGAGGGAGTTTGCGGTCATACAGCAGAGTCAGAAGCTGGGCAAGTGTCATTTCAGCTGGTAATGGTTGACCTAGACAACAATAGCATCAAGTCAGTGAGGAAAACTCTGATAGAGTTATTTTAACATATATATCCAGGTGCTGTTCATTACCTGCACCACAGATGCCAAATAGAATAAATATCATCTGGCTCCAAACTAAGGCCTTAATTTTGCCATTTGTTCTCTTGGGAAAAGGGGCCCCATCAGTTTGGAACCAATCATCAAAAAGATTTATGCCAACACTCCCTAAGACATCTCTGTGCTGAGAGCACAAGCACTTGGCACATTTATGAAATGGCTAAGGCTGTAATTCAATGTGAATTTTAAGTGGGTACTGGCTGTCCCCTTCTATTAAACATCACCTATGCATCACCCTTGAATTGTGGGGGCATAGAAGTGTGTGTGACCAGAAGGTAAAACAGGTGGTATTGAAAAAAGTGGAAAACAAAGAAACTGGCAATTCTTTTTCAGGCATACTAATCTCAAGCCTAGGTCACTACTCCTGTGTCAGGACAGAAGAACTCAGCAGATAAAAAAAAATAGGGTACTGCCAGGCCTGCTTTTCTTCACAGCAATGTAGACTTGAAATACACATGCAATACAGTCCAAACTGATTATTCTAATTCAGATTTTGGCCACTTTGTTGATTGCAAATATGTCCTTCCCTGAAATTACAAGCTAATCTCACGGCAGAAAAGTTATGCTTGACAATAAGTAGATGTACATAT
Source organism: Certhia americana (assembly GCA_018697195.1). Classification (NCBI taxonomy): domain Eukaryota; kingdom Metazoa; phylum Chordata; class Aves; order Passeriformes; family Certhiidae; genus Certhia; species Certhia americana. The sequence goes on from CM031859.1 coordinate 76,461,789, forward strand.
GAAATATTTTAGAGTTGGATCATATAATAGCATGTCCATTTCATCTTGACTCTATTTAATCAAGTAAAATAACATCTAAGAGTTCCTTAGTAGCAACTTGTTTCTTCAATTGAAGATTGTGTCTTAAGAGAAATAAAAATTAAAAATCCCTTGCCATTGTGCAAGTGAAAATGTTTTCTTGCCTTTTTTCCCCATCACTGATTTTCTTCACATGGCTTATTATTTTGTAACAACTGTCTGCTGTGCAAGACAATCAGATCACAAATACAGAACGATTTATATGACCACGAGACAGTCAACCTCTACCAGCTACGTACGAAAACACGCACTGGGTTTCGATCTCATCTCCAAAACAGCAGTATCATAGATTATACTGAGTTGGAAGGGACTCACAAGGATCAAAGCCCACCTCTTGCCCCTAGACAGGACAGCCCCAAGAGCCACCATGTGCCTGAGAGTATTCTCCAAATGCTTCTTGAACTGTCAGGCTTGGTGCTGTGACCACTTTCCTGGGAAGCCTGATCAAGTGCCCAACCACCCTCAGGGAGAAGAACATTTTCCTAATATCCAATCTAAACTTCCCCTGACACAACTTGAGGCCATTCTCTTGGGTCCTGTCACTGGGCACCACAGAGCAGAGATCAATGCCTGCCCCTCCTCTTCCCCTCTTGAGGAAGTTGAAACTGCAATGAGGTCTCCCCTGTTCTCAAGGCTGACCAAGTGACCTCAGCCATCTCTCATAAGCTTCCCCTCAAGGCATTTCATTCTCTTCATTGCCCTCTTCTGGACTGTCTTTAATAGCTTTATGTCCTTCTTATACTGTGTCATTCAAAACTGTCCCCAGCACTGGAGGTGAGGCTGCCCCAGTGCAGACCAGAGCAGGACAATCCCCTCCCTGGCCCAGCAGTCGTGCTGTACCTGATCTGCCTACCCTCTGGAAGAGCCTGTAACCACATCATGGCACACCAATCACTGGACTCATCCCACCAGCTTTCACTCATCAATTTTCAACATTTTAATCCAAGTATACGATCCTGCTAATTCTCTCTGCCAGAGAATAGCCTCAAAGCTGGTAATTTGATATTAAGTTTCAAATTTAGGGACTTTTGGGTGAAAATTACTTCAATCAGAAGTTAACCACTTAATTCCATTAGCTGGATGCAGAGAAGAAGCTGTTCTGCATAATAACGAAGGGTTTCACCCATGTTTCTGTCTTTTATTCCTGATCTAAGTCACTATAACTTTCTTCTACACAAGGGAGATTGCCAATCTTGCCACCAGCTTGGCAACCTTGCCAGACTATATCTGATATGCATGGAACATGACCAACTGCTTGGGACATGCTGCTGCTTTGCAACACAAATGTTATGGAATTCAAGAATATTCCTGAACTGGCAAATCAACAGAGCAATGCAAGACGGTTGCCCACTTAAAACCTGAAGTAATAGGGCACTGGTACCAGTTCAGTTCTGCCTTGCATGCAGAAGAAAATCTAAGTCATCTTTGAAACTCACCCTCCTTTCATTTTTGAGTGAAAGTAAAAGTGTTTTGAGAGTTTTTTTAGGAGCAAGGTACTAAATTTCAAAGCAGATCAGCATAATTGCTGTGTTTTCTGAGCTGCTATGATGCTACAATGCTGCAGTTGCTGATGTTATAATGCCTTCCAGTTGAAAGCTCTTTACCAGCCCAGTAGGGCTCCACACATCCAAGATGCTAATGCCTACTGCTATTGTAACAACCTCCTGATGACACATCAGTCACTGAAAAGGCCATAATTTTGGTGTTTAAAGTGTATTATTAAAGTTACCTGGTAGTAGTTTATGGTACAGATGAAAGACTGGAACACTAATGGTCTTGCTGGAAGATTCTCCTCCTGAGGAAGAAGTACCAACTTTATCTGCCATCACTCTTCCTCGCCTTGATGGTGGACGTGGAGGGGTGGACGAAACAGCTCTTTTTGATTGAGATTTCAAACCTAGTAGAGAAGTAAAAAATTTCAAGTTGTTCTAGTATTTATCACCTTCAGTTAGCCAAGATACAACATACTCAAAACTTCCAATGATGGAAAAATGTAAGGACTTTACCTCACTGGCCAATTAAATACCAGAATAACATTTACATTATATTTGGATATACTCCCAGTATTTTTAGTTTAAAGCTGTGCATTCTCCTAAGCCCCAAACATAAACCGAACCACAACTAGATGATACATGCACGAAAAAAGCAAAAATTATTCTGATTCTGCTCTCACTAAAGGAGTGTCTCACAATGGGTCCTACAGTAAAACTTTTTTAGGTTGTCTTTTCACCTGAAAGAAAGAAAGGCAAAATTTTCCAAACTGACAGACATTTCAGCACAGATTATAGATAATAACCACTTGTCTGGCCTACACAGGTGACTTCAGCTGCAGTACTGACAGTACCACGTGATGAAAGCCATCTTAATACGTGCTTTTCAAGTTCCCTGGCCCCAAAACATTTGAAGTAAGCACTACATGAAAATTAGGAGGCAGAATAGCTACATAAAAGCTTACTGTTATTACACAGCAAGACTGCCTTATCTTAGGACAGCTTAAGGTGACTTAAGGTACAGCAAAATTATACTGCAATCATGTACGCTTCTGTGCAGGTGACAGACCAAGGTAAAAAGCCAGCAGGTCAAGACACAAAGACAGACAATAACTAACTTCTCATTATCCAAGAGCTGCCACAAAACTAACAACATCCACACTTCAAATGCTCTAATACGCTCTGGTTTTAGTTGATCATTAAAAGCAACTCTAATGTGCAACACATTGTCCAATAATCTTAATACACTAAACTAGCTTGCCTCAGGAAGATTAGGCAGCAAATACCATCTTCTCCCTCTATTAATTTTGCCCATACTTCAACTTCTTGAGATTCTGAGGACAATAAAAAACCCCTCAGAATATATGAAAAACTAATGACAAAAGAAGAAAATATTTGAAAAACAGGTAGTAAAAACAAATGCAAATGAAATAAATTTACATTAAAACTCTTACTAAATTGGAGAAAATTAGAAATAACATCAGAAAAAATTAAAATCTGCTTCTTTTTAATAGAGAATGGGCTATATGAGGCAGTAGAATGAGCAATGCAAGTGGAATGACATGGATGACTATGCTATGCCCTATCCTCAAGCTTGGCATAATATTTTTGGGGTTTTTTTAGTTATTTTTATTTGTGTTTTAACCCTTTGTTTGGACCTATTAATATTTTAGATACTACTAAAACATGTTGAACTTAAGTGGCACCTACTGTAAATATCTTGTCAGATAAAGATGCTGTAATTAACATAGCTATGTTGTTTTAAATGTATACCACGTTCAGTGAAACTGCTGCCCTATGCAACATCTGTGTTTAGAGTTATATCTACATCTAAAAACCTGAAATAAAAAGCTTAAGAAACACTGGTACCAAAAGTCAAAGGAAATGAACATCTTTGCTTTGTGGTTCATGAAGTGTTAATGAACTCGTGGTACCTCAACAATGGCAGAAAGCTAGGTAGGAAGGGAGTAGTTTGAAGTTGATTAATCAACTTCAAACCGAAAGACTAATGACTTCTACAGCCATCATCTGAACTGTAATATTTGTGTACCACTGCAAAATTACTATGTTCAATCTCTATGCTCCAACAATAGGTCTGTAGGAAAAGGGCTTACATGAAAGACCTCTGAAGGTTCGACTCACTAGTTTTTTGTAAACTGAGTGCTTTGATAGAAAAAAAAAAAAGATCCTGTATTAGTTGTTTCCAGCTGAAATAACATGGCTTTATGCTGACATCTCCATATGACAGTTTTTAGCAGAGTACCATTAGTTGTTATGCAAAGTATGTGGGTACCTTTTAAAATTTCCAAAGCATATTTTGGGAAGAGAGTTGGTTAAACTCTGTTGCAGCAGCTACTGCAAAAAGGTAGAAGCAATAATACCCTCCAAGCTCCAGGGGTATCTTTAAAAAAATCTTGTAAAATACCCTAGCAACAGCATCCACAAAGATAGCACTGACACATATATTTAGGTGTAAATATATTTGACAAATTTGTGAAAGTATAATCTGCTAGAGGCAGCTGTTTCACCAGGAATCAATCTTTGCTGCTTAAGTCAGTTACATTACAATTGTAGTAGTGGGTACTACAATCTTTGTAACCATCACTAGTAATAAAATTAATTATTGGTATTTTCTTCCCCACACACTCTTTTAACACCAGAAAGATCCATTTCATAAAACACAAAAGAAAAAGACATACCAGAAGCAACAACAACACTGTAATTGTCCTGAAATCCATTTTCTGCTTTAACTTTTTCTTTCTCTTCATAGTTCTTTTTTTCTTTATCTTCTTTCTGTTCGTTAATTAGCTTAGCTGTAATACTGGGTGTATCTATATGGGGATGGAGGGGACAAGGTCAAAAAAGGAAGAGAGGAAAGAAAAGCATTTCAAGATACCAAGTTGATTTTATTAGTTTCTAAGCTGTTAACAAGGCTATTCTCAACTACTGTAGTGCCTCAGAGTTCCAACATAGGCAGCAATAGTCTCATCAATACCTATGAATTAAGGTATTACAATAATTCTGTCCCCTTCTCCTCCAAACTCTGTTCTCCGACAATTTAAATCTGTAACAGTTTAAAACCATTACTTGATGAGTCAAGTGTTTTCACATTTAAAAAAACACACTAAAGCATTGAAATAAACAAAAATGAAACTAAGCAAAAAATCTCTATGTAAACACAAACCAAATGAACCAAAAACCCCACAAAAAATTTTGACAAAACAACAACAGCAAAAAAGAATTCAACAAAAAAAAGAAATTCCTTTTTTTTTTTTAATAAGGACAGCTGCAGACTTACTTAAATAGGCTCTTGTATTTGGGTCTGGGTATCTCTCATTACATACTGATCCAATTTCAAAACTGGTAAATTCCTTTTAAACTGGAAGATGCCTAAAGTACATTACACAACCAAATCTCGAGCCGTTTGCTTAAGACAATATTAGATTACTGCAGTTCAACTTTGGTTCAATCATTAGTGTAGATCACAACTATCCATAAATTATTAAATCTAATCTAATTTATTAAGTCACTGATGATTGGTGGCAACGGACAATTTCCTGCCCTGTACGAAAGAACACTGGCACCAAAACGGTCAATTAATTCTCTAATTGCTTCTGAATAGTAACTTGTTTCCACATAGCCATAGCAGCTTTAAGGTATAACCAGACTTAAGACCTAGAAGTACCATCCAGCTACCTTTAACCCTGTGTCACCAGTGGGTCAGGTGCTGAAGGGATGTGGTTTGGCTACTTGTAAATATATTATGATTTATGCCCAAAGACATTAGTTATATCTGTGTTAGACAGCAGTGGAGACTAAAAAAAGATACAGAGTATGAAACTACTGCCACTTAGGACTTAACATTCACACACACACACACACTCTGTATAGATCGGTGTGTATATATACAAACACATATATGTGTATGTGTATACACAAATGTATCTATCTATGAGACTGCTTGTTTCTAGCTTTTAAAAAAATTTTCATCATTATTATTATTACTACTCCTGTTACTATTAGTATTAAATTTCGGAGTTACTCTAGTTTTGTCCCATGGACTCAATGTCCACTTACTGCTGGAGAATTCAAAGGCCATTAATAACATTATTAAAGAAGGTTAAGTGATAGTATTTTAACTACTCAGGTGATACCCAGATTTGTTGTTCAGTTTTTCTGACTCAAGCAGTAACTCAAGACTAAGGTGCATGAAATACAAAACAACTGGTACTCATCTAGGCAATCCTATCTGCTGTGCACTGCATGTTTTCTTCCTATGGTGAAGGGATGCAAGCAGTAGATCTAGCAATGATTTTAGGACCCCTTTCTCCCCCTCTGTTTTTTTTAAAAGCTGGGAAAAAAAGTAAGAAATTATTTATTATGGTTCTCGTGATTTATTATGCAGAAAGTATGAAATGGTTAATTCGAGACATTAACAGTAGTAAAGAAAAAATAAGTTAACACAAGGGACAGATTCTGACACAGGATCTTCATGAGTTCCTATTGCTGTAGTGGTGACAGCCTTTTCTATCTTTTATACCTCAGTCCACCCCTTCCCTCCCTCACCCCAAACACACAACTTGCTCCTCTTATATTCAAGCCTTCTTGACTCAGTCCTAACCATGAACTCCATGGAATGCCATACAAGAACCACAAAGCCAAGGCATAACAATGGCGTAGGAAAACCATAAACTTATGGTGCCCTACAAAGTCAGCCCTTGACCATTTTCAATTACAGACATTACAGTTTACCACATCATCACATTCTCCTCTCCAGTCCTTATTAGCACTGGCTACCAAGCTGACAACAATACACCACTAAGGCAGCTACTCAGTACAGTTTATGTCACTGCTCAACAACTGATCCCTACCTCATATGAAGTGACCGTCCTACCCATTACAGTAATGAGATCCTTGCACAGTTTGTGGTCAGAAAAACCTTAGTCACATTTCACACATGACTCTCTGGACAGTAAATAAATATAGAACTCTATCAGAAATAGTAAAGCATTCCTTGATAAATAAGATACAAGCATTTAGCTAGGAATGGATATTTTTCTATTAGAATCCTAAAACACATCTTGTCCTCTCCAGTATTCCGCCAAACAACATTTTAGTACTCCTATCAGCTTGTTAAGTAACATTTATTGCCCCAACAAATTCATTAGCAATTTCAATGTGAAAATTTTCCATAGATATAAGAAGCAATAATTGCTTTTAACTCCATGAAGACCTATCTCATAAATTAAAAGTTGATCTACACTGAGTTCCAAGAAAGTACAATTCAAGTAAACCTACATATAGCAGCATACGTACCTAGTCAGATGAATGGGCAACTAAGTGCACACTCTCCAGTGCACATCTCCCATATGGCAAAAACATAATTGCTCTAATGATCTTTCACTTTTCTTTGGTATTACAGAGAGCCACATTTTTAGAATAAAGAGAAGTCCTGGATTTGTTTATTTCTTTTAAACTAGACATGTTTCGACACTTAACGTGTCCAAACAATATCTGTCACTAGAGGTGACAGAGAATCGACTTGCATCTTCCCCGGTTTTACCTAGAGAGCTCTGGCATGGACATGACATCTTCAGTATGAATTCTACTCTTTAACTAAATTTTTAAAAATTTATTAACCCTAATATTTAACATATAGTTTTGTTTTCTAGAATATTAAATAAACAATAAAACTAAAGGTGGGATTAATTTTAAGGTTAAGATGTCTACCATTTATGTGTCAAAATCAATATTATGATTGTCTGTGAAAGCCTGATCAACAGAGTTTTTCCTTCACAGAGGTTCATCTCTCAGTGTACATTCAAGTAGTATAACTTAAAGTAGTGAAATTTAAAAAACAAACAAATAATAAATTAATAAATAAAAAAATAAATTAATGCCTTAACAGTATCTTATTATTATTATTCCCTTAACATTATATTATTATTTATTAATTATAGAACTATGCACTGTGCATAATTTTATAATTAAAATCTAAAAGTAAATTATACATTTTATTTTCCATTTAGGAAGCAAATGCAAATATTTATACGGCAGATAAATGTATAACCACAGAAATTAGATGGAGCCTTTATCAAGGTCCTTTTCACAGGACATACATCTCCACCTTGAGATATATCACTTTGTACACACAGTATCAAAGTTCTAGGATATTTAACTGACAAGTTTTAAATTTAATGAATGGGTGAAAGACAGTGTGTTTTAAAGACTGATATTTGCAGTATCCTTTGTACAGTCAAACAAACAATATAAGGTTTTTTTTAAACTGCATTTAAAAAAAAAAGCAAAACAAAAACATGAACTATTGCAAACTTGCCTGACACACGATCAAGAACCTCTGCTAGAGTTGTTGAGACAGGCAAGTGAAGAGTACGAAATTTGTGTCCAGCTCCATACATTGGATGTTGAATTACATGACTAGTAGCATTAATTCTACCTTTGTACAGCTGAAAGGAAAAAACAGTCAACATTAATTATGACTTTAACACTGAGAAATAACTTCAACCACTATGTTCTCATAAAGCCATGTCAGCTAGATAAATTCTTAGTGTGCTAAAAAAGAAAACTGACATATCCTTCAACTTCGGAGGTATGCAGTAAAAATGCATCAAATTAGGACATGTTTAGTTTTTTAACTCAAAATAATTTGTTTTGAAAGCCTACAATATTTTTGGACAAAAATCAGTATGATATCATATTTGCTTTAAAAAACCCAATTATTTTATATAGCTGTAATATGAGACAAAATTGCATACCTGAGACTTGCAATTATTTAGGAAATGAACTGAAACTAAATATTGAAAAATAACAATATACTTTGAGTAGAGAAAGACCAAATTTCTCTGTTGCTCTGACTTGAGGAGGAAGTTTATTCTCGTTTTTCTTATTTCTTAATAAGTTATTTCTAGTTTATTCTTATTTTTGTTTTTATGACAGGTAACTAAGCATTATTTGTTAAAACATCGCAAATATTTTATCATAATGTATTTTAGACAGCCCAGAAGACCTGTTTATTAATATGCACTTACAGGACTGATTTATTGTTGTGCAATGCAATAAAAAACAATTGTATTTGCTGACAACCAGAAGTGAACTTCTGAAATACAGTTTTGGTAAGAACTTTTAAGATAAAAAGGGGGAACCAATCTTTGAAACATTTATGTTGCTGGATATTCTAGAAGTATATTCTATACAATCACATTATTTTTAAGATTTCTCTTTGCATGTTGTAGGTGGAATCATGGCAGTAAGAACATAATTTCCCAGTGTTTTTAATAGAAGAAACTGAATTATGACAACTTCAAGACATTTTTTCTGCTTTTACATGTCTAGTAACAGCTTTCTGTAAAAATCTGTTGTATGTAAAACAATTGATGCTACCGTCACATTATCAATGGACCTGTTAACAATTACTCATCCAAGTTAAAACATTTAAATGTTTGTGTTAAAACTGTATCTGTGGCTCCTTTTCCATTTTATACTATCCAATCCAGTTTCCGTCTCATATATCTCCTGTAGTACTTTTCTTCTGAGAGGCAGAACCAAAGCAGCAAATATTTTTTTTCTGGATGGGAGTATCAACTCTTTTAAAGAAACTTGTGGCTTTACCCTATTTTCTTAGTCACAGCCTTCAACAGAGAGCACTTCAGACATCAATTGTAATTCTGTTCCAGTGAAGCATGTGGAACCATAAAGCATACATCTGCTTTATAAATTAATTCACATATTTGTCACTCAATTTATTCATGGCATTTTGGCTAACTGCTGAAGGATGTCTGCCAATTTTGACTATGACTGATCTTTAATGAAACTGCGCAGGACTACTGGACAGATATTGCATCTATGTTCACTGCTAGTGTGTAAAGGTACTATTAAAAAGCCTTCTGTAAGACAAATTTCAGTTGTCAGAAGCAGTATAGTTCCAACAAATATTTTTGTGTTCTTGTAATACAGTGCCTTGAATTTTCTTCTAAAATGATGAGTTACGATTAAAAAGCACTTTCCTTTCCAAAATTCCATAATGTGTACAGCAGAAGAAAAAAAGCTGCTGTCTAACATTTTGAAGTTGAATATACTCAGACATAAGATTTAAAGGTTAAATTTATTCCACGTTTACCACACACTATCAAAAAATCTTACTGGACAAGGTGACTGCAGAAACAAAGTCACTTTCTCATCTTCTAGCATCAGCTGCAAAAAGAGCCTCCTAATAAATCCTGAAATATTTCCAGAGGTTGGGAGATTCCCACGCTGAGGAGAGGACTGGAACAACTCACAGAGAACCTGAGAATGCAAAATGATATCAGAATTAAGTATTTCTACATTTAGGTCTTTAAAATATAGGTCTACACAGCCATAGTAGGCAGTGCCCGAGGTCCACTTCTAGTTATCACACAAACCAGCTCAGAAATGAGCACCACCGAAGAAAATACCTACAGTAAATAAGGCCCTTAATATAATAGTTTAAAATGCTGACTACTGCATCAAAGTAATTGCAAACATGTAGATTTCTCAAAAAGATAAAAACCTGAAAATAAAGTAGTTATAAAAACAGCTTTTGAATCCCTAAAGCAAACTTTTCTCACGGCATAACACACTATTATTCCCAGCCAGTAAAAGAGAACTGATTCAATAGTTAACTGAAGTCTACTTCCTAGAGCATCATCATTTTTAATGCTGAAAACCCATTTTTTCATTGTACTTGTATTCAGCTAGGTCTGAAAGGTTAATGAATGTGGTGAAGATAGCTGAATCTGCTCTAGCGTGCCAAATGCAAAGCCATATTCTGCAATACCCTGCATTTCCTTGATCACAGGTTGCACAAGGAGACTTCCCAGGAAATCTCCTTAAGTTACTAAAATATGTGTATGAAGCTTGCTGTTCAAATTCCATTTCACAGAAGCTTATCCCTATCCAATTAAACAGTCTTTTGGAGTTGGGTCTAAAGTTTATTCCTCTAAACCAAGAGGAGTATAAATCTATGCACAGGACTGGGCAGCCATGCCAAGACATTTCTATATATTTCACACTCACATCAACAAGCTAAAAATTTTAATATAAAATTTTTTCCAGTCAAAGACATCTTACAAAAACCCAAGTTATTATAAAGAAAGGTAAGAAACATATAAAATTTTAAAAGTCAGATTCTGGTAGGTATTATAGCAGTTTTTGTAGTTATTAATAAATTAAAACATTATTATTTTTCTCTCTCACCTGTGCCATAAGTCTCTGGTTATTAGGATGGCAAGAGATGCACTGCAGGAAGAAAGCAACTGTCGCATTTTCAATTGCTGTCCGCTGCTGAGTGGTCAATCCTGTGGTTACAGTTGAAGAAAGCAAGCTGGATCTTGCACTGGTCTGTTGTGCCGTCATATTGTGTCCTCCAGAGGTAGCACCAGAATGGCACAACAGGAATAAAAGTGCTGTCCACAATGGATTGACTTCAGAGCCACCCAACCAATCCTTCATCATGTGGCTGTTGCCAACTTCTGTCAGAAACCTGAGAACAGGAGCAACCAGGTCTGCCGTGATGGGCATTTTATTAAAGTGCTGTGGAACATGGTGCCTCCTGAGCCTGTCCTGGGTGATATCCATTGATTGTGCAGTGCAGTCAGAGCTAGAAGTATGGTTAAAGCAAAAACTAGCAAGACTTCTTACAAGCAGTGAAGGCAAACCTGAGTCCAGTAACTGCTTGATAGCTTCAGGAGACTGAGATGAGGCAGCAAGAGTAGCCAGGTGAGACTCTGTTAGTGCAAGAGGGGCTTGTGCATTTTTAGAGTCATCTGTCAAAGATGAACTAAGGTCCTGCTTTTTGCTGTCATCGGTCATAGACAGTCTATGCTGACACTGCATTGGAGGAGGAGTGATACCCATCCATCCCATCAGTAAGGAAAAATAATTTGGGTGGATGTGGCACATGGAACAAAGCAAACTGTCAACAGCTTTCTTCAAAACCATGTTGCAGGGAAGAGACATGGACCAGTTAAACAGTGACCTGTAGAAGACAGAAAATCATATCAAGGCATGGTCAGTCATTTTCGCCTTTTTTATCACTGCTTCATACAATATTTTTGCACTGTTATGATTTATTATTATAGAAGCTGCTGTGAAACACTCTGTGGTGAACTTGTAACTTCTTTTGGATCACAGTATCAACAGGACATTGATTACCCAAAAGGCATTTCTCTGTATACTGAAATTTCTTCCACCATACTGTATTTTAAGTAGATATAAACCAGCTGCACACAAAAACCAGATTTCAGTCTTCTGATAGATTGCTATATATCTTACCCATTTTTAACTAACTGCAATCTCTTTGTTCTGTCAATTCTCCAAGCTGCAGCTATTTGGGTCACATGTGTGTGTACATAGGCTCATTTACACGAAGGTCTCAATTCTTTTTAAGAACTGAAACTACTTTAACATGTTTCAAAATTTTTAAAGATTTCCCTTATTATTTGGCATATTTCTAAAGATGCTGCAAAAAAAAAATGAAAGCAGCAACAACCTTGTTGGTTGAACAAGACATCCTTGCTATCCTTACTTGACCTAAACCTAGGACACAAGTTAACAGCAGAATTATTCCTCAGGGATTCTAAAATCTCACTTAACTTTGATCCAAGTACTATCTGCTTGAATGCTAATCCATGGTACATGAGTGCAGAAGCTAATTTAGCTCCTGTTATTCAGCTCAAATTTCAGAAGGGAAAATGTAAAATGTATAAAAAAATGTATAAAAAAGTAAAATGATAATTTTTTCACACAGACTTGTTCAGAGTATGTGTAGTACTTTAAAAAAAGCCAGTTTTCCAAACTGCATTCAGCGTACCTTGACACCACAGGTGTTACATTTTCTTAACATTTACATACAGAGGTGAATAGGCATTTCATGCCATTCAATACTAGGTTTTTAAATTAAATTTGGATGTATAATCATATATTGCATTCCCATTTCAAGACAAGGATTGTTTTTCCCTCTTCTAGATGGAAATACTCTGTGTTTAGTCTAAGGTCACTCTAGGAACTCAAGGAACTCTGGGTATAAGCAAAAGTTGGATTTATCACCACTCAAGAGAATGGTCGACAAAACCCTTCCCCCAACAGAAAACTCATCTCAGTGGCTAAATGACCTATAACTCTGGAAAGACAGTCACAATTTCCAAAAGTTCACACATAATAAAGCTACACTTAACTCTTCTCCAACTATATATTAACACAAACCAAGTGCCAAAATCTTCTGGATGAGCTTACACTTTATGAAAAATAAGGTCTTTTTCTAAACACATATTTAAAAATAACTAAGAGATTAGCATCTACTGGCCAAAGCAAAAATACTGTAATGGAAAATGGGGATGATAGGAAAATATTTCCAAAAAAAGAGTGATTTATCACATGAAGGAGAAACTTGGAGCTATAGCAAGAATTCATGACAATATTTCAAAAGTTAAAATATCAAAGAAGATGAAGAATACACACGAAAAGCTATTTTTACTAGAAAATTATTTACCCATATAACTCTGACAAAAAAAGCTTTTATATTTATTAAAGAATATATTTTATAATTTGATCCAGATGGTGGTTGATATAAGTGATAGTTTTATATCTGGCAGGAGGTAGGGGAACAGGGCTATATTTTAGCTTGCATACTTTAAACTAGGTACAAACCATCATTCCTCCCTGTGATGAAAACAACACACTATCCTCCAAAAGACAGGAACTCAGCTGTGAAACCAACTTCTATATAGAGCTAATTGGGCTGTCCATTTCACAAAGTCCATTTTTATTAAAGCTTTTCCTTTTCAAATGCCATAATGTATCCTGAAAATATATGGCTGTTAAAGTGTATTGCTATAAGGACTAATTGATTTGCAATTTAAAATCCTTAGACAGATTCCCAAAATGAACAAGCTAAGTTTGAATTACAAATTATCTACATCACAGTATGACTGAAGTGTCTTTGGAAATTGTCTTGTTTGAAGTCATATTGCACATATGTAAGAGTTCCACATGCTTGTACCTGTAACCATCATTTATACATTTGCTAGTGTTTGAATGTTTGACTGTGCCTAAAGTTGACTGGTCAGGGAAAAACATGAAGGTTTCCCAAGAGCAACAACAAAACCATGTGCAAAGGTCCTTTCATTAACAGCAATTGTATTCAACAGTACAAATTAAAGATGCTTGATTAATGCTAGATAAAGTAACTTAACAGCCATTTTTCTATAAAACATGTGAAACAAATTTATGTGGCTTCTCTTTTTTTTTGTTTGTTTTGTTTAAACAGAAGAGATGGTTAAGCAACATAAATTGCAAATATTAGATCATATATTTTCCATTTTGGGAGTCACTAAGAATTTACATTTGGTGTTTAGAGTGAACTTCTCTTTAGAAACCACCAAAATGAAGTGAATTCTTAGTTTAAGATTCACTCCAGATTTTGTCTCCATTTCTTTCAGATGAGACTGGCCAGAACAGAAGTGGAAGCTCCAAGAAAACATCTCCCCCTTCCTACCTCTCATCTATCAGTTACATATATTGGATAGTGAGATGAATAAGATAATGCTTCTTTAACAGCATCCTAATCAAGATCACTTAGAGGTACTGTGAAAATTACTGCAAACCATTTCAACAAGAATATCGACTAAAAGACCTCAGGAACAAAACTGTGAACCAGCTTACCTTTCATATATGCAAGTATATACATGGATTTGCTGCTTCATTTAAGATTTTTGTGTCTTTAAACACAATTATACCTGGAATGTGTGAAGTGCAGCTTTGAGTTTAGAACTACAAAACTACTCGTTTGGATATCTTTAGGTAACCACTCTATCAATTAGCTTCAGGAATAGCACTTTCCACTACTATTTCACAATATGTGCCCTTTAAGTTGTATTATATCCGTGAACAAAACAATTTAATTACAAAAATAACGTGGTGCAAAACTTTGCTTTACTTACTCAAAGAGCTCCCTGTCCAGCAATGCTGGCAAATCGTATTCAACAAGCAATTCGTAACTGTGCCACAGAATTGCTGCTACACAATGCAAGTGGGAAGGAGATGGCATCAAAAGCCCATACTCTCTGGTTGAGCTATTGGGACAAATGTAGCTGACCCGGCCACTTTTTTTCATAGCGGCAACTCTTGCAGAATCGCTGACCCATTTCAGCAATGCTTGAATTCTGTAAGACAAGATGATGTTGCACATTATAAACGAGCAAAGAGACACACAGAATCAAATTAGCTTGCTTTTTTTGGTAATCCTATTTACACATTTATCACTTTCTTTGAAATAAAGTTTGAGAGTGAGTTCTTTTTTCTCAAGACTTAGATCAGGGCAAAAATTAATTAAAAAAATTTATCTTGGACAGCCAAATGTGAACTTTATACAGAAAAAGAAAATATAGCAGGTGTCTGAATTCTGACTATTTCAGAGAAAAGTCAGTTGAAAACCAAATTTTTATCACATTTATAAGAGCAGAAAAAAAGGGACAGCATTCCCTGGACAGGATGAAACAGGAAAGAGCTAGGACAGAATGCTTGGAGAGCTTTTTCTGATTTCTGCACTTCTATGCTACCTCATAACAATCAGATTTCAAAAAATGTTTGGTTTTGTGAACTAATATCAAGCCACTGTTTAGCAGGTTATTTTTTGCATATGCTTCCAAATGACAACCCAAATAACATTACCTATCTTTTGTTCCAGGGTCTTGAGTTGTTCCAAGCTGATAAAGAATGTCTATTGTGGAGTCAGAAGAGAGACCATTTAATCTTCCAAACAGTAAAGGGCTATTCAGATCTTGCCGCATTCAAAAAAAAAAGGGGAGGGGAAATAATAGAAGTACTTACATACGTATTTTTTAAGTGTACTAATGACATTATTACAGAATTGCAATATTAACACTGAATCAAGTTTTCTCATGAACATAAGGATGAAACCACTGTCTCAAAACTGTGCATTTTGTATATTCAATATTCAGCCTTACTATGAAAGGAAAAGCTATTACAACATTTATCAGATAGAGGACTTAGAAGTTTACATCGTAGGGTTTTCTTCAACTGATTCCAGAAGGACTGACTAATTCTAACAGAGCTGTCAAATCTCTTGCTTCACAGAAGCAAACACTTTTTTCAAAATGAAAGTTTATTTAACTCCAATTACCATCAATGGGATTACAGCTGAAAATTTCCACAGATTATTTCCTATTCAGCTTCTCCTCACTGTGTTCATCCTCTGCTCTGCCAGAAAGTACCCTCCTATCTAACAACATTCCAGCAAACAGAGCAGTCTATGCTGAAACACTAACTCATAGCAAAATAAGTCATGGAAGCCATTTCAAAAAGAGTGTTTTCTGTTAGCAGCCTCAAAACAGGAAAAACTGTATTTGTTTTCTTTCATTTAGAAGCTACAAAACAGTGACGTGGTAGGAAACCATAAATACAGAATTCCCAGTGCGTTAACAAAACAGCTTCTGCAAAATTTCACTGTGGGACATAGAATATACCTGTATCTTCATTATGTACCTCCACAGATATATATTTTCAATGCTTAGTGCATTTTCAATGCTATTCAGAATTCATACTGTCCTACAGACTACTGCTGCCCAAATTTGGCTTCATGAGCTTTCCTTGGCAGTACTTGTGGCAGTACTCTTTATTTTAAAACATCTGGACACAGTATCTACAGTAAGAGGCATTTAGGATACACTGTGCATCCTACTCTGTCTTCAAAACAAATTATGAAATTATGAAAAACCAAACAACCCTGGCAACACTGCTTTACTGTGGTAGGACCACCCCCATAAAAAGACTGTGATACTTTTAGAAGCCAAACAAAGCACAGTGGCAAGCACTGGCAACCCAGATTCAGAATCAAAAAGCATTTGTATTTGTACTTTTATACAAGCAAGGTTTTTAAACAACAAATGAAAAGAAATACACTGCACTCACCTGCAGGATCACTCCCTGATGCCGAGCAGTTTCTTAGAAGAATGTCAATCAATTTTAGGCCAATTCTAGTGGACTGAAGCCCAATTTTCACAAGCACAGCCTCAATGTTTGGAGAATGCATCCCACAGTAAGGGGACATTAGTAAAGCAGCACATGTCTGCAACAGATTAGCAGTGGGAGCTGCAGCACTAGCCATCATTCCTTCCAAATCACTTATATGAGTGAGGCAGTGGTGTAATAATCTTAACCATCCAATACTGAAAAGGAAAGCAGAAAAATGAGCTAATGTACTATTTATAATATTACATTTTATCTGGAGCACAACTACCTGTATTAGATTACAGGACAAGTACTGCAGAAAACTTCTGTGACATGACCAAACATCATCTGAGCAAAGCAAATGACTGAACTTAAGACCACAATGAAATATACATTACTAATGCTGTTACAATCATTGGATTAAGACTGTAAGAAAGGCAGCGTCTGTGGCCGAAAAAAGTTAAGAGCCTGCAAGTTTTATTACTAAAGTTGTTCAAGATTTCTCAATTCACATAAATATTTCTTCCAACAGGAAGAAACTGTTCCATGTTGAGGGAAGGGTGAAAGGGAAGGTGCTTATATACAGGGATGGGTGAGGGGTGGGTTTGGGTTTTCTTTTCTTTGTTGGGTTTTATTTCGTTGTGTGTTGGGTTTTTTTACATCAAAAGGAGTGAAGGTGCAACAGTAGCTGGCATTAAAATTACACACCTGCACACCTTTCCTGACATTAAAAACTTACAGGATTATATACATTTACAATAAACTACAGTGAACCTTAGGTAACCTGATTTAAAATGCATATAGAAAAAGCACAGAAATGAAAAATGTGCTAGCTACCACATTTCCCTCATGTCTCTCATTCTTTGACACTATTATTCAGAAGTCCTTTAATAACAAATCCTGAGAAATAAATCTATTGTAATTGAATCAATTTGGAAACACATCAATTATACCTTATTTATAAAATACACCACAATACTATTTAAACTAACATCATGAACCAGATGGCAATCTAAGCTGTATGCGAAATAAATGTCATCTTTCACTGACCAGTTCTAAACTAGCAGGTTGTTACCACAACTAACCTTTACCACAGTTTAAAAAAATGCAAACATTATTAGAGATCTTAAATTTAGCTTGCAATTTTATTTTAGGAATCATTTATTTCTAAATCAATTGGATTCATCAATTACAAGAGAGCAAGTTCTCTGTTATGTCTAAAACAAAACTTATGCAAGTTTATTGAATATATGTATCACACTATTGTTATTGTTTTATTGAGATATAACATTAAGCTGAAAGCTACACTAAAACATTTCAAATGTTTTTTCATTTTTCAAAAGAAATGAGGAACATACATTCACCTTCTTTCTTTAGGTACTGATTATTCTTTTGTGACTTTATTATAACCTTTTCTGAAGTAAAAGCATAGTATAATTTGGCTATAATAATTTTCTTCACTTCTACTTAAGAACAAAGACCAATTTCAGTTATACAGCTTTTTAAAACTTTCCCATGCTTTCTTTAAATTTATAAACATTAAGGTTCAAAGATGAACTATTTCAAATTAATTAGTTTTTACAATTTAGTAAGCTAATTTTAAAAAGAAGGAAATCTCCAAAATACATCCAGCAAATTAAATTCAAAGTTGGAAAATTTTGACACTTTTAAAAAATTCCTTATGTGTTCATTTTTTTTTTATTTTTAAAGAGGAAGAAACTCAAAATGCCACTTAATCTAATAAATGCTTTTGAAAAGAAATCTTGCTGATATGCCAGAATCATAAGAACATTCAGCTCCTATTTCTGAAATGTTTGCAAACCGTAATATTAGATATGACTTCCACAAAACATTCCATTGCTCTATTTCTACTTCTGCTCCACTACTTATATAACTCCGTTGACTTCTGTAAGGATAAGAAGTACTTTGGCACTCCGTTTTTTTTGACAACTGCCTACCCATTAAAAACACAAAATGCAACTCTAAATGCTTTCCTACGCTTTGTATTCTCTCGCCATTGCTGGAATGAAACATTCCCTTTCATATGTGCAGACTAAACATGCTACTGAAGAACGCAGAAATTCTGCTTATATATATCACTTCATACTGGAATAAAAAAAAAGAGGATGAGTTTGCTACTGAAAGATCTGACTCAGAGAAGAAAACACCATAAAAACCCCAAACTATGAACTGGCACAAACCGTCCCCCGATGCTGGAGCCTTACCTTGTTTTGGAGACCTGGTCCTCAGAGGGAAGGAAGGGATTATTGACGGTGGCAGAGGAGGTGTTTCCAAAGGCAGTGAGACCTAAGAGTTTGATTTGAGAGAGGCCCAGGGTACTGGCATCCCGAGGACGATGGAGACGAAGGCAGACAGCTGAGGCAACTTCAGCTTTTACCAGCTGGATTTTTATATAGGTGAGACCACTCGTGATAACAGGAGTCGACAAAGGTAACATATTGACACCATCTGCGCTTATTTCAACAGATACTGATGAAGGGCAAGCTACAGAGTAAGACAAGAAGGTTTAACACTATTTTAAAATCTGTACCAGTTTGTCTTCACCATAGATACATAGTCAACCCTGTAAATTCTGAGAATAAAATGACTGATCTCATGCAGATACCACTACAGAACTGCTGATGGAGAACTTCACCTAGGAGATGGAACATGTTCAAAAGCACAAGCATTTCGATATATGGTATATACAGTCTATTTCAAAGACTTCAGATGAAGGAAAGTCCTGTCACTGAAAACACTGTTTCCCTATCAGGACTGTAACAGTAAGAACTGGAAAATCTCATATCTTTTTTTTTCCCAACTACCATACAAAAGCATATTGTCTGAAAACCCTTAACAAATATCACCTCCTCACTGGGCGAAGTTTTGGTAAGAATGACAAAGCTTTTTGACATCTTTAACATGAATGCCACATGACATCTACTAGCTAGAAAATGTGCAGAGGCAGGGAGTTCTGTTCTCAAGGAAAGCGGAATTTGCAAGCTTTTCAAACTTATTTTACAGGCATTACTTAACCAACCTCCCAGCTTTAGTTCCTCTCATTATATTCCTGGTATTGTATCCCAACCTTTAACTTTTTGAACTGGCATCAACATCAGTGTTGTACTTACTTGCCAGAGAGGCCAGGTGAGGCTGGATGTGGATCTCCTTGAGCAGCACAGCTGCAGGAAGGTGAATAGTGAGGTCACACCAAGCTTCCTCAGGTAAAAATATGTATGACCATGCAGCAGACCGAGCCCGTCTGTGGGGAGGAGTAGCCTGCAACAGCACTTCAGCAGGCTGGGCAGTGGGACTGCTTGAGGTGATCGAACCTTCAAAAACAGCAACATTAACATTGATTATTAATGTTTATTAATGAAACCCAGATTAACTCACAACCTGAACTGTGGAAAACACCTTTTATTTTCTCTCATCTCTTTAGCTTTATTAGGAATATCCCATGTTTAATGCCCACTGCCCAGATACTTTTCCTTTACTCTAAGACTGTTTTAAATAGGCACTTTACATATCCATATGTATCTCCTGCATATGTATCTCCTTGAAATTTGCTGGTGGATAATTGCTACCAAAATTCTAAACTTACCTTCGAGAGTATATGATGAAACCCAAACCAAATAGAAAGGTGCAGGTTGAACAGCATGCTTAGAACTTGAACTCAGTTAATTCAAAATTAAGACACTTTAAATACTAAAATAACATAAAATGACTTTAAAACCAACTTCTGCAACCCTTTTTCTTTAAAAAGGTTTCATATGAAAAACCTTTTCTAAAAAAGACACCGAAATTAAAAAAAACCTGACCACAGCTGCTGCTTCTTTTTCTACTCCTAGCATGAGTTAAGAATAAAGAAGGAAGATGTAGGCTATTTTTTTTAGCAAGTTATAAGGCATAACAAGACCAGATTTGAGCTGTTCCAAACTACAGGTACTTGGGGTGTTTTACTGTGAAGTGACTATAGCCTGATCCCACAACTAAATAACAAGCAGCAGCTAGACATTAATTTCTGGACCCATTCTTATAAACTTTAATCCCAAAATGAATTAAGCTCATCTCAGAGACCACCTGATGAGAATCAGAATGTACTACAGAGATTACTAAATGATAGGAATTAGAATGTACTAAGTGAGGGCAACCAGAAGGTTAATTCCAAAAGCACGCTCCTGACCGAAAGTGTAATATTAAAGAGAGATGCCCTCATGGCAGAATATCAAGAACTGCAGTACTTTGTAAGCTGGAAGACAAGGTAGGCAAGAACCTACCACCACACATGCTTAAGATTTTTATTATTTGAAGTAATAAAGAACATACATTTGCAGGATTCCTAAATTTACCATTTAGAAATCTGTGAAGAGCAAAGCAAAAGATTTCCAGTGGTCCCTATTCTACCAAATAAGCCTCTTTTTATTGTCTTTTGTAATGTCATTATTTTTGACACTTAAATTTGAATCACACGTCTGAGTGGACTCCTTTCTCATTCAACAATCTTTTCAGAAATTTTAAAAATAATTCCCTCTTGCTAGTGAGACAAACTGCATGAATACATTCAAGGGTCACAGCAGGCTAGTGAGCAGCAACAGAAAACAAAGACACTGGTACTGAAAAGGAAAGCTTTTGTAAGATTTCAATTTCAGACTAAGATTTCAGTACCGCTACCCCTTAAAACACACACATTTTAGTTAACTGACAGCCATTGTATTGATATCAAAACAGCATTGCAATTCTAACAAATGCTCATGCAGGCAACATGAGAGCAGTCAGAAGTAGATACGAGAGCACCATCAGCAATATCAGCTTTATGCTTCAGCTTCTTCTGCTCTGCTTCACAGAGCTCAGGCTCCTCTCTCATCCCACTATGCCATGATTCTGTATTAACTCCATCAAAATTGATGTGCCTTAAAACAAGTTACTGAGTCTTAGTGTGTCTAAGGCAGGTGGTGGGCTGGAACCAGGCCTCCCCTGACCTAGAGGAGGAAAAAGGGGCTCACCTTCATGCATGACTTCATCAGACACATATCACTCCCTCTCCTTCTCTCCCCTGTCCATTTGAGCTCTTATTACCTGTGGTGGAGGGGACTAACCTTATCCCTCAACATTACCTTGAAACATCTGCAACCTCCCTCATTAGAAGATTTAGTAGTATTGGAACATTTGACACTGTTGTGCTAGTTTTTGTTAAAAACTTGCTACACATTTAAATGACCAGTAGACATTAACCTAGGAGAAAGAAGCATTACTCACCCAAAGGTGCAAAATTGTGAATTCCTTCTGCATTATCAGGCTCAGAAGCAAGCACTCTGGCTTTCAAACTGCTATCTGTTGCTTTGGTGGGACCAGAATCCAGAAATTTCATAATAGTTGAAACCATGCTTCTTGCTGTGTTAACAATGGCTCTTGTGCTTGTTACCATGTTGTTACAGATAAGTTGAACTCCGCCTGTGTAAAATGTGGGCAGAGAGAAAAAAATAACTGCTCAGAAGCACGCAACAGATTTCACACAAGCAAAGGCCTGTTCAGTAAATTGGCCCATGTAAATCCATGTTTTCTTTAAGTGCCAAAAAAATCTAAACTAAACTTTTTATTTGATGTGGCTAAAGAAAAGATATTCTTACCCATATCATGGAAAGCCTTCAGTGCCTCACTTGTATCCAACACTCGTAAAATGAACCAGAGCAGTGGCTCAGATAACTGACATGTAGCAAGAGAACCCTAGAAGAAAATCAATTAGAAAATACGCAGTTTCATACAAAATTAGTACAAGCAGAACTTCAAATAACAGCTCTCAGGCTCCCCTTTTAGTAGGCAAAACTATTAAGGAAGAAACGTCCCCACAGCTCACCTCTCTGCCACCATATACAATACCATGTTCCATATGGTTCAATTCCTTACACAGGAAAAGTCTTTGGGGTATGGAAAAGCTCAGACTCATGGAGTGAGCATCTTCAGGGAAATAACAGTACTGAGCATTAAAATCGCCATAACAAATGTGCTTCTCACTTGCACATAATAAAATATCTGTTCCATCTTCAAGCCTTTAGCCAGGAACATTTACAGGAATGTCAAAATGTCCTTGGAGAAAACCCTCTCTCTCCCTTTACCACTGGCAACAGAGAGAGGCTTCCTAACTGCAGAACCAAAATGAAGTGAGGTTGTAAACAGGTTAACATTTCTTTTACATAGCAATACTTTTGTTTTCTGACCTTTTACTGATTACAGAAATAACTACCTTGAAGTATAGCAAGCCTAAGGGAACTTACCTGCCTTCCCATGTACCCACAAGCCATGTAGGTAAGAATAGGCTGAAGCATCACTTGAACTGTTGTTGCTTTCTTACTAAGTGTTGTCAGGATAGTGAACAATCCATCTCCAACTGATATTGCATCTAAACCACCGTGAAAGTTCTCATGTTTAGTCAGATGTAAGCCACTTGCACCTAAATGAAAACAGTTTGAAGGTGACAAACTGAGACCTAACAAACCATTAACAGCACATAAGAGTACTCAAGAATATTCAAATGTTCATATGGATTTTACAAAGTACAAATGGACCAGTTTTCAGGATCATATGACCTACAATTAGTGTTCCCAAAAAGGAATAAAGGAAAAACTTGACCCAGGAAGTCAAGAAATTTAAATCAAATCAGACCATAAAAATGAGTGTAATTAGTGAAGGAAACAGGGTAACTACAAGGACTGGAATCACTCCTAGCTAGAAGCAACTGACATTTAAGATTTTTTTCAGATAATAATAAAATGCCCTTGTACTGCCAAAAACCACCCCAAACATTTAAAAAACGTATTTCTATCAGAAACACCTCTCCTGTAATTCTGCTTCTCACTATTAAAGCTCAGGATTTATTCATGACAATTTTCTGAATATCAATTATCAGCAATATTGACTGAGATTACAGACAGAAAACAAAGTAACAGTCTTCCCATGGAAGAGACTACTTCCATAAAAACAACTGTCTTACAAATCAGATGACTTCAACCTGGAAGAGCTGTTAAAAGTGGTCTTAGATTTAAATGTAAGACAACCACAGAGTAATCCTGTCCCGTTTAGAGAAACTGAAACTGTATTAACAAATAATAATAAAAATCACTGTGCTCAAGTGATCTTTGGAGCACATCTTAAAGAAACATTTTGGCAACAGAATTGCCAGGAATAGCACTTTGGCCACCTCTAAACTGTCAAGAACGCAAATATTGATAAGCAAAGCATTCAGAGCAACAAAGAAAGGGATCCTAAGACCCACCCTCTGTCCAGCCTAGAAAAGTTAAATGGAACGAATGATAGAGCTCAAGTCAAGTAAGCTGGATTTGCTGTGAGGGAGGACCTTCAGGTGAGGACAAGACAGGACAGGAGGTGAATACTATTGTATGATTTTCACAGTTTGTCAATTACAAAGCATAAAACCCTAACGAAACAGACACAACGGTCATAAAAGGAAAAACAGAAAGAAAAATATTTAAAATTCATGTGACAAGTGAATTACTCAGGGCCATCCTGGATACTGACCAGCTAGCTTGCCAGATGCAGTAAATTAACATTATTAGCATAAATTTTGAAACCAGAGCCACTACCTATCAGTAACATTTGCTGACATCTTCTTGTTTATCTATGCGGGTAGGACCTTTCCATGATGCATTAGTTATTACATGTTTACTACTATATCCTGATAACTGATTTTTGGATCCTGCGTAACCCTGGCTTCAGTCTTGCAAAATGTTTTGTTCACATAAATTGTCTGGAGAGAGCTTAATACAGTTTTCCTTGAAGGAACTAAACCCACAAATAGCTGGACTAAGCCCAAAATACGTGGACAGATTATTTTCAATAATATATATTAAAAACCCTTTGGAAGAACAATCCATTGAAGGGACCAGCTGGCCCAGAACCCTAATTTCAATGAAAAACATTTTGAAAAAACTATCTTTCCAAACTGCCCTTAAAAATCACAAAACTGCTGGACAAAAATCAGTGGTTTAGAGAGACATTAAATTTGAGGAGAATAATATCTGACTCTCACTCCAAAGAAACACATATTCAGAGCAAACTACCGTTTCCAGAACAAACTACTTTCAGTGTTCATAGTGCATTTGCAATATGACACCAACTACCCAAAGTGATAAAGGAGATACTCTGTAATTAATTTCAGGATGGTTCCAACAGCACAATCCAGGCTTGTCAAATCTTGAATTTGAATACTAGAAATTTGAATACTAGAAATAACTCCCTCAATTACTTTCATGCTGAAATAATCCACTGGTCTAATATTCTCAAGGGCTCACTGAACAAGTAACTGTTTCCTGGTAATAGCATTGGTTAAGTTTCATATCGGCTTAAAAGGGGCAGCATAGAAAAGGGCAGAGCAATTTGCTTCAAAGCAAGAGAATCAATAAAAAGAGAATAAAATTTTACAGCTATAACACCTGAAATGGAGTGCAGGTCTTCGCCTATCTTCCTGCAAAATGTTTTGCACATGCAGAAATCCATAGTATTTCAGCCAGTGGTTTAACTTTTGCAAATTAATTCTATGCTACTATCACAGCACACAATTAAGTTGAAAGACAGGTAGTCTCTCTGAGAAAATGCACCTCAGATAAATGTCTGACAAACAGCAGCTTTGCTTTCCAAGTATCATCACCTCCCTCACTAGTTCACAGCAGTAAGATCCCACCCACAAATATGACTGCAACTCCTAGAACATGATCCTAATGAAATTTCTGGTAACACAGAGGAAAGGTTCAGGTATTCTGTGAAAGGGACATGATTGTAACTTGCATTTTCCAAAAGTGATTTAAAAAGGAAAATCATCCAGTACATAGCAAACAGCTGAGGTAAGGTGTCTTGTACAAACCAAACACTCATCCAAATCCATGCATAGAGGTATGTGATGGCCACAGACTGAAATACAGGAAATTCCACTTAAACTTTTATATGATTGAACATTATAATATGTTGCCCACAGCACTTGTGAAGTTTCCACCCCTGAGGAATTAAAAACCCAGCTGAACCTAGGTACTGAGCAACATGCTTTTAATTGAGGCAGGCTCTGGGTTTGTGCAGGAAGGCTGGACTAGACAATCTCCAGAGGTACTTTAACATTAAGCATTCTGAGATTCAGCAAATTCAAATGCCAAACACATTGCTTTTTGGTTTCAGTTACTGTCTCCCACCTCCTGTTAGGGTTTTTTTTCATGAATCTGTTCTCCTCTTGCTTTTCTCCTGTCATTTCTGTAACAGATTCTTTCACATCTACAGCCAGCTTATAAGATTGCAGAAGTTTAAAATGTTTCATCAACCAAAACACCTTCCATGTTACTCAGAAAACACCTACCAATAATCATTGCCATAGCACTGCTGTTACACTGGCCAAGTGCAGACAAAATCTGGCTCATAATTTGTTGGTTGGCCAACACCAAGTCCGCCACGTACGCAGTTGATCCTTGAGTATTAGGGTTGCTTCCATTGCCATCTTTGCCTCCTGAAACCTTTTCCTCATCAGACACACTGTCTGTAGTACTACTTGCTACTGGAACACGGGCACTGTATTCTCGGTTACTGGAGAGAGGCAGTTGAACTAAAATGTTTATCAGCTTTAATAAATCAAACATGAGTTGATCCCTCGTCATTTCTCCACAAACGGCTTTGGCATCACCTGGACGGATAATATTGGCAAAAAGCCCTCCAAAACATGCTCGAGCACCCACAGAGCTGTCTGAGCCACTGCGAGACATCACTTTGTCCGAACACGTAATGTAATGATGCACAAGAAAGGTTATGGACTCAATTACTGCAGAAATAGTGCTAACTGATACAACTTCAAAATTCTGTTCCAGGGTGAATTCCAAGAGTTTCACTTGAGCATCCAATGGTCCCTGGCCTGTCTGGAAAGCACCCCTGAAAGAAAAAAAAAAAAAAAAAAGAGATATTATAAGTTATAGAGGTTTGGCTGTTTGACTGTTCTTTTCCTTGATTATTTAAGAATCCAAAAGCACACCAGACTTCCAATAAAGAAAAATCCAGCTATTTTCAGAAATGCATGTTGAAGCACAATCTAATCTTTCACCCGCATCAAGCTTTTGCAATTTTTTAATATACAGGTCATTAAACAGCTGGCAGAACCTGCTCATGCCATCACCATCCTGATTCCACTAAGGATTAAGAGGTTAACTTTGGAAAGGGCTAAGATTGATCTTTTTTTTTTGTAACTCAATTACTTTCGTAGGTAAAGACTTGGAAAAGTCTATATATAAACTGAACAGCCCTGTACAGTTCTTGGTGAAAAGTTTCCTACATTTGCAAGAAAACTTCATGGAAAGCAGTCACACAATACTTTAATATCATGAGGATTATTTAGTTGCTAACAGGAAATCATGATGAATTTTTTTTCTTCCCATAAATCTTTTCTGTCCCCCCACCCAGTGATAAAAAGAAGAATGGACAGGTTTTACTCATCTAAATAGTACATATACATGAGACCATAAGAAGGTACTCAAAATATCACAGGCTGGTGCTTGTGGGTTGACTGCTTGAAGGATTTATCCTAGGAATAAGTTTATCTAATCCATTGCTTTTACACACACAGTGGTGAACTACAAAAAGAACCTTTTGAATCAGTGTATCTAAAATAAAACTTTTATTAGTTACTGCATTTTCATATACTTCTCTGTATCTTTTCATATTGATTAATCTTATTCTAACTTTTAAAATTAAATACAGAACAAAACAGTTTCCAGAAACAGCCCTGAAAAAATATTTGGAATTTAAGTAATTCTAATAGTAAAACAGAGCTTTTCTTTACAATAAATCTTATGATCAGACACAGTACACTTCTGTAATTATCTGTGTTCTTAGAAATAACCATTTAAATCCCTTTCTGGCACTTTGCTTCCATTTCATGGCATCTCACCAAAAAACCCTAACACATTTCAAAAACTACCCTTTCAGCGGTCTCATTAGCTTATTTTAAACAAATGCTGGCATGCAGACACACTCCGAGATTCACCGTGAATTAATGATTTTATTGTATTATGACACTAAATATTATGGCAGAAATCACTGATCATCAATGTAACCTGGTAAACACCACTCCTATAATTACAGTTATAAAGGTGAAATATCCTGGAAAAGGCAGAAACCATTTTCTGTAAGATTAAAGAATAGATAACACCGAAGTGCCACCTACTGGGAACCCAGAACTGAGGAAGCTTTTGTCTGGAGATGAGCAGAGCATCAATATCAGAAAGAAATGCTTCCTAGTGTACCTCAGACTAAACTGCTGTATTTCCTGTGTACCACTGGAGACAGAGTCTTGTGCCCATTGGCCTTGCCTTGAGGAAGCAGAACTGTGAAAGATGAGCCATAAGCTCTAATCTCTCCCCCAGCCAGAGGCACTTCTCTACACTGGCAGGCATCAGTAGGCCCCAGAAGAGTGGGACAGAGGGTGTTTTCCACTGTCATGTGGAGAGAAAAAACCCACCAAAGATAAAGCAATAAAAACGCATATTGCATAAATAGAATTATGCAATCGCATAATCCATCCTACCATGTGAGAAAAGCCATCTGTACTATTTTCACAATCAATGAATAATTTCTGGAATATTTAATTAATTCAGACCTCTCAGAATATTTTTTTTAATAGGTAAGCCCATCAACAGTATCCTTACTTTAGGGAATTACTTCAACAAGGTTTACATCTTAGCATTAAGAAAAATCAGTCCAACATTTTAGTGCCTCTATTGACAGTCCCTCACACATATTCACACACAGCTGTGTGTGAATTCCAGATGCACTTTTCCATGTGCCAGAAGCAGCCTAGATCCTGCTGCTAGTGTTGCAGCAACAATGACTACTTCCATTCACATGTAACTTGATAGCATGAGAAGGCATATATGCAATCACAATTTGTGATTCACAATCACAGATATTTTAATGAAAAGAAGGGTATGAAAGAAAACAAACACGTAAGATTTACCTTTCTGTTGAAAGTATATGTATTAATTTCAATAAAAATTCACTGAACATCTGAGGACAAGTTGAAGAAAGGTGCACTTGTAATCGAGTAAGAAATTCTTGCATAGCTTGTGTTGCTGTTGGCCCAACCTAGAAGAAAAGATATTTTAGGAAGTATTATACATAACTGAAATGTCTTCAATAACATTAACATCTTCTAAGAATATGAAAGTATTTCATATCTTAACTTGCTTTCTGAAAATTTTTACAGCTACTTTACAGAACTAATCTGTATCCATGCATATTATGTGTTTTTCTATTATTAATCATGAGTCAAAAGCAAGAAATTTGGATCTTTGTCTAAGACTTGTTTTTCAGCTTGAGACTCTCTGTTCAGTAACGAGAACTATACTCCATACAGAATCCACTTCTGTGCTAATCTGAATGCTTTTCTACAAACTACATATTTCAAGTATAGTAAGCACTTCAGTGGCACTGTGCAGTGTTAAAGTTCTGGAAATGACTATTTTCTTGAAAATTTGCTGGAAAAAACCCCTGAAACTACCAGGTGTTTTCAGTCTCCCAAACTGAGACTCCTGTTAAATACTACATACAATTAAGTTCATTTGGGCTCTTTTTAAAACACTATTCGTAGACATTTCAAAGATTGCAAAAAGCAAGAAGACATTAACTGAAATTAGGAAAGGCAGCAGATACCACATGAATTCAGAAACAGTCAGAAAATGAAAGTATAATTTTAAATTCAGTAATTTTTAGATATTAAAACTTCATCTTCATTGGCATTTTTATCCTGACCCAACAAGATTTTGGGAAATTCACTGAATGGAACACTTCATTCACATATGGCATCATCTCCCTGTGGCAAGTCTCCAGAGAGTTGTGAA
This sequence comes from Certhia americana, assembly GCA_018697195.1. NCBI lineage: Eukaryota > Metazoa > Chordata > Aves > Passeriformes > Certhiidae > Certhia > Certhia americana. The sequence goes on from CM031859.1 coordinate 76,491,244, forward strand.
AACATACAAACACAGAGAGTGTATCAACGACATGAACTTCCCTATGGCTGTTCATCAGAACCAACTAAGACTATAACTAGAAGAAACAAGACAAGGATATAATACATTATGAATGAACACATATTTCTGTCAAGTGCCTTGAAATTCTATTGCAAAAATTTTTTCTCTTATTTTAATTGCTCATTACCTGGGGACTGTGTTGATTTGTTCCATGAGGATTAGTACCAGAAAGAAATTTCACTAACACATGAATAAGGTTGGGATCTGACACCAACAATTGGGCAGTACTTTCCTGAGCTCCAATGGCACTGCTTGAAACAGCTTAAAAATATAGACATAAAAATTACATGCATAACGTTAAACATTAAGCGTAAATCAAATATTTATAGATCAAATCCCTTATATTTATTTCATGCTGTGGAAATATTCTCAGCTAAATCAGCTACAAAAACCTGCTTACTAAGGACTACGATTTTGAGTTTTCCAGTAAGTACAGATATAAAGCCCTAAAACCATCCAATCAGTGTTCCAAGCCTGCTAAGGCAGTATTCCTGAAAATAGAGATTAATTTTGTAGGTGCAATACATACAGACATTTTGATTTGTCTCTTTTTCTTAGTGTAACACTTCAATGAGGCTCAAGTGCATTTTTTCGTTTGTCAGACAGAGACCAAGTGTTCTGCAATGCTGTAAACAGTCACAGTATTTTTGTTCTTGGCACATGCAAAGACTTCTCAGAATAAAACCGTAGGGAGCTTAACAGATAAGAACTCCGAAGACTGGAATTTGGATTAAAATACACCCCTCAGTGATCAAACAAATGAGCGTTACTAAATGTGAAGTCTTACCCTTGCAGTAGTAATATATTGAGTGAGTTCAAAACAGTGAAAAAAGCACGATATGAAAAAGATCCTGTGGAAGTGGGACAAGTGGCTTTTTGATAAATGCCATCATGCCAATGTTCTCCCTTTCACGACTGGCTCAGGTGCACAACTCCCCCTGGGAGTTATAGGGACATTCACACGAAGGCCTCAAGGTGTTCATGCCTTCTGAAAAGGTGCAACTGACTCAACTACGCTGTCCTTAAGAGGCACTTGTCATGTCTTAGGTAGTGTCAAACCATCAAAACCCCCAAAGCACCCCTGACTCATCTCTGGGGCCTTCCACCAAAAGACTGTGCATGAACCTGTGTTGCATCAGACAGTGTAAAACTTCCCCTCAGTGGAGGTACCTGAGGCATTCCCACCTGAATGTGTATTAACCCACTGAACTCTGTTTCCTAGGCTCCCCCCACCCCTGATGATCAAAACTGTGACCATCAATCCCAGCAATGGCTATCTAAATTGCAACAATCAAATCTTGTCTCTGGATCCACAAATACCTTTCTTCTCCCATATCTTCTCTTATCCTTTCTTTCCCTTTCTTTTTTTTTTCCTTTTATGTTTTCCTAAGTGATATCTTTATATTTCTGTATTGTTTCATTTTTACAAATAACCAAAACTGCTACATATCTCCTTTCCATTACAACCAAATTGTTCTACAATAAACCAGCCATACCAGTATATATCTATCTACCTCTCTCACTCTTTATATACAGATGAATACTGATCATTCAGTAGAGTGTTGTTTCACTCTAATCCATCCCAAGGGATCTATTAACAAGAACTTGCAACCCTGCCTTTAGAGACAGATTGTGACACTTGCATCTCCAACCCTTTCCAACTCAACTCCAACTCACAATCCTACATACAAAAAAATGCACAACCACACTCAGATGCTCAATTGTGTCTGCCATGAACCACAGGGGCTGCTTCTGTGTAGCTTTTTAATCACCTACTGATCTCAGGCAACTACCAAAGAAACTCTTGCAAACAAGCAGCTGCCTGTCAGTGCCAGAACACTGAGCCTCATAACACGTGCAAGATATCCACATATGATCCCAGTGATACACACTGCATAAATTTTGGAAATTTCTGCAAGTCTACAGATACAAACTGAAGAGTTGACAGTACATGTGCTTGATAACTGAAGGCAATTACACCAGAAATCAGGCCATGTTTTATTATTAAATACTAAGAATAAGAATGAAGTCTCAGTTTGTGCATGGTAAGTATCTTTCATTTGTTTTTTGCAGCTCTACTACTTCACCTGATGGTAAAAATTTCAGGAGATTTTTGTGAGACTGATTTCTAAATAACATCACAGAAAGGAGACAGAAAAGAGAAATTTTAAGAACAAAGTGCATCTTACAGTCAATTATTTGAAATAGCAAATACAAGAAAAAGATTCATAGGCAAATTTAAAAAATACTTCCTTTAGTTTCAATCAGTCTTATGGCAAAATCTCATTCACAAAGTGAGATCATTTCTAGTATATTATGGAATAATATGCAGAACGTGAGATATACTGGTATGCATAGGGAAATTATATTGCTGGATTTCTATTTTAATAGATTCAGCTGCTGGGGGCTTATTTTTAGATAGCTTAATATAGGAAGTGACTTGGTGCCTGCATATTTACAAAAATATTCCTACTCTGTCAGAAAAACTTCCATCTCACTCATAGCAATTTAATCATTCCTCTCTGCTACTTCTTCTCATCCTACAAAACTAATTCCCAGGGATCATTAGATAGTCCCAAAACATTTTTTGGAAGACACTGATGACTTACTCATAATGACATTTTCTTTTACCATAAGGGTTTCTGTTTCTCAGGGTACAAGCAATTCAAGGAACTCACTCTTGAAAAGCCCAAAGTTAATGGAGAACAAAAGTACGCATACGACAAAAGGAATGTTCTGGAAATCTTTTGATGGAATCAACACTCATTTGTACATCACTAAAACTGTCAACATAAGAAAAACAACCAAAGAAACTTACCATTAAGCTGCATATTTGTCATAAGCGTTAGGCTGTGAAGCACAAGGCACCATGTCCGGAGTAAAGTATTAGGATACCATGCCAGAACTGACAGGAAGCTAGTTACTGAAGCTGTCAAGAAAAAGAGTTTTTTCCAAGTTGTAATCTTCAAAGTATTACTATAAATTTCTAATTATTACTGTAAGGTGCTATGCTGATTATTGTTACTAATATTATTGTTCCTTGCACTCATTTTGTTTTGACAACCACTCTTGCAGGAAATTAGCAAAAGAAACCTCACCAACACTTCTTGGCCCACAGAATTTTCTACAGTGTGCAGACCCTGACATCTCAAAGAAAACAGTGCAAAGAAACTGGTTTCAAATGTTCTCATGGAACTCAGTGTAACAGTTCATTATATCAGGCATTAACATTTTGGATTATCACCACAATATACCACAGACTTCCTTAATTATACAGTACAACATATTGCAAGAAAAAAAAATTCAGCATGTCTTCATACTATATTAGTATGAAGTATTAGTCTGATGTGCAACAGAAGTGGAGCTTTCCCACTCTGCTCACCCCTTTTTGTAAGGGAGGGATCATAGGATGGTATAAAGGAGATGAAATCTGCCAGAAAAGTACATACAGTTGCACAGTTTATCTCAGACTAAGAAATGTATTTTAATGAGTCCTCTTGGGAATAATTACGAGTTAAGAACCACAAATTTTATCACTTCATTTCTAATAACTTAATAAAAAATGAATGAATCAACTCTCAGTTACACACTAGCAATGTATTTTCCACTTTAAGAAGAAAACAAGACCAAGAATTCGTTAATAATAGCACAGAAATTATCTCAACACTGATCTTATAAAAAAATACTTACTGCAATACTTTTTGCTTACTAGAAAACTGAGTATTTAAAAAAAAAAAGTAAACCCAAACTTATTTCCCATATTTAATGTATTTTACCTTGGTTCAGGGAAACTACAGGTATTCGATTAGCATTATAAAGGAAAATATCAGCACCACTATCTTTACTTCCAGAGGAGCTGGAATTCAGGCTTAATGTGAGCCATAGCTGCAACAGGGATTCAAGCTGAAAGAAAGGGAAAAAACCCCACTATGAGACCAAACTCAGAACCCCAGAGTATCAAAGTTTTAAAATTAAAAGCCTGATCTACATTCTCAGCTGCTGCTGTTTCACTGCATACACACACTCTCTCTTCTTTACTGGATTTGAAAATTCCGCTAAACATAATATTCAAGGCAAATTCAGCCCAACTAGCAGATGCTTCTGCTATTGTTTTTCTAATTGATTTCTTCCAAATAGTTGCCCTTATGAAGTTTCTTTTAACCTATGTTAAGAAACTGCAGCTTTATGTTCAGAAATACCTTTATCATAACCTTATACCTGTAACATGTACAGGTAGACTTATAGGTTTGCATGGAAGCTTTTGTAATGTTATTAAAGTGATGTTTCCCAGTCAACCAAAATTATTCAAAAGGCCCATTTATCTAATGAGAAACCTCAGAGACACTGATGCTTACTCTGAATAATTCCCCTGAGGAAAATAACTTTAGATATTCTGGGGAAGCATCAAGGACGTTTACACAAGAAACTGTATTTTGGATAAGATATTTAAAGAACCATTAAGGGATGGAGTCAGCCTCTCTATCAAAAAAAAAAGCAAGAAGCAGGCAGGCATCTAATCATTATATATAGCATGCATGACATTCCTTTGTATGAATCAAGAAAAGCATTGCTAAACCAATGGCTTTTCAAAAAGCAAACTTTTAAATTGGCTATTAACATACAGGATCATTGAATAACTCAGATGGGAAGGAACCTTTGTAAGTTATCCAATCCAATCTGCTCAAAGAAATGCCAAAGAAGATATCAGACTTCATCGCTTGAGGCTTTATTCAACTGGGTTTTTGAAAACTTCCACAAATCCCCATTTGCCATTGTCACTTAGTGACATTTTTCATTAATAAGCCAACAATCATCACTCAAGGGATGTACAAACTTGTTTTTAAATATGAAAATGTATACCAGTTTTCCACTGTAAAAAGCAATGTCCGCTTTTAGCACTTTGTTTATTACATTATCGGTACTGTTGTCCATGACATATTCATGACATAAGCAATAAAGCACATAACATAACAGATTACTTGAATCCTAAGTAGCAAGAAGTAGAGGGGAACAATTCTCAAATTTAGAGATAAATACTAGTAGAACATTTAAAGTTCAAAATTCTCTACCTGAACATGGTGGACTTGTAGCATGGAAAAGAGTTTGTTGAAGCATGCGCTCAGCATAGGTATAGATGACAACTGCACAATCAGCTGGGCATTTGGGTTAGCAGCATGTAATCCCCTCAGCAATGAGTCATCTGTGCCACTGGGAGACTGTGTCACTAGAAAACAAAACAGGGTACCCAACCCCCCATGAATTACTTTGAAAAGTTGCCCAAAGTAATTTCATAATTACCTCCTTGTATTTTATACTTAAATGAAAGACACTTTTTTATAATTTAGAAGAACATCTTCAACGTAGTGTTCAGCTGAATTGGACTACTGATTAGCATAGTAGTGGCATACTTGAATATCAGACATTTCCATCTTCACAAAAACTGTTTGGAAATGAATCCACACAAATACATTTTCACAGCTATTACAGCAGTGTCCTGGTAGCACAATGGTAAGACTAACAATTGGAACATCTCTTTCACACATTACAGTCAACTTTGCAGACAATAATGAAGTTTCAGAGAATAAAGTCTGAAGACATCACCTAAACCTACTCCACCACTACATTCTCAATGTACTGTGTGAACATAAAGGTACCCAGAGGGCTACAAAGAAACACATTTTAACAAGATGGGCAGCACAACTCACTGAAAAAAAGTAAAACACACTGTGAGTGTTTTTTGTAACAAAGCTCAAGGAATAGCTGAGTTCAAAATTGTGTTCAAGTATTCTCACTTTCATCACTTAGTAGGTGTAACTGTCAAATGCTTTCAAACACCAAGAATGAAGCTTCACATGAAGCTTAATGTTCACTTGCACCTAGACCTAAAAATGAAAACTTTCCCTCCTTTGTAGCATAATTCACACGCATAGTTGACTGTTTCACAAAATGTCTTAAATACAGGCATATAAATGATGCAAAAATCTGAATAAAGAGCTATCTCTGAAGTTCAGCCTAATAGGAAAATTCAAGCAAAATGTAACTTTTTCTAAGCTACTAAGTGACTGCAGAAAACATTACTACAAATTTCAAAGCATCACGATCATTATGCGACAAGAATGATTTGACAAGGTGTAGTTACATGTAGGAGATGTGTTTGTTAATGCTTGTAGAATGGAATCAGCCTCCAGCGTGGACATCATTTTCAGCATCAGCTCAGCCTGCTGCTCCAGTCCAACTTCGAGACGCGCATCTAAAGCTACAGAAGGCAAAAAAAAAAGGTAAAACTGAGTTATATCAAGGACATACATAATTACAGAATCACAGAATATTTGGAATTGGAGGGGAACTACAAGGATCATCAAGTTCAGCTCCAAAGAGAATAGCCCATATGGGGATTGGACCCACAACCTTGGTGTTATCAGCACTATGCTCTGAACAACTGAGCTGATCTCACCTTTAATTTGTTCCTCTAACTTTTGATAATATTCTTACAGATCTGAAATATATAATTATTAAAATACTGTATTTCTTTCTTTCGTCTTCTTCCTTCCACACTCACTTTACTATCACACATGACAACCTGTATATCCCCAAGTCATTTCTTCCTAAGGCAACAGCTCTCAAATGAGAGCCAAAAAAAAGTTGTTTTTACCAGTGTGGCAGAAGGAAAATCTATCACCCAGTTCAGTAGTACTCCTACAAATGAAACAAGTGTGACACTTCACTCCCTTGGGGTAGAGCCAACTAGAAAAGAGCTTCCAAAATTTCCTGAGAAAGCAGGAAAGATTTAAAACTGCCTGTAAGTGCATTCCAAAATGTTAGAAAATAAGATCATCTGCTGTGTTGGGCTTTTTTAAATGCAAGTTTCACATTATATTCTCTCAGTTATTATGGCATATATAAAATGTAATTCTTTCCCCTTAAAATAAATACATAGATATTGCTAAAATAATTTCTTCTTCTAAGATTCAAATACAGTATTAGAGAAAAGAGACCCTGAACAGAACTTTAATTCATTGCTTACCTTGAGAGACTGATATGCTGACAGTTTGAGATCCATTTTTCTCTGTAGTTACAGGTGGTTTTGCAACTGGAATTCCAACACCACCAATATAAGGATTGTAATTGTAGGTGCCATATTCAGCACCCCAGTAATCATACCAGGTGCTGCTTATAGGCTTAAAAAACAAAGAGAAAACCAAGGAAAAACAATAAACAGAAAGTCTTTAGATTGCCAAAAGTTTTAACAACTAACAACAAACTTTGAAGTTAAAAAATACTAAAACCAGAAGATTTGTTGTAATAGCTTTAGAAAATTGTTTCCATTCTTATTGAAGTATAAGCTACTGAATCCTTAGTGATTGTCAAAATCCAGCAATGTAGTTAGCAGCCTCAAAGATTTAAGAAGCCAATTCGAAAATGTTATCATCAGTTTTTCTTCACACATTTTGTTACCATATTGTAAATTTGGGAGTAGAGTATTACACAGTTATTTTGAGGAGCTGTTTATCAAGACAGAACACTATACTATTAACTGTACTTAGTACCTCGAAGCCTCAGTGAGGCTCAGGGACTATTTGTACTGGGCTGTGAAAAAGAAACAGTTGAGTAATCTCTACTTGTGTCATAATTTAATACACTAAGAAAGTATATGGATCACAAGGAAAAAACCTAATGTAACACCGTGTAAAGGCAATTTGCATACGCTGGTCTTTTTAGTGGTGAGACCCAATACCAACTGTCACTTAACAGATATGGAAGCAAATACTAAGAAGGATTAAGAATGAAGAAGTGATTTTATGTCTGTTCTTTGGTAGACATCAAAGCAGGTAATAATAAGATGATAAATGTATCTTGGATGAAGCTGACTAATGGCTGAAGCCACATGACGTGATAGGAGAATGAAGAAGGCAGGAAACATCAGTAACAGAAATTCAGCAGTAGGTGTAATTTTTTTATGTTAGACTGAGATTTAAAGAAAAAAAATCTTTATATAATAGGTAATTGGAGGAAGGACATAAGAAAACCAGAAAAAAATGCAGTGTATTCTGAGCAAGCAGTGAGACATAATTTAGGTTAATTCAATCAAGAGGTTTAAGTCAACAGTAAGAGGCATGGAAAAATTCCAAATGTCATCCTTCTGAACAGAGAAAAGAGACTCAATATTTCATTATGAATAGTGTGTTTCTTTAAGTATTTTTTGTTTTCCATATACAACAACAATATTGTAATTGTACGACACATGTATGTTTAGCCTTCACTGTAAGCATAAAAGAAATTTTCTTGTTCCCCAGTGAAGTAAATTTCAAAGTGAGTTGCTTCGCTGCATAGTCTGAAGCCAATCTAAGCACAAGCTACTGATAACTTCCTTTTTTAAATACAATACTAACAGTATAAACTTACCTTAAGATCAGTCACAGAAATGGTTCTCTATTCTTAATAAAAAGCACAAGACTTTATCTTATTTTTCTATTATGCTTTTGTTATCTTTAGCATATGCTACAGTGTGAGTAAACTCACAACCTCTTGTTTACACAAGTATCATCATGCAAAAGCAAAATATTTTCTGGTCAACTGAGATGTGAATATTTACATTCTTTCCTGTCATTACATTAAACATCATAAAAGACTAGCAGCAATATACTGCTACTGAAGAAGTGTAAAAGTAAGGATTTTTCAATCTCACATGTTATGGTTATCTTGAAAATTTACGTGTGACATACCTTGAAGACTTTGGCGGCAAGGGGATCTTTTTCCAAATCAATATCCAAAGGATCAATATCAACTTCCATCAGGTCTTGCAGTAATTCCAGATCAATGTCCTTATCTTTTTCCAGTGATGACAAGGGTGGAGCACCTTGAATGATTAAGACAGTTTTAACACTAGGCAACTAAAAATTACAAAACAAGGACATGTAACACACTTAACAGATAATTTTAAGCTTTTTAATATTACAACTTTGTGGAAAAAGTTAAAATATGCAATGAAGTTGCCTTTTTAAAAATAATAGGAAAAACAACCATTTTTCATTTGTCAGATGTAAAGCTAACCTAAAGAATTACTGGATCTGCCTATATTATCAGAAACAATTTACACAATCACCAAAAAAGTCTCTTGCTGATACCTAGATAGATGAGTAAAACTTTTTTTACTCTTTTCAATAAGTACATATTATGGAATAATTGTACAACAAAATTATGGAATAATTTACCTGTGATGTCATGTGTCAAAGGCTCATCTATGGTTTCCACTAACTGAACTGTGGACTGCTGGAGAGAGTCATCAGAATCTCCAGCTGAAGCTCCAGCATCTTCTCCCAAAGCACTTTCTTCCATAGCTTCAGCTGCTATAGGTGCCAACAACTCCCCTAGGTATTAAATTAAGCAGACAACTTCATTTCAAGCTTTACCCCCATTACAAATTAACATCCCAGTGTCTAGGCAAAGTGTCATTTTTTCATCTAACTCCTAATTATCTGGGGGCTACTTCTTCAAGGGGGAGTGTTTCGAATAATTTTGAAATAATCAGGGTCATATAAAAATGAACTTTTCAATGCACAAGGCACTTTACTTGCAATTTAAAATCACATTTTTACACACTAACTGAAATGTTATGATTTGTTTGGGTTTTTTTTTATAATTTGGAATGTGTCAGCAGATTCTAATATAGTGATAACCCCCCCTCCCCCAAGATATTAAAGGAAGAAAGATTCAAGTGCAAGACACCTTCTGAAGAATATGAACTTAAAACAAACCTGCTAGAATATCCTGTAGCATACAAGTCAGAGAATACTGAGCCCATGCTCCTCCCCAAGAGATGTCTCCTCTGTTAAAATCAGTTCCAACAAGAAGCAGCAATAATCGTTCCAATTGAGCCTCATTTACAATCTCACATAAATGAATTGTTGGTCTTGTAGCATTTGCAATTCTAGCAAGAACCTATTAAAAAAAAGAAAGATAAATATATGCCTTTTCATAGTTAACCCTATGAAAGTATATAATATCTTTATTTTCTATTATTATTAGATTTTGCTTACAAATAAATCAGGTATTTTTTACCAGTTCACACTTAAGAATTTTATGAGTGTAATTACATAAATATATTTTAAGTTAATTTTTCCATTCAATTTTGAAGCTACCATATTGTAAATCACACAAAAAGTGAAAGATCAGGAAAACTACCCCACCAGAAATGATTAGAAATTTTAGTGCTGCAGCTAATTTTTACCATCAAATAAGAAAAAAAAGCAGTAATAGAAAACTAATTTAATGTGGTTGCTACTGCAGCTACATAGTGATGGTTCCGTATTTGGTTTACCTTACAAACAAAAAGAAGTAAATCTGCATGACAAGTAAAGTCCATGGACAAGAGAAAGAGTGCCAGCTTTTGCACTACAGAAATGCAACGTTCATGAGCCAGTGTAAAGGGAAGTGGTTCAATTTCTGGAGTTTCCTTTGCTGTTGATACTTCTGTATCTAAAGAAGAACGAGGCCATTCTGCAGTTCGACGCAAGCGTATTAAGTCCTTGAAGTGCTGCAGAAATTAAATTTGAAACAACAGTTACAGTTTAAAACTGACTTCTATATCTTTTCCCAATGAATCAGTGTGGCAGCAATAACAGAGACTCTGGAACTTCTTAAAAAAATAAAAGGAAGTCTAAAAATATATGAGAATCTGGAGTAGAATTAAGGCTTTATTGGCAGAAATTTGTTTTGGCAGCATGTTATCTCAGATGACAAACGCATAATCAAATTCAGTTTTACAGAAGTGCCAATTAAGCCTTATGTATGCCATAACACATATTGAAAATACATATTTGCAAAGTTTCTTTCATATTTCCACACCTGTACATAAAGCTATAGTTACCATAAAGCAAACTGCATATAAAAATAGCCAATATGGAAATTTACAAGAACACTGACTTTTCAGTTCTTCACATTTGATAAATCATCAGAAATTTCTTAATACTGCCATGACACAAAGTATGCATTAGGCATACCATAAATTGAATTAGTTTGATTTTTGTGCATGGCTCTGAACTACAAGCTTTTTGAGTGCTTACATGCAATGGAGAAAAGAAGGTGCTTTTATTAATCCTCTTATCCACCAAGGGCATTCATTTAGCAGCTCTGCTCATTGTATCAACAGTCATTAAATAATACAAATGCCTCTTAAAATCTCACTTAAGCAGTAGTTATAAAAGTAGACTAAAGAAAGAGCTATTTACTAAGACAAAGGTTTCACTTTCTCCCAAATGCAATACATGCTTTACATCACATACAGCTTGTCATAACTGAAAGTGATTAGTATGTAAAATAGCAAAACCCATATAGAATTCAACTATCAAGGGTAGAGTAACACCTTAACAACAAGTTAAGAAACTGAAAGAGCAAAGATCTTTAGTTCAACTTTTTTTTTAATGCAACATGGCTACTATCAAGTGAAACTTAAAATATCTGGACAGCACAGTTCAGCCAGTAACTCATTTAAAGATGTCTCAAGGGGCGACCAGTGGAACAGCTCCCTTGGTATAACCTGCTGGAATAAAGCAGAAGATAGTGCAGGAAACAACATGACAAGCACAGTTAGTGAAAACTTAGGGCTTTATTTTTATGCTAGTGATTTTTTTTTTTTTTTCATAATTACTGGAAGTTTTAAGATTTCCCTTTAGATTGCCTGTAAGGTCCAACATGTAATCTCCTTCCACAGACCTATCTTCAGGCATCGTAACAGACATGAATGATTCTCGAACTAGGGAGCAAATATTTCAAGAGACACCTAAGTTTGGTAGCTAGAAAGATTTACATTTTTTTGTTCCCTGCAAAGTCCATGTTTTCATGATGTGAAATCCCTAAATTTCAGCATCTCCTCTCATAACCAAAACAATTCTTTAACTACATCAGCTCTCAGTATCTGGGGCTTATTACAAGATGCCACAACTGAAGTGGTAGGTACCTTCAGGAAGCTAAGGAGCTTATGACAAACTTCAAAAATAATTCTCGAAAGTCATTTTTATTAGTTTGGGAAGACAGATATTGGCATGATTATTTTCTGATTACTCAACCAGGAAAGCATCTAAAAGAGCATCATGCATAAAAGCTAGCTATATAAAGCACTACTTTATCTTTCTATTGCTGTATGTTGTCCAAAGTTTAATGACATGGCTGGCATTCCCAAAGCTACAAGTTTATTAGTAATTTTGGCCATGACCACCGAAAAGAACCCTGTAGAACAATGAACTGTTTTTCACAGAGCAATATATTTCCAGATGGCTGCTTTTTTTTCACTATTAGAATATGCTTGATAGCAGCCATGATGAAACAACTTTTTATAATAAGGCCAAAGTGGGACAAAAATGACTTTGCAGGAACAGGTCTTTTCACACAAAGGACAAGAAATCAGTTACAGTTTCAGAGCATCATACCTTTGAAGTAGCCTGCTTTAGTTTTGCCTGTTCTACTAAAAGTTTGTATGATGATCCTTTGTTGCTTTGTATTTTCTCTTTTTCCATCTGTTCCACCAAAGCCTTCTGTTTTGCTTTTAATAAGTTAAGTTGCTAAAAGAAAATGTTAATAGGAATAAATGAAAATTTAAGCAATAAGATGTTAAAAGGATCAGTATGTTCACATGATAGCAATCCTCAGTTCAAACTATAACTTGAGTTTTTAAAATACTTCTACATCACAGCTTAGGTGCTTGCACTCAGCTGTACTCAGATTTATGTAGAAAGTACATTATATTTATTGTCCAACAGACTACAGCAGTAAACTTCAACACTTGTTTTTCTGGCAGATCCCTTGCCCCATGGTTTTAGATGAATGTCAAAGAAGTTAGGCAGCCTTTAGCTACAGAATCAGACCTATGCAAAAGCAAGGCTGAATGAGTCCCAATGCCAAAGCTGTTGTTTCAAGAAATGAGATATCCTATAAATGAGACATACTTCTGTGAAAATAGCCACAATACTGTGCAGGAAGTCACCTGTTTATGATGCACGAGTTGTTTTCTGATCTTTCGGGAATACAGTCTATCGAGGCTACTGTTGCCTTTAGTAGACCTGCTCAGACTTTGAGTGTGAAGGCTATTATTTATGAAACTCCACTGGTTTCCTAATGGAAATAAAATTTTAAAAAATTAAACTTCATTTCACTCTAGAGAAAAGCCTTTATGTTTCAATGGTTAGCATCTCCATTCACTAAGTACTAAAGAAACAAGCCACATCTAACTCCTGGCATTATTCAACTATCCCCACTCATAGCAGTGTTTCTGCATGATTTTAAAATACAGTGGTAACATCTTTTATTCATTATTCTTAGAACATATAAGCAGGCAAGCAACTCTGTCCTAAGTAAAAATAGATGAACAGCTTCACAACATAAAAGTTTTATTTTAATTTTTAGAAAAGATATTAAAAGAAAACCATAGCTAATAAAATAAATAATAATTAAAATTATAATGATGATAATAATAACAATCTTGTATGGTACTTATTATTATTACTACTACTACTATTATGAAATAAATGATAACAAGACAAAAACCACATTTAAAAATAGTGCATACAAATATTAAAACATTTATGAAGTCACACTGCCGGCCCTTTCTCACAATATAAAATGTATCAAAATGGTGCACTCTCAATTTTAAAATCCCAGGATAATATACAGATATTTTAGAAACTAAAATCAATCCTGCATTTTTCACTGGAAAAAAGAGAGAGATCATATTTATAAGGACATGGGGATGTAAATAAGCAGACAAGAATGAGAATAAAAAGATCACAACATGAATTTTTAAGTGACTAGAAAAAGAATTTTAGGTATTTAAAGAGCTCCCAGAGCAATACCCATAGAATCAAGTTTTGATAGTAAATGTGATGTACCTGTCAAAAATCGTTCCCTCTCTTTTCCATTCAGAGGTTTCTTGGCTGTGGCTGCTTCATCTTCAACAGTAGCTACATAATCCAGTAGTCTGGACACCAGCATTACAACCCAACTGATCATGGGAATATCTAAAACTCCTTCAAAATAAACAAATTTCAGTGCCTTAATAAATGTCTGATGACATAACTAAGGTCACACATTTCACTAGGCCACAAAGACACTGCTCCCCTCTTTTTGCTTTTTAAAAGGAGAGTTTGAGTCTGCGCCCTAATAAATGAGGGAAGAACAGTATAAAACTTAGGTGCAAATAAAAATGTCACAGTTCTCTTAGTTTGATGAAGTTGGAAGTCAAACTCAACTGCTCAATCTAAAAATTAGGCAGCATTTTTCTTAAAAAGAGTAAAAAATTTTATGTCTAAATTTCCTAAATACCCAATGCATAATGACAGCTGCTTGTTTTAAAGCACATCATGTAGGTATCTCAAATTCTACAGTGTGCAAATCCTCCATCAAGCAGGGCTCCAATAAGATAGTTACAATCATGCATAGAGATAACTCCATCTTTACTTCTCCATTAGTGTATCTTCATGCAGCTATCTGAATAAGTTGCAGGAAAGCCAAGAGTGACTTCAAACTAGATCAACCATGCTGGTGACACTAACAACTGGCTAATGCTTATTTCAGTCTCACATTTTAAATGCTGTATTTTTGTACAGGCAGAAAGGAAAAAACATATCTTGCGCAGCATGTAAGAAAAATCTTTCTGCATGTGGAAATCTAAATGAACAGTTCCAAAGAGAACTCATGACTGCTTGACAAAAACAGAAACCTACAAATAATGACCACTTAATTAAAAGTCATTATGCAATGGCATAACTCTACAATGTCAATACAGCAAAGACATCAGCACTAAAGGTTACACCTGCATTTTCATCAGTGTGCTGTGCTGAGCCACATTTAACTTCACTGTGCTTCTCATGCACTGACCTCAAAAAAACTGTAATTAACTCAAATTATTATAAAATGCAGATCAAACAAGAAAACTAAGGCATAGAAACGATCCATCCAAAATCACATATAGCTGCTGGCATCCAAGCAGTAGGATGAAGCCTGACTTGTTAACTGCAGTTTCCTGAGCACACTCTGACAGACAGCAGCCCATCCCATGCAGGCAGAGGAAGAACCCCAACAGGTCCATAACAGGACCTGGACTGGAAGCACAGACTAAATTGCAAGAACAGAAATGAGAAGCCCTGATGACTGCTACACACCTTTTTGGTTGGTAGAATAAAAAGAAAGGATCCTGCTGCAGAGTGAACTACGTACTTCTTTTCATACTACTACTACTACTACACACTTTCCATACTTCTGTTTAAAACAGGACCATTTTTTTTCTGTTTATCTCTCTCTCAAAAAAATATTCTCAGCTTTTCTCCCTCCCTCCACGTGTCTTTTCCTCATTCCTTTTCTCCTCTTCCTGCCTCAAAGCTTACAACTTCTCTGCACCCATAACACTCACCTCTTGCTCTGATTTTCCTTTGCTTTTCACTTTTTCCCCAGAAAGTTTTCACCCCTTTGACCCTGATTTATGTGTGATTGTTCTCAAATAGGAATTTCTTCTGGCATACCTGATGCTTCCACCACACATAATATTGCCCTAGTACTCACCTGTACTGTCCAGGAGGAAGGAAGCTGGAAGACCAGCAAATAAAGCTCTGAAGTATCAGTTACTTCTGCTTCCTAAAGTCCTCCATGAGGACAACTAGTAAGGCAAGAGCTATGAAAGGAATTGGAAGCTGTGGGGAGAGTGCAAACAGAGGTAGAGGAGATGTAAGCTTGGGTTTGCCTCAAACTAGTTAGAGACTATAGCAGGATATGGCCCCGATAGAGAAAGCACATGGTAGATCAGTGGGAAGCAATAGGACAGCTTCTGACACCAGCTGGAGGTCTATTAACATCAGGACACAAGGGAAAACTAAGGACAGTCTCAG
The DNA here is from genome assembly GCA_018697195.1 of Certhia americana. Taxonomy (NCBI): domain Eukaryota; kingdom Metazoa; phylum Chordata; class Aves; order Passeriformes; family Certhiidae; genus Certhia; species Certhia americana. The sequence continues at coordinate 76,507,176 of CM031859.1, forward strand.
CTGGCACTTTACAGACCTCACAAGGCTAAGAGTTTTAAACAACTTATTTTCTATGATGCTTTGCTATCTGTACATAACAAATTAAGTAGCCTAGAGTGTGGTGTTTTCAAAAGTAAGAATTTGCATCAACCTTGAGGCAGTTAAGAGAACACTCAAAGAAAATCAAGTTCACAGAATATAATTTCAGTAAATTTTTAGGATAAAAAAAAGGAAATTCCTTGTAATAACAAAAAGGCCCACAAGAACAAACTCTGCGTAGTTTGCAGAAACCATGCAGATACATGTAACAAACTTGTCTTCCTATCTGTTTCACCTCAAAAACTTGAAATTTAGAAAGGATCTCATGAGCAAAAAGGTGCATTTCTTTCCAAAACACTGATTTCCAAAGCCATTCACTAGAGTAGTCTATACACTGAATGTTCCCCCCACTCTGACAAAGCTTCCTAGCTGAATTATAAACAATCAAATGGATTTTGCTAAGGTTTTAATGGGGTGGGGGAAGGAATCTCTTTTAGCACCTAAAGAACAAGAAGATTCATCACATTTTAAAAGAAAACTGTGTTTTAGAAATATAGTAAACAAGCAATTTCTTCTTTTAATACACCAAAAATTGTGAGTTAGTCTCTCAATTTTCTAGTTTATAATGAATATGAAAAACAATTTCCCAAATTAGAAGGCTACCTTCAGTTCTTCTGTGCACAGGTAAATGAGGTTGCAGTGGTGACAGCAGGTTATCCAGGAGATTAAGTAAACTTTCCAAAACTCCACTGTTGCTAAGCGATCTTTGGCCAATGCAAGAAAGCAACATGAAGACCCTAAAAATAAAATTTACATATTTAAGATTTTATTTCTTTTTCAGAATCAGTAATATCCTGCAACACCCTTTATGTAACAATATTGTCCTAGGCTTTCATCTGAGACACAGACAGCTTGCTACAAAAAGCAGTACTGTGGCCCAGCAAGTAGACAGGATTTGAGATTCTATTGTTGTTAAGATTAATGCAGCATTTTAGGATGAACATCTCTTTCACCCTCAAGAGGTCAGCAGAGTCTTCCACATCTGAAACAGGATCTCATCCATTTTATTTCCTATTACACATTACTGATAACAGGGAAAGAGAATTAAATCGATGGATTCCTATATCCTTGAATGAATGAATTTAAAAAACATATGAAAATATAGATGTTGTTGTTCAAAGAAGGCAGAAAGCCACTAAGCAGCAATTATGTTTGATTAAAATAAAATGCTAACATTTAGAATATTAAAGACCTCAATCAATAATTTGAAATAATCAATACATCTAACATTCACATTTTTGCTCTTATCTCAGTGCAGTCTTTTGCAGTGAATGCTAGTAGTGTACCTTCCAATCTCAATCCTACTTTCAAATACTGGAAAAGAGCAACTCTATGATGAGGGTACATCTAAACTTGATAAAGGAAAAGGCCATTTTTGCCACTGTGGAGCATTCCTGCTAAGTGCATGAAGACCTCCAAGTAAGAAAAAATAGCAAAGTTTTGTGGCATAAGAACCAAATAGGTGCAATAAGTAACTGCAGTTGGACATTTACCATCTGCAGTACTTTTTTGGGTCTATTTCTTAATCAAAACCATGGGTAAGTACCTTTCAGTCACATTTTGTCAATTCCAATGCTAAGTTACAAACAATGGAATTACTTCACTTTATTGAAGTGAATTGATCCACAGGTAATGTATCAATATAGATTTATACCTTACCTGTCTTGTGGAAATATGAGAAGTTGTTCTGAATTGTATAATTCCTGCAGTACATTTGAGAGAAACTGACCCCACCACCTTTCACCACCACAGAGTTGAACAAGCAGAAGCCCAGTGTGCAATCGTATCTTGGGGGTCCCACTGATACACAGGTGTTTAAATAACTCTTCACAAGCTTGAGCATGAAAAGTACTCTGCAGAACCACAGGAACAGAGTGCCCTTTTAAGAAAAGAGAACACCTCAGTTTAAAGAGACAATAACTTGAAAATACAGGAAGAAGTTCACAGTAAGTTTTTAAAACCACTACAATTATAATTGGCACAGGAGTAAAGGAGGTGGAAACATGGGGAGATGGTGATTTGTAGGTAACTCTAAAACCAGGCCATTTGGTCAAAACCAAATCAATACTATGCCAGTGCAAATACCCCCACAGAACCTACACAAAGCAAAAACCAAACCACCATCATGCTATGGAACAAACTGCAACAGAAAATCACATGACAACCTATCAACAGAACAGTGTTCCATGGGAGGAGGGGGGTGGTGGTGTCTCTGTGTGTGTGTGTGTGTGTGTGTTTTTGGGTTTTTTTTGATACCACCAATTCCTACTCAGGTTTTTCAATTTCAATTCTCCCAAGACTTCTTTCAATGGCAAGCTTAGGAAATAAAAATCTTTACTGGATATCAAAAAATCATGAACTAACTAGAAGTACTGGGTTTATGAGTTCACTACCACCACCACTCTCAAGGCAATTTCTGCCTCCTCAGCTTGCTTCTTTCTAACTGCCTAATCCATCCCCAGCATTGCACAGGCCTCAGTGCTCACAGATCCTTTGACAAGGTGATTCTTCCTGTGAAAACCACACTGCCAGAGCAATTTTTGTTACTTCAGCAAACTGGATCATTCCACAGAAGGATCAGATGACTATCTGAACAAAGGAACATGCAGCCATGACTAAACAAATTGAGAAGGACCTTGATACCTTCTGCTACCCTTTTCAGGAAGTGGTTAGGCCAGCTTGGTGCCACTGGTAAAACTCAAAATGTATGCTATCAGCTACTAAAATCACAGCAGATATGGCTTGGGGCAGCCTTGTCTAGTGCAAGGTGTTGCTCTCCACGGCAGGATGTTGGAACTAGATGATCCTAAAGATCTCTTCAAACTCAAACACCACTCAACATTTCTGTGATTCTACATCTAAATATAGTTTAAAGGCTTTATAACAGAAAAGTGCAGGTCAAGAAATAAAAATACTTGGAAATAGTTTCAGCTAACATGACAAAAAAATCAAAACCTCAAAAAATACTGACCATTGGACGAATGTAGCAAACTGAGCAAAGTATCCAGTAAGTATCTAATGATGGTGCGTAACTGTTCTGTGGATGACATCTGAATCAACTCTTTTGGATCAGATTGTTCCTTCAGTGTTTTCCTGCTTGCACCTAAAGCTACTTTGAGTCTCTGAACAGCATGGTGAGCCAAGTTGAGTTGAAGCTGCAGCTGAATGCAGTCCTGGTAAGCAGAAAATACTCTGCTGTCTTCTTCTACTGCCTTGTCTGGCTTTCTCAAAAAGTACTGGGCATTGTTAGCACTATTGAGTGGTGGCAGGTCAATACTTTGCAGGAGGATTTCTAACCGATGACAGGCCAAATTGTACCTAAAGGGAAATATTCAAAAAACAACAATTCAATACACATTAGCAAACAGCAATATATTTGACAATCACCCTGCCAGAAGATAACTTCTGGTCCATTGTGAATGCACTGTTAAAACAGATATGGAAAAAAAATACAGTATAGTCTTTGTTACTGCTATAAAAATATTCACAATTCTACAACAGCAGAGTATTTTTTGGTCTGAAGACTATTATGGGAAGAAAACAACCTTTAACATTATGATATCCCCGAGTTTTACATTAAAATAATTAGCAAATACACTTTTTTTTTCCTGCTAACCTGCACTGTATGTCTTCTTGCAATGCAACCATCATTGCCAAATGTTGATCAATTTCTGGCTGATTTGCTGCTTCACCTTCTCCTCTGAGGGGATCATGCATTAGTTTCAGCTCATTTTCAAAGGGTAGGATATAGGTATGGCCATAATAAAATCCTAATGGGATTTTTGCTCTAGCATTTGTGCTACCATATCGACCAATAACAGTGATCTGAAAGAAAATGCAACTATATTGTAACAGAACTGTATTAAAACAGGAAAAAATCAACATCAAGTCAAAAATACATTAAAAATTTATAGCCAACAAAAGTTTGGTCTGAAGACAGCTTAAAGCTCACATACTAACAAACATCAAGAACTCAAAAGATCCTTTTACCTTCATAAACCTGCAAACTGGGGGTGGCAACAAGTCATGTAAAATAAGTGAATGTGTGCTAATGTCAGTAGCCACTACCAGTCGCCTTCCATCCACTTCTTCTCCTAGAGTCCAGATGTCAATGGACAAAGAAGCCAAATCTCCACAAGTGGGAATCAATACATCAGTTAGTAATATAGGTCTTCCAAAATCCAGGGTCACAAATCTTCTTGCTCCTAGGTGAAAAAAACACAGGATTGCCTTAAAGACCAGTGTGTGCTAACCAGCAAGACACGTTACTTCTCAAACAATAAAGCCATTGTTTATGTATTGTTTAAAAGGTACATAAAAGTTTATGCATTGTTTAAAAGGTGTATTTGTATACTTGAGGCTAAAAACAGCTGCAGAATCCCAGAAACTCTCACTACACCTCGAACACTTTGAGAAGAAAGTCTTGGCATCAACTTAAATGAAGCTGTTTTGCTTTTAATGCATTGATTTTGAACAGGTGCTCTGTTCAGAGACCCAACATATTCCCCAAATCTCCAGGATTTTTCAACCATCACCAAGTGCTAGGTCTGAAACTCACAGATATGATAGAATGCAAACTGAGAAATATCTTTCCTCTGGAAAGCTAAGAGAGACTGTAGCTAAGCAACTTCTTTAAAGCCCCAGAAAATATTTCACTTCTTATTAGAACATGTGTCAAAACTATTATTAGGAATTGTGGTTTTACCTGAGTGCATTCGCTCTATAATAATTGACTGATGAGGTGGAGGTTGAAGAAAATGTGAAGCATGAGATATTGCAAGAGCAAGGCCAGATCCAAGTGGATTCTGAGGAGTGGAAAAAAATCAGCAAAATTAAGCGATTAAAATATATGCATTTATTGTGAACTGTTAAAGATGTAACATCTTGAGATCACATCACTACACTTAGATTTGAGCATGAAACATCAAAATATATTAACTACTAAGTTCAAAGGATTAGTAACTCCTCACACAGTTAAGCTAGCTCCAATAAAGAGAAAGTGAATATGAAGTATTGTAACAATACTATCTTGCTTTCATAAGTTCTTTTCATACAGTATAAATTTAGTGATATAGTTTTCACATCTAACCCAAATAAACATACTTTTACTAGTACTCAAGTACAAATTAAGACCCTGGTAATGCTTACAGAAACTTGTTTCTCTAAGAAAAACAAAATTTAAAAATTACCGTTCTAGGTTTGCTTGTATTTTTGTTATGTGCTGCAAGGTTAACTGTTGGGGGGTCAATAACTGAACCAGGAAAAAGCTGAGCAAGCTCTGCATTAATAACAGCAGAAACTGCTTCATTAGGTGGAGTCAAAGGTGGAGTCATGAAGAGAGGAGTTGTTTTTGGTGTGGGTGGAATGACATCTGAAGGATGAATGAAGAACCCTGGAGCTGCTACTGTATTAGAAGGCACAGAGTTGTGAACAGGACCAACTGCTGATGCTGCTGCTGCCGCTGCTGCTGTTGTCTGATGCAGTTTTGCTTCCAGCTTAGCTTTCTGTAGAGAAGATGAAAGCAATGTATGTAGCAGATAACATTACTGATGAACATAGAAGTAGTATTGAGCCACAATTTCAACTTTGATTATTTAACTGGATTTAATAAATCTAAACTACCACCAAGTTAGATGACCAACTATAAGCTGAAAAATGAAATTATTAGACTATCTATTTAATTTGACTCACAAGCTCAAGAACGTGAGTCTTTAGATGGAATGATAAAAAAAATAATAAAAATAAAAAGCCCTATCACTGAACAGCAGAGTCAACACAACCAAGCATTGGCCAACTAACCATGGCTTGGCCAACTAACAATGGCTTTATGACTGGCACTTGCCTATGTCAGGAACTGTGCTTCTCATTTCAATATGCTTTTTCAATTTCAGACTGATATACTTACTTATGAAGACTTAATTTTTATTACAAACTCCTAAACCACCCTTAAAATACACAAAAAACTAAGTCTGAAAGACCAAAGCAGTAAGGGAGATACTCCCAACACTTTCCTTAAGCACGAAGCAGAGTGCTGAGCAGTTCCTTCCTCAAATACACTATGGACAAAAAAAAAAGGCGACTAGCTCTGCAACTACTTTCTCAGCTTTCGAAGTTTAGATACAGCACTAAAAAGAGCCAAATAGCCTCCAACCTGTTGCTGAAGCTTCAAAAGCTGCTGCTGTTTCTCTTGCAGCACCTGGAGCTGTTGCTCGGCTGAGGCCATTGCATGAGAGAGAGACTGCAAAGCTACCTGGGCTGCTGAACTCAGTGCTGTCGAGGCTTCCCCAACTGTTCCAGAAGAGAGGCCACCAACTGCTGGGGTAACCCCAAAGGTACTCACTGGCATGAAACAAACAAACAAAACAAAACATGTATGTAGAAGTTATAAAACACACCTTCAATTCCTTATTAATTGTTCAGAGTGATGTAAAACCAAGAGAAGTATCTTTTTAATCCACTTGTTGCTACAAGGTAACATCATCTTGAGTTACGAAGTATATAGTTTATAGACTATGCACACTGGTCATACACCAATATGGATAATCTATAACACTTGGATTAGAGAAAAGCCACTTATTGCTCTGGAATTCTTCCACCACAAAAGGTTGTAAGGCAAAGATGCAAGCTTGTACATTATACTTTCCAATAGAAACAAATGGATTCAAATTAATATTTTTTAAATCCACTTTGTTTGCTAAGATTGACAAAGTTTATTTTCACATATAGAAATTATTTAAGAATAAACAAACCAGACATAACATTTCAACACTTGCAAAACTACAAGCAATCAGTTTGTCAAACAGTGCCATTATGTTCAAATAAAAATGTATTGTGGAACTATGCTAAGTAGAAAAAATAAAAAATTGTATATACCAGTAAACGTACTTGCATCGTCCCTTTCTATTCTAGTTCCATCACTTGTTGAAACACAGGTGAAGTGCAGAGGTTCAACTTCCAGAAGTCCAGTAAGGGAAGTAAAACTACCTTCAGCAGCTGCACAGCTACTTATTTTCCCATTTCCTGAAAGAGAAACATGTATCTATACAGTCAGCCAATGTTTTCTTGATAGTGACATTTCAAGTCACTAAGTGTCAAAAGGGACAACTAAGTATAATGCACATATTTTCATTAGTGCCTAATAAAATTGCTGTAGAAGAAACCTATTAACTATCACTATTCCTCAATACAAATGGAAGTATATTTTTAAAATGATAATGCTGTCACATCTGAAGCGAGTATATTAATAAGTCAAACTGCCAACTGTGACAGAAGCGTAGTATAACCTTCTTAATTCCAGAAAGAAATTATATATGGATGCTCTATTATTTCTATACTGAAAGCAAATGAGCTTGCAAAAATATACTGATGTTACCGGAAAGGAAGAGGAAGAAACTGTCAGACCAACAAAGATCATACACAAAATTAGTATAAACCCCAGACTATTAATCAATAGCCAAAAAAATTCAGAGTTGTATGGAGGAAGGGATAGGAAGGAGAAAGACAATAGCATACAAGAGAAGGAAAGGAGTCACTATCACTGATGAATACACTTGCTATGAAAAGAATTTCCTGAACTAGATAAAAATTATCTAGCTCTTTATGACATTGCAAGGCCTGAAGATTCACTTATGAATTAACCTGAGAAGATACACAAATATGCTTTCAAGGTATTTTAAGTCCTCTAAAACAGAAAAAATACCTCATTAAACCTTTATATTTAAGTAGAGGAATGCCATATGGCAGCTTCCCAACTTCAGAAAAATCCATTTAGGTTTCTCTGCCTACATGAATGTTCCTAGCCTAAATGAATAATAACACACCTCAAGGAAGTTACTTGAAAGAGGTGACAAATGATTCCTAGATGACTGACCCAGGGAATGAGAGCAGCCTTTCTGTCTAATCTCTACCCTGAGATATTCTTCAGGATAAGAAAAAGCCAGATTCCAGAAAGAGGCTTTTTGTTGTTGTCCTAAGGCCACAGGAAATGTAAAACATACCATGAGCAAGAGAATACCTTGGACTTCAGCTTGGCTGGAAAGTATAAAATCACATCTTCATGAAAAGAAAATGCTATAATAGAGACTTACCAACTCTACCACAATCAATCACTGCTAAACATACATACCTGATAAAACATCAGACAAATCAATTTCATCAGACTGTACTCCAATACTGCTGTTGTATACATTTTTACAAGAAGAGCCACATATTTCCAAGTCAAACAGAACTGGATCAAAAGGTGAACTGTATAATCCATATCTGCAAATAAGACAAACAGTACCATTCACATAATAAGAACTCATATAAAATCATTTACAGTAAAAGGCCAAGCGTTTTACCACCCGGAGTTATTATATTCCAAACTATTAAGTTCATTTATCTGATATATCTTAGAAATTATCACTTGCTTAGACTTCATTAAAATAATTTATTTGATGGCATTTTCGAACAGCTTGTAATGCTAAGTAAGTAACTTCTTGTTACTAAAGAGTTTTGGAGACGTAACACTGTCCTGGAAAAATGACATACAATCATACTAGACATGGAAAATAGAACTACAAGCCTTAGACAGTGTGACACATACCTGTACAAGGTAAATGAGACATTAATCCTAAGTCAATAAAAAGACAGTACTGTTTCAAAACAGTGCAAAAAATTCCACCTTAGCTTGTTCTCCCTGCTGAAGTAAGAATTAAAAAAGGAAATGCTGCTAGGCATAACAATCAACACTCATGATATATATCTCAACAGAAGAAAACTCGTAACATTTGCTCTGGCAGTGCTGGAGGGAAAAATATAGCACTATCCCTCAAAGTGGTCCCAAATCAATTAGGGTTTTATAAGCCAAGAGAAAGGAAACTCCAAAGTAGTATCAAAATCCACGTTTTTTTTTTTGCTCATTTCGGGTTTTGCTTTTGTTTGGATGTGGTTTTGGGGTTTTTTGTTTTGGGGTATTTTTTTAGTGTTTACCAATACCTATTACCAGCAACTTTACTTTCCCAGTAAAGAGGGAAAAAATGGAAATCAGGCCAAATTACTAAGCCAGAGTAGAAAGAAAGAATGCATCCGTGTAGGCACAAAAGTGAGAAACATAGCACTCTGCACTTTGGCAAGAGACAGAAGAAATCTGAAATATTTCCACAAACACACTAGCAAGGGCAGTAGGTCCTTTCACCCCCTTTTCCCTCTGCCGCCAAGCAGTTTCTCTTTTCTTTACCAGATGAGGTAAAAACTCCCAACATGCTGAGAAGGCTGGAAGGTCTTTTTTGACCAAGTAATCAGGAAAGTGTAAATGTCTACATGAATACAATACCAGCAACAAGGTAAAAACAAATTCTAGATACTTCTCTGATTGTTAAAATGTTTCCATATTAGCTGGGCTCAGTGCTTTTGGCCACACAATACTATGACTGTAATTATCAGAAAATGATGAACGATCTTACAAAAGGGCAGATAATCTGAGAATTACAGATCAACCCTTTACCATTACATTTCCCAACCAAGTTACTTACAACGTAGCAAATTTAAAATAACTTTATATTCAGAACAACAGAGGACAGACTTGGTTGCTCTTTACAAGCATGCATTGAACAGGACCAGTGCATCCTCTACACCTGACAAGACTGATGTGTTTGCTGCCCGACCTTTCTGCGTAAAGCCAGCCAAGATAACATTCTCCTACAAAGTGGCTACTAAAACACACAGAAATGCTCAGACAAAATTCAGTGTGGTACCTTCACTACTTTAGACATCAGATTTAAACACTTAAAGAATTAGGTCACCTCAACATTAACACTGATTACTTACATGTTTTAAATAAAGAGTTTGATTTATTAAGTAAGTAAGTGATAAAGTGTCAAAATTCTGCAAGAGCGTTGTAGAGTAGAATCACAACTTGAACTGAAGAGGTTTTAATTTATTTTTTCCAACCCAGATTTATTTCAACAAGCATAGTGCCTTTTGCCCACTCTTCAGCAGGAATGATCAGGTTCACAGTTTTAAGCTTCATTAGCAATCCTTTTTACAAAACGACATAGAAGGCACATCAACAAAAAAACAAAGACTAAACCAAGAACGTCATGTAAAATCTCATCAATCATCTTATTCATCTGTGCAGTAATGAACATAAACTATGTGAAATACCTCTTCTACTTCATTCATCAGAGCCCTCAACTGGAATAATGTGTAAAATTATGTGTACCACAATGCAAGGAAGACAAGGACCAAAGAAGCTGAAGGAAATGCTTTAAGAATGACTACAGATCTGGAGAGCACAATGAAGACACAAATACACTCCAGACATCCAGAATGTGTTTAGAATGAATCTGCTCTTCAGTGCCAACGTGGGGAGGACACAAGCACTAAAAGGGTTTAATTGCAGCAGGAGAGTTTTCAGATTAAATGAGAGCAGGAGACAGTTCAAGTGCTAATGATAACAATAATGAAACCATGTTACATCTTACAATATTTAGAATAATTTAATTCCATGACTACATGAATCTAGTACATTCAGGAACAGGCTGGAGAATTTTTTTCAGATTTGATAGAGATAAAAGCAACCTGGTTTTGTGTAAGACAGCTGAAAATCATATCTAAAATCTCTTTTTTGTTTTATGAACTGCAAATCTTGTAACACATGGTACTGGCCTTATTCTTACAAGTTCTACTTGATTTATTGCAGCACATGATAGTAAAATGAGTATTACGCTCCCATGAATGTGCAGATCTGTTAATCAGAGGTTTGCTTTTAGTTGATTACCAGATGTTAGGCTATTGCACCTGGGACCAATGACAAAGAGGGAAAACACAATGGTACAAACTCTGCAACACAAACGTACACAATAAAGATATAATACAATTCAGGGAAAGGAAAGGGAAAAAAGGGAAAGCTATGGCTGCCCACTAATTTCTCTTAAAAAAACCCCCAAACACAAAAAACAAACCCCAAAAATGACAGTATTCTCTCAATCTGCAGAAATATTAAAGAAAGGCCCACAAATTTTGCTTGAATTAGTAAACTAAATCAAGAAATAGTCAGTCTTTGCTAGAGAGCTATTGTAATCAAATAAGGGATTTGCTGCTACTCTTAAAACTACCTACAGGGTTATGGAGTTAAAAGAGAAAGCAAATGAAGTTTCAAGGAGTAAAACAACATCTCAAAACCTTCATAAAATCTAAGCCTGAAGGACGCCCAGAATGCGCTCACTTCAGAAATCCTCCCTTGCCATGCAGACAGCTGTGCTCACCAAAAGGTGATGTGAAATGTCATATGTACCAAATTCAAAAGTGGGCAACTGGAAAGGAAAAAAAACTTCTATTTTAGACAGACTGTTTAAAGAAAGTACTTGGAAGCAATTTATATGAAGGAACAACTTGATTCCCACAGAAAGGTGCCATTCTCATGTCAAGTGTAATTTTCACATTTTTCTCCTCCGTTTGGTTCAATTCACTTTATTTTTCAAAATTCTCAGTTTTTCCAGATACCATTTCTATTTCTGGGATAAGTCTTCTAATCAACTGTAAGGACTACAGATGGTGAAATAAATTAACAACTAAGTAGAGAATGCAGTAGACAGACCGTAGTATAAGGACCCAAGTGTAACACCTGAGGCTAAGTTTTTACGTTTTCCAATTATTTTGGAATTATAGTTCTTTAAAAACAAACCCAAAAATCAACAGATATCCTCCCTCCTCTACACCTTCTCTTACAACATTTTCTATTACATTTTCAATTTTTTCTGAAAATTCTGAACTAACCTCCACCAAACCTTTTCAACCCTGATCTTGCTTGACTTTGAGGAAAACTCTTGCACCCAAACCACAACTGAAAGAGATGTCAAATAGCAGCATTTTTCCTTCACCATAATGGAGCTTTGGAAACTGCTACACAATTGAGCCATCAGTAATTACGTCTTTGTATCATGCAAGTCTAAAGTTAAATGGCCAATCAGTTCAACATGTAAAAGATGCGATGTCACAGTCCTGAATTACACTGATACATAATTTAAAAGAATAACCTGCAATCCCAGTAATTTAATACAGGTCTCTACACTTAGAATGTGGCCTTTGGAAGAAACACATCAAATGTATGGTCAACCTACTGAAAGATTATAGTTCTGTGAAGCACTGTGCCAAACTGAAACTATTCTGTATACTTAATTCTCTCCAAGAGTCAAAATAGGACATGTTATGTTAGTCCTTACACTAAAAATCATAAATGCTAACTTAAGGATTACACAGGCTTCCGACACTACATAAACATTTGCTAATTTAAAATGAGATAGCAACTAAATTCAACTTTAACTTCACAAAAGTTAAAACTGTTTTCCAGAACTTCAGCAAATTCATCCTTGCTCAAACAAATACAGCAAAGTGTAACACACAATCTTTTTCAGAACACCAAAGGATGGCATTAGGTAGTTCTCAGGTTTGTTTTTAGTAAGTTTACAACAACTGCACTTCTTAGTACCTTGTCTGAAGTAACGCTTCCATTGGTGTTAGGCGATCCTGCAGCTGCCGGGACACTGCAGTCAGCAATGATGCACACGCTGTACTGCATCCTGCCAAATCTTCATCCTTTACATAGTTCAGCAATACAAAATACCAATACACAGATCCTGCAGTTAAAAAAAAAAAAAAAATCAGGTGAAACGAGATTTAAATTTTTCACTGAGAAAGCATACTTTGAAGGATAATAAACAGAAGTGACATTTATCTAATGGTTACTGAATACACACTAGGAGATATTCTACCCCTTCCCCTTGAGAGACTTCAATTAAAAATCATTCTGTCATCGTAAGTTTCTACAAGTAATTTTGATTCTCCTATCAACTAACACATAATTGAAGGAAAAAAAAAGTTCCCAAGAGACAGCTCTGCACCCTTCTTTCATTGCTCCTGCTCCAACAATCAAAATGCTCTTGAAGGTGCTTGGCTAAGGGTTCCAATCCCATCAGAGCCAAGCCATACTCCAGAACCAAATCCTTTCCTCCTTTCATCCTCTGGTTCTGGCTGCTGTCTCCTTAATCTATATCTGCTGGAGCCACTGCTTCCATACAAATTGGTTTGGAGGGGAGCACAGCATGGAAACACAAATCTCAGCTTCCTCCTTCTCCTTCCCTCCCTGTGCATTCCATGCCCTCTGTAGCACTGTGTTATGTGTTCTGACCTGGGTGGTAGTAAAACAAGCCTATTGGAATGCAAACTAATTTTTCTGCAAGACCCATTGGTGATGCCAAACTAGAAACAATTCAACAGTGTCCTAGTGTGAAAAGCAGGCCTTGTCACCCAAAATATGAGGGTGAAGCCATCCTCCCATTCCAACTGGCACTCCAGATGCTTCAACAAGGTGCTAAGAGACTGTTACAATGCAAAATAGACTGGGAAGAAATTTTATTTAGTTAAAATTTCCTTGCAGTACAGAAGAATCAGAAGTGGATTGCTAGTTGGACATCATTTCAAATAGCCAAGTTTCCTGGCTACAACCTAATTTTAAAAAATGACAGACCACCCTTGACTGTCACTTATGTCAACAGAATCTGTTGTTGCTAAACACCTTTCAGAATTCTTAGAAAACTTAAGCTCTTCCAAAAATGTCAGCCTTCATGCTCTGGTTTAAGCAAGCTTATTTGCTTAAAATTCCACCAACTGCAGATGTCTGCTTCACGACCAGACCACTCCAAGCAGGATTTTGTACTAACTGAACAATCACTCACTCTAGTTTCACAAGAGAGTCAAACACAACTCAACAAACAACAAATATACCGTGTATGTTTATGACACAAACACTGCATACGTACCACCTGTGGCAGCAGCAGGCAAAAGAGGCATATTGTCAAGTAAAGCTTTTAGAAGAACTGATCCAAACCCCTGCTGACTCGGGTCACACCTGCCATTGCTACAAAAAAACAGACACTTTTACACTTAAGGAAGTAAGAAAGAAGGATGAATGAAATCTCCTCCAGAAGATGAAGCTGAAAGACTGATGTTCTTTGCAGGCATACCCTAAACACATTTCCTGAACAGAACATCTACTAGATCTTGTTGCTTTATGAGTTCAATGTCAAACAGTAACAAACACAATGTTCAAGTTCAGAATGCATGCAATTCCCCCAAATACATGTAAAACAGAAATATACAAAAATAAAGATATGCAAATAATTAGGACTGACCTGATGCACAGCGCAAGAAATCGTGCACATTTGTGAGCTATGCTCCGCCCAGCTTCAAAGAAGCAAACACGTATAATATCAGAGACACATTTACGAGTTTTAGAAAGCAAACTGTCATTTCCCTCCTTTGAGCTGTGAAAACAAGTCACATACTTTAGAGAATTATATAAAACTATTATTTTCAACCAAAGTGATACTGAGAAATAGCCATGATAATTTAAACATAATTGTTCCCTTACCTGCCAGGCCCATTTGAATACACTCCAGCCAACCAGCAAAGTGTGTCAAGTACAAGACTCTGAGCATGTTCTGTAGTCAGACCATCCTCTGTCTTCTTGCAAAGAGTGGTGAGCAGCTTCTCATGGAACTCGGAAAACTGTAACATGGCACACCTTTGAACTCTAGGGAGGAGGGGAAGGAAAGAAAAACCAGAATTATCCCATATGGCTATTCTCCAGCTTTGTACCCTGTCTTAGGAGAAGCAAAAAAGAGACTCCTAGGTGAAAATTAAAGCAGTACACAAGCATATGCAATACTTTCTGTGCACACACTCCCAATCCTATTTTCTGCTCACAGAACTTCCTACATTACAGTACATCTAGCAAGATTCTATAAAGTTTTTTCCCCCTATTAACTGGTCTAGCAATTTCTAAAACTACATTTTTCTTTCATCAACTTTCATCATCTACAGAACTCATATCAACTGTTTGCACATACCTCTTTGCAGCCTCATTGACTTCTTTATGCCTATTACAGCCAGTGCCACCACTGCAGGGTGGCAGCTGCTAATACACTTAAAAAACTGTATTACCATCATTTAGGTCTGCACTACCAAACCAGACTTCAACCACTTCTTTGTTAGCTAAATTTGATTCTAAACTTTTTGACAAATAATATAATTTCTGCTGTAAGAAACAAAGCAATGTGGAAATGGAAAGGGAAGCTTCCTTTAAAAAAATCTATTGTTTTGCAAAGAAAACTTATTTACGTTTGCCTTTTGAAGTCAGGAAAAAAAACCCCACTCAACCTATGATTTGGTGTTATTCAACTGCAACTTTCACAGCATAGTGCCCTCTTACTTGTAATTTACAGGATTTTCCAAATAAAACAAGCTTATGAAATGACAACTTGAAACAAGTGTCTTGACCTGAACTATTTCAAGAACTAGGCTTTTTATGAGAAGCGTAACTAAAGCTAATATTTCTCCAGAATTTAAAAGCACCTACTAACCTTTCCTTTGAAATTGAAGTTTTTTTAAATCTTCGAATTGTTACAGAGACTTCTTGAAGTAAGTCACAGCCTCGCAGATTATCTGATTTTCTTGAAGAAGCAGTGGCTTCAATTTTGCTAGATGGCTTTTCCTTATATTTTGGGAAAAAATAACATTCATTAATTACATTGGTTCTGATTTATTTTTATACCTTATTCAGTGAAATGCAAGCAGTTTGTTAAAATCTCTCAGTTTGAGCACTCTACCAAAATAAACTACTTTTGTTCACTAACTGCTTTAATATAGAACAATACACACGTGCACACACACACCTTCACAGAAGGATAAGACCTATCAAGACTGAAAATATTCAGAGAAACAGAAGTTTCAAAAGCAAGTGTTCAGAATGTGAAAGTGGCAGAAAAGACCTTTTCAATTAAATCTGCACAAAAGAAACTTAAGAAACGTTGAACTCTAATTCTTGAAGGTGTCAACACAATGTCACCTTTTTAGAAAGTAGTTTTTAATGGATCTTAATTCTGCCAACAGCTGTTTTCTTTTCAGATGACGTGATTCATACCAAATCTACAACTAACACACGAATCTTCCTTGGCTATTCATTACCTTGCCTGCTGCGACTTTTGCCAACAATGAAGCAAGTGAATGGCCCTTGTTGGTCTGAGGTTTTAGAGGAGGTATTCTAACCACTGGTCTTATGCCACCATTGCAGATTTCCTCTGTCCCTCTGTCATTCACTGCTTTGACATGAATTAAAAATGAACGATACTTGCCACCAGCCATGCCTAGAAGTGGAGAAGAACAAGGGAGGGGGGAGAATTTGCACAGTTTAAACAGATAGCAAGTCATAAACAGAACAGATCAACCATATTAATTAAAGTAGCTTATCACCCATTTGAAACAGCAACTCACTATGGTGTTATACAGCGAAATTTCAGTGTAAAAATAAATAACAAACTTATGTCTGACAATTGAATTATGAGATGCACTTCAGTCACTCTGGCTTCATGCAAACAGCATAACTGCTTTACCTTTAACAAGCTTTGGACTTGTTAGTGTCAACATTCCAGCATGTCCTGATAGATCAAGTCCAGTAGCCAGCCACACTGGACCACAAAGTATATCTTCCTTGTGTTCCTCCAGAAATGGACACAATCTAAGACCTTAAAAACATGAGTAAAATGGGTCTCAATTAGCCATAATTAAATCACAAAATCTGGTAATTTCCATGAATTAAAAATGAGCCATGTCAAACTCTGATCACTAAATACATATTATAATGTACATTATACATATGTATATGTTCCATATACATAATACTAAATAACTTTACATAAAAAATGACTTGAAGTTCACTTTTAGGACATTTTCCAGTGTAGTCAATTAAGGCAAATGACAGGTTTAAAACCATTTTCAGTTGCATTGTATGATTAATATATATTGACTGGCTTATAAAAGCCATAAAATACACAACTGATGAAATAAAGAACCAATATATACAGAGCCACAATCCTTACTGAGTTGTTACTGAAGCAGGACAACACTGTTTAAAAACAAAACAAAATGAATCATAAATTTAAAACAAGGACGGCTTTGTTTCTTCTTGGGATGTACAAATTATTGAAATCATCTTCACTCATCTGCTGCTCCTTTCTCACCATGAAACACCTCCTTTCAGCACTTTTATAACCCTTTTAATCCTTCCCCTCATCCTTTGTAACCTCTACTTTCCTGAAGTTATAGAGAGGTTTGGGTTGGAAAGGATAAGCCTGATTACATGAAGAGAAAAGAAGGTGCAAAGAAAGATTGTTGGAAGGACCAAGAAAAAGAACCATCACTCTAGAACTGAGTCACTCCAACTGTCAAATTTTAGTCTGCAGCTCTCCTCACTCAGACCCACTCAGTGCCTTTCACAGTCTAAGACATTTTGTGGAAGAGTGCTAGTTAACAAAAAAGTTATAAAAACAGGCACAGTCAGTGTGATGTCGCCTAGTTATGAATTCTTTATGTTCTGTTCCTCATTTTCATGGTTTGCTGCAGCAATCTCTACAAAAGCCAGATATGCAAAGAAAAATTATAATAAAACTAGACAAAGAAACAAAGTAAAATACTGCTGAAACAGGCTAGTCATTGAAGTTAGAAAGGTGACATATCAATCTACTTCATTTCAAAATTCAAGTAAGCATTAATCTGCTTGCAAGCACCAAACCTCTCCAGTAGTTTAGGACGTTTCTGGTGTGTTTCTGTTAAACTTTCAACTCATACAGCAAACAGACCAGAGAGAAAAAAAACTTTGAAGACAGCTGAGAAATTAGTTTATTTTAATATCTAAGTAATTTTTGCAGAGGAATTCAAATTTATCAGTAAAAGAAGAAAAAAGCAAGGTCCTATTTTAACTGAAGTATAACAAGACCAATAAAACTTACATTGTGGTTCCTCTACATCCATATACTGCATTTCTTCACCGAATTCCACTAGTCCTGGTTTTCCATTTCTCTCCACTTCAATATTATGAGCTGGAGATAAAGGAAATGTGATCTGTCTATCTACTGCTGCTTCTGAAAATAAAAATATTAGCATGATTTTAAGCACTGTTCAAGGCTCAGGAAAAACAGTAGTAGTAGTAGTTTTCATAGCAAAATTACCAACTTTCTGCCCACAGCAGTAGTTCTAATTCAAACCCACAAGTATGCAAAGATATGTTTTTCACATGGATTAAAGTTGCAGCAAACAGTTAATTAAAAAAAAAAAAAAAAGTAATTTGTGAATGACCTGTAAAGAGCCTTTTAAAACACTGCCCGAATTCTTTCCCCAAATAATCAACTGCAGATTACTCCTACACAATTAGATTCCAGTACTGAAAGTCTGATAATTTAAACTTAAAATAACTGGATTGCTCCTGCTGAACATCAAACATTATTTTGGTAATACTTAAACACAGCCCTTTTTCCAATTAAATGGATCATAGGAATTATAGATGAAGAGGACATGCAAGCAAATTAACAAGAAGCATATACAGCGAATTATCTGCCAGACCAAAACCATTAGTTCCCAACCGAAAGAATTATGCCTCTGGCCTTCCCATTACTGCTCACTACATATTTAACTGTTTCCAAGGCTCCTGTCATACAAAAAAATGACTGAATAAACTCTGCCCTGCACATCTTCCCTATGTCTCATTATCTTAACATTTTAGTTCCTTTCTCTCCCCATGGAAGGAGCAAAGTTGGGGGGGGGGCTTAATTAAATTTCAGTCTGAGGTTTTTATACATTTCTAAGAGCCATCAAACAATGTTGAATATTACTTCTCCCTAGGACTGGAACATTTTATTTAAGATCTATCACTGATATAAATTATCTAGCTTTGTCTTCCCTTATAATGAAATCATTAGTGTCCTATTATTTTATTCAATAGTGCATAGAAAAAAAGGCAAATATCACTGAAGTCCTTTTCCAAAACTTAAGAAATTGAAAAAGGGAAGGAAACAACTGCAATACAGCTACATTTGGAGATGTCGGTTAGTTGTGGATCTCCAATCCTACTGAATAAATAAGAAAAAATACTTTGCCAAGGCTGCCTTGCAGGTGCTCTCACATTACCCAGTCCTTTCCAGACTGCCTCACCCACCATTTGATGCCTTTTCTACCTTGTAAGAGAAAAAAATCGAATTCCACTATACTGCATGTAAGGAAGTGAAATGTCATTTTCTGGAAGAGCTCTGTCATGTCTTCAGATTAGTATGCTCCACTGAAAAGCATTCACAGAGAGCTCTGGCAATTTAGTTCACAGTTAAATCAAATGTCTCCAAGGAATTACCAACTCCTGGAATTGTTTGCTCAGAAGTGTTTAAAATTGAAGCATTAAGAAAAAGAGTTTAGCTTTTCTTCTATTGTTTTGTTCCATAGGTGAAGTTTTTCAGATTAATTCTGACATCCTGATCTGCAAATGGACTGAAATCATGCTGAAAACAAAACAGGTTCCATTCAGGAGAGAAACATAGACATTCTGTTCTGTTCTTTCTTTGACAGAACAAATTTCTTCTACATGTTAAAATTAAGGTTCTACAGCAAGGATTAAAAAAAATTAAGAAACTGAAAGAACACCTGTTGACTGTTGTCCTGCAGTCACAGCTAGCACTTCTGTTAAATCTAAACCATCTTGACCCCTAAAAATATAGGCTTTTCTCAAGCAATATTACTATGCTAGAATATTTTGTTCTTGGGTAACAAGCAGTTCACGGTACTTAAGGGAGCATCTCCAGCACACATTTTTTGTTGTCAAACACGGGGGGGATGCTACAGAGCAAAGTTTTATGAATACATGTTAATGATCTTTGAAATGCATATATTCCTTTTTGAAATTTACAGCTGTTATTCTTGTGTTTAAGTGGGATGATCTTTCTTAGCAATTAAAAAAAAACAGGAAAAGAGGGAAAAAGGCCTTTTATAATCATGCTTGCTGTTCTCCTCAACACATTTTATATCCAGCAAGTAATTTAATAATATCTGACAGCAAGATTTCTCAGAAATATCCAGTTCCCAGAAGCTTTTGAAAAAGAGGTGGCTAGATAAAGATAAGCAATTAATGTCTCAATAAAAGGAGGTGCAGCATGTAATACCTTCCACTCCTAGCAGACAAAGCAGCAGAACATGAAGCAAATGCTCTCACCACAGAAAAATCCCAAGAGAGGCACTTCCACATCAAAGAACTGACTTTTCAATTTATGCTACCCCCTCACAGGTTCCCTGAGCACTAGTAAGATGCAGAGCCCAGTTAGCAGTCTTCCCAAGGCAAGAGCATTCCTAACTTTGGTCTACTCTGTCAAAGCTGCAAGGAATAAAAGGTGAAATCATACTGCAGCTTTCACATAGCTTAGTTAATGAGCCAAGTGATGAGAGAATTCCCAAGGAAGCCACGGGATTTTTTACTTCCATCAAGAAAGGCCTTGCTATTTTCTCACTGGCAAATAATCTCCTTCTGTGACTTGAAATAATTTAGTTTTGTTGGGTTTTTTTTTACTATATCGAGACTTTAAAAGAGCACCATTTGTTTAATCAGTCAATCTCTAGGATGATTTACAATTGACAAATTATTTTTAATGACTGTAGGATTTATGAAGTACAGAGAATTATAACTGAGTTCAGTCTTTTGAGCTATGTACTTTTGTTTGTAAAAATGTCAAGATTTTGAAACTTTACCCAGTTTGTCTCCCCAATTTACATTCAAGCATGATAATCAAAACGAGCCCATGATACTGAGTAACAGAATAAATCAGTAAAAGTGAAATACTTACACAACTACAACCAATTTTTCTGATATACATCATAGAGAATAATGACTTTGAGAAAAGAAACGATGTTTTGAAAGATATCCTAGTTTTTTCTTACCATTGACTTTCCCTAAGCCTGGAGCTTTATTTTTCAGTAAAGTCACTTGAATCTGGGGAATGTTTGTGATGTTCGAATTCAAAACAAATTTGAAGTCTACATGTCCAACCATACAGGCTTTTGGTAGAACCAGTTCAAAGACATGCTCATCCCAGCTGTTGCTGTCAGGAAAAAAGAAGACAATGACCCAGTGTACAGAGAAAATTCCAATCATGCAGACAGCATCACACAGCCCATCCTGCAACTAGGCACACTCTTTTTAACAAGAAGAAAAACTTATTTTGTGTTAGTTGACTTTCACATGAATTTCTGAAGTAGAAGTCTTTCAAACTTTAAAGCTTTCAAGATAACCACATTAATTTTGTGAAGAAGATGTTAAAACACCAATTGATCTGACAGGGAGAAGCAATGTTCACATAAAAGCAGAAGTGGGAAGATTCCCTATTACCTTTATCGCAGTACAGTTTTCATATTACTATAAATACCAGACACTTGTTTCCATGAAAAAAAGTACAAGAATAAAAAATACAACAAAAAGAAGATCTATTAATTCGTGGAGTGTATGAAAGCATGATCAGAGGTACCTACCTTGTAATCTCTTTTAAGTTGCCCTTGTCCATTGCTTAACAGTTACCAATGTTGCTTTCCAGTGGTACAAAATCAACATACAGGAGACTCAAAATACTATTTCCAAATTATTTTTAAAGCACATTCGATAATTCATATAGGATGAAAAGTGCTTCTTACCAGGTGCCCACTCAGAAGCCTGGGCTTTGCAAAAGGGTGCAGCTTTCTTTCATTAAGTCTTATTTTTGTTTTGAAGACAAGTTTGGTTTACACTGAAAGTGTAAACTTGAGACAAGTAGCCCTCAATGATCCATTCCATAGTTTGATACACTAGGGTTTGCAAAAAATAGTTCAAACCAAAGAGCAATGAAAATAAAACTAATTATGTGTCATTTGTCCTGTTTTTACAGTACATTTTTAAAGCTAACTGAACTTCTTGACCTCCTTAATTTATCAGTAAATAATTTTTAAAATGTAACTTTTATATAATTATTTATAGAGAACACTAAGAAACTGAGTATAAATAAATATATAAATATTTTTGAGAGATCTTTCTAACATCTAATTCACAAATAGGTATTTTAACTTCAATAGCATGCTACACATTGAGTATTGTGCAGAAAACTATTTTAAAATATATTAAGGAATGGTGCAAATGTATTTATTTCTTTAGAGTAATACACCTGACAGCCAGATCTCCTTCAGGCACATGTAATACAACTTAGAAAAGATTTCAGGTACAAGTAATGAAATGACATGCCAGCTTTCCAGAGCAAGCAGCACAGAAAAGCAGAGATATTGGGAGGAAAGATGGACAGAAGCAAAATACAGACAGAACAGAATTTGTGGTAATGATTCAAGCAGTAACAGTCAACAACTTTCGGCTAACTGTACAGAGAACACAAGTAAATAAAATACAATGAAAATTTACCCCCTGCTCTGGGGGAAAAACCCCTAAAACCTCTGTTAGCAACTGTAACACTAAATATTTAGAATCACTCATGCCTTTCCCCTAGCTTGGAGAGCACATAATCCAGTTCCAAACAGAGAGAGCTTTGGGGGTGGTTTTTCAAGCCACGCAAAGTATGAACTAACAAGACACTCAAAGGAGCCAAACTTCTGAAACATGAAGTAATATTCTGCTCATCCAGTTTTATTTAAAGATCTGGTAAACACAGAAATGAATAATAAACCACTTTATCTGCAGCAGTCTTTTGTAGTCTATGTGTTGCATACAATGCACACAGCCATAAAGAGTTACAACTGTTATTTGTCTGCCCCAGAAATCTATTTTTGATAGAACTGAGCAGCAGATGCTTAATAGGCACGTATGGAATGAAGAGTATCAACGAAGGTCTCACATTAATTCGGCAGTTAAGAGATCATCTACCTCTGGCAATAAACTTCACAATCTAAATCTGTGATTAGTTAAAAGACTCCCCTTTAAAGTTTTAATATCTCATAGGTTGCTTTAAGTATATCCTTTATTCAGGTGCAAAGTTTCAAAGCAGCAAACA
Source organism: Certhia americana (assembly GCA_018697195.1). NCBI lineage: Eukaryota > Metazoa > Chordata > Aves > Passeriformes > Certhiidae > Certhia > Certhia americana. The sequence goes on from CM031859.1 coordinate 76,530,125, forward strand.
AATTAATTTACTTCCTTATTATTTTCTCATATCTTAGCATAGCTTCTTGAATATCACTTTTCTCTGATAATCTAATGCTAAATCTTCTAGGAATTCTTCTACTTTTGAAACCCTTCTAAATCTATAGCATGTTTCTAAAGAACATACAATCCATACTGTGTTCTAAGCACCAGTATACCATCATTCTCAACTCTAAGATATTTTCCTTTTCTAGAACATCTTACTGTCTGATCTTCCACTGCAATTGAACTTTGAACTGCAGAGCCATTTCCAGAGGTTAAACACTGGAAAGAACATCAGACCATCTAGCTCTTCCATCTTTCATATATTTTCAAATATGTCTCTATAAGATGAATACATCCTACATAAATTTGAGATAAAGCCAAGAAACTCAGATGTCACTGTTTTATCCACGCATATTAAGAATTCATGTAAATTCACTCTTTTAAAAGAATTAACTTCATTTAACATTTCAGTTATGTTACACCTGAGGGAACAATACTGATATTAGATAATTCACGAAGTAAACCAGACTCTGCTTTTCTGTTTTCTTTGTTGTAGAGTATTTTTAAAATAACAAAGTAGGATTGCAATATAATGCCATTTTCTAAAATATAGTTACAGGATTATCTCTTTTTATCTATTTGAGAAACAAAAGAGTTATCATATCAAATTGCATTACTCATCCATCTAACACTGCAATCCTACATCGTGATAGGTATCAGTATGAGGCACTCTAAAAAGGAGATAAAAGTAACCTCATATTAGCGACCAAAAAAAAATCCAGAAATCAAAAAGTTTCTTGCCAGATAACTTTTAATTAAGAGCTAATATGGCTTTCAATCTTAAGATTCTACCCTAAGAACAAAGGGACTGTAATTTAATAATTTTAGTCATGAGTCATATAGCAGCTGTCAAAGATTTCCAGTACTAAACCAAAACTTCTAACTTTTCCTCTTTACAATCCTGTTTTATTCAGCAGCAGGCATAATTCTTTTCCTGTAATGAAACAATATTCATAAGCTAATTTTCCACTTATCCCCATCCAATTAACAGCCATTACCTTCTCTGCTTGCTTCCTTGTAACTTCATATTGATAGCTTTTTACTTTTCAACTGTTGCTGAATACATTTAGATAATCAATAGTTTTAACTGGATGTGATTTTGCAAGGAACCACCTCCCTTTCCACTTGCTACATACAGAATATTTGACTTACACAAAGCAAAACCACAAGTTAAATAAAGGCTTTAAAGCCTATAATGCATTTCAAGTTTTTAACCATAGCTTATGAACGTTTATTTGAAGCAAGTCCCGGTATGTGTCAACCCTGAAAAAGCCTGCATCTATTACGTGTTTTCCCACCTGGAATGCTTCATTATCACACGCTATCTTTCAGTTGTTTATATGACATGCTTTTATTGCCCCACACATTACCTCTAGCTTCCCTAGCACCCTTTGGCCATTTCATTGTTTTCACTCTACAGCTATTTCAAGTCTACATGACAATCCAAATGTTACACATCAGTGGAACAGATGTGTAGCAGTCTGACCCAAAAGATCCTGTAGCATCTTGTGCATGTCCCTTAATAAAACAAAAATTTTCTATCTGTATTTTGTTTCTCCAAGCATTTTTCACAAAAAAACTACACAAAGCTACTCCACGTAGGTTTTAATCAATCCTTCAAGGAGACTGCAACACTGCTGTGGTTGTATTTGAATTCCAAGTTCTCATGTCACGTGTTAAAAAAACTAATTCCTGCTACACACACCATGTTGGTGCATGGTATATCATTTTCATTTCAATAAAAACACTGCCTAAACTTTAGCACTACTAGGGCTCTGGAGTGGCTAAAATGTCTCATATATAAAGATTTAACTTGAATAGACATAAAACCAGATTCTACCTTCATATTTTAAAGTAAATTACAATATGATTTCATTTAGGACAACTAGTCACACTGGCACCCACAGTTTGCATTTTCTGATTAAATAATGTACTAAAAATGTGTGTATACATAAGAAGGGTGAATCAGACTTTTACCGAAACTATCAAGAATATCTCTAATTATGGCAAATGTGCCTGTCTAATTCTGTAAGTAATGACCACCATTTGGCAAATAAAAATCCACCAGTTCAAAATCTGACTTTTCAATTTGTTTCAAGGTCCACTAAAATATCTCTGGCAACCTCACCAACACCTGCAATGCAAACTGCAAAATGGGGATTATCATCTTTGAAAACACATGTTCTTAAATTCCTACACTAACTAAAAACAATTAAACTGCATGAAATTTGTGGTTGTACAGGTACACCAACTAGTTAAGCAATGTACACAATTCCTCATGCGCTGTTCCCCTACATACCTGTCAGTCTGTAGCTTCCAAGTCCGAGTGTGCTGAGCTGCATCCCCGTGGTGCTGCTGGTGCAGATGCTGAGGGTGTCGCCTTTGCTGCTGCTCCTGCTGGACTTCCACCCAACAGGGAGGGACAGTGGCTGAAAACCGTGGTGTCAAGGTCTCAAAACGCGTCAGTTCCACCAGGGATGTCAGTGTCTCAAGGGAGAATGGCTGGTCCACCAAAAGATCAACTCCTAAATAATGACAGCACATGCATTCATTACTAAATTGGTATTTTTTCCAGAACATCCTATAAAAAATAGTTCGAAATATATCAGAACTGCTGTAGGCAAAATTAACTACAAGGCATATCGAGGTTTTTTCGTTAGAAAAAGAAGAATAATAAACTCCCTCCCCCCACAAAAGCACCACCCTAAACAAACAACAAAAAGAACTACAAAAAAATCCAACACAAGCAACCAAACATCCCAGCCTTGAAGCCTGCATCCTTTGAAGGAGCTCACTTGGAATAAATTTTCTAAATACTGAGAACTCAGAGCATGCTGTCTTGGATCCAGCCAGAGGCATCAGGAATAAGTAATTGGCCAGCTATACTTTAAATATCTAAAGCTGATTAAACATTTTTTTAATATCCCTACTGACTCAGATTAAATGAAAATACATATTTCATGAAATCTGACATACAGAATTACTGTGCATTTTTATCACCATTTAAAACATTGCTTTGGCCCTCGATTATCAATATAGACTTGTTTTATGATGGATTACTAGAATGTTTTGGAAGGTTCCCAATTTACTTTAAAAGAGGGGTAAGTGAAAAACAAACATGCTTTATGGTAAGCACTTAAAAGTCACTGGATCTTGACAATTATTTTGTTTTCTTGTCTTTATATTTAGGCCTTGTACCAAGGAAACAAGGGTATTAACTGAAGTATTGAAACCTAAAATATCCCAGCAAGTCAAACACCAAAAGGAACCGCAAAGAAACCAAAAATTGATAACCACATTTTCTCAGACATACAAAAACACCAACCAACCAAAAACCCCCAAACCAAACCAAAAGCAGACAAAAAATCCAAACAAAAACCAAAAGACCCCTAACAAAACCCAAGCAACCAAACTTGAGGAAAAACAAGACATGCACAATGTATATTTTCTAGTGCTTTGAGCATTTTCTCTTAAAAATGTGCTTTGAAGGAAAAGCTTTTACTTGTAAAGAATCATGGTTTTCAAAAGGAGAAGGTTTGCTACCTGATCACTACTGTCACCACTTGGGGTGAGGAGATAATACACCAACACAATTACCACCCTCTTGTGAAGCCTGAACATAGAAAAACAATCCAGGCTGACTTTGAGGCGAGATGCTTGGACAGACAGATAATAAATTCACTCTCATTGCAACTATAATAATTTCTACTTCTACTTTTCAATCTCAGAGGCATGAAAATGCCAAAGAAATTAGAAATGCTTCAGAAATTGAATTTCAATAATATAGCAAAGATCTTCACTTTTTTAACTGCCAAATGTGAACCTCATTAGCTGGATGACACTGCAATGAGAAGTGAGATCATTGTTCAAACTGTACAACAAGCCTATCTTTGAGCAGACTGGATTTTTCTGCTTCATTCTCCTTCCTCCTCCAACAGAAACAAATCCAAATTCAGAGTATTCAGAGCAACCACATACATGTAATCAATCCATAAAACTGAAAAAGGAAGGACTTAACTTTCCACTGCTGTCAAGTATACTTGGCTTCTTTTAAAAATTACAAGACTTTTCTTATATTCTAACAAAGCGTTATAACAAGACAAAGTTCTAACAGCAAACTTGAAATCAGGTTTTAAACTGGTCAGAAAAACATAACATTCTTTTTTAATTCACTTGGAAAAAAAGCATTATTTTAGATTACTTCACCACTAAAAAACCTCTACTCTTTAAAAGGAGACAGTAATCTAAGACTGCTATAAGATTAACTGATTTTCTCTTAAAACAATAAAATTCAAAATGCATCCAAGTTGCAAATTTAGGCTAGCAAACAAAATGCAAGAAATGCATTCTAGAATGCAAAAATTGGAGAAAAATAAACACACAAAGCCCACGATATATAGGAATAATATATTGAGTAGAAGCTTCTGCTTGTTGCAGGAGTTCATTTCCCCAAACAGAAATCTTTCTCTTGAGCTGAAAAACATGCTAAGACAGAAGTGGAAGAAAACACTTTTTCTGGTTTTAAGTACGTAAGACCAAAAGAGAAGCAACACTGACATTACAAATCAAAGGCTGATCATGATCTGCACAATTACTTAGTACTGAAGACAACCTTAATACTGAGGAGGTTTACACAGCACTAACAATCATTCTCATACATGCCAAGAGTACTGTACTATTGACTTTAGTATCCTCAAGAGTTCTGCAACCACTATTTGGTTTCATCAATTCCCAACCAGACCCCTCATTTCAGCACGGGCTTCTTGTAACTAGTAAGCTCCTCTCAGAGCTTTTAGTGACTCAGTTTGACACCATAGCAAAACAGCACTCCGTTTATTTGATTGTTACTGTGTACCTAACCATTACAGAACAAGAGCAAGCAACACTATAATGTCTAAATTACATGACTTCTTAAGGGAAGACCTGCAGCTTGTGGACAACCTAAAGTTACAGCTGCTTTGAAGTCTATATATAAATAAATTTCTTATTCCAATAAGTTGTTTTTAAGGCTATACCAAAGGCTGGATGGGAACAAGATAGGGAAAAAAAAATCCATTTATAGTACTGGCAGAATTTAAACAGTTATGATCATCTATTTGACTCATCAGGATAGTCAGGGTTACCATTTGCTTGTAATTCACTTAACTCTGCTGCATAAGCTACTACACATGAAGGGAATACATGAAGGGAATGCCTTCATTGATGCACATCTATGTCCTTGAAATGTATAATCTTTTCTGCTTTATTTGCCATTAGAAAAAGAAGGGTGCAGAAGAAAGCCATACACTTTTTTCCCCCTCACATATGTACAACCGTTTGTTTTCTACTGATCTTCAAAATTCACAAACGGCTTCTTTGGTGAAAAAGAGGAGGAGCATGAGAAATTCAGTCTTCAAAGCAACTGCTGCAATGCTCTTACAAATAAACTTAGAGCAAAAGGCATCTCTTCTTTCTTTTGACTGACTCTTGGGGAATAAAATCGGGGTCACACAAATACAGTCTGCCACACTTAAAACCATACTAGAGACTGGAAAAAGTCAAAGTGTTTTGTTTTGTTTTTTTTTTTTAGATCAGGAACTGCTGAAGTGTTATGCTTGTACACACCCAGTGACAGACATACAGCAACTACAGAACTCTAACTTCGGGCAGCAAAAAAATTATAAAACAGCATGCTATTAAGTAATTGCGAGTCATGTTCAGATGCAACTTTCAAAATTTACAAAAGTATTTTGATACACGTACACATGTGCAATTTACCTGTAATGCCTGGACTAGAAGGGTTGGATAAGGGCTTGGTGCCTTCTGATGACTGTTCTACACTTTTGGAAAGAGATCCATCTACAAGTATATCAGTTTCATCGATGTCATCGCAGGTCCCTCCAATCTGAAGGAAATGAAGTTCTCCACCTAAAATCATCACAGACAACAAAAGAAGAAAGTTTGGACAGGCATACGGCTAAATTCAACTCACAGGACAGGCTTGCACTTGAACTGCTATGCAATTATGACAGTATTTATGCAGGACCTGAAGTCAGTGAAATTGTACAGGAATACTTACTTGCTTTACTACAAATAATTTTTTTCAGGGCAAATGCAAAACAGAACTACAGAAATACTGCAGTTGCAAATAGCATCAAAGATAAAAACTATATGGGGGGACAGGTTTTAAAGGGCAATTAACAAAGGAAACCTCAAAAGAACCCAAATAACCTAACCATTATGACACTTCCCATAATCCAAATTATGTTTATAAGAGAAAATATTCTATCATGTCAAGTGAAGGTCTACACTACCTCATCTGTACAGAGTGCATGAACTTCCTTTTAAAATTCAAAGTCTGAAAATTGAAAATTAAACTAAATTTTCTGAATTCTCCTAACTAAGGAGCACTTCACGTTTTTTCATCAAACCTAGAATTAAAACACTGATCATCAAGTCAACAGACAAAAGAGCAAAGTCCAAAATTTTCAATGGACACAGTGTATTGATGGAAGATTGAAATTATTCAAGGAGGTTGCCCATTATTCACCAGCACAGATACACAGATCAATGCTATCATTTACAGAGAAGTCATAGAATCAAAGAGCACTAAGATGGTCAGGTTCAACCATTAGCCCCACATTGTCAAGTCCACCACTAAACCGTGTCTCCAAATGCCACATCCACACATCTTTTAAATACCTCTAGGGAGAGTGACTCCACCACTGCCCTGAGCAGCCTGTTCTAATGTTTGGCAACCCTTTCTGTGAAAGTATTTTTCGTAATATCAAACCTCCCCTGCAGCAGCTTGAGGCCATTTCCTCTCATCCTGTCACTTGTTATTTTGGAGAAGAGGCCAGCCCACACCTCGCTACAATCTTCTCTCAGGCAGTTACCCAGAACAGTAAGGTTATCCCTGAGCCCCCTTTTCTCCAGACTAATCAACCCCAGCTCCCTCAGCCACTCCTTGCTCCTCCTTCAACTTGTGCTCTAAGTCACTGAGAAAGAATGTTTAACTTTACATAATGCTGGGGGTGGGGTGTGTGATGAGCTGTTACCAGTTCCAGAAAAAAAAGTGGAATCAGTAGGATTCAAATCGAGAGGCAAATCCAAGCAAAGGACTTGTGATTTTCCCGAAACATTATCAGACTGACCTTCTGCATCTGACTAACATTATGACAAACGCTGTTATACAAAATATCCAGGTAATCTGAAGCAAAGAAACTTGAGAATAAGAATGTAATAAAACCCCAAGATAAAAGCAGGTACATGTCCTGTACTTTGAGGGGTAAGGAGAGTGAAACACGGTGACAGAGAGGCACAGGGAGGTAGAGAAAGTGTGTGGGGCACAGAGACAAGATGTGAGGCAGAGGGAACTTGCACAGTTTGAAGGTTTTTTGAGATCTCACTAAGAAAGGCCTGACAACAAATGGCTTGATAAACTCACTCTTTTATGAAGACAGAATAACAACTCACTCAAAAGACCAAAATGGTCCTAAGGACAGGATCAGTGCATTGTGCTGTGGGAAAATCCACCCCAGGCCTGGGTAATGTACAAAGTAGTGTTCCTGGGATCTGAAGGGATGAGAGATTTTCTCATTATCTTTATTTATCTATTTATTCTATCTTCACAAAACAGCTCTTCCATTAAACTATTAAGCCATTTCTTGGTTGGTCTTTTCTAACTGATAACTACTAAGAAGCCTGTACCTTTCCTCTCTCAGCCTAAAACAACACATCCTTGGGGCAGAACAGTACGTCCCAAGTGGATCTCAAGAGTGGAGGGGAAAAAAGTAGTTCTTGCAAATAACATTTATGATTTTCCTTGAAATTAAACAGCTCATAAATAAGCAATTTTACTCAAACTTTAAAGAAAATTAAAGACACATTAGAATACACAGACCTTTATAGCTTCATTTGGTAGTAAGTCAAACCTTAGTTTGCATATCACTTTGTTTACTGCTCAGCAGCAAAAATGTCCTTACTATTTTTTCCATACATGAGAATAGTCATAATCCCTGCGTTCCTGAAAGATTCCAGCACTTTTCCAGGAAAAAGTCTGTGCTAAACTTGAGATGCCTCACTTCCTCTTATTCATTTTTAAAAAGATTCTGTAAAGAAGTTTACCATGATCTTCAGCTGTACAGTATTAGACTCTACTTATCCACACTTTTCCAAAATGCTGTAGTTGACTGTCTCTGTATCACAAAGGATGCATTTCCTCTCACAGAACATCCAAACATGACTTTCTGATGATACATGCTTCATTATTTGTTTCAACGGTAATGTAGTTCCAATAGTCAAGTGTCAGTGAGAAAAATAATCTGCACAGAAGTCAATGTGGTTTTTTTTTTTTCTGGTACTACTATTGTTGTTTTCAGCACTAGGCTGAAAGAGTGACTCTTCCAGTGCTTTCTAATTCTAGCCAAGGATCAAACATCTCAAGTAGCAGTTTATCTGTAGGCTCCTCTGCTTGCATCACTTTGATAGAGGCAACAGATATTTCTATTGCACTGCTAAGGAAGATATGAAAGCTGACACTGACTTACTCAGTTATCATGAAAGAGACAAACTGGAAACTAGCATCATTATACTTCCTTCAAAAAAACAGGTAACACAATCAAAACATTGTTAATTTAATTCTGAACTGTATTTAAAACCTGCAATTTGCATGGATTCAAGAACCTGGTGAGCAATACAAACAGAACACAAGAATCATGAATTCATTCAAATAAATCACAGGCTTCCTTCTGGCAAAACAGTTCCTGTTTCCAGGAAAGCAGCACCGGAACAAGCCAGAGAGCATGCCAGAGACTAAGGCACTGCAGTCAAAGCCAATCTGGTCCGATGTTCTTGCACTCTAGAAGCAGTTTGGAAGAGTGACACCACTGTCATTAGTAAATCACAACACAATTACATAGTTGAGCAATATCCAATTAGTTAAAAGGAATTAGAAAATAAAGCCATACCACAGGAAAGCATGCATTAATCAATTTATAGTCCCCTCCTTCTCTTGTCACTGGTTAGCTCCAAATGTGCAAGTTCAGCAAGAAAGCTGTCATCAAGAAAGCCATCCCAAAACCTCACTTGGAGGTACTCCAATTTAAACTACTCTAGGAGATTTTAGCTATAAATTTCTGCCTCGACTTTGAAAAAAACAAAATGCAATTGAATAGGGACAAGTGAAAGTATGCCCAGAGAGAAATACTTAAAAGCCCTGTTACAGGACGAAAAAAAAAATAAAAATCAGCTAAACAGCAGTTCTGTAAGAGAGGTTCTTGTGAGTCAGATGATAAACCTCATTCAATCTCCTGCTCAAAAGTGCAAACATTCCACTAAGTACACACATACATGGTACGTAGAGACTCCAGAATTGCATGAGGAATTCATCTGTAGGATTACTGGACCTGATTTTCTCATCAAGAAACTTGTGGACTGACTTGATCAGATCTTTTGGGAGGAGAAAGTAAGGGTTGCTTTGCTTTTTACTTCTTTTATAAGTTTGAAAGGATTGGAGACACTCAGCTTGAGAAATAAATGGTTGAAGAAGGACAGCACCTAAATAAACTCTGTCTTTCCCTCCTTTTTTGAAGAAATCTCTTTGCCATATTCATAACGAATGGTACAACAGATACAACTCCAGTGACAAAGATGATAGAGGCTAAATAGTAGTGAAAAAAAATCATCATCAAGGACAGCATATAGCAAGAGAAATTTCATGAGCAGACTGTTAAATCTCTGCCTTGAAGGTGTTTGAGAACAGTGATCAGTACTCTATGCCTGAATGGGTAAGTAGTTGATCCTGACTTAAAGATGAGCTCTTAGCACCACTTCCAGCATTAATTCTGACATGGAAAAACACTTGACCTCTCTGCAGTCCTATAGACTCATTACCAAGAAAGATAGAAAATTGAAAATACTAAATTGATTCCTGAACTTCAAATACACAGTACACAGGGCAGACAAACCCTATTGACAAGGAAGCTGCATACAAGATACCCAAACTAAATCAGAAAAAACTACCCAAACTACAGAAGAAAGTATTTACAACTTAAGAGCAAGAAAGCTACTATAAATAAAAGGTATAAGATTTGGGGGAATCAATTTTCAAATGTATCCAAGTGCCATCGAGTTCTGCCAGGTTGCAGGTAAGAAATATCAGCATAGGCAACTGACTCCAAACATACCAAAATCCAGCCTGAAAAAGACTTTTCCTGACAAGAGGGAGAGACTAAAAAACTCTTGTTATATTGTAGCACCTTTAAACTGCTATAATGTAATACATTCAATATTTCAGGTGAGCACAATCCAGCAATAAGAAACTATATCTGACCCTCTTAAACACAATAGACTTGAAATATCACCCTACAGCTGTATCCCTGTTAAAAAACAATACCTACTGCCTAGTTTTAGAATAAAGAAATTACTTATTTTCTTACTTATTATTTTGAACATTATAAAGAAGAGTTTAGACTCTTATTAATGACACAAGAGAAAACGTCTGAACCCTCCTATGAGAGCAGACAAAGCACTACTAAGAGGGATATTAAATATAGTCTACCTTGGCCAAGGGGAAGAGAAGAAAGCAAAATAGAGAGATTACAGTTCACTATGTTGCTTAATGGAACTGAAACCAAGAATATACTTGTACACCCTCCTCCGGAGGTCAAGCTCAGGCAATCCTTGCAGAAACAGCTAAGTACCTGAAGCTGACACCAAGAGGTAACATTCTGAAGTGTGACTCACACAGATGGATGTCAAATGCAGTCAAAAACATCTTTCCATAAAACCACTCCAGATCTGAAGCACCCCTTCACACAGAGGTTTCCTTTTCAGTCATATCTTAGAGGCAGCTATGGAAAAATTTTATATAATCTACTAATGAAAATAATACATCAACAAGCAAGAGAAACAGAAGAAAATGCTATTCTGCCTTCAGAACTTTCAGACATTAAAGTACCTCTCTGCCTATTCTGACGTCCCAAACAAGTAAACAGGAAAGAAAACACTTCTCATGCCTAAATATTTTCCAACACCAATGTTCTTCAAATCCAAGCATTTCCAACGCATGTACACTCCAAACCCTTCATTTAGCATTTTCATTTATTTCCCTGCACTACAAGCTCCTATCTAGATGGAATAATGTTGAACACATCAGAGAATACATTTCACTTTCAGTGTATCTTTCTAATGCTGTCAGACTGCAGGCACCATCCCACTTGTGGAAGTAAACCCAGAGAATCAAACACCTCAAAGTGATATGCAAAGAAGCCAGGAAAACAACACTTTAAAAAAGTAGTAACAGCAAAACCCTGCATCTTCAGCCACTTAGCTAAGCAAGAAATTCTACCCATTGAAAGCTAATGTTTAAAGGATGATTATTATTCAAGACAGGAAAATTATGCAAAGCCTATTCCACATATTAGCTATTCAAACACACAGTAAGATAGAAGATTTAAAAAGTGGTATTTAGAGTTGAGGCTCTTGATTTGCTTTTTCTTCTGGTGTTCCTGAATTTCATACCTTTTATGCCTTATTTATAAACCTTTCAGTTCAAGTAATTCATTACCAAGTGACATATTTTGGCACAAATGTTTTGACTCTGAGGCTTCAGACATGACTAGCATCAGATTCTGAAATTCAGATTTCTAATGGACATTGACTCCTACGTATTTATGATGTTTTCTGACTTATTTTCCCGAAAGTGAGAAAAATTACTGAAATGTTAAAAAAAAAAAAAGAATAGAAATTGAAAGCCTCTAAAGACATTTAAGCAATGAAAATAATGAACTCCAAAGTTCATGGCTGAGCAGAAAATGGAAGTTCCAAATAGAGGTGTAGTGGGTGTAAATTATCAGTGGATTTTTTTTTTTTTTTTTTAAGCAAGCAAAGTACTGTATTCAAAAGAGGACCCTTGCAGGCTGACTTGATACCTGCAGCATACTGGGCTACAGAAGAAAAAATACCCCAAAGTCTCAGTTATATTAAGGGCAGCATGAACAAAAGAAATAAAAAAATAAGGCTACTGATCATTTACTAGATGGATATTATAATACTGAGAGAGATTTACTGCAAAAGCAGAATGATGTGCTTGTCCATTATAAGGAAAATGAAAGTATTCTCCAGTCAGCGATGGTGCTTATCTAGACAGAAACAAAATACTCCTACACACACAGAATAAATGCTTCCATCTCAAGAAACTTGTCTATCTTATACTCCATGCCCCAAAGAGGTTTAGATAATACCAAAAGCTACAGGAATATGATTACCATACACACTAACGCTGGATGGTAAAGTACCATGCACAATAAGCCCTATAACTTTTATCATGCATCTTAAAACACTAGAAGGCAAAAACAATTTGATGAAAGAAAGAAAAAGTGATAGTAATAAGATTCTGTAGGAAAAAAAAACTCTCTTTGGAGGTCTTTTCAATGAGATTGCAGTTTGATCAGCTGAATATAAGGTAAAAACATTTTGACATGGATACAATATAACAGTTTTCAAAGCAAATTAATCTTTCAGTTAGAGTTCCATTTTAACTAGGAAAAAACATGCATTATTAAATACAGCTGAAACATTTTAATAGGTATTTCTTCAAAAGCAGTCACCAAAAGAGAACAATTTAGTAAACACGAATTTTCCCCTTGGGAATCTGCAAACATAAATACTAGTTACTAACTTCCATTGTTTTCATTAGTATTTAAAAAGGAAATCTGAAATGCCCACTTCTAGAAATCTTTGAGTGAGAAACATGGAGCCTTTAAGAAAACTGAGATGTTTACAATAAACTTGACTTTACCCGTTGGAAATAACAAGTAAATCCAATTTAAGAAGTGCTCATAGGAGGACTTTATAATTAGTGTGACACTATCATGAAAGGAAAAAAGTTATCAATTTCAATTCTTTCTAGTGAAGAGGAAGTTCAACATGATATTGGTGGCAATTTATTTGAAATGTATGAACCATGCCATCAGCTTAGCTCCTCTGAGAGCCTAAGCATTTCCTCAGAGCTGCAATCAACTGCAGATGAACTAAACAGAACACTAGGACATGAAGGAATTCAGCTGGATGACACCCAAAGCTGTTTCCTGTGCTCCAGTGTGATAGAAGGAACCGGGAAGTTGTGTGGTGGTTTAGGTTTTAAAAAGTAGCTGTTATCTGGACTTGAGTTACACTCCCCTCCTACCTGACCCCTTCCCCAAAATGTCTTGGGTTCATTTGGAAAAAAAGACTTAGGAATCTTGCATGGATAGTCTGGCTATAACACTCAAGAAAGCACAATCCCAATTGCAAAAAGCTGAAGCAGACCCAGCAGCATGGTAACTGAATGAAAATATGCTGGGGGGTAAGGTATAAAAAGATTATCTTCTCTGCTCTCTTGAATATCATCAGTTACAGGCAGAAGACATTTTTCTGAAATGGTATTTCTCTATCATAGAATTAAGTACATAAAATAATGACTTTTCTTTTTTTTTGTTTTGGACTTAAGAAAACCTGTGCCTCTTCAAGAATTACGGCACACACAAGAATTACTGCCATTCTAGAGATGACAAAACTGACTTAAAACTGACACTTAAGGTGAGGAATTAACTAGAGTCCATGCTTCCTAGACCATTAAATTCTATGTAAATTCAGTGCAATTTGAAATTTAGATTCTAAATTCGATAACATAATCCAAATACGGTTAAATCATTAATTTAAAAAAAAAAATTGAAGGAAGATCTTACCTTTAGTGCATGCACATAATCTGTCTGTGCCTGAACAGTATATCACAGAGACAAACATATCTGGTTCCTCAGTGCCTTCTTTTTTAGGTGGCTCCACTTTGGCCAGAATTTCAAAGTTTGAAAGATCTAGTATTTTTACATATCCTCCCTGAGTAGTTATTACCAGGTGCCCAAGAGTAGAGATCTCAGATCTTCTCTCTCTCCCATTGCCATTTTTAGAAGTTAATTGTATTTCCTCTACAGGCTCCTCACAGTCGTCCTCTCGATTATCCAATATATCTGGTGGGAGCAAAATCATTGAGGTAATTGTGTCTTGGGGGTCTTTGATATGCTGGATTTTTACTGGCTCCTCCTCTAGAGTAACTATTCTAGTGGCATAATTCATCTTATAAAGCACTAGGTATCCACCACTAACACTTCTCTGTTCAGGCTGAATTATTAAAGGAGTTGGTACATCTGCTGGTGACTCATGCTGGATTACATCAATACTCGTGCCATTCACTACAGCAAGACTTGATTCTAGTTCCCCCTTCCTTCTATTACATAGTGCCGAGTTTAATTTATTTAAATTATTCAAGGCCTCTACTTGATTTATTGCACTCAGAGATTCGACAGGACAAGTCCGCAGTCCTACTAACAGATGAACTCCATCTGCACAAGGTGTGATTGAATCTACACACAGGTTCTCCTCCTCTGCAAACTTGGGCAGACGCAGGCACTGAACCAAAGTCCCAGGCTTGGGAACCATAGAGCTCCACTTGTCCGAGTCCGGAGACGTCAGGTTGGCTGCAGCATCTGCAAACTGCTGAATGTAAGTCACAGGGGGGTCCTGTAACAGCAACTGTTCCTGACTGTCCAGCTCCATTTCAATAATCTGTGGAACTGTGAAACCATCATCATGTATACTTTTACTCATAATATTGTTCATCTGTGAAAAGAGTTTTCCTGCTTTTTCATCAGACTCCTTAATGCTGTACAGCAGCAATACAGGCAAAGTCCTCCTTACCAGAGGGGAATTCAGTTCTGAATTAGTGCAGGATTCATTGTCAGTTGATCCCTGTTCTGAGACACTCTCACCTCGAGTCCTACTTAAGCCATCCAGTGATCTCTGAGAGTTACTGCTAACGGGAGAGGTAGCAGGTGATTTGTATGTTAATAGACCTCCAGCTAATAAACAAGGAAAGGGAATGTTGTGTTGTTCTAGATGTTTTTCCTTCATCTTTTCACTCTTACAGTTGGCCAAACAGGGATTTGCCCCAAGTTCTTCTAGATCTTTAACTGTGTCCTCCAGAACATTTGCAACAATTTCCCACTGAAGTTTTTCAGGTTGCTGAAGAACGCTGAGAGCTGTTATATCAAGACTGACTTCCATAGATTCTTTTTGTGATGTATGCCCTTTAAAACAAAAATGTTTAATATAATACAAATGCTCAAAAGACAAAACAGGTATCATACTGCATACATTGCTGTTTGTTGGGAAAAAAACGGATCTTTTTCTACATCTTATGCTCTTTTTTCCCCCACTTGGTGATCCTTACTCAAAGACGTTAGCCAGATCATAGAAAAGATCATGTAGGTCTCCCTCCCTCAAAATTTCTGACTCAGGCTCTAAGAAAATAACATAAGAACACCATGCATAGCACTGTTCTGCTTCCAAATGAAATCTTTACACAGGAAGAAATACTTTATCAAACTGCATACCCTTAAGGAAACAATCAAGACACAGGAACTCTTTCTGGCAATCCCCTGAATTTAAAGGGTTTTATACAGATGTAATTCGTTCCTGTTCTAAGAAAGTTGTTTTATCTTGGTTTGTGTGCTTTATTGACAGTGAGATAAGCAATGTTTGTTGTCAAGTAAGACATTTATTAACTAATGAAGTGCAGTTTTTCTTTTCTCCTGCATGCAACCTCTTCACCACACAAATACTGGCATTCCTTTCAAGGTAAATCCTCTTCCTTTTTTCTAATACAGTGAATGTGATATCATCGATTTTGACAGAGCTTTTTTAAAAGCCTGAAAGAAGAATTTCCCCTTTCACCTGTGAACTATTACATATATAACAGATCAGATATAACCTACCTGTAACAGATTCCGATCTGGAATGCTCCTCGCTGTCTGAATCCTCCAGTAGGTCATCACTGAAAAAAAAAAAAAAAAAAAAAAAGCATGAATGACACCATGTACATGCTAATTGTATACTTATTTTTAATGAAATTAGTAAAAATCCATAAAAAACACAATGTGTACTATAACTGGTCATTCCTTTTAGCCAGCATTCTTCATCCACTTCTGAGTTCATCACAGACATCAACAACATAAAGACTTTCTTCTCCATTTTCTCCATTATTGAACCAGTAGACCAGATTTCTTTTTGTCTCATTCTACTATTGTATTTCCTACAATTTAGGCATAAATGGAATTAAAATGAAAGCCAGTCCTCAGGAATCTTTCCAAGAAAAATAAAACCATACAATCAGGACATCTAAAAATTAATACTGACATCTTCAAATTCCTCTGGAAAGTGGAGCTGACAGACTGGTCTTCAATTCTACAAGGCGATTTTGTAGGTAGTACTCAAACAAGGGATGAACAGTCCTGATGGTTTTAAAATTACTGCCAGATAAATCATTTTGTCATAAAACCAGATTCTGTTCAAGACACCTCTTCAAGAGAAATAGGCCCCTAAGAATATATAAATAATAGATGCATCTGACTTTTCCAATAAAAGAAATTATTTCCTACTACAGGCTCCTTACGCACAGGAAGAACAGGAATCCTTTAGCAGCTGCAGGTACAACTACTCACAGTACCAAGTCAGACCCTTACACGTCAACAAATTGGATTCTTATTCCTCATATCCAAGAAACTGATCTTTGCAGATCAGTCAAACCTGATCAACCTTCACTTCACAACATGGCAGATACAATTCAATACTCTGGTTCTGATCCAGCTTCTCCTTAAGCGGAGAAGAGATAGTAAATTCCGTGTAAGTTAAGTGAAATGAACTTAGTGAAATGCTTAGTTCTAGGCAGTATGATTGCACTATTCTTTATCCAGCTCTTAAACTTGGTTTGATTCTTTAACTATTAAGGAGTTCCCAGCCCTAAAGCTGCAGTAAGAGTCCAGGCAGCTCCTGATGTTGCCGATGTCAGCAAAAGAGCAAGCTTGGTATTTGCTCTGCACTACCATAGATATCTTAAGCTTAAAACCAAGCTTGACTTCCCTGTGTACATAGCAGTACTGCTACTTTCTTCTTAACTCTGAAGTTTAAGAGGAAACATTCAGAAAACTAGCAAGACTCCCCAGACAACTTTTGTTCTAAATTTTCCAACACTTATTCACTCTATTGAGCTTTGGCAAGACCAGAGAAGAGTTCCCAGTAACAGACTGCATGAAGCCCGAGTGAAATACTACTTTTTCTCACACCACACTTTCTAGGCACTGGCATACTCTCTAGCTTACTGAAACCCTTGCAACAAGACTATCTAATTGTTTAGAGTTCGTACACACGTACTAAACATATGCAAGGAAGTACAAATTCCTAGCACATCCACACAGTTTATTTTCAGAAATTAACCAGAAATTATGGAGAAGCAATCAGAGAAAAAAACATGTTGCAGAAGTCCATGAGGAGCCTTTACTTTCAAAACCTGAAATGTATAACCCATAACTAAAATGAAAAGCTGATCCAAAACTTATATTCCTTTCTCTTTTTACTCTGCCTTTGAAACATGAGCATGGGGCAGCAATGAGATCTGCAATCTCTCTGCTAGAGGAATATAAAACTGGAACAGCAGGAAAGTGGCTTAAAAAAAAAGAAAATTAATCTTTTTCAAGTGTTGAATTGTGTACAAATACTAAGTGACTAAAAATATTATTTCCATGAAAAAAAATTAACAATCTTATATTTCACACAGCATGACTTTGCTACATTTACCACATACACAGAAGCATTCATATTTCTCATATGGTAGACTGGCATACCTGTCTCCTTCTAATTTTGGTATGTCTGAGCAGCTAGAGGAATCTTCTAACCATGCTAGTGTTGGTCTCCTTGAGTCAACCCCTGAGCTCTGTTCTCCTGATAACATAAGCTGCTGCACAATAGCAGGATCATATGCATTGATTTCGAATTTTAAGTGGACCTGAGAAATAACAACAAAAAACAGAAGAGGTATTTGATTTTGAATCAAGATATGCCTGATCAGTAAATAGTTAATAAAACGTAATTGTTTATATTGCAATACCTTCATAAGTTTGGAAACATCCCATATGCAGATCTTCCCTCGTTTAGTTGCAGCAGCTAGAAAATGAGGGCAACTTCCAGATCCAAAGCAGGTTATTCTGTCAGTGCCATCTGTGCAGGGAAATTGTGCTGGACTTGTTGCCAGTGTGACTGAAAGAGGTACATTCTGAGTGTGCTCACCCTTGACAAATGGGCAGTTTGGGGAATGTCTCTCATGTTCAGACCTTTCCAGATTAAAAACAAACACAGAAAAAACCAATTTGTTACTGTGAAAACTACACAGAGCATATACAAGCTAAGCCCTAGGAAGTGAAGCTGAAACAGAAAACTGTTTGAACTGAATTGCAGTCAACCACACAACAGAATTCTGAAGTTACTAACACAGTTTTCCCTGCTGATTCTCAATAGCAGGCCATATTAAAGACTTTGATCACGCCATGCACATTCATTTTCAAATGGATCAATCTACACAATGCTCTTAATATAATTAGTCCATTAAAAAAAAATAGTTCTATAGGCAGCAGCCAATCATGTCCCCATGAAGAAAAGCCCAGATTAAATTAATGTACATTAAAACTCTCATGTTATGAGTAACTTTAGAAGCAATGTCCTGTTTTTAGTTCTATACCCACAATTAAAAAATCAAAACTGAAAACAGTCCTGAACCAAGAAGCATGGAAAAAACTTAATCTTAATATACAACTGAGGCAGAGACATGACAAGAGCAATTACACAGCTACATAATGTCTTGAAAATCATAAGTGAAAAGGAGTAGACAAAAACTATGAAGATAATACTACGAGGAAAATTTTCCTGCAAGTCAGGAATCCAATGTGTTCAAGAAAAGATTATAAATTACCAACTAATCACAAAAAAAATTACATTAAGAACTCTTTAATCAGTGTAAAGTCCCACATTTCTGTCACTATGCACAACTTTAGGTGATTCAGGAAACTAGCAATGGATACTTTCACTTAAAAGGCAAATAGGCCCTACACAGCCATGGCAGTTTTTGAACCTGAAAAGAGATGTATTCTGGTCACAATCAAAGAGAAGACTCAGTTTAGATCCCTGTTAAGAAATATTGGCTGACAACTCTCAAGAAGAAATTTGAAATGAACGAGCAAATCAGAACTAAGAAATAAAACCTAGCACTTTTTTTTCTTTTTTCCTCTTAGTACTATACAGTAATTTGATATAGTACATTAAATCTTTTTATGATTTGTTCCACAGAATCACAATGACTTGTCCTAAACTCACCAGAAATGCCATCGAGATATGTTGGCTTTTGTCCTCTAAAGATTTCTAACCTCTTCAACACAAAACTAAGCATACATTGACGTATCATTAAACTTACCAAGGTTCATCTGTAGGCTCCCAGCACACCAAGCACACACTACAGGTAAAGCACATGGCTCTGTCATCTCCTGATGAAGCAGGCTGTGAAAATAGTTAGAAACACTTGAAATTTATATAGCTATGTATTACAAACCACTTCTAACTAGGTGATCAAGTTGTTTCCCTCTAGTGACATACTAAAGCATCACATCAAGCATATAGAGGGCCACAAATTATATACTACAAAGTGGCAGCATTTCACATTAAAAAAAAGAATACACATTACTATAGAGATCCAGAGCTAACATTCATGCAAGTCATTGGATGCAAACCACAGACACAGAACGGAAATTACTTTTTTTTTTCTTTTTTTTTTTTTGGCTAAAGTTCACAAGGTTGAAAAAATTTAGAACTGCAGCAGAATACATGCTTGGATAAACACAGGTTAAAAAATATTCCTACCAATCTCTTAGGACATAAAGTATTCTCTACCACTCCTCTGCAAAGAACAGTTGTTACTAGCTGAAGTAACTGAGGAAAAACAATCAAAATTTCCATTCTCTTAAAATTTAGCATTTTCATGACCTCATTTCAAGACATGCTTGGAAATATGCAGACGCAATTCCAACATTTGAATTCCCTGCATTTCTCCCTCTGTACAAGTTTAACTAATCATCCAAAAACTTCATCCACCTATCACTTTTTGCAGCTGACAGAATGAAACAGACAATATTGCTGTCAAATGACAGGCACTGCTCAGTCATCATTATCTAAATCCTTTTTTTTTTTTTTTTTTTAAGCAGGAATAATTTCAAGGAATGAAAAAGAAGCAAAAGTAGAAATAAGCAAAGTAAGTAGAGGAATAAAACACTGAGGTTGTATTTATTCACTAATCATAACAATTTAATGTGATCTAGGACCTCTGATACAATAAAGTTCTACTAGGAAAGTATGGTTAGAGAACTCCAGTGCCAAGCTTACTGCTTTTTTGCTTTACTTGTAATATAAAAAGGATTATTTACTCAACAATCTAACAAAGAGAAAGACAGATTCTACATAGCAACCAACTTCATCTCTTTTACTGTCAACTCAGATCAATCTGATATTTCAGAAAGTTTCATATGCTGACATAAAGAACAGTATTTTCTGTGATCTGTACAAAAAAAAAACAAAAAAAGAAAATTCAAGGCACCAAAACCCCTTGAAACTTTTTTTAAAAAAAGAGCTGAATGACAAAGCTTTTGTGGTTTATGCATAATTGTAGGAATCCATTAAAAAAAGAAAAAACCCTACTAAAAAACATCATCACATTTTTTCCCCTGCCCTCCCACCTGGGGAACAAATACTAAGAACAACTAAATCTCTCACCTGGTGATAGAATCCAGCTTGAGCCATAGGATCTGGCTGTGCCCACCGATAACCTACATGAGGCCATGAAGTGAATGTCTCCCGTCTGTTAGCTTCACTATACATCAAAGACCTAGAAAGGTGAAAAACTCTACATTACCCAAAATTGCCACTTAAAATTAAAAACCCAAACTATTTATAAGACTTTCAGTGTTTTAGTAACCATTCAAAATAGCACAAATAGTTACCTATAACTTACACATAAAATTAAAAATAACTATTACAGGAAAGTTACAAACTTTGCTGCCTAAAGTACATCCCTAGTAAAAAAACGAAAAGGACCTATGGATCATAAAAGCAGGATTAATAAAATAAGCTTCCAGGTAGCCTATTTGATCTACCTGCAGAAAAGCATCAGATACCCATCAGATATTCTGCATTGAAGGTAGGTGGAGAATCTAGCCCAACAGAACTGCAAGAGAGCTAGATTTTTTTTAACATGGCAGCTACTGTAAAAATTTGGGGTTCTGATTACACAGATATGAATATGCATATTTAAAAATACTCTAAAGAGATATTTTAGGCTTAATTGTATACATGGTACAACCCCACCCGGTCATCGCTGACTACCTACTATAATACTTGTACACTTTAAACTACTATGTTTCAAAATATGAACCCCTCTGCAACTCAACAGAGGGCAAAGAGGTTCTCTTTTGCACCTTCACTCAGTGCATGTCCCTCATCTGCAACAGTACATGAGAAATGAGTATCAGTTTTTCTTTTCCCTTTTGACAGAGTTTTGTTCTCCCAAGAACTAGGGCTGGAAAGGTGCCTTATTTCCTGTTTCTGCTTCTCAGCTTCAGGAGATTTTTGCTGTCTTATAAGAGAATGGAAATATTAAACGTTTCCTGCCAAGAAAGTAATCTATTCTAGCAACACCCACATAAGAGCTATCTTAACTTGACATTATACCAGCTCAAGAGACAGATCTTGGGAGAGCTCTAATCAAAATACAGTATGGTGAGGAACAGGTAGACCTGAAGGCTTGGGAAGGGAAAGCTAAGAGATGAAATCAAATTCATTAAACTATTTGAGGTGTTAGAAATGATAATACACATGCAAAATAATATTTATACAGACACTTTCAAGAAAGAATAAGTTATAAACCTAAAAGATTTACCAGTATTCTAACTAGTCTCAGCTTATGAAGGTTAAAATAACTGGTTTCTTGCTTGTGCATACATTAACACTTGGACCAAAAAGAGATGAAGCAGCAAACTGAGGTAAAATGGTCTCTTACCCCAAACACTTAGCAGGTGACTAGAGAGTTCAGAAGTAGCATACATATGGTCTGCAAAGGTAACTTTCTAAACTTCTAAACCATAAAACATGACTCTTTCTTGTAAGAAGGAAAAGCAGTTGAGGTCAGGATACAATGTACTATGTATTTAAGGCTGCAATTGTTACCTTTCTAAAAGCATATGTTGGGATTAAGAGCAAAGGAAATTCGATTTGAAATTGAAACCCAGTCTTGTGGCTTCACTAAATTCAGTAATATAAATGGCACAGCGCACATTAAACAGTTAATTTCCTGTGTGTGCAAGAGCAACAAAGCACAGAATAGGACTAATTTTTTGGCAAGTAAGTTAAAGACATCTAAGAGCTTATTCTGATACAACTAAGGGGTCAAATTTATCACTTATTTTGTCTTAATATACCTGTCCACAGATCGCCCAGGTCCCACACCAAGCTCTGGTCGTGCGCTGGGTAAGAGGTAAGATAACCTATCCATCACAGAGGATGCTACAGGTAAGGCAGCAATATTTTGATTTATCTTCTTGAGTTCATTTACAATGGCACTGGCGACAGACTTCAAAACATGATGAGGAAGGTGGAACGTAACCGTTGCCCACTAAATAAGAAAAAGAAGCGTCTATGTTTTAAAATTTTAACATCTGAACAACAAACAGATCGCAAGAGTGTCAAAACCAAAATCAAACACATGATATCAAGAAATATAACAAGAGACACACAAAAGCAACACGAACATAACACAAGGGAAGTCAGAAAGTTCAAATTTTAAGCTCAATTTGGTTTATCAGTTGACTTTTATCAGCAAGAAACTAATCTTGTTTATTCTCTTACCAAGTAAAGTTTCACACATAAAACTAAGGAACAGATAATATATTCCAATGTCTTCAAACAAAATCCATCACACTTAGTCACAGATTTTGTATGTTTCAGTGGCACACACACAAATTAGATTTGGGAATCCATGTTAGACTGTACAGAGACAAATTCTTACCTTTGCAACTTTATGATTTGCTGCTGTTTCATGTGAGGTATTTTTTAAGCCATCCTTCAGTTGTGTGATGAACAAATCATATCCCTCTGTGCTAGAAACATCTACTTTTTCTATGCAAGCAGATAACAGCTGCTGAGCCTAAGACACAGATGTGAAAGCAGAGTTAGCATCCACACTGAATAACTACAACAGGAATTATGCCTTTTCATTACATTCAGAAATGTCTTTTTCCAGATCCTACTTTATCATATATTATATCAGCATAATTCCCATAAAAGATCCAGATCTCAGTATGATATTCCAAATTTTACTTCACAGGCCAACCCACAGATATTTTACTTCACAGGCCAACCTTCAGCAATGGTTACTGTAATTTCTACCAATTCCCTCAAGGGCAATATTACCCAATGTTAAACAATGTAAACAATGTCAGTCATATAAGTTAAAACTGAAAATCTATTAAAGCAAGCTATGAGGAGACACCTATTGCCCAATGCTTTCTCTTCAAAAGGATTCATTCAGCTTTAATGACAAAACGTGACAGCAAGAACAAAAGTCTTGCCATTTTCTGATTAGCTTTGTACCTTCAAAAATGTAGATAATAATGAGAACAACAACTTTACAATAAAATTAGAGATAAGTTACAATGCTAATACAGTGAAGCTGAAAAGTGAGGCGAAGAAAAACCCAGGCTAGTTTAAAAGTTGGTTCTTAAAACTCAGAAATAATGCAGCTAGAAAAGAATACTATAAGTATCCATTTATCCATTTTCTTCCAAGTGTTGTCTGTTTCCAGCTTATACCTCTATCTGCTAATTTCATGTTGACAGGAAAGATTTAAAGGTATGCTTAATGTGCAAGGCACTGAATATTCTAAATCTGCTGTTAGGTGGGTTAACAACTGATAAATATAACTAATTATGTCAAGTTACAAATACAGGGAAGTATTTCCCAAGGACAATTGTCAGCCAGCCCTTTAAACAACCACAAACTACTTGAAGCAGAACGGACCAAAAGGCCCCTTAGTTATATCCTTGGGAAGTTCAGGGGAAGAAAGATTGAAATAAGGCAAGCCAGCCACCTAGCTAAGGTGATATCAGAAGAATAACAGACTCTGGAAGTTCCTAAATTTTAGTGTTCTACAGCGAATTCAAAAGAGCATAGAGGTTCCTTCATAACTTGTTAATGCTGACAATTAGAAATGCATAAAGGTGTACTGCACTACCAGCAGATCAAACTATTTAAAACACTACTTAAACTAAGTGCAAAAATTTGAAGAAAAGTTCTGGAGACAGAAAAACATTAAACACCCTTCCTTGGATGAAAGAGGTGGACAGATGTGTTTGTATGACATTTGCTTAATATTTATTGAATTTTTCCAAGGTCTGGGTTACCACCTCTTTAAAATTAAAAGTAAGAACTTGAGACTGATTATGTTTTTCCTCCTTCCTCACTGATCTGCTGATGAAACTCACAAAACTATTTCTACTGAACTCTACATTCCTTTTTCTACAGGAAGGACCTTTACAGAGAAGTGTTGTAAATAAGGGTCTGTAAACCATTTAGAACCATTTAGTTTGTGCCAAAAAACTGACACAAACTTATTGTATTGAACCATGTGAGACTGCAAACCCATCACAGCATATCTAATGAAAAGAAATCCTATCCTCTGACACTTTCTTCACACTCAGCCACACATACCAAAACTCTTTAGTAACCCAAAAAGTGTACAAAAGTGATGCAGCAAATATCAGGAACCCAGAAAGCTCTCTTCAGATACCCCTATGAAACATTTTATTGCTGTTACTCCTACTCAAGTCACATAGTTAAAAACTTCACATATAACATGCATTCTTGATTCACAGTAAGCACCTGTTCTTCAACACTTCAGAAGCACTATATAATTTACATCAATGCTGAGGATAAACAAATGCAACAAATTCTAAGCATTACACTAAGCAGAAATGCCTACATTAGCTTCTCTTAAAGTGATACTAAATGCTCAAACGACAAAGTAGTGTGTCACAGCTGATCCAAACATAAAAGGGAAGCCAGGTTTGCACAGAAAAGAGTCTTTCATTAGGCCAGCTGACCTTCTTATAAAACTTAGATTCCAGCTCTAATTCTTCACATGACGAATCACCATATTACCTGATTTCATCTTTCTCTTCCTGAAAGACTATAACAACAACAAAAACAACAACAACAAATCATGATGCCTAACAGGACAGACTTGACTTCTGGAAGTGCATAAGGATTCCAAGCACTGACAAAGGTGGGGAAATGAATCCTTATGTCTGGTCACTAAAAAGTTCTTTCATCCGAAAAATGCGGTCCTGAGGCATGCTCTTACTTGTTTGAGATACAGGTAACAGTGAAAAGCTATGGCTCTATGACAGCTAATAACTGAGAAACTTTTCCATGGTGTCAATATCACCCTAGAAACTCAGAGACAAATGTCTGGTTTCAGTATTTCTGACAGTTATTTACATACCTCTTTTTGTTCCCCCCCTCCACATCTTACCTCTGTAACTGGCAATTCAAGCTGAACCACGTCATCTTGTTTTGAAACAGGCGTTTGCAGAGCTGTGTCTAACAGTAAGATGCCATTGAGATCTTTCCTACATCCTACTGCATAATCGTCCACAAAGATCACTTTATCCACAGCAGAAATATACTGACATTTCACCCGTCCACCTGGTTTAGCTATAAAGGAAAGACAAAATGCAAGAGCTTATTAGAAAAATGCTTTTATAGAAAAGACCTCTAATTTCTGTTTAGTAAAGTAATGTAACACTGACAAAATCTTTACTTCTTGAGATGATCAAAACTAGCATTTTTGTAACCACAATTTTCATCAAGCTTTTATATTTCCTACATTAAAAAACAAACTACCAAAATCTATACATCCCATCGATAACTACAACCATTTTATTCCTAAAGTGGAAGCCATTAATTTAAGTCCTCCTCCTACCAGGAGGCTTCAAGTAATGTTTCCAAGCTTAATGCAGATGCCTGGTGTACTTGATAATAGCTGACAGTCAATAATAAGAACTGAATTGCACAAACCAGTATGAACACTAAGACAAAACTGCTAAATTACCATTAAGGCTTATTAACACCACTTCACCAAGCAAAACAGTACTTAAACTTCTGAAAACTAAGTACAGCACGTAACATGTACCAATGTGGCATATGTTCCTTGAGATGCTACAGCAGCTCATTTCTGCTCAGTGCTGCACATGAGATGTCAGTAACAGGTCTGAGAAGTTTGGTGAAGGCAGAGGAAGACTGCTAGCAGATAAATAAGGAAAGGCTGTGGCAATGGATATTATCCCCTAAAATGTTTAATGTTGTTTGTCACTATTACATGTCTAAAGCTGGATGGACTGCAGAACTGAATGTAATCCATGTAAAATGCTACGGGTGCAGAAAGCAAACTGCTTTCTATCACAGACAATAAGCTGCCACGCCAGAAGCAGATTGTGTGTATGTTATAAACATGTGGACACATTCTCCAATGGCAGCTGAAAGTGGTACATCGTCAACATGGATGTCCTCCTGTCACACAGGAATGGGAGTTCCATTAAATTTTGCATTAATCATGTCCCGTCCATGTTTTCCTCTTTCCTCAGACACTAGATACCATTATTATTATAAATCATTTTAAAAATCGCCATTTTGATAGCTAGCATACAGTAAAACATCCAGGTAAGGAGCTACATAATTCTGTCACCTTCACATTTCGATAGAGTTAAATGGAAATTAAAACTTCTAGAAACATAGGGCACATGAATCTGACCACATTACATTTGTGGTATCTTCTCTTTAAAAATGCAGGTAAAGAACAGCAGTCAGCTGCCAAGATTTTGGAAACAATGACTCATATAGTCACAAAACAAAGGAAGTATGCCTTTGCCTGCAATAAGTACACAGCAATTGTAATCATTGATACAGCAGTCAGAAACACTTCAAGGAGTCCAGAATCACTTGATAGTTGTGAAGTATTTGGTCCTTGCTCAGGAAAAAATGAGTTCTCTAAATGGTAAATCTAATTAAAATTAGATTGAAACTAATTTCAAACCGTGTTTTTGCCAATATACTGGACCTCCTTGCACAAGACTTTCTACAGCCAACACAGCGGCAGACAAGGAAGTTAACCGTTCTACAGGAAAGTAAATTTTGTCCAAAACTAAAGTACACTTTTAAAGATGTTAAAACTTGCAACTTTCAACAACATACTGGAAACTATTATGCAAATAAACTGAACAGTATCTGATGCACTAAACTAGAAACCTCAGTAGATTCTGATGGTGTTTGCAGACTATCCATAGTGATCCAAGGGATGGATCACTCACTACAGGACGCTTTCTTTAACACATCAATCCCCTCCTCCTGCCCACTCCCAGAGAAAATGGGAAAAGCAGCTCACCCTTTCTGGCAGTGCCAACACCATGAACATTTTCCTTTGCACCTTCCTTATTTCCTGTCAAGCACAGGAGTATGCTCATGCCCTGTCCCTAGGAGCTCAGCAGTCTGTAGGAGCCCTAGTCATTGTGGCTTTCCAGGCTAGACCATTCTTATTTTATCAATTCTGTAGTGATGTTAATGAAATCTCATGTCTAAAGCAGCAAACAGCTAATATCCTCTGAGTAAATGGTCCAAATCTTTAGAAGCCAATGAAGATTACTAACGAGGCAGATAAAATAGTATTTCTACACCACTGCAAAACAAAATAAGAAGTTGTAGCTACAAAACAAGAAATATATTGCCTACCAGCTGTGATATTCCCTGTGCTGGCTAATATTCCGGTCAGTTGAATTCACAAAGATTGGCCAAATTATCTCTAAAAAGTTATTTACAATTGCTGTTTTTATTTTATTTGAAGCACATAAAAACAAAACAGGCTCCCTTAGCCTAAGTCAGTGGGGCTTCAAGGAAATGGTTTGATCAATATTTAATATTTTTCCAAAAGCCAGAGAAAACTTTCTGTAACTGACTAGTTTACACTGAATAGCCTCTGAGTTGCTGAGAAGCTTCTTTGCAAATAGGAGTTTAATTTTAAAAGTTCACAAAACATATTTCAAGATGATTCTAACACTAGTCACATAGTATAACAGTCTACATATGGCTGACCATATGATTATAATAACAGATTGAGAAGCAGGAAACCAAAGAATATAGAAGTCACCACTACAGAAGAAGTAACATAGAAGTTATGCCTAGAGAAGTTAAATCATCCTAAAGCATGGTCAGAAGTGTCCTTTCTAACTCAGGATCATTATTTTACAATGTGCTGAAGGACTCTGCCAATACCCTTTGAAAAACATCCTGCTGCCCCTCTAACATTATGTCCTGCCTGCCCAGCCTAGGTTTACTGGCAATAAATAGTGATCTGCGTCTTCACAAACCACAGCTAAAAAAGTTTCACATAAAATCACTAAATTACTTAAGCTAGATCATCAAAACCCAACTATTACTCTCATTTTAGCCCCAATTGCTTTAACTGTAATTTATTTGGGGTGGTAGGGCAAAAAGCAGTCATTCAAAGTTTCTAATGATTTTGCTTTTCCGTCTTAGCACAAATGAATCATAGCTTCTCCCAATATCTCCAGCCTATCTGCCTAGGATTAAAAACACAACAACTCACAAAGAAGTCATTATACCTTTTGTCAGTTCATACAAGGAAACTTGGCAGGCTGCTAGCATGCTAGAAGTGCAAATCCAACAGCACATTACACTATGGTATGTCATCTATTACAACATTAGAATTCAAAACCTAAAAACCTAAAATAAAACCAAACATCAGATTGCAGAAATTAAGAACCTGAGAAAAGGAACATTTCACCCCCACCTTCTTTGTTTCAAATGATAGAGAACAGAGACCAGCAATTTCCTGTGATTGTAATCTGACCTACAAGAGTATTACAGAAACAAACTTGTTTGGAGAATTCATAACAGTCTAAGCAGCATCTGTCATGCCCCCTTGCCCACGGGCATTAAGGTGAACCAAATCAATTAGAGAATTAGCCTTGCATTTCAAGAAGAAAAGCAATGAAAAAGTTTGTTTCCATCTCTCTGCTAAAGACAGCTTCAGCCTCAAAGCTATAGAGCTTAAGAGAAGTGACTGTCACCTGCATATGCTTGGCCACCATCATGAAGAGACATAGATTAATGCTGGCAGTAACATCTCTATCTTTTGGGATATTGAAAAGAGGTAACTCACCTAGAAAACTGCTTGACAGGAATGGTACTAAAATATATCAAGGTCAGTAATTCTCTTGACAAGAAAGTTCCAATACAGAGCAAAAAAGCCCCTCCAATAGTTTCTAAATTACATAAACTAACACTTACCTGCAGCTATAAAATGAGAGTGGTAAACATACGCATCATAGCACTAATTCCATAATTCTAATACCTAAGTCCAATCAAATATCTAAAGGAACATTCATAACTTTGATCTATGAATGTCACTAGGTCTTTAAATTAAGAATTAAAGTAACATTTTTGGAGAAAGAGAAATCCCATCAGTAGAACATATACATTATCAATGTATGCATCAATACCAGTTTCTTCATTTTCAATTGAAATTAAAATACCCAAACAATATCTCAGCACTCATTTCAAAATACTGCAAGCATGGGGAAAATAAATGAATGAAGTTTCACAAGATCAAAAGCCCTATCTATTCCATTAATTTTGCCCCATAAGATTTGAGTATCAGGCTACTTAGAGAGTCAAAAACTCAAGAAAAGGCCACGTTAGGGAACAGCAAAACTATCCTTTCCATTTGAGACAAAACACTTCCTTCTAGAACCTCACTCAGCTACTTCTCATACATTTTTCACATGTACCTGGGATTAAAAAACTCTTATGAATCAGTTGTCCTCATTTGTTACAAGGCAAGTACCTTTCTTATTGCTATCACTTCATGCAATCATAAAAACAACTGAAAGTTAGCCAGTATAACACCTAATTACATGCTAGCTAAGCAACAAATCTGCCAAGGAAAGCGTATCAGAACACTTACAGTTTGATAAAGTTCTGTAATACTAATTTAAAAAAAAAAATAATTCTGTCCTAAAGTTCAACTTGCTGTCTTAACTTGCTATATTTGCAGGATCTATTTTGAACTAATACTACAGAAAATCACAACTATGGATGAGCTGCAAAGGGTTCACACAAAAGAAGATAAAGAGCAAATCACTGCAAGTCCAGTCTAAAAATAAAGTTGTCTCCAAATTATTTCACATCAGTGGCTCCCAACAGAAACAAAGACACGGTGGTTATGTACAGTTGGGAACACCATAACAAGATGATGTCTAATGCCTGGCCAAATCAGGCCATGACTGCTCATAATTACTGAATTTATCAGTTAGAGATTCTCCCTTGTTCCTCCTCTTCTCTGCCTCACGTACATCCACTGTGGATACTTCAGCAGTGTAGCTTTATCTTCCAGGTCCAGGCCCAGCCCCTTATTTGCACTAAACATCTTATCACCAAAGCAGACTGCTGTCATCACAAAGGTACTCCATGAGCCACTCCTTTCCCCAAAACAGAAACATTTTCAAACTTTAGGAAAGGATAGAAAGGAAACTATTGGATGAACACAAGTTCAAGTTCCCATTTTACACAAACTACGTAAATAGCTTAAACCAGGTATACACAAGCAACATTGTCTCTTTTAGATTTCACTATATACACATACCTTCATCTGCCACATCAGCTGGAAGAGTTGTCCAAAATGACTTAATAAAAAAAAACCACACTAGAGCTGAAGCAGGAAAGAAAACTTTAAAATGTCCTCCAAAAAGCAAGAATGCTGAAGGAGACAAATACCCAGATTGGCATCACAACATGCCTTCAAACTCACTTATTTGCAAAAAACAGGATTTAGTTAATAAAAAACAAAACATGTGATCTAAAGTTTATCTTTTCTTTTATCAACAAGCAGCACAAAGTTGCTTCAGTATCAGTTTCATTATATGATAGCTGGTTTTAATAATCCTTATTAATAGGAAGACGTGTTATCTGGGCCAAAGCACTAGAGACTGACACATGAATATTAACTAGATGTGCCTGCTCAAGCAACTACTAAGAGAAGCTAACACTAACACTTAAAAGGTTTCAGAACATAAACAAAACCCCACTGAGATCAAGACAGCTCACATCTCACTGGCTTTGCAGGCACAGAGTCCTCTCCCCAGCGTAGAGACTCAAAATGAGAGTGAATCAGTAGGAGGACACTGCTGAGCTCCTTGTGCCCGTGCTCTTTGTGCGGTTTCAGATCTCACGTATCTAGCATCACTTGTACGTACAGAACACAACTGCTCACAGAGCTTTACATTATCCCAAGAACAAATTAGGAAAGATTTCACAAGGCATTCTAGAATCATTCCTGCAAGCCCCGGTAAACTGTTACAAATGAGAATGTTTGTCCCTGCAATTCTTCTGCAAACACCTCATAGAGGGCACCATTCTTCCTGAAAATTTTTCTTAAAGTGAAAAATGATGAAAAAATTACAAGAAAGTCATCTTTCAAAGAGTGCAGACAGACAGATTACACAGCTTCCACCCACAACCAGACATGGGCAAGGAATATTTTGCAGCTCAGTAACAGGAAGTTCCCGTTCTTCAAGTGCTAGTCCCATCACAGCGTTTCACAACAAAGAAACTTTGGCAGATGAAATTTTACTACCAGTTCCTCTTTTGGCCCCTAAAGTGGCATCTGAGTTCACCCATGATGTATTCTGAAGTCTCTGCAACAGGAGAAAACATCTCCACATATGGCACTTTTTGAACTCCCAAGACTGTTTGGCAGGAAATGGTTTAGCTTCTCACCCTCCCAACCTCCAGTATTGTAAGGAGATTCCAAGACATCATGCTGGGAGAAGCAGCAAGTTCTCAAAAGCTGATGGGTGGGTTATAAGGCAAGTGAAAAACTGTCTACATTGTCACATGCAAAGGGAGTCCTTAACAATACAACACCTAGCTGGCAGCCAGTTATGAGTGGCATTCAACAAAGCCTGATATATGGTTCACTACCTTCATCAATGGCTTGGATGGTGGGACAGGCTGCACCTTTATTTAGAGTGTAGATGACACCATCAGGAGATGACTGAGGGCAACTGATGCATTAAATGGCAGGGTTGGCTTTTACAAGGACCCCAGACAGAGGAACAGCTTGACACAAATCTCCTGATGTTCAGTGGAGACAAATGCAAGGTCTTACACCCAGAATGGGATATAACCCCATACATCATGAGAAGCCAGGGACCAGTTGTCTGGGTGGCAACACAACAGAAAGAACTTGGGGATCCTGACGGACAGGCTGAACAAGAGGCAACAGTGCATCCTCTCAGCAACGAATTGTTACCATAGAGGGGTCCACGGGAAAAGATCAGTCTCCTTTAATCAGCAATGAGACCACATCCATCTTTATCAGTTCCATCTTTGCTCCTCCATCTGAGATATCAGCATATCTATGACAGTCCCATGAAGGGGGTACTAAGAAGTTAGAGGGCCAGAGCATACAACATGTGGGGAAAGACTAAGATAACTGAGCTCGTTTAGTCTGCAGAAAAAGAGGTTTAGCAGAAAATCCAACAGCAGTCTTCTGTTATGGCAGCAGTAGTTCAAAAGCTATTTTAGATGGCTGAGTTACTACATTTCTCTTTTGGACATTACTTTAAAAAAACTGTACTGACCAGAGAAGCAGGCATAGTGGATCAGAGGAAAATGCCCATAACCCCACATTTTGCCCA
Source organism: Certhia americana (assembly GCA_018697195.1). Lineage (NCBI taxonomy): Eukaryota > Metazoa > Chordata > Aves > Passeriformes > Certhiidae > Certhia > Certhia americana. The sequence goes on from CM031859.1 coordinate 76,562,904, forward strand.
AGACACTGGTCTAAACCAAGTGGTTTGTGAAGAATTTTACAAAGGTAATCAACACAATGGTTCGCTCCTGTAACACTCTCAGCCCCAGACAATTTGCACTTAGGGACCTTCTGACCCAAAAGGGATTTTGATTATTATAATGACCTTTTACAGGTTTTTCTTCCATCACTTTGCCCAACACTGTTGTAATTCCACAAACATACAGCATCCACAATGCCCTGCAGCCAGGAACTCCATATTTTACTATTTCTCATAGCTACTTCTTTGGATGCCCTCAGCTCCTGTAGCTGAATAATCAACTCCCAATTTTTGTTTTTCACATGCTCTCACTGTCTCAACTCCCCATTCGGAATCATCCCCATCATCTTTTTCAGACTGAATACTGTTTCACATACATAAGCCATTCCACACCTTAAGTTTCTAGTTCTGTTAAACTCTTCTTGAGACAGAAACACGGCACATATACAGTCATTGAAAAAGGACAAACAATCAAACGAGTTCTTGACAATTTCAGCAGCATTTGTTTTTGGGGTAACAACTGAGCATTTCATATTCCTACCACAACTCCAAGATCTTGTTCTGACATTAAGAGTTAGTTCAGGCCCCAGCACACCAGGCTACAATGCCACTAAATTCTTACGAGCATTTCAAGTTTATTAAATGTATTCTCACATTCTCCTAATAACTAATTACTTCTACACAGGGAAGCTGAAGTAGAACAGACTAGATTGATGCCCATTTAAGTTATATTTAAAAGTAAAACTATTCTTTAGAACGACTTTTCGAATTTCAGAGAAGCTGTCAAAATTAAAAGGCTTTGCATATTTTAAACACTTATTTGCAGCATAAGAATATTCGAACATGGTGATCACCTCAATTAAATCTGAGTTCTGTCAGTAGAGGGACATTTAGAAAAGCTACCTTAAGCCTGGCCTTGCTAGGTACCTTCTGTAGGTTCTGGGAAGCAGGTTCCTCCACAGATTCAAAATAAGGACTTTTCCTTTCTTATTATGGCATGGGAAGGGAATCTGAAATTATTTTTTGAAAAATGCTAGTCTTGTGACTTCTGACTCATAAAAACTATAGAAAACTGAACAGGAAAAATCCACTGCTAAAAAAGAAGTTTAACAAGCAGTGTTACATGTCATCATTTACATCACAACATAAGTCTAGGATCCTGCAGAAGACAGGTCAGCTAAATCTACCCCACTATTTCTCCACATTAACCACACTGTCTTCTCATTCTCCAATTAAACACTGTATTTCCAGCCTTCAGTGCCATCTTGCCAGCTTCCTACTTCCCTAACCCATTTCCTATTGTCATTCAGACACTCCATCTTAGTTCTCAGTGCCACTCTTCACCCTCCCAGCTCTTCCTTTCAATACGGAGTTTTTCACAGATCTTTCTAGCCTGTTGCCCAGTAAGCAGGAGTTTACCAAACTATTCTCCTACAGCTGCCAAACACAACTACAAGATCCTGAGCACTTCATGCTCAGCTGGATCAGGGAAATGCAGTGGATCAAACAGCTTTCCCTCCCCAAAGTGTACAGGGGACTGAAGAACTGCTGACAGACTGTATGCTATGCAAGCCTTCATTAACCAGCACTTGTGATTGGCTATGTTTTCACTAGTGTTACCAGTTTTCAAGACAACTTAGGCAAATTCCCTCTTAAGTTACACATTAGAAAGTTATCAATACTCACAGAATGGCCCTAGCATATAGCTCAAGAAAATTTTAAACATACTAGTGTTTATATTATGTGACAGATAAGTCATTATTTCCATAATTTTACACTTTTAAACTTATGTCATGCACAATGTTTATTGACTATCATCCTTATCTGTGGCGTGCTCTTTCCCCAACATGCACAGGAATCTTCAAAATAACTGTTCTGCAGACTTCCTGTCTACTTTTTCACTAGCACTGGGTCCTTTACAGATCCTGATACTCTTCCCAAAGACAAGGCAGCAAAGGACTTGCAAACATTAGTATTCATCTGTATTTCACAAATGAAAGAACTCAGGCCAATAGCTGTTCTTTCTTGAAACTTCTACTTAGTGACAAGCATTCATCCGGTGACTGCAAGAAGTCAGTGCAATTAAGAGAGCATTAACTATTTAAAGGACAGCTTTCTAACAGCAGAAAGGAATACTGTGGCATCACTTAAGAACCATCAGGAAAGTGAACTGACCCACGTGTAAATTTTATATTTACAAAATCTTTTAAAAACTGTAAAAGTTACCAATCCCACTGGAACAGACAACATGCAACAAGCTATCTCACAACATGACCTGGGACAGTCTGATACACTCAAAAGTTGTCCATGACTCCAGATGATTGCAAGCCTCATCTCCATCTTCAAGGCAGCCTAAGAAACATTTTTGACATATGTCATACTGTTCAGGGAAAATTAAAGAGTGCTCATAAAAGCAAGGAGAGACAGCTTTGTTTCCTGATTTGAAAGTAGCTTGGAAAGAAAACCTGAAATAACAGATCAACACCACACCAAAAAAATCAGACCTAATAATTATTAAAAAAGAATTAAGGTAAACCTTCATCTAAGACAGATTTTTCTTACAGTTTGTCTTATAAAGCTTCAGATGTTCTATTTCACTTAAGTTATGGATACCAGTGCAATAGCAACCATAAAAACATTGTTATAAACAACATAACTAAAGACTCAGAAAGTGCTTCTACTGGGCCAGCTAACATTATGGTGGGCTGCCAGAAAGGATCAGCTATAGGACAAGTGAGTATGTTAGACCCACACCACTGATCACCAAGATATTCAGAATAGTAAAAGATGAGGCTTTTAAAGATCACTAGGCTAAGCATTGAGTAAAAGCTTTCTCCATGTTTCATTACTTCAAGTCCAACAGAGGTACACCTGCTTTTTTCCATAATGTTCCCAACTTGAACAAGCAGTTATCTGTCAGAATATATTTCTGCCAAGTCTCTTCTACATCTTACACAACACAGTACACAAAGTAGGTGGGAGCTGAGCTGAAGGGTTTATGACATAGGGATCTTAAAAGCTTTCTTGACCAAAGTTGGATAATAATCACCAATGAGGTGAAAGTCATTTTTTTCCCTGAGAAATCTCCATATCAATAAGAAATGCCTTAACTACCCATGAGACAATTAGTGCAGGAAATCAAAGTTCAAATCCCTGACACAAATACCAGCACAGTGTTTCCTCTTCAGGTCACTAAGAAGCATTTCAGGATTCATTTTCCTGCAGAAGACCATTTTCAAACTTTCTATGTAGAGGTCTAGGAAACAGTTCTGATTATCTGACATTAAAGCATTCTGCAACCTTTAATAATACTGCACTGCTGTTGCAATGACAGCCATGAATCCACTGGTCCAGATATGAATGATCTGTCAATAAAATGAAAAAACATTGTGTGATTAGGCTTGGCAATATAACATGCCTACATTGCTGCCTGTTGTAACTTCTGAATCCCTGCATGAAACATGGACAAACAAACATCCCTTTAAAACTACGTGAAAAGATCTCAAATTTTACTAAATTTTAGCATCTGCAGAATATAATCCAGATGTGCTTCAACAGAGCCTGGAAATATAAAAAACCAGCATTTTGACAGCCTGGCAAGATGCTTGTTAAGTAAGAAGGGATATATGGCATACTCTGATTAAGCTATCAGACAAATGGAGCTCACAGCATTCTAAAGCCTAGTATACTCTAGTATAAAACACTGAACTCAAATCTAACAGTTCTCCTATTCTGTTTTCTCAAATACTTAAGGTGCCTCAAGAATAATCTTAAGATCACATAAATTTATGAAATGAAAGAATTATTTCAGCCAGATAAGCAGCCACCCAAGTATGCTCAAATGCAAGGTGGGCTGTAGCAGATCACTAGATTTGACAATATTCCCTGTGTGATGAGAAATGCTGTATACAGGGGGCTTCATTATTATTTTTTGTTTGTTTATTTCATAATAGAGCAAAAGAATGTAAGAATCAAAAAGATGGAAGAAACTTGCCCCAATTTTGAGGAATGAAGGAGACCTTGAGCAGTATTACCAGTAAACTTCAAAGTTGAAACTGTTGATGGTACCTTCAGATAAATCAAGTGTAAAATTGGATGACAGAGTATCCCAACAGTTTCTTCCTAAAGAAGTGTAAATTCCCTCTATGACTTCTAAGTTGCAAAAGAGAATCTTTTCTTCTTGTTTTGCCTTCTGCATCACATGGAAAAGAATCAGAAAGAAATAGAGCTGGATACCCCTTGAGAGATTTAATGGCACCATAATTTAAAGTTAGACAGCTGAAGAAAAACAAGACTTCCCAAAAGAGAACTCTGACAGGTAATGGTGTTGAACTTGCTGGCACAGGTGAGCTGCCTGGGCTGAGATCTATTTACTTCTAAATTCTTCTGATGGAGGAACAGCTCTTGAGGACCTCTGATGATAATGCAGAAGCTCTGTTTCCCCTGCAGAAACTGGTATATATGTACCATGAACAGATCCTTCCTTGTACAGATTCAGAAGTCTATATTTTAATTCCTATTCGGGCCTCTACAGTAATTTAGAAGGTCTTAGCAACAAAACACTGTGCATTTTAGCAAACAAGGCCCTGAAGTTACTGCTACACCAAATTAATCTACAAATACCTACTGGAACATTCAAGATGGTCACTGTCCATCTGATGGTACATTTTAGTTTCTTATTTTAATCCTGCCCAAGCTTCTCTGGGAATTACAACACTCTTCCAGTTCAGGCAGTTTCCTCACTTTACTTGTAAACATAAGGGACTGATAAATCAAACACTTTTATGAACACGAAGAGAGTCACTCAAAACTAATCTGGAAGTTTCTTTAGATTCTTCAAGGGGTTTTTGTGTTGCTGTTTTGGTTTGCTTTTGAGGCAGAGGGAAAAGCTCATCTTTCGTGCTGTATTTGGAGATTGCTCATTTATGCTTTTTTGGCTACTAGTGCTCAACTTGAAACTGAAACCACAGAAATATTTAAATGTCTAAGAGGGAAAAGAAAACACTTGATAGACTTGCGTGACAGTATCAAAACCAGTCCTGACTAACCACTACTAGCAAATAAACAGAAAGGCAGCACAACTAGAAATCACACGAATTTTTCTTGCACTCCTAGTCTGGTTCTCTGAAATGCACATGTGCATGCAACAGTCTTGACAGAATAAAAAGAACCACCTTGTGACCAGGTAAGACAGAGCTTAATGTTAGTGCTACCTGATTTCCCCCCTACTTTTATGCACTACCACGCTCTGGGCTGTTGCAAATGATCACCTGGGTCCTCTTGAATAGGCCTACAGGGCTCATACTGGAAACAGATTAAAGATGATTACATACTTTCAAGAGACAGAGCTGCTGAAGATTCAGCATGGGATAACAATCCACACTGAATTCCTACAGACTGGGCTCAGAAGAACAACCCTGGATCCCCACACACATTAGATCAACGAAGTTCACATGAGGAACCCAAGCACAGAGACCACATCCTAATGTCTGGATGCGATCAATAACTGAACTGTCTTCTGGCTGTGAATCTTTTGCCTTGCTCTTTTACACACCAAAGAGCAATCTGCATTTCTATTCTAACGAAGGCAGCCTCCACTGCTCTACCACATTCAGCATTCCACAGGTTCAATCTTTTCACAGAGAATGAGCTCAAAGCTTAATATATATTTCCGCAGTGAACTGTGACTGCAAATACAAAACACACTGAGGTTTGGTGGTGTTTCCTTTCCTCCCCTATCCTGCCCTAATAGGAGAATCTTTCCCTTGCTATGCTTTCTAGAAAAAGGCCTGCAACATTTTATTTTTCTTTGTCTAACAAGCAACAGAATTTCTGTCCAACATAAATCTTTTGGCAAGGCAGAAGACCTGCAGCCTCAATTACCAAGGAGGACAAGCAGTCTCCCAGGAGAAGCAGTTTTAATTCCTAGAGACTCTATTTTTAGTTATAGTACCAGAAGTCCCTTCATGAAGCAACAATATCCTTTGACCTGTCATTTATGGTAGGGGTGGGAGCAGGGACAGAGTTGGTCCACAGGTCTGAGTGTTCAGCTACTACTATCCTACATTAAAAGAGCCCATGCTGTACAGTGCGGGCAAACATCAGAGAGCAGTTAAATTCCCTTCTCCTTCTCTTCCAAAAGACGGAAGGAAGAGAGGGAGAACAAAAGTGAACAGAATTGCTAATAGCTGCAACAGACACCAACTGCTGAGATGAACCAGATTTCTGACAGGCATGCCAGTCTGAATCTATAAGAAAATTCATCTAAAAGTTTCTTCAGACTAAGCTAAGGTTATCATGTTTTTTCCCAGTAATAAAATCATCAGCTCTACTGAACAGATAAAATTTGGGTAGATTGCAAGCAATTCTGTTGTTTTAGGTGAGGAGGAGTAGAAACCATCTTTTACAGCCATGCTGTCACAGAGAAGACTGACACTAAAGGAAGTATACATGATTGAATGTACGTAACAGAAGCAAAGCAATATGTTATTTTCAAATAGTTACTATTTAGGGGAGAATTTCCATTAGCATTTTGAACACTGAGTCAAATCCTTTGCAAGGATTCTATCACAGCAAAGTGTAGAATCACTTTGATTTACAGTTCACTTCCTTTTCTGTATCTGAGAATTAAACATTGCCTACACAGACAGCCAATTACAAATTAAGTCCTCTATTTATGCTCTCTTCATCCACAACTTAAAAACAATTTTAAAATCCTGCAATAGCTTGAAGAAATGAAATTAATAATAAAAAAGCACTTTAGAAGACAGCATGGTAGAAGGGAATTACAGAAGCAGAGTGATCTGAATCCTGAACAATGCAGGAAACATCACACAAGAGCCTCATTCGCCATGCAAGCAACTGACAACAAAAGCAGCTGGCACCTTCTTAATAATTCCACAAAACTTTTTTTTTTTCAGTTGCCCCAAATGCTTAATCTTTACATATAATCTTCCAACTTTGAGTTATGAAAGGATATCAGCAATTTTTGTCCTATTCTCTTCAGTTTGACATTGCAATACAATTACTGTTTTTCAAGGTGAAAGTGTACGTATTGCCTAGGCTATGGCATTCCCTTGCAGTTCTGAGCATTACTGTACTGCGTTCAGGCAGCAAACAACCCTTCACCACCACCACTCAGCAAAGGAGCATCTTATTAGCAATGCACAACTGTAAGGAGAACCTGAAGATGGAGGCACACAACAGGTAAGAAGCCTATCTTTCCATTCCAAAGGCTGGTCTCACAAAGAGATAAATAACCCTACCCACCACCCTCTGCCAATATTCTGAAAAGTGCCACAGCTTAAAAGCCATCAATGAACAAGGAACAAAAGCTGCTAATGGCATATGGATCTTTTTCTACATTTTGCTATTAATGGCACAAAAACATTGACGGTCAACAAATAAAGTTGCTTCATAGTTATGGAGATGCTACAGTCGAAGCCTCCATAAAGCCAGTGCACGATCATGCCTCCTGCACATAATAGCAGGGATATGGTTACTACCACCAGAGACAGCCAAGACAGTCAACAGCCTGAAGAACTATTCAAACACATACAAAAACGTACCACCAAATAACTTCACGAAGGATTCTGATCTGAAACAGTTTTAAGCCAATAGGACAGATGACACTTTTAAGCAGTCAGCCTTCTTAAAAAAACAGAATAAGGCTCAATAAATAAATTATTACAGTATCACATATCAATAAGAACTGGAACTATGTCTGTCCTGCCTAACATGCTGCTTCTTTGGAAGGTTCAACGTTACACGATCCACAACAACACCTGCAAAAGCCAAATTTAAAAATACAATTCTATACATTGCAGCCTTCCATCCCCATTTAATCTTTCAGAAACCACGCCAGTACGTGTTACAGAAGTAAAGCGCCTCGGCGCTGTCTACAGCAATATCTCTGCCCCAAAGAGTAGGAACACAGAACCACAGGCTCTGGTTGGAAAAGACCTCTGAGATGCACTGAGTCCAGCCTCCGACCAAACACCACCACGCCAACTCCACCACGGCGCTGAGCGCCGCCTCCACTCTCTCCTTAAACACCTCCAGGGACGGCGGCTCCACCACCTCTTCGGGCAGGGAGGCCGTCCAGGCCAGACAAACAAAAAGGGGTGACAACGATCCGGGGTGATCCTCCGGCACGCAGGGCCCGAGCCGAGCCCGGCCGCTGTTTGCCGAGGCTGCCCCGTCCCGCCGGGAGCCGCGCTGCCCGCTCACCGCCGAGCGCCGACGCCTGCAGCGTGGCCCCCGAGGTGCCGTCGATGACTTTGATGGCGCCGCGCGCGGTCACGGCCAGGATGGCGTTGAGCGCCGGGTGGTAGCACAGGCTGCAGAGCCCGTCGGCGTCGCAGCGCAGGCAGCCGTCCCGCAGCAGCAGCCACTCGCAGGAGCCCGGACCGGGACCGGGCCCCGCCGCCGCCGCCGAGGAGCAGGAGGCCGCCGCAGCCATCTTCGCGGCCGCCGCCGCCCTCAGGACAAGAGGCCCGCGGTGAGCCGCTCACTGACAGTCCCTGGAGCCGCCGCCGCCAGTCACCATCCGGGTCCGGGGAGAGGGGGAAAGGGAGAGCGCCCGCGTGAGCGGGAAGTGACACAGCCGCGCCGGATGCGGAACCGAGCGGCCGCGGCCCGGCGGGGGCGGGGGCGAGGGGCGGCTCCGCCAGGGGCGGGGCCGGGGCGGGGCTGCGCTGCGCGCGCCTGCGTGCCACCCACCGCGGGATGACTCCGCCCACCGAGGGCTGGCTCCGCCCATCGAGGGCTGGCTCCGCCCATCGAGGGCTGGCTCCGCCCATCGAGGGCTGGCTCCGCCCATCGAGGGCTGGCTCCGCCCCCGCGGCGATCCCGGCCCGCGGCGATCCCGGCCCGCGGCGATCCCGGCCCTCGGCCATCCCGGCCCTCGCCGCTGCCCGTGTGGTTACTGCCTGAGACGAAACCTTGAGTTGTAAGCGGGCGAGCGCGTTCGCCGCCCGCCGGCTCGGGGAAATCGAAGCGGGGATTTGTGTTCCATAGCCCGGCTCCCACACCGGTTGTTTTTGACCCCGAGGTGCGAGAGAGCCCCGGTGTCAGTGGCCTCAGCGCCGGTACGGAGTGACAAAGCTACAATTCCTCTGCCCTTGGAAAGGGTATCCCTGGCCCCGGCCCGGGAGCACGGAGCCACTGCACCCACGGGAGCACTCTGCCCTGAAGCAGTGCTTCAAAAATGACTTGAGTTTAATAAAACATTCTGTATTCTGTTGAGATTTTCCCTTTTCACCCACTGAAACACCAGTTCAGTTTTTATAGCTCAGCCTATCTGTACACGTTTATCTTTATTTGATCTAAGTGACGTGTTATACTCAAATTGTTCGCAAAGCTTTTAGGCTACTGATGGTCTTAAAGCTAATTTTGAAATATCCAGTTTTCTACGGAATATCTTTATTAGAAGGACACAAATTAGCACAGGCTGCTCTAACCAGGAAATTTTTAAAGAAATACAGCGTGAAGAAAAAATAAGGAAACCAAACCAAACCCACATGGGTATGTGTGCCACCCAGGCTAATCAAAATTGTCCTGAAAGCAAAATGAGCAGCTTTTAAGCTTGCTGTAGTACTTCAAGCAAAACATTACACAACAGTAAGGATAATGATAAAATTATAGCAGATCTCAAGCTGTATGTTGTCTCAACAATTGATTTCATCAACTTTTCAAGTATGTACAATATTTCTGATAAATAGCAGAGTATGTCTGATGGGTAGAAGAGGAAACAAGATGTACATGTCTAGCTGCTCTCTAGAGATCATTCAAAATGCATGTCTCACCAAGGTGTGACACCCATGTCACCACCCCAAAATGAGGTTTTCCATCTTAGGTAATTTTTTTGCTTGATGGACATGCTCTAAGTTTCCAGTTTTGATAGATTGAAGTAGTATGTTGATTATCTCAAAAACTAATAGCCTCAAAGCTATTGGTGCTACATATAGCATCAATATATTGGTAGCATGCACAGGAACACGGAGGTGTCTTCATTCAACAGTATTAACTATTCAGGACTAAGTCAGTAAATATAAATGAGCTTCATACATTCTGTAAACAAGTTTAATTCAAAATTTTTATAAAATACATCTTGTATATACACACATACCTCATCCTTGTTGAACGCAAAATTATTACAAACTATCAGAATCATTTGAGAGCTGTATGTATGTTTCTTGCACAATATATGCAAAAAGTGACCCTAAAGATACTTAGATTAAAAGGTGCAAATCCGCAATTGGGTACAAAATATGTACTATGCTAAATGTATATCTACATTGCATATTATACATGTGCCAAGGCTGTGGAAAGGAACAGTCAAAATTCCAACTATAAATTTCACAGAGCGTTACTGGAAAGGAAGGTATTTGGAGATTCAATAGAATATTCTTGCATCCTTTCGATATTCATAGTCAGTTTAGATGCACAGAACACCTCCTGAACAACTATGCAAAGAGGAACTAAGCTTAAAGCTATCTGACAGCCTAGTAACCTAAATGTGTTCTTGCCCTTCACCTTTGTGGGGACAGAAGTTCAATGGATGGATTCTTATCATAATAGTGGGATATTCCTGTTAGAAAAAGAAATATAAGTCATGAAAAAAAGAGGTAAAACCAGATTATCATGCAAGATTCCAAAGCTAATACACTTTTTTTAAATACACTGCAACTTCCTTCTTTATTTTTAGAAGGTGGTATGAATGCTCTCAAAACACTTGTAGGTTAGAAATTAGCTGCTGCTGATATAAATTGATTTAGTACCACTCCACATTAATTCCACTGCAACTTATTCAGAAATCAAAAATCAGGTGAAAAGTCAGTCACTCAATTTTTCTCTTTTTATATATTACAAGCTCAAGTATTACACTACAATTTATGTCCAGCACTAACTTCAAGTGGTTCTGTTTAAAACCAACATAAGCATCAGCCAGGAAAGCAGACTGAATAAGCTAAAGGTTTGTGGGAGAGCTGGAATTTAATTATGTATTTTGCATCAGTAATGACTGGTAAAAATAAATTACCAAGCTGGCTAGTTACACAGTCTAAAAAGCTGAAAAACTACAGTTCTGATATGGAAATATGTCCATCAGAGATCCAAGACAGCCCTTGCTTTACCTTGTCATGGCTGATTTTTATTTATAGCATTTTAAAAAAGGATGGGGGGGAGAATGAGAAATGCTTTTCTTCCACTGCCAGAGAAAATCCCCAAATCTTCAGAGCTATTTGTTGATACTAAATCCTGAAGATTGCAAATGCCTTCGTTAGTACCATACAAAGTGAACTTCAGTGGACTTCCCTTGTGAAGAAATATTACCATAAGGACCATTATATAAGCAATCAACACAGTACACAGGAAATATTTAACATGTCATCACATCATTACATAATCCTTGGAGAGTCAAAATTAGCAAGACTCTAACTGTTACTAAGGCTGTAACTCTGCCTTGTCTAGTGGAGGGAGAATCTGGCCTTCCAAATCATTCCTATTTCTCTTTACAAGGGGTTAATAGTATTGGTGAAAATAAAAAAAAAATATAAGATGCATGTTAAATACCATGCTATTAAAAGCAAAACAGAGCAAGATGTTGTAAAACATAGTTAGGGAAGCAATAGTTTTATTTTGTCATCATAAAATAACATTGTTTAAAGATCACACAAATTTGATAGATCATTTTTTTTTTCTCCAACATTAGGCCAGCACTAGAGTTGAGAAAGGTGTGCACCCATTTCTCTGTAAATTTATCCTTTTAAGTAAAATAATTTGATTCTCTAAATATGCACTTTAATTAATTATGTCACACAGTAAATATCTTGCTCCTTTGGTCAGAGATAGTAAATGAAAACTTCAAATACTTCTTATCTTCAATTTTTAAAAACCCAATATACATCCTTAACCAAGGAGTATTTACGGTACACACAAGCCATAGATACAAAATACACAGTATATACATGTTTTGAAAACAAATTGGAATTTATAAAAACTCAACAGCCAAATCACAGTAATTGAGGCACTAAATTAAAAGTAGTATCTTCTTGTCTTGATTATACAGACTATTCTGTGAACAATCAGGACTGTTTCATAAATATATATTATCTACAGAATTTGCTGTGCCAAAAAAAGCCAGCTGTGTTTAAGCTCAAAAGAAAAATTGCACTTTGAGATTGTTAAGAGTTAACTTCTCATTTTTAATTCTTGAATATAGTAATCTGGTCCCAGTGCTTTTGGCACAGGTATTGAGTTGCAGTTTTGCTACGTTTTGTTATAAAACACAAGGTTCATTTTCTTTTGTTCATTAAAATCTGAAGAATCTTAAACAAACCTAGAACTTTGATACAAATCTATATAGCTACAATTGCTTCATTAAATAATATACACAAATATGCTCTTCCATCTTAAAACATCTTGACAACTGGATACAAAACAGTCACTTAGTATTATCTCCAGCCTTCTTAATCGTACACGTTATCAGTCTGCAAGTGACTGAAATATGGTTTCTCGCCACATCTTACACTAGATCACACCCCAGTATACAAGGACAGAAAATAAATGTATAATAAAAAGATTGGATAAATTAGAAGGGGTTTCTTGGTCTTGAATTCTTCTCCAACTAGTAATGATGCAGCACTGTATGCAGCCCAAAAGACTCCAAACAACTGAAAAAGAAGATGAACAGTCTTAGCTGACACCACAAGAAAGTATCTCCAAATACCACAGTAAAAACCACTTTTCCCAGTGAAACACAGAGCCAGCCATAAGAAGCAGTACTTGTCATAGCCCAAGAGGTTTTGGCCATTTGGGGCTTGTAATGCATTTTTCATATTAGTGGTGCAAAGATAAGAACCTTGCAGAGATTCACCCTAAAATTAACATAAGGCTGTTAGTAGTAATCAAGTAACAGAGGTTTCATGAACATATATTTATTTTGAAGTTATATATTAGTTAACTGGTAAGTTAATGATTTACATTCTGACTATCATTTATCAGTAATCACAGATTATCAAATCTCAAATACAGCAATTTTGTTACTTATCATACACTCTAGTCGTATTTCAATTATAGTGTTTGCCAGCAAGCTAAAGGGACAGAAATAATGAAATCAACAGAACAAACCTCCAGAAAGTGTAAAGCTTAGCTTGCAACAGAATTTTATCAGTTAACCTTCCCAGGCTCAGCAGTAACTTCAAAAGCTACCTAAAAGGGTTTTAAGAAGTACTGGAAGTGTTCAAGAGTGTTATGCTGTTCTGGGTTCTTACAGGGAATGTTGCTGATTCCATAAAAGGTGTCTAGCAGCAGGTGGTATCAGGCAGGTTATTCTTTGTGCCTTACATTCCCCGCCTCTAAATCAGAACAATCCCTACCTTCTCTGCAAAGCTTATGGAGAGCTTTGTACTGCTACCACTATGGGGAGGTCTCAGAACAATGACTAACGTCATATTCATGCTGCAATGACTAAAAATAATCTGGATGATGGGGGAAGGGAGAGAACAGCTTATTTTCAGATTCTTCATTCTGAGGTTTAATTATACATTCTCTTCTCAAAATGAGAATCCCATCCTTTCTGTAATGCAACTATTAGAGCTCAGCAAAATACTTAAATACAAGCTACTCTAGTAACAACAGGTGTTGTTATAGCAACAGTGCTGTATATATATATATATCCCCAAGCACTCAAATGGAGTATTTGAAACTGCATTCACTTCCCACCATGCTAACCAAAAGGATCACAGAGTTCACTTTGTAGTTCTGAAAATTCTGACACATCATTATGTTTTCCTGAGCAATTACTTGAAATGTTAAGAAAGTGACTTAAAAATAACTAAATTCTCAACAGATTATATGAACTTACTTTTATTAGGGTAGAAACAACTTCAAATGATCCAACCACCAAAAGTACAGGTGCTATGACAATGAGGGGAAGTAGAGAATATCCTATTACACCAAGAACTTGGCCATAAGCAACCTGAAATTTTCAAGCACATAAAAATAAGCTTTGCAGTACTCAATCTCTGTCACCAAATACAATTTGTTCTTGTTGTAACACTATGAATAACGATTATAATGTGTTATACTTATGAAATTTCAGCTAAAGGAGACTTGCTAGTATAAAAATTGGTTTTGTGTGCTAAACCCTAAAATTAGAAATAGGTTGTCTTTTTTTTTTTTTTTACACTGAAACACTGTAAATGATCACTTCCAAAGGGAGCATTTACATACAATACCCAGGAGCACAGAACTGCAACAGTCCTCTCAAGGACCACCTGTAGTCGTGGTTGTCAAAAGCAGCAAAGACATAATTTTCTGCATTAACATCCTCATATCCATTTTACACAAATAAATACATAAATCACATGAATGTTTTTGGTGTCAGCAGAAGACTTAGAACTTGATCCCTGTAAGGCACAGAATTCTGATTCCCAGCTTCAATTTATTGTGGTTATCTAGAACAGAGTTGTTCCAAGTCCTTCTGTAACTACTTTTAGCTTCAGAAAGAAATGTCTTGATTTTTCCCTACTATGGTCTCAAATGTTCCTGCTAGGCTTCTTGGATTTAACAGGAAAAGTAGTAGCATCATGTAAGCATTTTCTTGTGGATGATAATCCTTCATGACAAGCTCTGCAAACCTGTACTTTGTCTCCAGTTTATCTATCTGATAATTTCCCATTTTGAGACACAAACCAGATTGATGTAAGAGTATCTGGATTGTGTTGAAATGCAGAAATACCATGCAATCACATTTATAAATTAACCTTTTCTTTCAAAACAGCATTCACACAAGAAGACTCTAGCAATTCTGATTAAAAGGAAAATTAAAAAAATTTAAAGTAAATAACACAGGACCTCTGCAACACTGGTGCATCATTAATGCAACATTCACAGTAAAAGTATAAAAATCAAGCATCACTGAATATTTAGCTATTCACAACACAATTCAATGCATTTTATGCTGCAGATCCATTTTAAGAAGTTTCATCCTCCTGACTGTTCCACTGCAGCTGTCTGTGGGCCTTGCTCTAAGTAATTTTTTGTTGTTTACACCTGAATTGCTGAATGAGTCAATTTGTAAACAGTTCAGGCAGCTATTCCAACCCTGCTGGTGCAAGCAGCTGAAAGAAGGGATGCAGGCCACAACTCCAGTTGGCTTTGCAGTTGAGAAACATGCCCTGGCTTTCCTACTTTAGTGGGTTTGAACTGCATCAGGCCAGGGATGAAAACAAACACTAGCAGGTGCTCTTGTCTGTCACAAGGGCATCTAACTACTGTTATCCACACATTCAAAAAAGAACAACAAAGTTGCCATTTAGTCCAGAGACCAAAAACTTGAAATCATTTCTCCCTCAAGAATGGACTTCAGTTTTGGATCACAGGATGCTGTTAGAATTTCTGGGATTCACAGCACAAATTTCCAGACTTCCAAGCACACCATCCACTGCGCCACGAGATTAGCTGATTATCTCTGTATTTTAGACTTCATTCTGGAGACTGAAAACCTGAAATGTTGACTTTACACTTAGCAACTGCATCCATTCTTAGCTGGCTACCAAATCCAAACCCAAGCACTAAGAAAATCCAACTACTGTTGAAAAACATCAAGAGACTTTACATTACCTCCCTCTTACATCCTTTTCACATACAGGTACTTACTTCTCCTCCAAGAACTCTGGCCAGTAAAAAAATTGTCAAGGATCCAAATATCCAAATAGTTATAATCCAAGAAACAACCTTTAGAGATAAAGAACAATTCATTTATATGAGTAATTGTCATTGTGAAAAAGGAAAATCCATTTCCATAATCACTTTCACTGAAGTCAAGGCTTTATTATGCAAAACCGAATTCTGAAATGTGGCAAGAATAGTGTTTAGCATCACAGTGTAATTAGCAAATGAACTTCAGAGATTACATTTACAGAATCACATTAATGGTAAATTTGGTGTACAAGTAATGCACATGCAATGTATTCTTTAAGTATTGTAACAGGAATAGGAAGTTGAGTTAAAACTACCCTAAATGTCTTCATATCCCACCTATTACAAAATTTGGGTTCAGACAGGTTTTAAAAGTCAGCCCAATCAATACAAGGAGTTGGAATTCTCCTTCTTCCACTTGTAAAGATGCCACTTTATCCTTTACTCCAACTGAAAATGCACAGAAGACATAGCACTTCAATTCTCAGTGGAACTTGATGATGATGGCAACTGAATAAAGAGCCTCAGATTCCTGGGACCAAGTCTGTCCATTTTTTTCTTGCATCTTTCATAGTTCTGCTCTTAAACTACAGAAGAAATCCTAAAATCATTCTTTGGCTTAAAAGAACCTTCAAATGAACTTAGCTTGTTTTGGTGTTGAGCCACTGGGAGGACTAGAACCAATGCTCTCCTTCCTGAAACGCCTTTTTTAGAAGGCAACAACAATCTAAGTCCAGTCTCTGTAATTCCAAACATACAATGACTGAACTTAAAAAAATTAAGTCAGTACTCTGCTCAATACTTTGCTTACTTAAAAGTTCCATATTTCCAGAAGAGTTAAGTAGGAAAAACAAGATAAAAATCACAGCACTAAAAAAATATAGTGGCTTTATGCTATTTGTGAAAATAGCACATAGCCTCCTCTTACTTCCCGTTTTCCTCCACTGACTAAAAGAAGAGGACTAGAAGTGCTCGTCTCTCTCCAGTTCAGAGCCCACCTTTGGCTTCATCTAGTCCAGCTGCTGTCAGTCATCCTGTTGCTGGCTGCTAGCTTTCCCTCCTCAAAGCACTCTTGCATCCATATGGTAAAACCACTGTTCCTAAGAAACATTAGACCCAGTGTTCCTGTACAGGAGGTACACAAACTGCAGGAGGTGGTTCACCTGGCACAGCATCAAGGAATAGTTCTTGCTTTGCCGAGGAGACAGGCGAGTGGTCCACCCAGAAGACTTGAACAATAAAGGGGTTTAGTCTACTCCCTTCAAGCCTCATAGAGACAAGACACTGCGAGTGAATTCTTAGTCAGCATTTGGTACACCATATGGAAGCCAGAGGTCCCAAAGGGAATGATTTCATCCCACCATTCACAAGAATCCTTGCATAAGCACATTCTGCTGGTTTACATATGGCTTATTGCCATACTTGGTCACATTTAAAACAACTGTAACCATACATTTAGTCATAAAGATTTCCAATGCAGGAGCACCTAGGCTGGCATTCAAATTGTTACTATAAATGATAACACTTCTTTATTTTAATCAGAACAGGGAGAAAAAAGTTAACAGTATTTATGGAATTCAATTAAATATGCACAATGCCTCTGAGTAGCTATTCACCCTGGAGTTCAAAAGGAATTACAGAAAAAGTCTGTTGACCAGAGGAAAGTTTTTTGGTTGTAACTGAGCAGGGAGGACAAAACAGCAAATATCACTAATGAAGATTAAATATACCAGATAACAGCAGTCATATAGTACAAATTAAATAAGCAGCTTTATTTGTCAGGAAATTAGAATTCATGGCATCCAAACAAAATGCTTTTCACTAACATTTTTTAGTAATAAAAAGCAAGTTAACAAAAGGTCACAATTAAAATGGAAAGATTCACTAATATGACTATAAACCTACTAGTATCAATCTGGTTCCTTTAGAAACCACATCTTTCCTTTGTTTTACTGTATAAAAACAAACCTGACATTTCATCATGATTAACTTACCCGTGGGCTATTTAATACATTCCTAACTGCTGTCTTTCTACATATTAACTTGAAAAACAGCACTTGAAATGCCCCACATTAGTATGTGAAAAAAAAGGCTTTCTACCTACGTAAGAATGCAAATTGCTTAGCAATCACATGCCCAAATTTAGTTCAAATTTCTTTTTAGGCATAAGGTTTACACCTACCTTAAATTGTCCATATAATGAAATCATTGAGAAGAAGAGGACAACTGCCAGAGGACCCCAAAAGTCTGGATTGTCTCTCACTACCTGCCTATTGAACCCAAGAGATGGCATAGGCATCAACACACATCGAATTTTGTAGTAAATATCCTTCAGATCAATGTCGAGTTCTTCCCTGAAATTGTAAAGCAGGCGAGCATTACTATACACCACAGTAATGAAATAGAGCTTAAAAACAATAAGTACAGGGGCAAACAGTAAGTTTACAGAGCAGGTCTCCTGTCAGCCACAAGGCTTTCTGAAGACACGATTAGCAAAGGAACAATTTGTCCACAGATAAGCAATATCATACCTTCATGCTGCATTCAGTAACTGGTGGGACACAGTTAGAATTATTAAATTACTCAAAAACAAATTACATGACTGTGAACAGAAAACACACACAGCATACCCAGGCCAGGCTGGATGGGGCTCTGAGTAACTTGAACTGGTGAAAGGTCTCCCTGCTCAAGACAGGGGGGATGGAACTGGATGATCTTTAAGGTCTCTTCCAACCCAAACCTTTCTAGAATTCTGTGCTACTCTGAGAGTCTGCATTAAGACTGGAGGTCTATTTTTCAGACATACTAGGACATGTGACACATTTGTATCATTGGAACTACAAGTCAAAGATATGCATACATAAATAATGTCTGTGTATTCCTATGCCAAGCAGTTTGCCATGAGCACACTCACTGTGAAAATATTTTATTTCAAATTCTGTAAGAAAGAATACCATTACATTTACTAAACTTAAACCATTCCAAATACATCACATAAAACCAATTTTTAAAAAGAAGATGGGAGTTCAGCTCCCTTCAAGAACAGTTGTTTTCAACAGACCAATTTATGGCTATTGTTTAATTTCTGGCTTGTTTCCACTATGGGTAAAATAAATAGAAGACACTGGAACTAGCAGCAATATGTATCAATAGATCTTGCCCTTCTCTCATTGCATTCTCTGCTTCTGGTTACAAATTCTCTGGAAGCAGATACAAATTGGCCAGAAGACTCTTCTGCCCAGGACTCTCTGCTGGTACATCTTGCCCTGATTGTTCTAGCCTAATGGGGAAGGAATCAAGACTTCCCAAGTAATGGGAAATTCCACTTCTTTTCCTGCAGAACCTCACTCATAACTGAGGAGCTCTGAAGAGTTGCAAGAGACTTCCCAACAGATATACTGCTCTACATCTAAGAACACAGTGAAGAAAAATGTAGAATTACATCCTAAGTCCATTTATGAAGGTTTTGTCCAAAGCTTTGATTTTTTTGCTTTTTCTTCAGAAAAGCTGAAGTGAGAAATAAATGCAAAGACATGATTCACCACAATTTCTCTTTAACAAAAAAAAATCAAAACTAAATACAGCTAATTCAGTCCCCCAAGGCAATTTTTGATTACTATTATTAAAGCTACTCCAGAAGTGGTATTACTGACTGGTGACTAAGTAACAAAAACAAAAACAACAAAAGTTGTTCTTTAACCATCCCTGAATCTAGGGAATACACTAGAAGCATCTATTTGCTACTGTTTATCTTAAAATTATGTGGCTGACCTATATTTCACTCTGAAGACTTAGTAACACAAATATTTTCTGTATGGAAATAATTCTTTGTCGCTGTCTAGGTCTTCTGACAGCTTCTCATGTGAATAAATTGTCTTTTGCATGAAGCTGACAGCTACCTCAACTGAAAATGACAGAAGCTGTATCAGGAAACAAGCGTCTGGAGTAAGGCTGCCCAATGAGAAAGAGAAAAAAAAAAAATCTCATTTTATTGAACAAAACATTTGCACAGTAGCACTGTGTTGGTGACCCTCCTTCAGCAGGCTGCTGTTCTTTCAATCCTTAATAGGTTTCAAATTGCAAGAATTAATTATGACACATGTTACTGGGAATAATCAAAACGACGAAATCACACAGAAGTCAGAATTCCTACCTTGTCACCTCACTACTCCAGTCTGTTTCTTAATTAAAAGTTAAAGGCTCACAAAAAGGACTTACTCACACAAGGAACTACTTCTGCCCACTTTAATTTAAACCACTTCTCAAGTAGCACTGTCATAATTAAGCTCTCCAAACATCTGTTGTCTCCCAACACTCTCATCTGAGTTCTCTAGAGTACTCTCTGTCTCCCTCCAATTTTTTAAAGCATCATTATGTTTAATTCACAGGAAAACACTGAGACACTGAGAATGAAGTTGCTTAGATGCAGACCAATGACCACACTGCCTGACTCACTGTGCAGTAACCTTAAGATACAAACTTTGTTCAGCCAATCACCTTTCTGTGAACAGAACAATGGATGAGAGACTTTCGTTTTTATGAACATTATTATCCTTTAGCACTAGCACCCTTTTAATCTACCTTTATAGTAAAAAGCAGCATCAAAGACTATAAAGTTTGTGGTACTCTGGTTCTAACATCCCTACTGTAATGATTCACAATGCTTTTGCTTCAGAATAACTGACAGAATTGACTGAGATTTACTTAACAGGAATCTTCCTACAGAATGGTCTTAGTCTTTGACTCTTTCACAATACCAAGAAACATGAATGCAAAATACACAAAGAACACAGTCTCACTTTTTTAAACCATTACAAGATCAACAGATAAAAGCAGAAAACCCAAATAAGCTTTATACTTATAGAGATTAAAACCCATAATGAGAAGCAACGTCTCCATTCTTGCACCAGAAAACACTCATCGGTCAAGTAATTTGTCAAACAGAATTCTAAGTCACAGGACAAGTCTGTGAGACAATCAGGGACTACAAGTGGCTTGTTTTCCCTACACAGCTAATAAAGATAAGATACCCAAAAATAATTACAACATACAGGAGTGGCTTGTTATCGTCTAGGTCATCCTCTTCCAGTTCCAGAAGCCAGCCATATCCTCTCTGTCTTAAGAATGTAGTTGCAGTAGATTCCTTGATGAATTCTCCTCCAAGATTTAGCTTAACATCTGGAGTTGTTATGGAACCACTAAGATCTAAAGAAAAAAGGGAGAAAAATATAGACCTTTTTATGTCTTGCCAAAAGCCATTTGATTTCAAAAGTACTGGGAGATAAACAACAAACGTACGAAGCTACGTGTGTTGATCATCATCATAAAACATTCAAAGTTACAAAATAAAATTATACTTTCACAGATATAATTAGGAAGTGTACTTGTGGTTTTACTGCAATAGTAACAATGTCGGGTTAGGTCTCAAATACCAGGTTTTAGCTTTTAGACGGGAACCTTAGTTTATGACAAAGTGTTGTGGTACAACAGAAAGGCTTCCATTTGTGCTTTATCATTAAGTGTTTAAAGGTACAAAAGGAGGAACCAATGAGAGTCTCATCATGCTACAAATTGTGGATTATTTATAATTTTTTTCTGATCATACTCTACCTCTTTGGTGCCCAGTTTTTTATAGTGGCATTGTTTCAGCCAGAACCACTCTCTGCTTTTACGTCAAATTTTTCAGAAAAGGAAAACATTTGAAAATGTTTTTATTTGTAGCCTATCTTCAATGCATCTGAAAATGTTAGAGGAAGAATGCTATCAGAGATCCTTCGTCTCAGGAGAATAAGTAGTAATATCAAAGTGTATCAAAGTTCTCTTTGATACACTATGATCTTTCTCTACCACAGTACTAAACAAAACAAAGAGCAATATATCTATGTTCTTGTTGGTTTTGGCAGAATCGCCAATAAATATTCATTTCTTTTGCTCATTTTATTCAGTTATATATAGATGGAAAAGAAAAAATAGTATAGGAAAATAAATTAAGAACTTGAAAAAAGAAAAAGATATATAAGAAGAGAATAATTCTTCCCTTACAAAATAATGGATTTCCATTATCTGCTAAAAAAGAAAAATCCAAACAAAAATGTGCAACTATTTTGTACGAGCTTGCTATAAATACATTGAGAGATAAAGAAAATACTTTTTGCCTCTTCATTGTTGCATGTTTTTCACACATTGAAGTTCCTCAGCACAAATCTCCCAGAACACCTAACTATAGCAAGTACTTCTGAAACAAACTCACAGAGGCATGTCAAGCCGTATTTGTAGTTTACATTTTCAACATCCTCTTAGGAAATATTACAGTGTTATAGAAACAAAATTTGTACAGTGACAGAACGTCTTCAGTCAACGTGTCTCAAGGGTTCGTTCATCATTCAGTATCACAATAAATTCCACAGAATTCTCCTTCCCAGGCCAGCTTGGTAGGCCACTCAGATTCCAGCTTCTCCATAAATGCTTTTCAACTATTTCACAATCGTGAGAGTTATTGATCCATTCCTTTGATTCTTGGTACACCATGTGCACAGGATCCTTGTAAAGATCACTGTAACTTAAAGCAGGAATTTCTTTTTGCTCTTCCCAGTCCCAGCATGTATACACCATTTTCACCAGGCTCAAGCAAAGCCTTCCTCTGCTGTTTACAGAGGGAGGGAAAAAGAAAAATCTTAATGCCTGGGCATCAAGCTGAAGCCTCAGAAGTTTTCTCTCGACTGTGGACCTTTTTGTCATTAAGAAATGCTTGTTTCTGCTACAACATAACCCTTTTTTGCAAGGAGAGTTTCTTGCTACTCTGTGCATAAATGAAACTGTCAAAAGAAGCAAACACAGCAGTCCAACCAGCCGTGTATTTTTCCTTTCTCAGGGACCAACAATCCATCCTGATGCACAGAAACTCCTACACAAGTTGTATTTACTGAGACTCCTCTTAGCAGTCGATGAATACCTGCAACCACACTTTGGAATTATAAAATCTATTAACACAAGCTTAAGTTTGTTTTGCAAGACAAAACTGCAGAAACCTAGGAGACAAGGGGTTGGTCACCTCCTCCTCTGCGGGCTGCTTTAAATGAGATTTTTAACTGTGGGGCAACTGGGCACTGGAAAATCTGCCTAGAATTGATGACACTGATGAGACCTAGAGAGAGTCTGGGTGCCTTCACGGATACTGTCTCAGGCTGACCACCACAGAAGCAAACCCAAGGTCTTTCAGATGCCTCATTTCAACACAATATTGTAGAAAACCAGTTTTCAAAACAGTCTTAACTCTTAATTTTGACAAAGCAGTACAAGAAGCAAAACCTTAAACAGCCTGTTCTTTCTATTATGTCTGGTGACCTAATTGCAAACATCTTTCCAGCTTTCTTCCATACAGCTCCTATGTCCCACAGAAAGAAGACAGAGAAACAGAACAGCTAATTTTTATTTTTTTCATATGGCTTGAGATTTGGGAAGAATGTAAAAATTAGAGTGCAATGTGTAGTATTTTAATTTTAAAATATCAGGATGTTTAATTTTGCTTATGTGTTTCTTTCCTAGGGTAGGTCTATCCAGAATTTTGAGGACAGGACTACACTTGAACAGGCAGGAGATCACATGTTGCTTGTGTGCATAAAAAACACGGAGCCAAGTGTGATTCAACACAACCTACCAGAAAGGTGGTTTTACTGGATTGGGTTCAGCATTGCCCAACAAATACTTCCAGGGAAGAAGCAGAGAGCTTCTGCTTAAGAGGTACACAGATCATTTTTCAGGCCAAGGTGAAGAAGAAAAAACAAAGCAAAGGAAAACTAACCAGCAAAAAAAACACCAGCAGCAAAAAAAACCCACAGCCACGACTGTACTGTTGACTTGTATTTCTTTTCAGAAGGACTGTGAAGTTCACTAAAGAACAGGTATTCTACAGTAATTTCTCCACTTCAGCAATTCTTTTCCAGGGTGGGACACATGAGTAAGGATTTATACTATTCCCTAGTTACAATTATAAGAGTAACTAAATACATACATGAAGGTGGAATCCTTGTTATTTAAACGGGGAGAGACCAAAACATCATTCTCCAACAAAGTAAGTTTTCACGATGTTAACTCCTGAAAGTTCACTTTTGAAGTTCGAGGGCACATCTTCACTGCATGCTCTTTCACCACTGCTATTTGTGCAGCAGTTTGGCAGCAGGCCACACTGCACCCCCTAAATTACATACACGGCATCCTTCTCTCCTTGATGACTGTGCTGCAATGAGACACGGCGCAGCCACTTCGGCACAACACGACAGCAAACGTGAACATACGACACATTCTTCGCTAAGACAACGAAGTCGGCTTCCAGCAACACGGGAGGCAGAGGAGCGGGCAGTGACAGAGGTCACGGTTATGTCACGGAGCCGGGACAAGCCCGGCTGCGGCTCTCCGGGAGCTGGGAAGCAGAGCGGCACGGCCGCCTTTGCCACGCTGCTGCTGCTCCCGTGACGCGGACACGGCAGCGGGGCGCACCCGCGGCAGCGGCCCCAGGGCAGCGGCCACCTCGGCCACCCCGCTCCGCCCCCAGCCACGACACCAACCGCGGGGGCGGCGGCAAGGAGGGCAAGGAAAGCCCCTCCTGTCTCTGCGGCCCGGGGACAGCCCGTTCCCCCGGGGCCCGGCCGAGCCCTTGCCTCGGGACAGCGAGCGCGGCCCTGCCCGCGGCCCCGCGCTCACCTTCGGCGTCCGCCGACGAGACGAAGGTGAAGTCCCCGCTGCTGGGCGCGTAGAGCGGCGGCTGCTGAGCGCCCGGGGGCTGCATCTCCCCGCCCTCCGCAGGGGCTGCGGGGCCGGCGAGAGGCGAGCGGGGAGCGGGTACCGGGCCCTGGGGCCTCCCGGGTCCCTCCTGCGGCGCGGCGGCGGCGGCACCGAGCCCCAGGGCCAACATCTCCTCAGGGGCGACAACAAGCGGCGCGGCCCGTGGCCGATTGGCTGCTCCAAGCGCGCCCGCAACTGAGCCCTCCGGGCCGACGCGCTGACTGTACCCGCTCTGTCCCCTGTAGTGAGGTCACTTCCACTCCGCGGAAAAGCTCCCTCCTCACTGGTGCCGAAGCCATACTTCCCTTCCCTTCCTTCCCTTCCTATCCCTTCCTTCCTTCCTTCCCTTCCTTCCCCCTTCCTTCCTTTCCTTCCTTCCCTTCCTTCCCTTCCTTCCCTTCCTGCCTTCCTTCCTGCCTGCCTTGCCTGCCTTGCCTTCCTTCCTGCCTGCTTTCCTTGCCTGCCTTCCTTCCTGCCTCACTTCCCTCGTTCCTTTCCTTCCCTTCCTTCCCTTCCTTCCCTTCCTTCCCTTCCTTCCCTTCCTTCCCTTCCTTCCCTTCCTGCCTTCCTGCCTGCCTGCCTTGCCTTCCTGCCTTGCCTTCCTGCCCTTCCTTCCTGCCTCCCTTCCCCCTTTCCTTTCCTTTCCTTTCCTTTCCTTTCCTTTCCTTTCCTTCCTGCCCTCCTGCCTGCCTTCCTTCCTTCCTGCCTGCCTGCCTGCCTTCCTTCCTGCCTTCCTGCCTTGCCTTCCTGCCCTTCCTTCCTTCCTGCCTTCCTTCCTTGCCTGCCTGCCCTCGTTCCTTTCCTTCCTTCCTTCCTTCCTTCCTTCCTTCCTTCCTTCCTTCCTTCCTCCCTTCCTTCCTTCCTTCCTTCCTTCCTTCCTTCCTTCCTTCCTTCCTTCCTTCCTTCCTTCCTTCCTTCCTTCCTTCCTTCCTTCCTTTTCTAGTGGTTAACAATGCCATGAGGCATGTTTTTGGCTGACGTGCAGAGAGCCCTATGTAGCACTAAAGAAGTTGTGTGATAATACAGTTGAGATGTTGTTGCCAATCCCTGTTATAATAAGAATACAAATACTGGCTCTAGTTGTGGTCTGTGCTTTGAAAAATCAGAAAGTGGGATCTCAGTTTTTCTGTGTTCAATGACTTAACAGAAAAGCTCCCAGATAACTCAGGTTTAGTGGGTAAACCCTCTGCTCCCTAGTGAATACTAACATTTATTCTGAGAGGACACATATTTTTTCCTGCCATCTCAAGGAAACAGGCCTAAATTGTGGCATTTGTGCTACATATATTTAATTCTCTTTCATACATCTCATTAAGTGCCACGGGATATAAATATAAATGTATTATAAACTGGAAAAGTTACAGGCCCAGAAGTAGCATTCGAGCAGTGGTTTGATTTATAGAAGGAACCTTCTTTTTCATGTATCTCCCATTAAAGGAAATCACTGAGAGGTCCATCTTAAAAAATTTCACAAGTAAAATCTGATCTGTTTTTTATGGAGAAAACATTACTGGAAGTTCCTACTTTGCCATATCCAAGGATCACTCAAATTTGCATGTATATGAAATATGATTTGGGTTACAGTTCTCTGCGGACGTTTTACAACAATTATCAGTTTCCTTGCAGCAGCAGGAAAAAATCACCTATAATTGCACATAACCTATTTTTAAATCAAAAATTTTCTTGATGGTACAAAATGCCCCTACAGATACTCGTATATTTAGATTTTCCCTTTTAAAAGGTGAGCAGTCAAGACATCCATTAAGAGCACCTTGTTTTCTTAGCTGATGTGTGGAACTTCTTTGTTACAAGACCTTTGCAATAGGCTTCTGTTGCCCTTGCTTTTGTATATTTCTTTCTAGCCTTCTGATGCTTTTGAATTCCTGGAGTCAGTTCCCACACACACGTCTCTGTAAACAGCAATTGTTTACATTATTTTCTATAGAAAGTGAGAATTGATGGACTTTTGTATTGACCGGTGTGATTAGAGAAGTAGCAACCTTCTTTTCCAATGACTGTTCACTTTTTGCAATGCTATAGAAATTAGAGTGTCATAATAAACTTCCCTTTTTTCCTCTCTCCTCTTTGAGAAGAGCTATCTGTGTGTAATTTATCTCGTGTTGTATTACAACAGACTTCTTTTAGTTTCTGATATCTCTTTCTCTTTACTCAGTTACAGCCAGCCTGTCAGAGTTCAAGGAGCTTTTGGATGATACTTTCAGTCATATGGTTTACTTCTAGATAATCCTGCAAGGAGGTGGGAGTTGGACCTAGTTATCCTTATGGATCCCTTCCAGTTTGACACACTCCATGATTCTATTATTGTATTTAGCTACACTGCTATGAGTGTGCTGTTCATATTGTTGGGATGTCTTGGATGCTTCTGGAAACTGCCCTCCATAGGATGCCAGGCAGGTTTGTTATTGGACAAATTTTAAATAACGAAATCATAGAATTATGGAACCATTTAAGCTGGAAAACACACTTCAAATCAAATCTAACCATTACCTTAACACTACTAAGTCCACCACTAAACCATGTCCCCCTGTGCCACAACCACACTTTTTTGAATGCTTCCCACTGCTTCCCTGGACAGCCTGTTCCAATGCCTGACCACTCTTTCAGTGAGGAAATTCTTCCTTTAGCCAGTCTAAACCTGCTCTGATGCTTGAGGCCATTTCCTCTCATCCTGTCACTTGTTATCTGGAAGAAGAGGCAGACCCCTGCCTTGCTACACATCCACCTTTCAGGAAGTTGTAGAAAGCAACAAGGTCACGCCTGATCCTCCTCTTATCCAGGCTAAACACCTCCAGCTCCCTCAGCTGCTCCTCACAGGACTTGTCCTCCAGACCCTTCCACAGCTCCAAAACCCTTCTCTGGACTTGTTCCAGCACCTCAGTGTCCTTCTTGTACAGCAGGGCCCGGAACTGGATGCAGCACTCAAGGTAGGTCCTCACCAGTGCTGTGTACAGTGGGACAATCCCTGCCCCAATCCTGCTGGCCACACTATTGCTGGTACAGGCCAGGATGCCATTGGCGCTCTGACCCCCCTAGGCACACACACAGGATCATGTTTAGCCACCATCAACCTGCACCCCCAGGTCCTTTTCCCCCAGGCATCTTTCCAATCACTCTTTCCCAAGCATATAATGCTGCAAAGAATTGTTGGGACCCAAGTGCAGAACCCAAATCTTGGCCTAATTGAACTGTATACCATTGGCCTTGGCCCACTGATCCAACCTGTTCAGATCCCTCTCTGGAGCCTAGACTCCTTTCTTAGTTTGTGGTTTTTATATGTTTGTTTGCTTGGTTTTATTTTTTCTTTTTATTTAAATACATATAGGGATGGCAACAAAGAATGCCACGTGAAGGAATTGCTTGCACTTAAAGCAAACTTTCACTTGCATAATTGTAATTCTTATTTATTAAAATAGAATTTTAATCTGTTTAGTACTTGTCTCCTAACAAGACCAACAGCATACACTGCTAGAACAAAGCTTGGTGATTTGGGTCACAAAAGTAGTGTACCTCTTGATAAACACAAGGAGTAGTCCTCAGGGCACTGTAAAAGGTTGGGAGGAGACAAAAGAGAAAGAGATGAAATATCACATTGCATCAGCTTTGAGGAAGACACTTGGGACAATGATAGATAATGACAGAATATTATGCAATAAGATGAGTCATAAATGCATGTTTTATTAGTGTACCAAAAAGGAGCAGTGGCAAATGAGGCTGCATGACAGGCTAGGTGACTAGTTCTGTCTCTCCTTGTTTCATGGTTTCATGCACTGGACCCTGTGCTAGGCATGCACTGTATCATTTTCTAAGTATAACTGAAATGCGCATAGGTTGTTGTGAAGCAGAAGACAATTTTGTGTGACAATTTTAGACACTGGCGACCTAGCAAAGATGAGACATTGTTCACTGTTTGGAAATATTTTCTGTATTTTCTCACTGTCTGATTCTGACTGTGCTCTCTGTGTGAACACAAGCAGTTAAGTAATTTGACTTCTCTGCTTTCAGTAGACTATTTATCAAGACATTATTATCATTCATTCATTATCTACTTTTAAACGTAATTTTGGTAATACTAGAAATTTTCTTTCATTATTTACTTTACTAGGGTTTTTCTGACCAGCTGAGATCCAGATGGAATTTCACATCAAAGAGACTGAAGGAGACGAAGGACAGATGTTCTGTCCATGCCTATATAAAATAACAGTGAATAGGTTTTTAAGAATTGCTCTTCCGGATGCTCTGTCATACATGAGTAGTGAAGGATTAAGAAATCCACCTGATCCAAACACTCTGGATTTTTCGCAGCGTTTGTTCAATTACTAAGATTTTGGTCTCCTTCTTTCAGCCTCCTTCCCTTCAGACTATAGAGGAGCAGCCCCCTGTCCCCTGCCTGAGCAGTGCCAGCGGAGGGCACTCTAGCGCTGCTTTTCCCAGATCAAACCGTGTCCGGAGTTCCAGTCCAGGGTTTTTTTCTTGGCGGGTTGGTGGGAGGAAGTGCTTGAAACCAGCTGAGTAATGCTGTGTTACCCAGACGCTGCTGCTAGATTTCTCAGCAATTTCTGCATTTTGTCCTTCTGCACACTTCAGAAGTTGTCTTTAGTTATTAAGACCCACAGCACAGGTAAATACGTGAGCAGTCATAAAGTGTTCTGTTTGGTCTGTTGAAGTTTAGGGTGTCTTATAGCTCTCTGCACATAGCCACCCTTCCATGTATTTCAAATGTTGGCTAAGGCTGGCTTCATTCCTACCAACAGTGGGATTTTGTTTTCCCTCTGGCTTACTACATGGTAGAAAGGGAAAGGGAAGAGGGAAAGGAAGCATTTCAGTAGGCTGTAATAAGCTGTGCTGCATAAAAATGCCTTTTTGGATCATCACAAATACAACCTATCTGCCATTAGGAAAGGCTCCTGATTAATTTATTTTTAGATATTCAAGAATCATGCATTATGTGAATTTACTAAAACATATTGTAAAAATTACTGTGTGAAAAAGAAGTCCGAATCACTGATGTTAAGAGTCATCTTCTGATTTCTTTGGGAAGTTTGGAGCCAACTGCCATGACAAAGCAAGTAGGCAGACTGCTGTGGAGTTTTATTCCTAATGTCTCGGAGTAATATCAGATTGGATTAATTGTTATAATATAAATCATTCACTTCGAAATGTCTTTTGCATTTGCATCTAGGGTTGTTAGAGCTTCTCTTTGGGCCTGCCTCACAATGTCTAGTTGCCTGAGTCAGTGCTGCTCAAATTAGTGAGCCTGGCTTCTTGGAACAGTGTGACTGTTTGGTTTAGTCTAGGTATCAAAGTCCCACAATAAAAATCTCATTCATTAATTAAAGTTACCATCTTTTAATGAAACCATTAAATAATTAATGAATTAAATGCATTATAAATACACTCATTTCTACTGGTGGCAGAAATATTTACTAATTGGACCATTAATTCTGGCCAGAAAACCAAGCTTTTGATTGTTGTGTCATAAAATTTCAAATACTTATGAACTGGAACTTGCTTTACATCAAGAAAGAGTTCTCTATTTTTCTGGCAGCAGAAGGGCATTGCACAACTTACCCTGTAAGCAGACAAGATATTAAGTAATTGTACAAGGAGAACACTTGCAGAGAAAGTACTCTCTGATAATATGGAGGCAGTTTTTGACAAGCACTACAGCACTTTGCTGCTTACTCTTATTTTACACCATAATAAAGTATATTGTGCTGAGAATGTGAATGTTTTAATAACCTCTGAAGTTTGTATGCTACTACGACTTGAAAATCATACAACTTGCTTAGAAAAGTAATTTCTTATACATTTGCACTGAAGTCGTGATATGTTCTGTACCCTAAATGCGACAAAGTATCAGAGCGCTCCTTTCAAGTTAGTAATGCATACCATAGTCAAGCCAATCTGACAGACTGACCCCAGAACTGGCTAATCTGCATGAACTGCCATTCAGATTGTGAAGGTGACACAGTTCCTTTCTCTGACCTACTGCTGGCTTTCTGTGAGGTCAGTCACTGGATACCAAGGTTGAAAAGTGTGATTGTTTTCTGGGGACACACCGTCCAGTAACTGAAATGGATATGGCAATTCATGTCTGCCTTTGATGATTTGGTAAAAAAATGCTTCTCCTGGATTTGTTCCACAAGAAGATCCCATTTGATCTTCCATGAGTTACTTTCTCTGGGCTGAGGGGTAGTTCATATTGATTACATGATCTAGTCAGAAGGCTGTGTTTATCTTTTTATGCAAACAAAATTGGCCATATAATTGATGGCATCAAAATATAGATAGCTGTAGTATGTGAGGCAGTAAACATCTAATTCTGCCTAGCAGTTTGCTGTGACCAAAGCATTAGAAACATACCAAAACAGTTCAGCTTAAGATGTGACCTATTTTGGGTTTTTTTTTCCCTATTCCATTCATGGTTGAAGGTATCAGAAATATGAGAAGGCTATGCCTATTATATATGAACCATTTGACAGCCACTGGGGATGCCATAACCTACATTGTGAGATAAATCCCTGATGAACTAAATGACCTTGAAGAAATCCCACTAGGCAACTGCTGTATCTTCAGAGATGCTGTGGAAACTCTAGGTAAAAATAATAATAATAATAAATTTACAAATGGAACATGTGTGTTCTGAAAACCAATACATAATTTTGTAACAGAAGGAAAAAACATACAATTTTATGATTCTAAGTCCTTTGTTGTTCTAGCCAATAAGTTAACAGATGGCTTAAACAACAGAATGGAGAAAACGCTTATAAAATTTCTGATGATACTGAGTTTTGAAGGCTTACAAGCCCTGTTGGAATACAAAACCACAAATCAAATTGTATGTACTTAAGAAATGATTCAAAAACAGCAATGGGGAATTTATTTCAAACAGATGTAAAGAGCTGTAGCTGGGAATGAGTCATCATTTTCAATAATACAAATGAAGGTTTACCTGTAACAGATAAAAACTGAGGCTCTTCTGTGAAAGACTGGAAAAACTGTGCTATTGCAGAAAATGTGCTGCTGACTCCTGAGAAACAAGTCTGTGTTCAGCCTTGGTAGGATTATTAAGAAAGGTACAGAGAAGTTGAGAGAGTGCACCAAGAACAGCTTGAGGGTAATAAAATGTGACTTATGAGAAATAGTTTTGTTTTGTTTTGCTTGAGAGAGAAGTCTGAAAAAGAGCTTTCCCAGCGGACATACAATCTCTCATATTTGAGAAATGCTTTTCTCTATAACCACATATTGACTCAGCAGCTTGAGGATTATCTGGATCTCCTTGTTGGCAAGTGAGACTGGAGTGAGAATAGTATTGTATCCTTTTCTGGAAGAAACAAGTCAAAAGAAATTAAGGGATAGCTGACCTTGCATTACCCTCAGATCCAGCAACCTGTAAGACCCCTTAGTCTCAAGGAGTGTTCACTTTATCTGTGTGCTTTTTATAAGCTCATTTTTTCAGCTCTGACATTAACTATTGAAATTAGGGAAACCTCTTAAGAGAAAGTTAACAAAATCTAAATCTGATGGATAATAGGTAGGTGTATTACTGATGGGTATTTTCCATTGGGATAGTATAATTGTCTGACCAAGCAAAACAAAACTTTTCCTATCAGCAGGACAATTCTAGTTTAGTTACACATAATTCACTACATGAAAATTTATTGCCAAGACAGAATATGACAATTAAAACTTAGACTAAAATAGTAGCAGAGTGATTAGAGAATATTAGTTCTACAAAAGAGGGCATGAGTAGATGTAAACAAAGGCTATTCTGTAGTTATTTGCCACAAATGAATTCTTACTCTACAGAGAAACAGCAGATAGCTTGTTTCAAGTGATGTTACCATCTTTAACATGCCACCACTTTGGTTTGCCAAAAGAAGTCACCCATTTATTACTCTCTTTCACTGTAACCCATCTCACATTTAATATGTGGTAAGAATGGACATCTGGACATTAGAACAAAGTTGCAGGTGTGCTCTCAAGTCCATGTTGTACCTTCACTTTACAGGCAGACTGAAACCTTTTTAGGTCCTGGTGTAGACAAATCAGAATGCAGTCTCCAGGCCCCCAGACTCCACAAATGTTTCAGGAGAGCACTGTGCATGCAAGGCAGCTCCAAATACAGAGGAAGAAAACAGACAAGTCAATTGGCCACCTCTGCAAAAAGTGGTGGCCAACAAAGACATCACTCTTTTCTTCCAGTCTGCCAGTGGAATGAAGGGCCAGGAGCACCTGTTAGAGCTGCTTCTTCACTTCTCTAGGCACTGTTTAATCATGGGTATTTGTACATCATGAACCCATTAGCTCTCTGTTATCTCCTTATATACACTTGTACTCATGCAGAGCAGTTTTGTGCTTTAAAGCTCTCTTTCAGGTTGGTCAAAACACGAAGAGTAACCAAGCTCTTGGTAACCCCTTCATCTCTCTTCTCACAGCTGAATTTGGTTTTTTTCCCTCCTATCTCCTGAGAACACTGTACTTCTCACCAAAGACTATAGTTAATATTGTTCACAGCAGAAACAATGTAAAGATAGAAAGACTATTTTTATTATGTGTATTCTTTTGTTTACTCCTTATCACTGCCACCTGATCCTGCAGATTGAGGCAAATCCCTTGCACTCCACAGCTATATTCTGTAAGAAAACACAAGTAGAAAAGGTGGATATTGAGTTGCAGCATCCTGAGTGTTTTTTTTCTTGAGATGAATAAATCTATTATGACAATTAAGACAAATGATACAAAACCAAAATTAATGTACAAGGATGTACAAGGGACAGATGTTTGAGACAATCAAATGAAAGGTCTTCATTTTCCGTTTAAAGGCTGTTGCAAAAACTCATATCTAGAAAGCTGCTGACAGAATAGCATTAATGGCTGTTGGTGAACCTGAGGCAGAAAGTGTGCGTAATCCAGGCAGGGAGCCTTGCAAGAACAAAATCCTGGACAGATGGTAAAAATTCAGTCCTGGAGCTTGAAGGGAGATGGATGATATATATAAATATATATATATAAATATAAATATATGTGTGTGTGTGTGTGTGTGTGTATATATATATATATACATATGTATATATATATATATGTGTGTGTGTGTGTGTGTATATATATTTGTTTGTTCTTGGTTTTGTTTTTTTAGTTATTATTTTTGTTTGGGGTTTTTGTTGTTTTGGAGGGGTTGGGGGTTTTTGGTTTAGGTTTTGATTTAGGGGGGTTTGTGCCTTGTTTTGGTTTTTTGGGGTTTTTTTTTGAGACCCTAAGGAGAAACTTAGGGAGCAAACCAGGAACTCTGACATGATGCTGAGAAATTAGAACGAACAAGAAATATTTACTTTTTGCTCCAGGTGCCTGTGGAGTTTTGTTGCAGTTGGCATTTCAGACATAATAGGACCAAGCTGGAATGTGAGCTATAGAGCAGTTCAGTTTTGGTGAGGCTGAGAAAGAAAATAAGAGCCAGATGAAGGCTTACATCTCATGCCATGCCAAAAGCAAAAGGACTGTGCAAGCCCTGAAGCAATCTACTTCCTAGAGCTAAAAATGTCTGTGTGAAGTTTTTGGTAGAGAAAAAGAAGAAAACTGAAAAACATGCCTGTGAAGTTGCAAAAATGAGCAAATGATGCTGTTCAGACAGCTGGGAAGAAATCTGTACTATTTTGATTTGACAGTGTTATCAAATAGAACTGCTGGCTACACTTGTTTTTAGTCTCTTGTGCTATTCAGCCATATTGTCCCAGTCTGAAGACATTCCGTGTTCTATGGAAAAATTGACAAAACCACATGACTTAGTAATTGCAAATAAAGTTCTTCCTCCTAACACGTTATGTTGTCTTTTATCCCAGAATGTCTTTTTTCCAGAGGGAGCACATTGCAATGGCAGCCTTTTGTCCTCCATTTGAACTGATGCACGTAAATACTATAGTGCATATAGTATTGGAATATCAGGCACTGGAAATATGGAATATCATGCTGTGTAGAGAACTGGAGTATGTTCTATGTGAGATCAGAAACAAGTGCCATTAACTCTAGTCCTTGGAGGAATCCTTTACTTTACAGTAGGTAGTGGGAAAGTCTTTCATAGGACTGTTGGGGGGGGGTGGTGGAATGCAAGCAGATGAAGAACAGCGTTTTAAACACTTTCAAAAATTGGTAAGTGAGCCTTTGGAAGACAGTTCTAAAGAATAATCAGTTGTAGCCTGTGGATAGTCTCAATCCTATCAGAAGTAATGCATAATAAGACCAGATTCCAGTTTTTCCATGGCGGAATCAGTGAATAAGCTTACTTTACATAAACCAGCACATTTCAGTACTTCTTTAAAGTATTTTGAAGTGAAAAATTAACCATCAACATACTCTCTCCATCCTATAAAGCAAAGAAGCCAGAGACATATAAAGACAGTTTTTCAGATTTTCTCAGTTGCTTTCCCCTGTTTTCTTCCACATTATCTTGGAACCACATTCTTTTCTATTTTGTATATGCTGGTAGTGAGTACAGTAGTGTTGCCTGCAAGCACAAATAATTTTAGGGGTTTTCTTTACAGTCTATTCCCTTCCTTCCTAAAGATCTGATGATTAACAAGCTGAGTTATAACGTATTCACAACTTAAGGGTAAGAAGATGCTGATGAGATACTTAAAATGTCAAAACACAGACATATAGAGAGCAGGAAACTGCACCCTACAGAAGAACATTGTTTGTTGCCACAATGCGGTATAGTGTGGTACAATACGGTATGCTTTTGATGATTTATGAACGATCATTTAACCTGCCTTCTCAGCCCTCTGGACCTGAATTAGCCTCTTGATAGCTCTGATTAACTTGGCCCCCTTTAGTCATATAATGCTGGTTTTGCTTGTAGATAAGCAGCTTTTGGTTCGTTGTATTTGGATGGTTTCCCACAAGTGGTATAAATGTGTCCTTAATGCTTCTTACAAGTTCGTTAATAAGATTAGAAGGATGACTGTAATATTTGTTGATTACTATCCAGTATACTGCTAATCCATTAGCAGTGAGGAAAGGGAAGTGCACAGCATGGATTTGAACATAAATCTCAAACAGTAGCACTTGTTAACTTTCAGCAGCTTATGTATTTTATTGTGCTCATTGCTAATTAAAATTCTTACACGGAAATCTTGCTTCACCCTAGGCTTGACCTGCCTCATATGATGCACTGAGGTGGCAGGTTCCTTGAATTAGGGTAGTTTGGGCATGTGACAAATACTCTCTGATCACCTTCCTTGTTGTGAGGCTCTAATAACCAGCTAGCACGCAAGAAGTGTATTAACGTCCTTACTCTGTTAGTTCTCCTGTGTGAAAACATATTGGGATTCAATAGGAGGGAAATAAAGTTAGGGCTATTTCTAAACTTCACATCTGGCATTTAAATTTATTCCTCTGCACCTGTTTTCCTTTTCTTCTTTAACTTTACTCTTTTCTCCTTCTCTTTTTTTTTCTGTGAATCTTTCCTGACATCCTCCTTTTTAAAACAAAGACATTTTTAACAAAAAATGGATTTTAATGGGGATATTGGAATGGTCAGCTTACTTTTGTGGGACTCAAATTCTTTCAAGACTGAAACCTCAAAAATTAGCTTGAGATTGGGATCAACTGGTACCACCTGCCACAATGCAGAAACATAACATCAGTAATAGGTTTGTTAGTATTAAAACCCTTCTTTTTTTTCCTCCAGGTTGTAATAATATAATAGGAAAAACAGCAAAGGGTTGCTACTGTTCAAGCCTGTGAATATCCCAGTATCCAGAGAGAAACTGCAGTGATCTGGAGACACTCACAGAAACTTAGCTATATATCTACTCCTGTCCTTCTTCAAGGCATACAGAGGTCTCAGAAGCTTATACACATTCCCTTAGGTTGTCTACTCAAAATTACCACAGACCACTTTAAATTGATGGTTTGAAGATAGGGATGTGGAGGACACCTGGCTCCCTGCAGCCAATAGCAATAGTGCCTTACTGGGAAATTTTAAATGCTCATGCACTGAAGGAAGAGGGTATGTCAGCTCACACATAGTCCTAAAAAAGGCCTAAACAATCCCTGTTCTGAATTATATATTAGAAGATGAGAGTGAGATTGTGTGCCTGGTGGAAGCAAACCTTTTCCAGTACATGAAAAGAAGTAAGAGTGATTAGGAGATTCCTTCCTCAGGCTGTAGGACAAAACCACAGCCTGGAAGACAAGTGAGTGAGCATACCAATATCCCCCAACAATCAGGGTGGCAGT
Source organism: Certhia americana (assembly GCA_018697195.1). Classification (NCBI taxonomy): domain Eukaryota; kingdom Metazoa; phylum Chordata; class Aves; order Passeriformes; family Certhiidae; genus Certhia; species Certhia americana. Next base: position 76,599,666 of record CM031859.1, read on the forward strand.
AGCCAATTCACAAATATATATCTGCCCCAAACCTGAGGCAGATTGTCAATAGCAGGAATTACCTGGGCCAGCACTCATGGGCAGATACAGGCAGTTCTGCTCTGCTGATGTCAGCAGGAGTTTCTCTGGGATTTTCAGTGTAGCCTGGGCTTTGCTGCTCCTTTGCCTCCCCTGACTCTCAAACATGCACAAACTCATCTTTCACAGTGTACTTATGCTCATCTCTGCCTGGCACAGAACCACCCTTAAACTGTTATACTCCTTCTGCTGACCACAAGAACATGAGAATACATCTGTGAATCTTTAGCAAAGATTCAATAAAAATTTCAGAGTGACGGGAATTGAATTACTGAACATCTGCTCTACATAATGTGAAAAATAAATGACTATTGCTGCTAGATTAGAATTCAGCAACCACTTCTCATTATTAGCTTAATTTAAAGCAGGAAACTTCTTATTTATGTCAAGTTGATGCAAGAGCAATTTGTTTTTTCATTATGCCTTGCACTGAGTTTCCATTTTTAAGTCTCATTTGGCTCCTGAAAAAAAAAAAAAAAAGAAAATCACAATAAATTTCCAATCTACACTTCAGTTACAGAGGAAAACCACATATTTTTCTTTAAAATATGAAGTGGTCTTCACACACTGTCCACTGTAAGATCAGATTTGCTACCCAAAATGCTAAAATAAAGATGAAATATAAATTGAATGTAAACCAACCTACGTCCTGCCTTAAAGACAACACAGAATATTTCATCTACAGACTTGATTAGCAAAACTTTTGTGACAGATGGAAACAGCTAATTCTTTGAACTGTGCTTGAGCCAACACAATTTTATTTAACAAGGGCTATAAGAAAATACTACTTGTATGATTATCTTTGTATATTTCTGTTTTACATTAGTTTTGGAGATTCAATATAATGTGCATAACAAAAAAAGGTACTGAATCACATTTTTTTCAATAAAAAGCATACACTGGAACTTTTCTGAATGTATATGAGCTAGTTTAGGTAATGATCAGATTCAGTGCCTCAAATAAATGATGGGTCAGTCCATTATATTTATTAGCAACCACTGGGTGTCACTGTGTCTCTACAAATGCAGCTAAAACAGGCTTGATACTATAGAAAGAAAATAAATCAGTTGCATATAATGCCTACCATTATTGTGGCTTTTTATGGGACTGTCAGGTTGCTTATTCTCCTGTGTATATGAAACTCTTAACCCCAAAGTAACGAACAGATAATGATAAGAAAAACAGCAGTCAGCTAAGAGATTGCTGTAGGAAAAAGATTCTGCTCTTTTTACAATCTGCAACTGTCACTGCTAGCATCAGCATGGGCAGAGTTAATTTTATATTTCTTTCTCTGCAACGCATTGGCTACAGAAAAATCTACCATATGTTTTTCCCAAGCTCTGCAGCTATTGTGTTATTAAAGCCTCATACCTTACTGCATTTAGAAGCTGTTCTCCTTTGAAAGATTCATAGTGGCTATAAATATTAACCTCAGCATGGAATTCATCCTGTAAACAACTTGTTCTCCAGAAGGAAGTTCTTTCTTCTGTGAATATTTAAAAAAGATTGATTATGGCACACAACAGCTCAAAACTCTGGTTTTGCAACCCTCTGTTTCACCAACAGCTTTCAGTCTGACAGAGAAAGCAAAGCCCAGGATGACTTCCAGGCTTTGGACAGACCATTGTACACATTACTCCCTGAATGCTTCTCCAGCTATTTAAATTTCACAAGACAGAGTGTCATTGTTAGTGAAGATTACCATGCTCTGTTTGCAGGGACAGCAAAGAGAACAGCAGCAGCAGCAGCAGCAGCATCCCATCCTGGAGCTGAGCTGCACTGAGCTCCTGCCAGCAAGGTCTGGCAGGTCATTGCAGGACTGACAGTGGGAAGAGCAGAGGCAAAAAGAGCTGCTGATGTCCAAGGAAGGAACCTGGATCCAACTCATTAGGATATACTTTAAATCCCTCACTTTCAAGACCAAGCATATAAGTGGCATCTCAGAATCTTCTTCCATAGGATTCTGTCACAAGTAATTGTCATGACTGGCACACATGCAAAGCTCAGAAGAAATACCTGGTGATACTCTCTTGGCATCTCTGGACTTAACACCGGCATTAGTAGAAAGTGTCGAGACTGGCAGATAACTGCATCTAAGATCCAACATTTCTTTGGTCTTGCTGCTATGGTTATCACAGAGAAAGGACAGAAAGTGCAGGTGTAGTGTTTTTTTTCTTTAGGGTCAAAGTAATGTGATATAAATTTAGCTATCTGAAGTATTCATGCAACACATATTTAGCTATCTTCATGCAAGGGACAGGCAGCTGTAGGTATCAATGACACAATTCTGACGGATCGATCTCAGCAAGGGAGGCAGAAAGGTCAGTGTCCTGATGAAAACAGAAGAGGGAAATACTGACTTACTCTGAGTCATACATGTTTTATCTCCTAAATTCTGAATATGCATTAGAAACAGTCTCTGGTGAAGGGCTGAAGTAGCTATGCAGCTAGCTCTGCCTCTGTGAGTCTGCTGATACCTAAGCAGTGGCAAGCATTGGGACCTTGTGGTTGCAACTAGAATTGCCTAAGGCTTAGGCTTTTGTACTCCTAAGTGTGGGCTATTTCCCCTCCGATCTGGAATGGAAACTACAGGCACTGTAACTCCCTTGCCAGGTTTCTCCAGTGTTTTTGCTTTGCTTTTATTTTTGTTTTTTGCTTTTAAAAAGCAACAAAGCTTATCTCCTGTGGGCTCCCCAGCAAGTTTGCTGCTGCTGCCCCTGTGGCCTGGCACAGCACTCTGCTCTGTAGCAGAGATCCCAGGATACTCAAAAGCCTGCCCCTTTATCCTGGTTTCCCAGACACAGCTCAGGGAGCTAAATAACTCCAGTGTCTATGTGTAGCACCCAGTCCTCTGCTGAGGAGGGGTGAGGTCTTGTGACACCCAGTGGGAGTTGAGGCTCCCAGAGTTCCTGGGCTCTGTGTTACAGCCTGGGAGGTCAGCAAGTAGGTAATCTGCCAGCTGTACGGGTAGGGGACTTGAAATGGCAATGACGTCCTCTTTCCCAACACCAGGCAGAGCCAGGTGTTGTTTGATCCTTCCCTTTTCCCTTACAGGTTTTCTAGAGATGGAAATTATAGGAACAGTCCTTTTGCTACTAGGATGGAGCCTGTGGTACATGGATCATTTCTGCCTGGCCTTCTTCTGTCAGGAGGGCTGAGCAATGGACCTTGCTCTCTGCAGAAGCTGTCATCAGCTGCCGTAGCCCAGATGCAGGGCTGTGAAGACAGCAAGCAATTAGAGGGATTTCTTCAGAATATCGTCAAGTGCTTTCTCCTGCAAAACACCTTTCTGTTCACAAACTGTAAACTTTGTGTCTTCAACTCCTTCCAATTCAATTCATTTTAAGCTTTGCCAGAGCTGGCAAGAGTTCTAGACCTTTGAAACACAAACTCCTGAACCGCCCTTTCTGCATGAATTTTCAGAAAACTAGGCATGTTTTGAAAGGAAATACAACAGTGATTTGGAAGAAGTTTGTTGAAACCAAACTATTTCCAAAGAATATGTTGGTTTTGACAGGTCAGGATTTTCTAGTGTCATTACATTTTGTTCTCAAATTCCTGAACCGCTCCAATCAGGTCTTTGTTCTGGTTCAGTGACAGCAATGAGGTCATCATCCAGTCATGCTGGACAGCAGACCCAGTTTTGTTGAAGTTCCTTTCTCCAGCTATTTTGTGAAGGGTCTCACCACTACTTTAAAGTGCAGTTTGCATTTCAAATTTCCTTTTCTTGAAGAGAAAATCACAGGATGCTGAGAAAGAGGAACACCAAAGGCATATGTTTATAATGAGATCATCCATTTAAATGCAAACAACTGCAAGCATTAGTGACATTTTTGGAAAGAATGATTGAAGTGACTACTTTAAGCCAAACAACAAGAAATCAGGGTGTTTACACACTGCCTTCCTCCATTCTGCAAATACAGAAGCAACTTCTGTGGATGTATATCTCTTGGTTGAAGGCAAATAAGGGCTGTAAGGTAGGAAATGACAGGCTTAATAAGAATTTGCTGACATTTAACTCACATGCTGTGATTAACCTGACATATGCTCAAATACCCCGTAGTCAGAGACCCTTGCAACAGAGTCAAGAGGGATCTTCACCAGAAATATATCTCTTCAAAGATTTAGAATTCCATTGTGCAGGTTTACCTCTGAGGTCTTACTTGGCTTGCCACCTGACAGATGCTTTTATCAGCTGTGTTTCTTTTATGTCCCACCACTGCAACTCTTAATGATGTGACACAGAATACACACATTAATATACCTCTAAATCCTTTATTTTGTAAACTAATGCTAGAGTTTCTCCTCATTTTATATTTTTTTATGTAACCATTTTGAATTGTGGTACCAGACAAATATTATGATTTTAATGTTGCAATCCTTAGTCCTAAAATCACTACCAAGCACATGCATGCAGAGGTTCTCAGATTATGTTGGTTTGCACCAAACTGTGTCAGAATTATATTGAAGTGCTCCCTGTTTTGAAAAGGTCTCTGGATAATTTTGTTGAATCAGAAAGATTCATCTATAATATTTTAATCTTTTACATTCCAAGTGACTGATAAAATCGGATTCAAAGATCACAATACAAACTGGCCTCAGAAGTGCTTAGTCCAAGACAAAGCAAAATGTTATGGGACTTCCATCTCAAGGCTATTTCTGATTTATCTCCTTGCTAAGAAAATCAGAAGCTGACTGAGGGGGATAGACAAAGCATTCTGGAAGTAGTAAACAGGAATTCAGTGCCATTAAACTTCACCTGGTTATTGCTGAGATTTGTCTTCACAATGAAACCCAATACAAACTAGTCATAATGCAGATGCAGCCCCAAAATTTTCAGTCCACTTTTAAGCAACATTAAACAGAGTGACAGCTGTAGAAGTCCACTATGTGCCAAGGAAACTTGCTAAAACATACAAAACTTGCTAAAACATTCTCATCACTTGAGACAAAAAATAAACAAGGAGCAAGCACCTAGACTTAGGACTTTGGGTGGGTGAATTTGAAAATCCTTACATTTACTGAGTTTATAGTGAACTTCACTGAACTGTGAGAAGATGGAGTAACCTTACTTACTTATTAAATATTTGTAAGGTACACTAATGAAGCAGATGCAGGTGGATCAGGCATTTTCAGGCCCACCCCTCAATCATAACTGAAGAAAGCAGCTAAGAATAAGATTTCTCTTTCTCTGGTCTTTTATACACAGACACAAGATTTTTTTCTGAGCTTCATGGTTACAGTTGGTTCTGCTAGCAAAGCTCTGATAGAAGGATTTACCACAAACGTCTTTACAGGTCACTTAGGACTCTTAAAATACATAGCATGTGGTGAGCTTATTGTTTAAGTTTCATGTGACTCATTCAAGTAAAACTGAATAATAATAATATCTCTTGAACGCAATAAACCTGGAGGACTTTTAGATACAGTTAAAATGGCACACAAGCCAGAAGTATTATTAAAACTGATTCATCTTAGGACTGTTTTAGCCTGAGAAGCTTGCAGCTGGTTTATGTCAAGTTACTGTGGCTGCAACATCCTGATGAAACCAATTTAAACCTCCCTTATTCATTTTTCTACTGTGTTATAGCTGTCATCAGTATATAGACCCAGAGCTAACCTCAAAGATATCTTCTAAAAAAAAAGGTAAACTTGATTTAATAGGTTTTGGTTAAACAGATTAAAAACCCTTGTAAAATATCAGGGGCTATCTAGATCTTCAGCTCAGTGTAAATTCAGAGGATTGCCATAGAAACAAGTGTCAATTTTTCATTTTGGAAGAAACTAGTGAATTATAACAGTGAGTTAAATAGTTTAGAAAATTAGTATGAATGGCTGCTTAACTCTCAAGCAGCAAGTTTGTTCTATTTATAGCACAGTTTCCACTTTTTCTCCTTGTATCTGTATGCATTTTAATAATTTACTTCTTCACTAATAAAGCATTCAGTGAGGTCAGTATGCCTTGCTCTGTACCAACCCATCAAAATGTGAGTTTGGGAGACTTGCTTCTCAGGTCACATTAAAAGGGTGCATGAAGAAGATGATGAGTCTGAGGGCAGAGGCAGTGGTGCTGACATGAACTGTTGCACGCATGAACTGTTCTGTGACCGATTTGGCAAACGTAGTGGGATGGCACCACTGCACCAATGACAGTTTCATTCCAGAGCCTGAGATGATGCCACATAATTATCCATCTGCCTAGAAATAAAAGAGCAATTTGAATGTTGATCCAGTTAAATGGTTCCAGGAAGGGAATATCTCACTGGAAGAAAGGGCAGTTGCAATGCAAAGGATCCTATTTGAATGGGGCAATGCCTCACTGGGTGAAGACCTCCTAGTTGAAAATTGGACATGGGCAAAATCCTTCATCTTTGAAAGGGACACATAAAGACCATCTGTTACAGCCAGGTAATAGAAAAATGAGAAGGCAGAGAAGCAAGGTTACAAAGGCAATGATAGTTCTGGGGAGCAGCAACTCTCCAAAATCTATTTATTTCAGTAGTAGCTAAGTTTAAAAAAGAAAAAAGAAATTAAACAAAAAAAAACCAAAACAAAACAAAAAAAAAAACAAACAAAAAAAAACCCAAAAAAAAAAAGCAAGCAGCTGTGCAAAAATGAGAAGTCTGGAAAAAAAAATACTAAAAGGGGCAACTAAAAAGTAAATGTTTGCAGTTAACGTGAATTCTATTTATAAGCAGTATTTCAAAGTTTCAAAGGCTCAGAAGGATGGCGGGACTTCTGCCACACAAACTTCAGATATATCACATTCCACACTGAGCCCAAAGCAATCAATTGACATGATTTAATATCAGGTTAATGGAAGGTACTTGAAATAAGAAGACTGGCTTTCAAATATCTGAGGCTATATTGAGTAGAGGAAAATGGAAAATAATATAAAAACTGGCAGGTTAAATATAAATGCATATGAAGGCAGGATGGAAATGAGTTTGAGGAACAACTTGCAAAAGACATGAAATGTCATATAGATTATTTTTCAAATACATAAATAAAAAAAGAAATTTAGCAGGGCAATTGATAGCCAAGCATAAAAGGGAGTATTCAGAGAACATAAGGTCAGAGCAGAAGCAGTAAAAAAAAATTTTTGTAGTTGTGCTTTCTTTGGAGACTTTAGGTGTATTTCTCTATCAGACTCCTCCTTCCTAGTGGATGAATCTGAGGCTGTGCCACAAACTGAATTGTTGGTGGAAGTGGAACTATCAACAAAGTTAATAGTGACAAATCACTGTACCCAGATGTAGTTCAGAGCAGAGTTGTAAAGGATCTCAAGCCTGGAATAACCAAACTTTAAATTGTTACATTTAGCATCTTTTTTTATAACTACCTCAATAACAGCTGAACGGAATGTCTTAAATTTGTCAGAAATAAGAATTCAAAATGATTGAAAACACTACCCAAACAGGTAACAACAGTGGAAGAGAATGTAATCACTGAGATGGAAAAGAGGTTAACAGTGAAGTGGCAAAATTTGCTGATGTTACTGTATTGTTCAAGGTAATAAAAATGAAAGCTGATTGTGAAGATTTGTTGACTTCTATGATCTTAAAGCAGTAATAGAACAATGAATGAAACTGATTATATAAATGTAAAGTAATGCCTGTAGAAAAAACAATCCTATCTACATGTTAGAGTCAGAAATAGTTTGTCACTCAGGAGAGAGATTTTGAAAGGTCTCCTTACTAATGAACTATTAAGCTGCTAAAATGCTGAGAATTGTTTGGAAAAGAGTATGGCATGAATCCACAGTGGACCCAGAACTTTAATTTCCAGTGCCACCTTCTCAAAAAGCTTATAGTAAAACCAGAAAATATAAAGACAAGGACAAGAGCGACTCTTGAAACCAGACAATGTCTTCCACAAGAGGAATAGAACACAGCCCAGAAAGCAATGGACAAATGCTGCAGCAGACTTCTGCAAGCAGAGTAGCAAAGAAAAATTAATAGGAATAGGAACAGTTATCCATTGCCTTTTCTATTATAAGAACTATGGATATCAAATAGACCTAGCAGGTGACAGATTAAAAACAAACAGAAAAGAGGCACTTCACATAATGCATCCCAAGTCCTTAAGATTTCTGAGCTGAATATGCACCAGTGAAGCATCATTAGATACCCTCCCTATTGTTATATTTGGATCCTTTCAAATATGAGGATAGAAACTCATGAGACTTGGAGTCTTAGGGGTAGGATGCTGTTCTCATGTCCTAGGAGAAGGTTATTCTCATTCCATAACACAAATTAATTTCATTCCTCTTCTTTCCATTTTCTGAGTTTGTTTGCTAAAGACTGTTATCATGTCAGCAAAATATACAAGGACCTGGAATTCAACCCCTGTAGCAAGAGCTTCCCAAGAAAATTTGGGATGAGTAGATAAGTTTAGTTTCTGTTGAACTTCAAGCAGAAGTCCTTTTGGTAAACACATATCTCCATAGAGAAAACATCCCTTTTAAGGGAGAACAGTATTAGATTACAGGGTATGTGACACCATTTTTCCACATTCCAGTTTAACGTTCACACAAGCTCTTCCTCCCAGATGTGACATTTCGCCTGACACTTACTGCATGTCATGCACTGGCCTGAAGGCAGTAGGTGAAAGTGACATGGCATTTAAAGAAAATGTTCCCGACAGTGTTGTCATGATCTGCAATCATGGAAATCACTACCGTTTATTTACAGTGGCTTGGTTAAAGACCTGTACCCGGCCCAAGGGCATAAAGCTGTGACCTAAAGTCTTAAATAGAGTTTGACTTGAAATAAAATAAAACAAAGGAAATATGTCCCAGTGATAATATTTGAAAGATCTGCTGAGTGGCAAAATAAACACTGCCTCTATTTATTTGGCTATCATACCATGGAGAACATGAAATAATTTGTCATGCTGGAATGGTGATACTCTTGATCATGTTTGGGATCGCTTAACTTACATACATGAAAACTTAGTGGAAAGACACAAGATCAAAACCATCCCTTCTTTAACTTAATGAAACCATCAACATTAAGTAAGTAATAATTTCCCTTTCTTTTTCCAGTGGTCATCAGTCTTATTCATCTCAGAAATTCCAGCTATTCTCAATTTTAATTTAATACCTGAAATAAAGTCTTGTAATGTGCACTAAGTAAGAATTTTTTAAGTCATTTGCATACAAATAATATGGATTGCTTTAAATAACTGCATTTTAAAACATACCTGATGTTCTACATGGGTTGCTGGGAGACAGGATTTGTGGGTTACAATGATTTCCCTTTGCAGATGTGATAAATAATCTTGGGAAGCAGATATAACTGTCCCCACACTCCATTCCGTATGGAGGTTTGGAGGACAGAGGACTCCTGCAGCGCGACGCTCCCGCTGCATCCCTGCAGCTCAGAGAGCAGCCAAGGGCTGGCCCTGTTGGCTGGATGGAGGAGCAGTACCCACCAGGCAGAGCAAAGAGCCTGCAGGGATGAGTGCTTGAGCTGGCACTCCAGTGCAGGATATTCCCTGACTCTGTCCCTTAGCATATGCATAATCCCATTGCCAAGTCATGCCTCGCATTTGTACAAGGAAAAGGAGCAAATCTGTGTTCAAATACGGCCCAGTGGATAACACTGGTCCACCCATGATTATGGGGAATCTTCTATCTAGTCCTCCTTCTGGGTCACATTTCTGACTGCCCAGAAGATGGGTCTGAAGATACTGACTCTTCTGCACAAGAAGAACAGAAGAAGCAGCCTAACAACTTGCTGTTCTAACAACTACTATTCAATTATATAAAACCAAACTGGAATTACAAGTCTGTTCTTCCATTTTGTGTATCCTTGTGCTGCCTTTACCCCATGCTTCCACATTTTCAGCAAATAAGGTAGGAGTGCTCCAGATACTCTCAGTCATGACAAGGCTACCTCACTTGCCATGTACATCACCAAACATTGAACAGAAATTTTGCAGACAAAGCCATAGATGAGATTCTCAGAGATTCAGTGCAGTGCTTAAGAGCAATGAAAAAATATCTACAATATATGAGTAGAAACACTGCCTATAATCTGACAGAAATAATTTTAGGATTATTCAAAGTAGACAGAAATATGCAAACATGAACAATATATAAAAAAGATGAATATTCAGGGACTAGTATGAGGAGAAAAAGCAAGCGGGGTGGTGTCTGAGTACATTTTAAAGGGCTACAGAGAAGGTAACAGAGCAACTAGCCTAGTTCTCAGGGAGCTCCATGAGAACTTCCAAAGTGACTCCATTTTATAACCATAAGCAAAAGTAAGAAAAGGATCAGAAACAAAGGATAATCTACTTAACACTGAAATTCTCAACTCCTGAGCCATCAACTCTTTCCATAAATTCAGTGGCCTTTTGCTGAAGCCCTTACATATCCAGAGCAGGGTAAAGAAAAAGGAATGGCCTGGAGAAACATTCTGAAAGGTGGCTTAGTTATCTGTTTGGAAGATTTAAAGAAATGGAGAGAGAACAGGAATGAGCCCAGGGCAATGACACTGCTGAATGCCTTGTCTTTCTCACATAGGCTTCTCATTAGAACCAAATCTCTGGTCTGAAACAGTAGGAGTCAGCAGGATAAATGTACTGTAAGAAACACATTTTCATCCAACAGTTCAAAAGCCTCATTAAAAATGGTAAAGCTTAATCTGTCCGCTGTGGACTGTAGCAGCAGACAGCATGGGTGGGGCCTCAGTGCAAGTCTTGGCTGCCTGTTTTTTTAGGGAGTTTGAATAAAGATATTTATTCTTGGAAGAAAATAGGTCAATTATTTTCTATGGCAACTGGAAAATAAACACACAAACTGCCAGCAAAACATCTATCCACTGGTTTGGTTTTCTGTTTTTTGTTTGGGGTTTTTTCTTTTTTTTTTTTTTTTTTAAGACCAAGTAAAAGGTTACTTTGTAATATTCGTTGCTAAAGTATTTATTCAGCTAAATTCCATGTTGGCTTTTTACAGCTTTGCAGAGTAGTTCACATTGCTGGAAGCTAATGGGATGAGCCCCAGGAACTGTGGTGGAATCTGAGCTTCACCCTGAGCCCAAGCCTAAGCCACAGCCAGGACACTGCTGAAAGTGAGTGGGGAGAAATTTCACCTGAATGCTCATGTAGGAGGAAATGTGAATCATGAGCACTGTCTTACTTCTAGCAGGATTTATGTATGCATCACTTGTATACAAATCTTAAAAGATGTCAGCACTACTAGGCTGTTGAGGGCAGAGGGAAGGTATTTATTTACTTACTTCCCTTGTCTCTGTGGAAGCCAGCACTACTTGCTTTCAGCAGAGCAGCCAGACTGCAGCTCATTCACTTCTCTTAAGCTTGAGCCATCTTGGTTTCTGTAGATAGGTTATTCCTTCCAAAAGTAAGAGGGTTTCTTTAGAGGGTGGAAAGAAGCCTCCTAGCTCCTTTTAAAAGTAAGCTGACTGACTTCCCCAGCATCTTTTCCCCCTTGAACAAAAGCATGCCTTCGCCCCTCAGACTATTTTGGACTTTCAGTTGCGCATCTCCCTGTCAGCCTTTCTTCCCATCTATTGTCTGTGAGTGATGTGCCATGCACTGATTTGTGAGAAAAGACAGGTAATATATACCACTAAGATCCGTACTTGTCAGCTGAGTTTCATATCTCAATTCTTATATGAACTTGAAGTAACCTAAATGGTCTGAGTTGCAGGATTCATTTCAACCTTAAAGTTAACTGATGAACCATTACAGGAGTACAGCTAACGTAATATAACATAACCAGCTTCTCTTCTTCTTGAGTTTTCTGAATTATTTTGAGACAAAAGGGTTGAAATGGTAGACTACAATTGAAGTCTGCTTTTGTGAAATAATAGTATCTTTGAATATCATGAGAAAGGGGCAGCAGTAGTGAGATAATAGGCATAGCACTGAATCATACAAATATAAAAATTATTTAGAATATCTTCCCATGTCCCATGAGAAGAGAAGAAAACTTGCAGGTTTTCATCTTAGCAGCTGTTTGATCGGGGTCTCTTTAGATCTGCCAGTTAGGAAGAAAAATTAGTAATAGATTCAATCACCCATCTTCAATGCAACTTGATTTACAGGAATGTACAAATCCCACTTTGACCACAGAAAAAAAAAATTGAACAGCCTATAACAACTTCTTCACTTACTCCTTCAAGACTTTTTCTGCCAGAATCTTAATCCAAGAGTCACCTCTCCAGGCTTCCCAAAGCCTACACAGCAGCTCTGTTCATACTGTTGAGGCTGCTTTTTCTCTCTCTTCCAGTGTGTGGTCTCGCTCCTTGTATCCTGGAGCCATATCACACATGCAGGCACGCACATACACACACTCATACTTTTCCTAGAACTTCACACAGTCAAAGCATCTCTGTTCAGAGCATTCAAATTCCTGAGCAGATTTGTCTTGCCTTTATTTTGTGTTGAGTATCTGAGAATGCAAGGGTCCCACAGAGTGAGAAAATTCCAACCTTGATCTGGAGGCTATAATAATAAACGTTCTCAGCCCAAAAAGTGGGCAGATATGGGTTCTAGTGCCAGTTCTCTCTCATCCTACAAAAGTGCATTGCACCCTTTCTGGTGTGCAGAAAAAGATGAATGCTTTGAACAAGGGGGCAGAATCAACACTTCCCCATTCTTGCTCCAAGTGACAGGGAACTATTTCTCCCCACATTCCCGTCATGGTCCGGCAGCTCAGCCTCTCCTTAGAAACTGAACATGTGATGTAGTAGACATTATTGAGAATATTTTTCAGAGAAGATCTGTGAAGGATCTTAAGTAAAGATGCAAGAAGATCTGGGTAATAACACCTATACTCCCAGATTAGGTTGTTTCTGAACATGAATGGTATCTGCTTTTAAGTATCTAACTAACTTCTGATCTCTTAAGTTAAAATTAAATATTTTGACGCAGTAGGTTTTCTCAACCTCCTTCTTGATATTCCTGACTTTCTATTGCCTAGCTAAATTTTAGAAAGTTTGTGTCAAATCAAATGCCTTTGATTCTGATATTCATTTTCAGTCAAAATATAGCTGTTTACCTCAGTGATATTAATCCTCATTTTTTCCCCTTGCAAATAAATTGGCATCAGTCCCAGAAACTGTGAGCTACTGGAGCATAACTCTAATAGGCTCTTACTCTTGGATAATTTTAATAAGTGAAGATGCTAAAGAGTACTTAGGTATGAAGAGCAAGACCATTTTTACAGTTTCTCTCCACTGTAAATACTGCATGAACTGTACAATACACATTTGTTAAAACAAACAAGGCATGAAACTTTTTGTCAAACATCTTCTTTATTGACAAGTTCTTGGGAAAAGGAATACTATTAAAAACATAAATTCTTGTTCTTCCCCTTTCTTATTTCTACCATCAAAGTTTCCATATAACCCTTTCTTATTTTCCACTAGTGGAGCTCACCAGAACCGATTCTGTTTCCAGAGACAGCACCTACACACAAGTTTGTTTAAATTAGAGTTAACTGGGGAGACAGAAAAAAATGACAACCTAATTAAGTCTTGCAGTTTCTAGTGGCCTATATCCTATTTAAGCCACATCTGCCTTACACTTAGGAGGCATAAATTTTTTGGCCAAGAGGAGGTAGGGAGGGCCTTTTGTTTTCTTGTTAGTTTTCATTCTTTGTTCTCGTACCACAGGGAACACCTTTTGTGTTCCCAGAACAGTAATTTAGTGGTACCTCTGAGGAGTCTGAAAGAAGATGGGGAAAAAGCTTGTGTCAGAATATGGCAGGAATGGCTGACAGGAAATAAAGGAAGAAAAGAGAACAGAAGGTTAGCCTTGTGACTACAGCTGGCTAGCACAGTCATGCAGCACCAGGGATAACCCAGTGCCATGGCCAGACTGTTCCAGAGTAGATTGCTTGCTGGTGATGGAAGGGAGAGCCCTGTCTTCTTCCCCATTCACCATGTTTTCCTGAGGTGCCATTTTAGAGGTGCAAAATTGCCTTCAAATACAGATAAAATTATACTTGGAAAACAAAATTTCATATCAGCAAACCAACAATCTCTCTGGGGTTTCCACATGTGAAATGTGTATTTGAACATGGAAAACCACCCTGCAACTTCCTGAAGATTCCGAGTACTGGAGAGTGAATTAGTTACTCATCATGACTGAAATTATCCCTGCAGGCTGGTGTGAACAGTTTCAATCATCTTCATATAATGCCTTACAATATAGAAATTTTTATTCTTGAATACAAAGAAGAACAATGGATGTGGCTTATTACTCACGTTAGTGAGTAATTACCACAGAGTGGTAACAAAAGGCATTTGGGGAAGACAATGCAAGTGACCACTAAGCCTATTTTTGGTCAGCGTATCTGCAGTATTGAATAAATGACTCCATTTGGTTTGATTTGCTGGCCAGCCACAGTGCTAAATGTTAGTGTGTTCCCAGCAGCTCCTTAATACCTTCTAAAGCAAAACTGGGATGTGGGATTGGGCATCATTGTGCCAAGTGAAAACCCAGTGCCAAAAGCTCTGTGCTGTGTGTGCCATTAGTCTGCTTAGGAAGGAATCTACTCTCATTTCCAAACAACCTGACAAAAAGAGGCACTAACACTGGTGAGGGCTTTGAGAAAGATATTAACTAGTGTTTGGAAGTGGAGAAAGGGGAGAGACAGAGCAAAGAGAGAGTAGAAGTTTTGGTGATGCTCAGTTATCCATTACCTACCAGAAAAGGCTTCCTGAGAACAGTGTTGCAGAGTTGTTTTACTTGGCTGAACTGAGCACTCCATTAGGTCTCTATTTATTTGTATTCTTTAATATTCTGATGAGATGCTACAAGCCTCAGGAAATTAAAATGAGCAATATTTTTAGAGCAAGCAACATCTACTTTTTGTAAACCCTTCTACCAGCTTGTCCCCTAGCTCTTGGGACAAGGATTGGATGTACAGCTGCCCAAGAGGGCTGCTGAGGCTTGTCTATTTTCTACATATGAGGGCCTGTCTTGGAGAAAGCAAAAACATCAGAGTAAACCATTTAAAGGGCATAATATGAAGTTCAAAGGACTAAATACTGCAGGGAAGAAAGCAAATTTGCTGCTAAATGTGTCCACACTTATTTGCAGGCTTATGCAGCTTAAATCACAAACTTTATTTGGAAGCTTTTTGCCAGCTGGTGCAGACAGGGTATATTTATGAAGAAGGAAAAATTCCACTACAGGAGAAAATGAACAGTAAGAGATAAAATTAGAATATTTGAGAAAACAGTAAAATTAGGTTAAATAAATACGCTTTTTTCTGTTAATGGAATACTTTTTCTTTTAGGGAACTGCAGAGTTAATCCATTACTGAGATATGGTATTTTCTGAAATACATTCTCCCACATGTGAGAGTATTGATTTGGTGAGAAGATTAATGTCTTACCAATGCCATGTTTATATTGAACATTTCTATCTTTATGTGACTGAAAGAATGATTTATCAGTGGCTCTGAAATAGTATAAACATGTCATCTAGACCTTTGTTCAGACTTGTACAGTACAAGTCAAGAGGCTTGAAAGCAGTGATATGGAAAAGGATCTCGGAATCCTGGGTTGAGGGCAAGCTGAACATGAGCCAGCAGCTCCTGGCAGCCAGGAGGGAAAACCCTCTCTTGGGGGTGCATCAGGCACAGCATGGCCAGCTGGGCAAGGGAGGGATTGTCCTGCTCTGCTTTGCACTGGGGCAGCCTCACCTCCAGTGCTGGGGACAGTTTGGGGTGACACAATGTAAGAAGGACATAAAGTGATTAGAGAGTGTTCAAACAAGAGCCAGGAAGATGGTGAAGGAGGAGCCATATGATGAACAGCTGAGATCACTTGGTCTGTTCAGCCTGGAGAAGAAACTGAGGGGAGACCTCCCTGCAGTTACAGCTTCCTCATGAGGAGAAGGGGAGGGGCAGACACTGATCTCTACTCTGTAGTGACAGTGACAGGACCTGATGGAATGGCCTGAAGCTGTGTCAGGAGTGGTTTAAGTTGGATATCAGAAAAATGTTCTTCACCCAGAGGGTGGTTGGGTGCTGGAACAGCTCCTCAGGGAAGTGGTCACAGCACCAAACCTGACAACAGTTCAAGAAGCATCCGGACAATACTCTCTGGAAGGAGTCCCTTCCAACTCAGCATATTCTGTGATTCTATGATTCTACATGCACTACATGGGATCTCTAGGATCAATTCTACAACAGAATTAGTATTTACATTTGTTAAGGTAGAAGATAACAGTGTGTTTCACATTTCTAGAATCATCACTATGATAATAGCAATAGTAACAGAAAAGAGAGAAAAAAGAAATATTAAATGAAGAAACTTAGGATCAAAACTAGTATTTTTAAAGGATTAAACTTACTTGCTTCTCACTGCAAATTATTATGAAGCCTTATCAGCCACATGGAAAAATGCACTTACAGAATCACAGGATCACAGGGTTGGAAGAGACCTCCAAGACCATCGAGTCCAACCCATGCTCTAACACCTCAACGAGACCATGGCACTGAGTGCACATCCAGTCCTTTTTTAAATACATCCAGGGTTATAGTGACTCCACCACCTCCCCAGGCAAAGCATTCCAGTGCTTTATTATTCTTTCCATAAAAAATTTCTTCCTAATATTCAGCCTATATTTCCCTTGGCACAGCTTGAGACTGCGTCCTCTTGTTCTGTCAACTGCTGACTAGTCCCCACCTGACTACAGCCACCTTTCAGAGGGTTGTAGAGGGTGATCAGGTCACCCCTGAGTCTCCCTTTCTCCAGGCTAAACACCCCCAGCTCCCTCAGCCATTCCTCACAGGGTTTGTGTTCCCAGCCCCTCTCCAGCCTCATTGCCTCCTCTGGATGCACTCCAGCATCCTAACATCCTTCCCAAACTGAGGGGCCAGAACCGGACACAGCACTCAAGGTGTGGCCTCACCAGTGCCAGTACAGGGGCAGAATGACCTCCCTGCTCCTGCTGGCCACACCATTCCTGATCCAGGCCAGGATGCCGTTCACCTCCTTGGCCACCAGGACACAGAGCTGGGTCACGTTCAGCCAGCTGTGGACCAGCACCCCCAGGTCCCTTTCTGCCTGGGACTTGCAGAATCTGCAGGGGGTTATTGTGGCCAAAATGCAGGACTTGGCACTTGGACTCATCCTATTGGACTCTGCCCATCCATCCAACGGATCCAAGTCCCTCTGCAGAGCCCTCCTACCTTCCAACAGATCGACACACACTCCCAGCTTAGTGTCATCTGCAAATTTACTAATGAAAGCCTCAATACCATTGTCCACGTCATCAACAAAAATATTTAACAGAGCTGGCCCCAGCACAGACCCCTGAGGAACACCACTGGTGACTGGACCCCAGCTGGATGCAGCACTGCTCACCACCACTCTCTGGGCTCGGCCATCCAGACAGTTCCTAACCCAGCACAGAGTGCTCCTGTCCAAGCCACGGGCTGCCAGCTTTTCCAGGAGTATACTGTGGGAAACAATGTCAAAGGCCTTGCTGAAGTCCAAATAGACAACATCCACAGCCCTTCCCACATCCACCTGGTGGGTTACCTGGTTATAAAAGGTGACCAGGTTGGTCAAACACAGCCTACCTCTCCTAAACCTATGCTGGCTGGGTCTTTAAGTTCGGCGTGATGGTACTTAGTATAAACTGTTCCATCACCTTACCAGGTACTGAGGTCAGGCTGACTGATATATAATTGGTATAATTATCAGGATCCTTCTTCCTACCCTTTTTATAAATGGGTGTCACACTGGCCAGCTTCCAGTCATCTGGAACCTCCCCAGTGAGCCAGGACTGTTGGTAAATGATGGTGAGTGGTTTTGCAAATTCATCTGCCAGCTCCCTCATCACCCTGGGATGGATCCCATCTGGTCCTATAGATTTATGAATATCCAAGCATCACTGCAGTTCTCTGACTGCCTCCTCTTGGCTAACAGGGGGATCATTCTGCTCCCTGACACCATCTACCAACCAAGGAGCACAGTTGTCCTGAGGACAAACAGTCTTCCCATTAACGACTGAGGTGAAGAAGGCATTAAGCTCCTCTGCCTTCTCCTCATCCACAGTTACTAAGTTCCCTCCCTCATCCAATAGAGAATAAAGGTTGGTTTTACCTTTCCTTTTACCATTAATATATTTGTAAAAAAAATTTCTATTATCCTTTACAGTAGTCACCATTTTAAGTTCAAACTGAGCTTTGGACTCCCTAATTTCTTTCCTATACACCCTAGCAGCCCCCTTAAATACTTCCTGAGACACCTGACCCTCCTTCCAAAGATGATGTATCCCTTTTTTTATTCCTGCGTTTCTTCAAAAGCTCCCTGCCCATCCAGGCTGGACATTTGCCTCATTGCCTTATCTTTCAGCACAGAGGGACAGCATGCTCCTGTGCCCTCAAGATCTCTGTTTTGAAACACATCCACCTTTCCTGAACGCCTTTGTTTTTAAAGGCTGCTTCCCAAGGAATTCTCTGAATAAGTCTCCTAAATAGGCCAAAGTCTACCTCCTGGAAATCCAATGTAAAATTCTTACTGATGTTCTTCCTGATGCCACCAAATATCGAGAACTCTGTAATTTCATGATCACTGTGCCCTAAGCGGCCTCCAACCACATCTCCCACCAGCCCATCTCTATTTGAAACAACAGATCTAAAATAGTTCTTCCCTGGTGGGTTCACTCACCAGCTGCAACAAAAAGTCATCCTCCACATACTCTAAAAGCTTCCTTGACTGTCTTTTTTCTTCTGTATTAAGTTCCAAGTAGATGTCTGACAGGTTGAAGTCACCTACAAGAACAAGGGCTGATGATCCTAAAACATTCTCCAGCTTCTTATAAAGTAAGTTGTCCACCTCTTCTTCCTGGTTGGGTGGACAATAGCAGACTCCCAGTAGGATATCAACCTTGTTGGACTTGCCCTTAATTCTTACCCATAGACATTCAACTTCATTGTTGTTAGTTCCAATACCCATGGTGTCAAAAGCCTCCCTAATATAAAGGGCCACCCCTCTAACTCTTCTCCCTTTTCTGTCTCTTCTGAAGAGCTTGTAGCCATCCAGTTCAACACTCCAGTTATGTGAGTCATCCCACCATGTTTCCTTGATGGCAACTACATCATAGCTCTGCTGTTGCACCATGGCCTCCAGCTCTTCTTGTTTTTTACTCATGCTGCACACATTGGTATTTATACACTCCCTCTACCACTCTTGATTCTACATCCAGAAAGGAAACCATAAAATACCCTTTCTTTTTTTTTTTTTTTTTTTAAGATGGCATCCAAGATTGCTCTAATTAGCTGCAGGAGACTGAAACCACACTAGAATATTGCTGAAATATAAGCTTAAAGAATTTTGGAAAAGAGCACAAAATGCCTCAATATGCTTCCTTGTTTAAGACTGAAAATGGAACAGCTAATTTATGCCACAAATCTGTTTGTGGCAAAGGCTTATATAGTCTGTTTCTTCAAAATGGTGGAAAACTGCAGTACTTAATCAGAGGAGCATTAAGCTCAAAATTCTTTCAGCATGACTGAAATCCTATTCAGAACAACTGCATTTGGAATATTTTGGCTGTTTTGATTGAAACTTTTTACTACCTTCAGCACAGGGATACAAAAAATTATTGTCAAGAACCAATGTCATGGAAAGATATGGACTAGCAAGTTTTAACTTGCTGGGTAATTGGAGACCCTACTGTGTTCTTCTGTTGTAACAGAGAGCTGCAGAGTTTTCATAACTTAAATGTCCATGTACTTCAGTACTCTACAGGTAAAAAGCATGTAGTCAGATGTTTCATTTGATAAACTTCCAATGTGTTTCTCATTGTCCACTTTTTTGTTAAGAAAAAAATAAAATATGAACATAGGTGGGAAATGTAACAATGCCGATGCAGCTGTATTCAAACTTGCATCCCTGGAAGTGCTGACAGTAAGTAAATTTATATGAATTCTTGAATTTCGTATCTTTATCAGTCATCAGACCCATCAGTCATGATGAAAAAACATTCTTAAAAAATGAAGCAATGCACAACATATGAGACCCAGAGGGTTTTCAGGGAGCTTAGGTGGTCTGCTCACCTTTCCTGCATCATTCACATCTTTATTTGTTTGTTCATAATGTCAGAGGAAGTTTCTGTTTTCTGGGAACATGATAGGGTTCTGGGAACAAGTAAGTGCTATAGCTAGCACTTACACAGGGTTAACAAGGCTGCAAAAGTGCAGGAAGAATACCTTGGGAAGAAGATAATGCATAGTCAATGAGAAAGAGACCAGCAATCGAGCTGAACAACACCCTTGAGTTGAAGCTGTTATTTTTTTCACCAGGATTACTGACAAATTTGAATTCTCTGTATACCTTCAGTCACTATGAATTTTTGTAAGACTTTCTATGAAGAGTTAGTACTAATGACCTTTACACTTCACTCCAGTGTTGCCACATTTAAATAAGATTTATTTAAACATTAAGATTTATTTAAACAACATACATGGGTTAGTTTCAGTTGCTGATAAGTCAGTTAGTGTTATAATCATTCCTACAGCTTTATTCTGCCCGTACACATGTTGTACGGCAATAATCAAAGAGTTTTGAAAAAAGAGGACAATAATCAAAGAAGAGGACAATAATCAAAGAATCATGATCATATGCAATCTAACAACGAAAGACAGACAAATCTCCTGCTCTTGTAAATTCTATTTTCATTTCCAGATTGCTGGAACAGCTACGACTAAAGATGCTAAACAGAATTGTAAGAAATATATAAAAATTATATAAAAGAACATTTAGGTTTCATTGTGATGGCCTTAGACAAAAGGACAATGTTGTCTATAAATCCTTAATTCTATCCCTTCATATCCATATAGTAGCAATAATTAGAAGCTTACATATGATTTTATTCTGCAGGACTTTTATTTCATTCAGCATGGTGTATCATTACATTTGTCAGTGACTTCTCTAAAAAGCTCATTAGATCCTTGCTGGCCTTTCAAGACCTTAACCTATTGAAAAGAAATCCATTTTCCCTGATTTTTCACAGCAGCAGTCTGCAAAACCCTTTGTGAGCTGGGCTTCTGAAGCCCAGTGTGGGGTCAAAATCTTTGTAGGAGCCTTCAATTTACAGCTAATTAAGTCTATGAATAAGCAAACTTTGCTTTTTGCTTGCCATAAATGCCGTACTTCTTGAGACTTTCAATTGTCACAAATTCACTGTTAAAACCAGTGATGAGACATGAACATCATCTTCAATAAAACAAACTCCCTGGTATCTACTGGTAGAATGGATACAGCAGTTTTCACCACTGATTATTGCTTCTATGCTCTAAGACATTGTCGGTAGTAATCTTTTCCCAGGGTTAGGGCCTCCTTTCTGCTGCTTTGTTGCTTCTCTGATTATACAGCACCAGTGCTAGAATTATTAATATTAGGATTTTATAGTCATGTGTATCATAAAGTAAATGTGCCACTCATTTATATGCAAATTTAGAGACAATGTCCATATTATACTTTTTCTGTTTTGCTCCTGGTTGGAAATCAAATTGTAAGGATTCAGCACTTATAAAATTAATATAATTAGTAGTGCTTTCAATTATTAATTTTTTAACAGTCCTGCAATAGCTGGAACAAATAACTGTTGTTCCCTGAAATTCTCAAATGCTACAATATGGGTATTTAAAAACTGCAGGTGTTTTCATACTGAAAAAATGTGAAGAAAATTTCAAGCATTCCAGTCTTCGGGGTAAAAAATTTAAAATGCAGAGTTAAAATGCTGTTAGCAAGAAACATTTAAAGAGAACCATAAATCCATTAATACTTTTTTAATTATAATTTTAAATGAAAGCTAGTCTCAGTTTTGGGGGATCTGCCTCCATTTGTAAGAATGTTTGATACATAACTTTATGTGAAATATAAAGAGCAGTAAAACAGAAGAGAAAAATTCATTGAAAGACAGCAGCAAAAAGAGCTTGAAAATGTTACTGCAAGTTAGGAAAACAATTCATCCTAGAAGAACAGGGAAAAAAACCCTTTTATCACATTACTTAAGAAGCAAGATCAGGATTGCTGTAACATCTGGTGTCGGTTTCAATCCCAAATGAGCTCTTCTGTGCAACTATATAGGACAGGAGCTAAAGTCTGGTAGGCAGCAGATTTGAAAATAGCAAGCAGGTTTTTGCTCATTGCTGTTGAATTTATCATATTTTCATTCTATTCAACACCACCAAACAAAATGATAAATGATAGCTACTTACATCCTATATTCAACTTTCAGACATAAAGCTGTTGACAGTTTAAGTAGAGTCACCTTGACAGATATTAGACAGACATAGATTCCTTACTAAATTTCCTGATTTTTTACTAATCCCAAATTTGCTATCCAGACAAGAACTAATTTGGCAGTTTAGTGCTGTCAGATGAGAGCATGAGGACAGCCTCATGTTCTTTAGTTTTGTCACTTACTTCAATAGGTGACACCAAAATCCTGTGGATACTTCTAAGCTGTAAGAGTTCCAATATTCTTAAGACAGCAGCTTTCTGACTGTGTCAGCTGATGAAATGCAATGAAAAATTGAGAGAAGGAATCTCTAGTTTGTACAATTACCTAGCCAAAACTGTCTTTTGTATAACATTTAAGGATTATTACATCTCATCTTTGGGCAGTACTTTTAAAAGCATAGGGACTGCACCCATACACCACCGTGCAACTGAAGGGGTTAGGTCAGGACCCTCTTTCCAGAAGATCCCTGTACTTCAGTAGCAGAAGGCTCCATAAATAAACTATTTTGACAACCCAAAATCCAAAGAAAAAGAGATGGTCTGCAGGGATCTAATGTGGCATGATCATGATAGAAGAAGCAAATTTACAGTGATACTGTCCAAAGCTAAGAGTAATTGGTAGAAAGAAACATCTTTCTGCCCCAATTGCAATAAATTACATTAGACTGACATACTGTAACACATATGCATAATTACCATGTTGCCTAAAAAATGGAAAGAAAATGTCAAGAAACATGAAATTTTTGATAGCAAAAAATTTAAACAATAAACATGTATGATGTTACCTCTTTAAAATCTGTTTATTATTGACAGTCTGTGTACCCTTCAGCTCTGATGGTATTCATACACAGACAATAGTGAGCCTGGCAGCTGTTTTACCACCATTTTTAAAGTGGCATTTTCAGGCAAGAAATAACAACCTAGTACTGTTTCTTCATGTATTGCATGTGGTTGAATCAGAACCAATCAACTCTTAGCCAGTGTTTTTTTTCCATAAGATCCTTTCCCTGTAGTACTCAGTGACAGTAAGGGAATGCCCTCTTTGATATGCATTTACTGATGTCTCTCAGTGATGTGGTGCTGTTTGTATGGGCAAGTCAGAGCACCACTGGGAAGGGATGGACCTCTCCTCCCAGCAATTTCTCTTCTCTGCAGCCTCACAGACAGAACTTGTCAAAAGCTGTTGCCAGAGCAACTGAAACCTCTCACAAAATAGCATTTCTGATGTGAGACAGCTGTGGCCCTGGAAAATAAGAAAACAGCTATTTTTAAATGGCTAGTGTTGAAGTCAGTGGTTATGAAAATGCCATACTATGATAAACAGTAGTAAGAAATTACATTTTCAGGGGTGATGGGATCATCTCCTGTAATGCTGCTTTCCTGATAAATAGAAAAATAATTCACCAGGCAGTGCTTATGAGGAGGCTTTTAGGATAAGTTCATCCCTTTTTTCCATGGATTAAAAAAAAGCTCTTGATATTGTAACCCTAATAACTCAACTATGAGACAAGGTCAAAGGACTGACTGAAAAGAATCTTAATGTCTTCATCAGTTCCCCATGCATCTGTCCAGGGAGCAAGAAGGAGCAAGAAACCAAGCTGTACAGAACCTGAAGAATAGCAATAGAAAAGAGGCTTTTGGGTCTTGAGGTTGAAGACTATGAGTATGCCTTACTGCTTTTCTATAGACGCTAAAAATAACATTTCCATGCAGGTTTCTTTTCCTGTTTGACTTAGCATTTAGAGCAGAATTTCCATGAAGAAGCAATTCCCTTTCAGTCTTTAGCCAGAGAAGATGCAGTTTTTTGGCTTATCAATATTTTTTAAAGTGACTGAGGTCTATCTGAATTGTTATAGTAATAAACACATCTTTCACCTAGTCATTGATTCTGGTTTTTTGTTTTGTTTTGGTTTGGTTTTTTTTAATTTTTTTTTTTTTTTTTTTATTTCGTCTCAGTTTCAAATTGAAGTTGGTGGAGGTATTCATTAAGGAAAGCTAAAAACATATATAAACTGAGTTGTAGTATATATATGTGGCATTGAGTCTTTTGACCCAGCTATTTTCCATCCTCAGATTGCACAGCTTCTATGTATTTCTTATGCTTCAAGGCACATGAAGGTATAAAGGCAGCTACTCACACTGGATACTTTCATACAGTACATTCAGAAAAATGGGCTGGTATTGGAAAGTGGCTGTGATTGAAGAGGATTTCTCAGGCAGCAAATAGAATTTATCACATTTCTCAGAGCTGGAAGCAGCATCAAAGAGAAGCTGTGTTGCTTACAAATGTCATTGACATCCATAACCTCCTTCAGCTCTGATATAGAAGAAAATGAAGGAAAGAGTGGTAGGATTAGAAAGTGAACATTGACTTTTGCATTTATTGTTCTTATTGGGGACATCAAACTACAAAGTGCTGAGCTTGTTGCCCATTATTAGACCAGCCCTGTTGATTTCAGTGACCGTAATGAGTTACTATTTATTTTGAATTCCATCCCTGAAGATTTTGCTGGATTAGGCTGACAATGTTTGATATTTGCAGAAACAATTTCAGAGCTCTCTCAATGGTGTATTTTTCTTCAGAAGACATAATGACATGATATTTACTTCAGATGAGTTCAGCTCTGGTTATGTTTCAAAGTCTCCTGACATCAAATGTCACAACACAAATCTCATCTGGAAAAGGTATTATTCTTCATAGGAATATTGATAGGGTTTTTGAAGAGTTTAGGACTCTGTTATCCTATCATTTGTCAAACTAATTGAAAAGTAGCTTCCTCTTTCTCTTCTTCACATTCAAACATCATCAGTTCTCAGAGGCATAACTAGAAGTATGGAGAAATGGATTTTAGTCTCACAGGTGTGTTAATCAGGAGCCAGCCCATCAAAGTTAATTGATAATATCAAGCCCAAAATGAATAAGTATTGTTAACGCAAATAAATCAGCAATAGTCTCCAAAATTGTTAGTAAGAGCTTCTGGGAACTTCATTTTGATCAGATTTGTTCATCCATCCCATGTTACATGCTCTCCATTTTATGTCATGGTTTCCTGCTTTCTCTTTTCTTCTAAGTGAAAAACGTTTATTTCCTTTAAAATACAAGATTATCAATATTTGCATTGTCTGCATAAGGTGTGTCTTTCCTGATATCCCACTTCAAGGATCAGGAAAAGAAATGCGCTATTTTACATGAAATGCAGTTCACAATAAGGCAATGAATGAGAGTCTCTAATTTCTTTATGGGGTTCTAAGCCATTTCTATTTGAATCAATTTAATCTTACATAGTTTATACATCTTCTAAAAAATCACTGTTAGCAATATTTGGATACAAATATAAGTACATGACAGTGCATTTCAAAATGTCTGGAATGTAATTTTGAATACTTTTCTAAATGATGTCTCAGCTGTCCAGCTTCAAAGTGCCCCAGCACCAGAGCACTTAACTTAGAGCATTTGTGTTTACTAAACTTATAATATAATTTCTGGATATTTATTTGAAGAATCCCTGTGTCATTAATATTGTTTCTATACTGATCACTTTCAAAGACTGGAAACTTGATCACTTTATTGCTTGTTTAGATACTATTAAAAACATCAAATGGCTGTTGCATAACATGAAGGGGACATTACGTCCATCTGCATTTTCTCATTTTTCTCCTTGTAACAAATTAAGGTCTATCCAGTTGATCAGTTTGCATAGATTGAAAAAATAATATAATTTCAGAAACTGATCCTCTTATCCAGAGATTGTTGGAGGGTGGTTTGGGGTTTTTTTGCTTTTATCTCCATAACTGCCTCAGCTAAAAAACAATGGCATAATAATGTGTATGCACCTTCTAAATTATTAAAAATTATTAAAAAGTACCAGCATTTCGGTCTTGTTCTTTCTATGGATCCATTGCAGCTATTTACTCACATGGTATTTTCTTGCCTCAGACATGATGATTCAGACTTCCATGTAGGCAAAGGCCAGAAATGAGAATGTTCCAGTGGCATTTCATAAGTTTTCATTATCAAAGGGAAGATATGTTTATCTACTAAGCCAGTTCTGAGAACAAATGCCCAGACAAGACGCAAGAATTGACAGAGTCTGAATGGAAACCTTCTGTGCCTACCAAATATCTTGAGATAAACTCCTGAAGTACCTTTGATAATGTCGGGAAATTAAGTGGGAGTTTGACTACTAACTTGGGGGCAAACATGGGTTTGCTTTTGTGTTAATAACCTGAGTCAGTGTGCTATCTGATAGATGTCAGGAGATCAAGGTCCTCCACAAAAGGACCTTTGAACCATTTCCTCCGTCTTCAAGAGCTCCTTCAGACAACCTGGCTGGGTGAAGAGGGAAGAAAATGCCGACTCTCTTCATTTCCCACATTTTTCTCATAGTAGACTGAAATAAAGGATCTTCCTTTTGAGGTCCTTAGTTATTAAAACCCTTTGTACCCTGCTCACTGTTCTCTCATGATTCTCCTTCCTTTGTCCCAAAATTTTCTCTCCACTTTACAGTTGCTTTGACAATTGGAATCTGAACATGTCCCAGAGTTGTTACTTTCTCAGTGGGTCATTAAGTCCTGTTTGCAGTTATTGGGTGTTTTATTTTAAACAGAATATATGCAAGCATTGTAACATTTTCTGTCTTTGAAACACAAGACAAGGGTTTTTTTGTGAGATCTTTATCATAAATTGGTTTCTTGGACAGGAATATTCACTTGGCATAAAGCAAGAGTAAAGGACTTTGCTTTCACTCAGTCTGCGTTAGAATACTTTAAAGGCTACAGGAAATATTCTTTCTATGATTTACACTCTATCTTAATTGTGCTACAGTATTTCCAAAACAATATTGAAGGATGTTCTTTTGTGGGTAGCTAGGAACAAAAATATCTTGTTTAACTTTTGAGCTATGTATACTTTCTTGGCAAAGATTAATTTGAGAGATGGGGAAAAGACAGTTTTTTGCTCCAAGGAAGGGTTTTACTCTAGCAGATTGAATTTTGTTTCTAGTACAAACTTTTTGTAGTTTGGGTTCAATTATAAGAAACAAAACTTGGAGAAATGACATTTGTTTGGCTATTTCCCAGACTGTTGGTTTCACAGGTTTTTTTAAGCCTTGGACACACAAGGCATCCTAGTGTTTGTCCTGTATTTCTTATTTTTGGAAAGGAAGCCCATCTCGAGGTACATAAAACTCTGCATGGAAAGGGTGAGCAATGAAGAAGAAGGACGTTTGTTGATCCTAGCTTCTGACTTGTGCGCTGCTTTTTTTTCCCTTTTTGTCTACTACTGCAACTCTGGGTATGGTCATAGAAACAAAATTCTTTCTAGAAGCATGATGAAAGGACAAAAATAATCTAGAACAGGGCCTCTGACAGACCCATTCTCAACTTATGTGCAGAACCCTGGCAAGGAGGAGCAGTGGTGTGCCAGGGGAAGGGAGTTTTCTGTACAATATTGGATTATTAAAGTTCAGGTCATCTGAAATTAACTGGCATTTGCACATTTTAAGAGGCTGTTAATTCCTCACAATTAAGTGAAGTATTTTATGAAAATTAGTTCTATTATTAGAGTAGCTTTGGAACAGGTTTTTGACACAAAATCAGGGCAACTTCAGGATATGGTTCTTTTTGTTTTGGGTTTTTTTAAAAGCATGTAGTAATAACTAGATTTGTCCAAATTGATACTTTCTTTACTCTTTATTGCAAACACTGAATGTGGTAGTTGAGCTTGATTTAACTAATGTTAGAATTCATATAATAAGAGTCATGCAATATCTCCTCTGCTTTTGTTTAGTTTAACTTTCCAACTGCCATTTAAAATACAGTATTTTTATGAAAAAATTCTGAGATCTTTTGGAAGTTTATATGGAGAGCTGAAGTGCAAATTTACTTAAAAGTAAAGACAACAAATATCATACTGCAAATGTTCACAAATCTACACTGTGATTTTTAATGGATAATTTTTGCATTAAAATTCCATTCCTTCCTAGCATTTGTGCATCAGTTATGCTCACCAAATTAATCTGAGGTGGAATTCCTATTATAAAGACCTCTCTGATCCCTGGTGATGGTCAGTGCATGCTGCCCAGTTGTGCACAGCTAAGTAACTTCCACCTACTGACACTCACACTTGCCTCCACATGCATACGAATGCTTCCTGTTCCCATCAGAATTACTTTTATTCCAAAAGAAGTTGGTTCATTTTCCACTACCATGCTTCCCACTCCCCCAAATATGAAAGTAAGATACTTCTCTCACCATTTTATTAGTAACAAGCTGCCCTCATTCACACATATTTCTAGCGTTGGAAAGGACATTTGGCAGTCCTTGGCAGTGGGTCCTCTATAAGTCCCTTTTGAAAAATGCTCCACCTTGATGCTTGCAGAGCACTTTCTACAAAAGCTTATACTGATTTACCCATGAATGCAGCTGGGACCACAGCAGCAAGGTTGGTACTTGCTTTCAATTCTCATATATTGTACTTCCTTGCAAAGTAGTTGCTTTTCTTCCACAAAAGCTGTAGAAGTTTTAAGCACATCTACTGGGAATTCCTGTCAGTCTCTGAAATGCTCATGCTGATGGGCTGTGTCCATCACATGTGCACAGGAAGAACATAAGAAAATATAGAATATATCATAAAAGAGTTTGTATTTCTAAGCCTATTGAACATGTAACATGCAATAGTTCTGACTTTAAATGAACTTTTTGAAGGTGAATTTCTGGTATGTTTGTGTGCCTGTATAGTTGAGGCAGACTCACTTTCCTCCCCATTGTCCCCCTTCGGCTCTGATAAGAAAAACACTCCATATTTAAAACATAGTTTGGCAGTTACAGTTGAAATGTGGACTTGTGCTGACAAACACACTTAAAAAGGTGTCAAATTGTGTTTACATTTATTTAACTGCAAATTTCTGTCCACAGAAGAATTTAAATGTTTTCAGTCAAAGTCCGCTTTTCTAGCCTAGACAAGTTGGAAACATTGTCCTCTCCAAAACAAACTTATTTTTTTCTGTATCTGACCTACCTTTAAGAATTTCCAAATAAGCAGCTATTTGTCCAGTTTCTGGTTTCAATCAAGCCCCAAACCAACACTTCTATATTTCTTAATTCTGTAACTGAAGATACTAAATTTTCTTCGTTGGTATTAGGTTGAACACAACATACTAATCTTAAGTTGCAGGGATAAAAACCAGAACTGGAATACCCAGAAATCGTTGACACCCGTGTAAATCAAAATTGGCAAGGTCTGCAGCTTTTGGGTTTGTTCCAAAACTTTTAGTATTGCAAAACAAGCTTCTTAGCTAGGAATCTTAAAGATGCTCAACGAATTAAACATTTAGAGAAAGGAAAGGCTGTATAAATATTTACTTATGATTATTACTGTGATACTTTCAGATACAGGCCTTCAAACACTTAATAGATGTACTTAACTTTAGTAGGAGTACTTCCACTGAGTCAGTAGAAATATTCATCAGTCTAAAGTCAGATACAGATGTGTTTGCAGGGCTGGAACTTTATATTTTGTATGACTGGTATTAAATTCACCTTCCAACTGTAGCTTTAAAGTTCATTTCATAATGGGACTCCTGGGGAAACTAGCTTAGAATAATTTATGGTCCTGGAAAAATATTTTGAGTTCATAAATAATGTGATAGGGGATATTTTCAAACTTTTGAATTACTTTTCCATTAAGACAGGTTTAAAGACTTGTTTAAAAGAAACATGAAGCTTGATTTAAGCATTGGAATATATTGCCATGGGGAAGGGAGTATACATTTACATTTTTATGAATTAGGTTTTGCTGAATTATCTTATTTACTGCCATCCTATCTTCATATTTTGCAAATCACAAAAAGACAAAGTACAATTTATGCCTGAGATGATCTCCTGTGAAAATGTGTGATATATTTCTTGAATCTGAAATTTGGGTGTGCATGCACAATAAACAAGTAAGAGAATTCAGTACACTTGGGTGCCAATTATCTTTGCTTTTTGTCCTTTACATTGTTAGCAACACTGATACAAAATCTGTAGAAATCCATCAGGTCACAGTGCCACCTGCCCTGGTAGCAATGATGTGAGGAGAGCAGCACTCCAAAGGACCCAACTTCTTTGCTGAAACACAGCACTGCTGTAGTGAATGGGGAAGGGAGAGGAGGCCATAATCCCCTCACTGAGCTGCATGCAAAAGCAGGATCAGATCTGGAGTTTGAAATGCAGTGCTGAAAGCTGAAGGAGGTGCCTGAGAAAGAGAAAAATGCAGCAAAGTGACAGCAAAGACCTCTTTTAGAGGACAGAGAATTAAAGGCCAGCTGAGAGAGAGTGCAAAGTGAGCTGTAGAAGTATTTGGGAAGACAGGACATGGTGGTAACATTAAACCATCTTTTTGGGTAAGGTTGGTTGCTTTTTTTTCCCTCAGATGATTTCTAATTTTAGGCCTCAGTTAAATTTAAACTTTTAGGACTTTTCTATGAGGCCAAGTGGAATGTCCTTGTCTAGTTCCACACAGTACTAACAAACCTGAAAACTTACACCCAGGAAATAATTTTCTCCCACTTGAGGAAGTATTTGTGGAAAAGCCATAAAATGTAAGAAGACAGAAAACTAATGGGCTTTTATAAAGACAGAAATGCAACCAAAAAAAATTTTAAAAAGACCAAAGAAGATCTTCAACATAGGTTTCATTAAATAATCCTGGGAATACTACATGAAAAGATGATCATTCTCCACCATATCCTCTGAGACTGCCTGATAAGGACCATTGGAATATGTAATCTAGTAAAAACAGCAGAGGTATTTTAATGCAGTCAATACATTATGGTTAGGAGGTAAGGTTTTATAATGCAGGAGTCAGAACAAATAAAAGTGCCAGCTGGTATAAAGAGACTAAAGTTCTTGTGTTTGTCTAGAGAAGAACTCCCTGAGCAATATAGAGAGGTGACCATAAAACTTTTCCTCTAGGACCTCTTTTAAAGCACAAGAAGCACTTAGAGGTCAGAAGGAATAAATTCAAAGAGGGTTAAATGCCATGCAATGCTTAGAAAATTACAGACAGTGTGCTCTAAATTAAACAAAACACTTCTCCAGCCTCTGGGGTGTCACTAAAAGGTGCAAAGATTGTTTAAAGCTACCTTGCTTGCCAAGGTGTCCCAACGCTGTACAGTTACTTTCTTAGTCTGAGTATATTTCTTGGCTACATATCTGAGAGACAAAGGAACTGAACTCTCTATAGTCACAGATCTACTGAACATGTTCTTATCATCCTCCAATCCACTTCATTGAAAGGGCTGCACACTTCCTCATGAATCTGCTCCAAATGCAGTCACTTGGTCAGTAAAACCTCTATGTGCTGCATTCAGGATTTTTCTTCCTAAAAGAGGATGAGTAATGTCATGACCAGGATTGGCAAAACTTGTGTCTAAATATTGTTTCTGTTTTAGTAAATATGGGTTTTATATTTTTTATCAGTAGTTTTATGACTCCCATAACAGAATTTGTAAGATTTATAGGCTTTCTAACTAACAGAAATATATATACATGTTTGTATTCACTTTCCTGTGTATTTTACTTTCCAGTGACCACAGCATTTACAAGAGATGAAGTTATGGGCAATAACTACCAAATGAATCAATAGCTTCTTAATGAATATTCTGTCTTTACTATAGCTTGAGATTCCAGAATACTTAGGTACTCTTTCCTTTTATTTGCTTCAAAACATTTGAAAGGTTATTATGCTGAACACTGTAGAAAAGCAGAGCTTACAGGGAGAGGCAATATTTTATGTTAGGTCATCTGGCTATTTTACATTAAAACAAAAATTTAAAAAAAGATAAGCTTTGGGATCAGACTCTCTTCTCCTGGTAACTTCAAGCATTGTTTTGAGCTCCATATTTGTTTTCCATGGCATTACAGCAGTTTTACAGAAGCAGAAGAAAGTTGGTACAGATTTAATGCATGAAACTTACTTAATGTGAGTCACCATAAACATTGCTTAGTGGCTTTATTTTCAGTGACAGACAAGCATTGATGATTCCAATATTTTCATTATCTACGACTGTGCAGGCACTGGTTTAGGTGCTCGATTCCACCAAAGAACCCAGGAAAAAAAATCCCAAGAAAACCCGTCATCTCACGGCTGTGACAATATAAAGGGTTAATACATACCTTGTGACTGACAGACCAATGTGTGAATTAGAGTAAATGAAGATGTATTAATCCTTTGCAGAACAGATTAGTTTCAAGTGATCTTACCTTAAAAAAGCCATGAATAGTAGGAAACAATAGTTCAGATCAAGACACGATTTCTTTTAACATGCAGAATGACCTCTGCATGTATGTGGCTTTTTGAAGATGAGCAGAGAAGTAAGATAGAGAAAAGGAAGAGGAAGGAGGTAGAAAGCAAAGATGGAGATTAAGGAGTACCATGTGCTATGCCAATGAAATCAGATAGAAAGCCATCATATTTCCTGATTAAGCGTTTAGATATTCTCATTGTATGGTAAAATGCAACAATATGATTCTAATTTGTTAGGAGATACAAATAACAGCGTAGACAGATCAACAGTAACACAACTAAATCATGGGTGGAAAACAACTGCAAAAAGAACGTGTCTTACAAGCTAACACACTGAGAGAAAATAATCTGAAACATATGGAATGCAACAGGAGGAAATAATACTAGAAATGGAAAAGGATTATTTGTAGAAAAATAGTAATGCTGAAAGAAGTTCTATAAGAGGAGAAAGATTCCCTATGTCACCAGAAAACTGATATTATTACTTACACAAGAATAGAGAGTGTGAAGGGAGAATAGTGTGACTGAAAAGGGAAGAGAGTTTGATGAGGATATAGTACCTTCACAAGGTGTCTTTATGGGGAAGATCTGCTGATCTGTCTATCAAAGAAAGAAAGGATATAAGCAGCCTAAAGAGATGAAAAACTAGAAAACTCTAGGGCTAGACTGTCTTACCTTATTCATATAAGTGGTCTTTTGAAATCAAAAGGAAAATACCATGAGCAAGCCAGATGCAACAGACCTTCAAGAAGTACTTGCATGCGAAACTTAGATTTCTTCAGGTAATATGCTTCATTGAGTCACTGAGCTGGGACTCAGAAACACCACCAATAATATTTCTAACTCCCTGGCTCCAACATCTTGAACATGCTCATTTCTCTGCAGACTTCCACTGCTTTTCTTTCTTATTTATTTAGTTTGAAAATCCTTTAAGGCAGAAACTTATTCTTGCTTTGCAAACACACTTAGCCAGGGACATGTTTTTGAAGGGACTTTCTAGGTACAGTTATCACAAATCAATACACTTTCAAGATAGCCTTTTAAGCACATATTCACAGTAGAGGTTACCTGCCTTAACATTATCAGTCAGGTCTAAACTCCACTCCTGTTACTTCACCTTTTTCTGGTTTTAGTCCAGGAAAAGGTGAAGGGTTATTTTCAGAAGGGTTATATTCATCTTGAGAGGGAGATCTTTGGACTAGTTGGATTTGAGTAAAAAAATTATAAAAAAAAAAAGGGTCTTAAAAATTATGAAAATTCCAAAGAAGCTTAGTAGCAGACTTCAAATGATACCTTCAGTGTAGGTTGCCACGGTAAGAAAGGGTGCTCAGACAAGTAGATTTTTAAAACCAAGGTGTCTGTCTCAGACACCATTAGGTTATAAATTATAGTATTTGTATATGTACAAATATAGCATATAGTATATGCTTATAACTTGTAGTATTTATAGTTCCTTTCCCCATACTTCCTCCAAATGTAGTGAAGAAATCCCTTCTCGTATAAGAAATTTCTCTACTTAGTTACAGCTGTAGCTTTCCACTATAATATAGTGTAGTATTCTATTATCATTTCACCATCACAAGTGAAATAGTATGCTGGTACAAGAGCACTAGAGATAATTAGACAGAAAGCAAACTTTCCCAGGAAGTTTATGAAGTTTAGGATTTCATTATGAACATCCATGGAATATTCTGCTGATGCAATTCAATTAATTATTTTTACCAGAATTACCATGTGACCTTGGACAGTTGTGGTTAGCACTAAGCAGCATATAATACTGAATCCTAAAGCAAAAGATTGCTTTTTCAGCAGAATGGACAGAGCATGAATTCCCAAAGAGCCTCAACAATGTATGAGATAATGGGAGAGAAATATTTCAGAACAGCAAGTTGACAAATGTGTGCACTAGCTTGCTTACTCCAAACATTTTGAAAGGCAAAACTGTCTACAAAAGTCTATGATTTGTTCTTAAAACATCATTCCTTTCATAAAATCTTTTGGTACCTCTTCTATCAAACAAGTTCATGAAACGTAATGCAATTGACCTTTACCCTGTAACTCAAGATTGACAGCCACCTAATCAAATGGTGGATATTTGAAGGTAATTTCATAAAATGTCTTATACATTATTTGGGCAAGGACACAAAATTAGAGAAGTCAAGGTATATTAATTATTTTTCTCCGTTTCAGGTGGTCTCTCTGGTAGATACTTAAGTATCAAGTGTAGTGCACCATTTACTCTCTTAACTTGGAGTCATGGTGGGGCTCACACCCTAACAGAAAACTCATTTGGGTTTAGATCCATTTTCTTCTCCTCTATTTTTGAGTGATCCCAACTGCTCACTCTACTTCATTTTTGCTGCATGAATTTTCGTCTGACCCAGCTCTCTCCATCTAAGCCAAAATACAAACTTGTCTCCACACCTTGCCTTCAGTTTCTCATTTCTACTTACACAAAACATTTCTTAAACGGAACTCCTGGGGAGATATTTTTCATGCTATGTAAGAAGGCTGGAAGTGCATCAAGGGCCCTGAAGTATTGTATCTGGTGGGAGATCTATTTCAGTGCTTAATCATTTTACAGCTGGGAAATCTTCCCTTGTGTCTGACTTGAATTCCCTCCACTGCAGCTTGAGCATACTTTAGTTTTTCTTGACCTCCAATACATGAGAAGAACAATTTGTTTCTAATCTTTCCATAGCAGTCTCTATGTATTTAAAGACCATTCTCACATCTCTCCTCAGTTCTCCCTTCCCTAGACTAAACAAACCTCATCCTTGCAGTTCCAGAATTCAGATTTTCTGGGCTTTTAATTATATTTGTTGTTTTCCTCTGGTTCAAAAATTTCTTAAAAAGGGCTGCCCAAGGCTTAGCATAAGACTCCAGGTGAGGTCTTACCAGAGCTGACTGGGGGAGTTAAAATGCATACTTTTAATATGTTTTACTCATTTTTGTGCATTAGTCATTATAATCAATTTGTCATCTACTATATCTCTTAACCATTTTGCCCAGAAAGGCCATTTAACTATTTTTTCTGAATCTTTTATTAATGAAAATAATTATTTCAATGTTTACTATTTTGTGCTTGTCCTTATTGAAATATAATTTATTTATTTAGTATTTCAATATTAAAATAAAATACTTTTTCTCCCCTAGCATCTAAGTCACTAGTGGAAGTAGTGGAAATTTAGGAAAAATGCTTCCTAAATTTAGGAAAAGATCTTCCTAAACATGCTTAACACAGTAAACTCTTTTGAAAGAGCAATATTAATAATTATCCTTTGGGTACAGTTTTCTAACCAGTTTTCCAGTTCCCATGTGGTGAGATTTACTCTACCATATATCCCCAAATTGCTTATATCATTTAAGGCCAAATTAAGATAACCATGTACTATTTCCTTAGTATCCACATGGCCAATTACCATGTTACAGAAGGAAATTAGATTAGTACTATTTATAAGTACCTTTATAAGCTCACCCTGCTATTAACTTATTACTCTGTGGCCTTCTTGTAATTACAAATACATTGTTTAAATAGCCAGTTTGATAGTTTTCTGAGCATGGAAGTTTAGTCAACCTATCTCTCCTTTAAAGAGGAACTTCATGTTTCTTTTTCATAGAAAAAGAGAAATAGAAACTGGGGAAAATGGCATAAGGCTGCCTTTGAGGGATCTACTCAACTTCTCTTGGTACAAGCCACAGCAGGATCAATTCCAGACATTGGAATGACATAAGGGCACAAATAGGCAAGAGTGGTCTCACTGAAGGCTTTTCAGGTGACACTGCAACATGTCCAAGGCACATAGAAAATACATCACAGAAAACACACTTCACTCCTTGTCTGCCCACCCAATGCTGAACACGTTTGGCACGTTCCCTATCACTATCATAAAATAGAATCACTAAGATGGAAAAGACCTCTAAGATAATCAAGTCCAACCTTCTCTATAGCATTAACCCAAATAACAGGAATTTTAAGCTATTCTCTGCAGAGTCTGGTCCTCTTTCTTAATGGGATCCTAAAGAACCAGCATATTCTGGTGCAAACCATTATGAACCTGGACAAATGCAAGTTATTCTTCCCTGTATAGAAGCTCAGTGTCTCTCAGTGCCAGCTCCCCAGTTGGCTTCATGCTGCATAACAAAGGTGCTACTTGCTTTTTAGTTTATTCTTTTATTTTTCCTCATCATTCTGATAACATCAGTTTCATTCTTCATGCTGCCCACCAGCTCCACCCTTTGCCAGCCGTATGAGACTGTATCACTGATACACTGAAAAGAGGCAGCCATGAATCACCCCTAGCAGGTATGTTCCTTTGATGTAAGAATATGCCTGAATTTCTGACATTTTTTAAGGAAGAGGTGGAGACCAGTTGTTGATTTTCGAACACGATGCATATGTTAAATATCTACATTCTCATCTTCAGAGATGGTGCTGCAGTTATGCCAGGCTGGAGTCAGGAGGTAATAACATAAGACGTGATATTGACAGGAGACAATAAGCAAAATACTCATAACATCAAAATTCATAAATGGCAACAAAAAAAAAGAAAGGTTATGAGGAACACACTACTTATTTGAGTCCTTGGCCTTCTTTAAAATTTGAATGACTAATAGAACTTCATTGCTTACACATCCAAGAGTCTAAAAATTGCAAAGGGATTTTCTAGACTTCACTGTGCAACCAAAGACAGCTTGTGTAGAAATGAGGTGTAAAGATTTTCTAA
The DNA here is from genome assembly GCA_018697195.1 of Certhia americana. Classification (NCBI taxonomy): domain Eukaryota; kingdom Metazoa; phylum Chordata; class Aves; order Passeriformes; family Certhiidae; genus Certhia; species Certhia americana. Next base: position 76,637,006 of record CM031859.1, read on the forward strand.
TAATGATGGTGTGTTTTGCTTTTCTCCATATGTAACAAAAAATTTCTGTCACATACTTTCTAGTAAGCATATCAGAATTCACCTTTTTCTGTAGTTTTTTGGCTACAGAGAAATGCTCATGACGATATAAGGATAACCCAGAGTGTATAGTGAAGCAGACTTCAGTACTTAATTGTTGTTCCTCATCTACTCCTTCAGAGGTCCTCTGAGAGAATGGAATGTCCTCTTCCTTGAGTTACAATTTTACTCTTCAGTCTTGCATCATATCACAGGGAATTTTCCAGTTATTTTTGTGTTTTCTTGTCTTTGGTTCCAGGCTTTCCTAATCAAGGACTTCAGTAGTCTGCGGTATGGGCATACAATGATGAATACATGAAAAATTCATTAATATGCTTGAGGTCTTCGCTACAACTATGTGACGTACAGTATGCTCCCACTGGACTTACTCTTTCATTTTTGTGTTGACAGAAAAAAGAAATTGAACAACTGAATCTCTTAATTTGTAACCTTTGAACTATTCAACCCTATGTTTGCATTGATTACTGTATCCAAATATGCAGTCAAGGATTTGATTATCTGCAAAATAAGGTGACCTTTTTAGGTCCCCAGAATTCCAGATTACAAGATATGCTTACCTGCCTAAGGGCTAAAAGGACAAATTTATTTCAAAATAACTCAACCCATCTTACTATAAAATGTATTATTCCCTCATAATAAGGGGGAAATATTAAAGGCAACAGGTAGCTTGTTTATAGGCCACTCTAACACGAGTAATTAAATGGGAGAAACTCACACACATAACTCTAACTCAGCCATTAATCAATATGAAATTGCACTCATAATTACAGTCTGTGAATGAACAAGGTTCCTTCAGTCATTCTGCTTCTCATAGGTTTGGGAAATGGCAAGATTAGCATTTTTTCCCAGAAACCAATGCCAATATTTGTTTTACATGAATAATTTTTCATTTCTTTTTTATTAATTTAATAACTTAGTGGTGCTCTGAGTTCTAGCAACCCAAAGGAACAATTATCTTAACTGAGTTTCAAGTCTAAAACCAAATGAGTGCAGGAATCTTTCAGTGGCTTCCTCAGCTCTGCTTTAAGACTGTTGCAGAATGTCTGTCAAATCTCATCTCAACATCCCATTCTTCTCAGAAGACCGCCATAGCAAAGCCTATCAAATTCTTGGAAGAAAGGTAATTTAGACAGCAAAAAAAAGAAGGTAAAAGGCAGGATAAAACTAGCAACAAAATGAGATCAATGAAGGAAAGGGCAGACAAATACCCTCTAGACAGAGGTTCCTTTCAGCATCTGAACTCAAGTTTTGGGATTAAGTACTGCAAAATCATGTCCACATCTTTTATCTACTTAGCTGCCAACAAGATACCCACTGACAAATGTAACAGTCCCCTTCCCCAGCCTTTGGTATCTCCATAGTAAATTGTTGACCTGTATTTGTCATGCTACTTTAAGAGGGAGAGGTATTATTTATGGAGTGATACGTATAATATTTTTCAGGTAGAAATTTCATTTCAGAAATAATTAGACACTACAGCACTGTTGCAGAACATAAATTGGTATGAGAACAAGAATATTTGCAAGCACATCTGCTCACAATTCATGTTGATCCTAGGCCTGAGAACAAGATGTGGGAATGTGGGAAGCACTATTTCCAAGCTGTTAATTCACTGTCTGTGATCAACGGCAGCAATTATTTGCCTGACATGAATAAAGCATGATCAGAACACACTCCCTATCCCCTTGGTTCTCTTTCTGTGAAGTATGAGAACAATGTTCTTGAGTGTTACTACAGGTTTCTCAGCCATCCAGAAACACAGGTAGGGGTTCAGAAGTCAGGAAATAATTTACCAGGGACACAAATTTGTTTACGACTCAGAGGCTGAGCTATCAGGAACAATCAGACATTTACTGAAAATTAAAAACAGTGTTGAGGAAAGAAATGCAAAAAGTGAAGAAGAGAAGAGGAAGGGAACACTAAAGAAAACATTAATTCATAAATTTTCATGTGAATAAAACAAAATGACTGAAGCTCCAAGTTTCAGGGATCCATTGAGAGTTTTCCTATAAATGGACCTAGCCTCTCTCCTTGTGCAGGTTCTCAGTGGTGTAATTCCTGGTATACCACTTACCTGGGTAAGAGGCATGCTGAAGGGCTTTAAATACTTGGAAAGAAATTATCTGATGTGTGCCAAATTTTATCATTATGAGAGGAGATCAGACACTGCAGATAAAATTCACCTTTCTCCTTGACACTGTGTCTCTAGAAGTGCTCTGCAGTTGTGTTAAACTCATCAAATGAGTAGCTCCATGGCCCATCATTTCCACTGATCTATAGCAGCTTTGTGGTTAAGGCAGTCCACTGCCATTTCATATCTCTCTGCCACTGCTTTCTCCTGACAAAACACAAATTTCTCAGTGGCTTAGCTCCTAATGTATAAAATGAAATGTTTTTAGCAAATACATTATAAAGATCAGCCCATTTAAGAGCCCATTATAAAGATCAGTCCACATAGTGTTATACTTGGGGGAAAAAAAAATCTGACATAAAAATGTGTTTGTGAGGCAGGAAAAGTAGATTCTTAATCTCCTGCTCCTGTCCAGCACCTACATTTCCCATTACCAACACAGCATCTTAAATTTCGTGAGAGCGAGTTAGAAAAAACCTGGACAAGCCTAACACATACCAGAGACTGAAGTAATACGCACAATTATCTTGTTGGAAAAGAAAAAATAAACACAACTATCTGAATAAAACCAGAACTTGCAATACTTAGATAAGGAGGCATACCAATTTTTATTTGAATGAGTTACCAATTCAGTGCTCATATATCTACTTAAGCTGTCAAAACATTACATGCCATGGAATATATTATATATATTAAATGGGTCAGATTTAGGCCACTTCATTCCCACATACAAAATCAGAGATGGTTAAGTAGGGGACAGATTTTAAGCTTATTCATGGCCTCTCATAATCCTACACTCAACAATTCCCGTTGTAGAAAACAAAACAAGAACATAAGGAATCAGAAGGAATAATTTATATTTTTTTGTTCTCTATGCTTTCCTCTGACAGAAGTCCTTAAATAGCCAGTCATGATATGGAGCAGATGACTTAATCATTTGACTACATCTCTCACTCTCCAGAAGTTGCCTGAGATTCTAATGTACTTCCTGCATATTGCTGCAGTCTCTCTACCACTCTGTCACTTCCTCCACCAGAAGTATTAGCTTGACCTATCTACTGCTCTGTAATCTGCAGCCCAGCTGGCTCTTGTACACGAGGGGCTGAGTAAATGGGAGGAGACTAGGATGCTCTGAAGCAAATTACATCCCAGTAGGGCTCAGAAAATAAGAATGTAAGAGGGATCAGCATTCTGTCTCCACCACTGCCCAGGAGATGCTATTCAGGGAGTGCATGTGCTCTTGGCCACTATCTCCCTACTACTCCCATCATGTCCAGAGGCACAGATTAAGGAATTCCTGTTAATTTTTGTTAATATACTATTAGACTGGTTTTTCAGGAGTTCCTAGTTCCTTGTATCCTCTGCTGAAACTATCTCCAAAATTTGTGGCAACAAATTTCAGGATGATGAAGGTTTGGTGAGTTAGCAGCTCTGCATTCACTTAATTGATTGCCTTCACCTTTCCCACTAAGTAGTCTCCACTCAAAGTTAAAATTAAGTCCTTTAAGTCTCCTCTTTTAATACAATTACTTGACACCCTTAATCACTTGCCCTGCCTTTCTCTAAACCTTTTCTAACTCCAGTATAACTCCTTGTAATGTGAGGATCAAACATCAAACAGCACCCAGGATGTGTGAGATTTTGTACTGCAGCAAAATTATGTTTTCTGTTATGTTCTCGATGCCCTTTCTGATGAATTTTGACTTTTTATTTCCTCATGGCTACTACTGTATCTTAATGACTTCAGAGGACTCTTAGTGACAATTTCTAGCTGTCTTCCCTGAGGTATAGCTGCCAATTACAAGTTCAGAATTCCATAAGCACAGTTTAGACTATTTTTCCCTCAAGATGAATTACTTCACATTTTTCACACTAACACTAATTTGATAGTTTTTTGTCCACTCGCTCAGGTTTGTGAGCTCATTCTGGAAAACAGGACTACAAAAAACACATGCAACTGTGTGAAATCCCTTGTGTGATGGGAGCACCTCCAGCACACAAATCTCTTGCAAATATCCTGCAAATAGGCAACTCAGTGCACAGGAATATATGTTCTCCTAGTTGAACAGGCTCTCATGTGCTGGGAAAGCAGGAATCTGAAACACCTGCATGCTTAGCAGGGATTGTCTGTATGACTGCACATACATCTTGCATGAGTGTGAAAGTATTCTATATCATAGAAAATATGAATATATTCACATCTAGAATGACTAAATTGCAAAATGCTTGCATTTGAGTGATTATGATCTAATCTTTAGGGCCAAAAACAAGGGGAAGAATTTCCTTGCCTGAACAGCTATTTGCAGCCCAGTGAAGAGTTCACCACAAACCTTCTCCTTCACTGGTTTCTGTGTGCAGTGACAGCTGGTCTGTCAGCTCCTCTGACTATTCAGTTTGTTTGTTCAGTCCTTTGGGATATATCTTTTATGTCAGGCTACTCTTATCTACAGGGACATCAGAAACATCAATTCTCCTGCCGTGTCCATACAAATCCAGAAACAGAAAGGTAAAGGAAGCATACTTATATCCCATCATGAATTTAAGTACTGTGTGTAATTTAAGTAATGTGGTGTAATATCAGGCAGGCAAATTAATTTCAGATGTAATCACAGTGCCAGATTACATCACTGTTTTCATAATTTCCCAATATAAGACAGATATAGCAATGAAAAGTAGCAAAATAAGATTTGTAACTGGTCAGGGAAGATGGGACACAGGAATGTCAGAGACAGGAGACATGTTAGAGTCTGTAAGAATCATGCAAAGGGCTGTCAGAGTAGCAAACACCCTTTGGACTCCTGAATCGAGGAGTTAAAATAGCAATACACAAACCAGTTGCTTTGATGGTCAGTGCTTTTTGTGTTGCAGGAACCTTGTTTCCCTTTATCCATTCCTTGTTTCTGAAGCTTGTATCAAAATGAAATGCTTCAGAAACAGATTTTTTAAAGCAGCTTTTCAGCCTTCAGTAAAATATGCGAAAGACAATTCAATCTTCCAGTGCTCTCCTACAAAATGGAAATTACTTGCTCATCATCTTCACAGAGTTTGTCTTTTATTTAAAAACAACACCACAAGAAGATTATACCATTAAAGACAGATCATACATTCTGCCTCAGGTGGCCACTCCTAGAATCCCTCTTCTAGGATGACCTAGTCCATACTCTAAATTAGCATTCCCTGGAAAAAATTACCTGTTTCCCCTTAGGTCCTGTCTCTGCACGCCAGGAGCTTTCAGTTAAACCTTTCTCAGCAGTACAGACGCCTGCTTCCAGGGCAAGGCCCCTCAGGCAAACAGTGCCAACCTCATACAGGAGAGCAAGAGCCTAATCTTATTTCCTGACTGTGACATATGGGGAGGGGCTGAGAGAGCTGGGATTGCTCATCCTGGGAAAGAGATGGCTCAGAGGGATCCTCTCAGTGTGTAAAACTATATGATGGTAGAGAACAAAGAAGGTAGAACCAGAGTTTTCAGTGGTGCCCAGAGAAAGAACAAGAGGACACATATTAAAATACAGGAAATTCTATTCAAACATAAGAAAAAGGGCTTTTTTACTGTAAGGCTGTTGTAACATGGGAACAGGTTGTCAAGGCAGATTGTCAAGTCTGTATCCTTGGAGATAACTGAAAACCCCATGGGACGTGGCCATGAGCAACCTGCTTTAGTTGACCCTGTTCTGAGCAGGGAGGGTTGGACGAAACAGCTGCCAAAGGCCCCCTCCAAACTCAACCCTTCTCTGAGATTCCCTGTGAACACTCACAGGTTTGCAAATATTAAACTCATTACTTGGCTTTCTTGCAGATTTGTCACAGGATATATAAAGGTTTGAACCCTACTCTCAGGCATGTGTGTTTAGGGCAGTATTTATACCGAGACATCTCAGGAGAAGAGGAATAAACTTGAAACACACAAGTGTAACTTATATTTGGATGACTCTGTCACATGCTGTAAGGCTGGCTTTCCACCATGAAAAAAAAGGCAAAATGCCCCAGAACCAGTATAATAGCCATGTCCCAGCTATGTAGGATCATGTCTCAGGAAATAACTTGCATTTACTGCACATACATTTGCCTACAATTTTTAGTGGGCCGTGCTTAGGCACTCTGCTGAATCAGGACTAATATCCACTGATAGTAACAGGCACTTCACATCTACAGGGTGACCTTCTTAATTACATTAATACCTTTTAAGAGATTTATTCCTCTCCTGAGGTATGCATTTTCCCTGGTGTTTCAGGAAAGTCTACGACAGATATTATGATGTGTTAAGTGAACTGTTAAAGATTCTAAATAGTCCCAGATAACAAAGAACACTTTTTCTTTAATGTGCTTTAGAGGAGTAAAGTAAATATATCTGGAAATTTAAGAGCACCAGTTGAAGTGTTTATGAACTTGTACATGAGCTATTTGGTTGCAACAATGCTTAACTGTAATTTAGTGGTCTTATTTGCAACATTTTTTGTCTTTTTTATGACTTCTTTTTTTTAAATGGGACTAGGCAATTTATAGTGCTGCGCCACTGTGGTTAGGGAATCATGCTACAAAATTTTGTTGTTTCATAAGGCAGCCTGGCTTCTACAATAGTTCTAGGAATCCTTCTGCTCAAGTGTGTGTACAGACACCTATCAGCCTCATTCACCCATCCTGAAGTAACACAGAGGGTTTAGGCCAAAAAAAGCCTTTTGAAGGCATTTCAGTTGCCTCACCAAACCATTAACTGCTCATTTCCAGACGAATACAAAAATGTAACCAGAGTAGAAATACTGCTAATAAATATACCAAGCTTACTTCTCCATCAGATAGTGATGAAAACAGTTGTCTTTCTGACATGACCAAGGTTAGATGAGTTCAGCACCTGTTGTAGAAAAATGTGGTAACTATTGAGCATGTTTTTCTAAAGCAGGTGTTGAACTCCCTTGACCTTATTCACATCAGCCAGACAAATGGACAACTGTTTTTCACCAAGAAGGTCCACGTGTGTGATCTTGACATATAGTCATTTCTGTGATTTTGAAAAAGCCCAAGAGTAAATCCTGAAATTTGCAGCTTAATAATTTCAATAAAGTAAAAATCAGTCCTGAACTAAACATCTTCTCCAACCTAAACTTGAACTTTATGAGATTTTTGGTTGATTATTTGATGCCTCTTACAAGGACACCAGTTATTCGATTCTTTTTTTTCAGCCATCTGGAAACTTATAACTGACTTCTCCCTTAAACATCTTCAGATACACTTGTTTTTTAACCTCAACTACTTCTGAAATCCTTGCCACTCTAACTTCTGTAGTACCATACAGCCCATGGCTGACTCTAGAAGAGTAATTTCTTGGATATGATATGATATTATACTAATTATCTTTCCTTACTTCATACCTCTTCCTCCAGGGAGGGTAAGAAAATTTGTTCCATTTTGCAACACGTGAAAATCACATAGTGAGCAAAAAGACTTATCTGTGTAGATGTTGTCCTTCTAATTTAGGTTTCATTTCCTCCCAAGTTGTAACGGAGAAGAAGGAAAATACATTATTATATATAGTGCCTTTCAGTGAAAGGCACCAATGTAGTTCACAAAGCTTTACCTTTTTTTTTGTAATTTTCAGATGCTTGGTCCCAAAGACCAAATAGTTATGCCTTCCATTTACAGAGTACCAAGTTGTATTGAAAACAAATCCATTTTAATAGTTGTATGAAATAAGGAAATAATAATATTTCAACTTGTTTTCAAATCATTAAAATTAATTAGCATTTATATTCAAGTAAGAGATAAGACAAACTGCAAACTCTACAGCAGTGTTTAATAATGTTCATATACACATGTAATAAAAAATACAGTTAAACACAAGTGTTTCTAAGGTATTATAATAGAAATTCTGTTCCCAAAGCAAACAGAATTTTATTAGGACTAATTAATGATCTCTCATTTCTATTTTTCTGATTTTTTATTTCCCCTGCCCTGACTAGCCCCTTGATGAACAGAAATAAAGCAATTTTAATTTCTTTGTTTAATTTCATGAATACCCACAGTGAGTCCAATCTAAAAATTAGTTCATTCAGAAAAAAGATCATCATGAGCAGGGAATTACTTTTATATTTTTCAATTTTAAAAGATAATATGAAGTTAGTTCAATGTATGGAATGTTGGTTCCTAGGATTTTCAAGATGTGCGTTTTGTGAAAAAAAAAAAAAGAAATTATTTCATCCTTTGTCTATGTTCAGCAGCAAAGGGAAGAAAACAGTCTTATAATATCATTTGGGACATTGAAAGAGCATTTGCAAAATAAATATCTACATGCTTTCAGTTAGCAGTCATGCACTAGAAAAGGTTACTAAGTCTTCCTGAAAAGAAAGATATAGATATAGATATAGATATAGATATAGATATAGATATAGATA
>CM031859.1:76645613-76710649 GCA_018697195.1 Certhia americana
AGATAGATAGATAGATAGATAGATAGATAGATAGATAGATAGATAGATAGATAGACAGACAGACCTTCTGCTTTTCCCCATCTTTTTACTTTTACGTAAGAGCTATGTGTTTTGGAAGGGAACTAGTTTGTCCTTCCTGCTACAGAACTATTTGTTCTAAAACTACTTTTATGTGTAAAAGTAGTCACTTTTAAGTAAAAACCCACAAAAATATAAATAGGCTATAAAAAGAAAGACAACACACATATTAATGTGGTGGACTCTGATAATCTGTCAAGTGAGTGAGATTGTTATTTCCTTCTTTTATTGAAGCAGTTGTCTGGTTTTACGTGCGCAATGTGAGGCCCAGACACATGATATCTTCCTCCCTGCCACAGGAGCACTGATTACAAAAGCTGTAGTCAGAACATTCACATGCCTTGTCTTCACTTATTACAGGTGTGGCTTATCCTGGTCCTGTTCTCGCTACCAGACCTTCTCATTTCAGGTCCAGTGCTTGCACTCCTGAACAGCACCACCTCTTGTGATGGCACTGTAGTTAGTTGTCACATGCAGAGCACATGAGCACCTCACTTAGCAAGTGCTTTAGCTGACAGTATTTGAAAGACTTATACTCCTATATTCCCTTATATTCCTTTCAAGCCAATTTGAGCTCATGTTCTGTTGGGTACAATTTTGCCATGAAATTACCCAGCCTGTGTTTAACTGGGGCTGACCAAAAGAGCAATCAGGCAAGAAGCAGTCAGTGGACATCTGAAGTAAGTAAAGGAGCTCTCACAGTAAGGCCTGTCTTGCTCTACTACAGCAGAATTTACTAATGTGTTAGTGAGGGTCTCTGCTAGATAACAGTCCTAGTCCATGGAGGAGCTGAATCTGTCTGTGACATGACAGCATGGAGCTTTCCCTCCAGTGAATATAGCCCTTTTTTTCCTGAAAAAGTCATGCTCAAGACTTCTCCTCGGTGTCTTGCTGAGAAGTCCAGTTTCCATCCTAGTTGAAAAATTAATCAATGATTTTTTTTCTGCCTAAAGCACTCCTACATTTGCTAAATAATCCATGTATTTTTTAAATGATCTGGAAAGGATGAAACCCACAAAATTCTTCCTGTCTTTTGAAATTTGTGTTTCAAGGCTTGTAAAGGGTCAGTTATCTCTGCACAGAGATTGTCCTAGTGGGTTACAGATGATGCCAAAACCTGTTAAGCATCAGTAAGGCAAGGCAGCACAGTATGATCTGAAGCTCTGTTACAGCTCAGAGGGTGCCAGTGACCTCTCTGTAGGGTGTTTTCATCTCTGCAAATTGCAAAGCTGCCATCTGGACTCCATTCACCTTCTCTGTTACAACACTACACAAATACAGATGCTTTTAGGCACAAAACTGCTCTGTGATGAAAAAGAGAGTCCTTCTGTCTTGATTCATTTAAAGGACTCCAGGGCAGTTCTCCAGCTACACAGCAGTATGCTGGAGGTGCTGCCTGCAGTCACATACTGTGTGAATACATGTATAAGCTTTCAAAGAAAAAGAGACTGGTAACTGAGATATTCTTAATTTGTGTTGCCTAGGGCTGTGCTTGCAGCTTTCTCCCCAGCCTCTTTCTTCTGGGTCCCTGAAAATATGCAGGATTTGTGAAGCCAAGAGGAACAGCACAGGGCCATAGTGTCAGTCATGTGCACAGCCTGGCTCTCTGGGGAGGACTGCTGAGGGAGAGGGGATGCTGAGCACCGCTGCAGGCACTGTCCAAGCAGGAAACCCCCACTCTGCTGCGCCTGCACCATGAATCCTGAAGTTCACATATTGGAGAGTGCCTTCTCTATTCTGGAAAAAAGAGTAGACATGCAACAGGGTTGCAGACAACGCAACACTGGGCCTTAGGTTGCTGCGCTGCTGCCAGAAGTGCTTGTGGAAGGAGTACAAGTTGTGACTCTTGGTCAGGACAGCCATCAATACAACAACAGTATCAATACAGCCCCACCACTTGGCAGCCTCTTTACTGTTCCATAGTCTGAAATTACTCAGGCCTGGCTTTGTGAACTAATTTTCACCTTGTGACACAACATTTTCTATTTCAATTTCATTTCTATTACAGCGTTATTACCCAGTCACAGTTTTTGTGTTAGTGTACACTAAGTATGTCACTCAGTACTACATTTAATGAATATCAGCTACCTTTGAACTGAAGATTTATTTAAATAGTGGGCACAAGAGGACTTTTGAAAATACAAAGAAAATAATTACTTCGAGGAAAACAGGTAGAATTCTGTCCCAAACCAAAATAAGTGAGATGTTAAACATCTGAAACTGAATTCTCTTACAAATATACATCAACTGCTTGCTTTACTGCTATTACATGGAAGGCTTATAACTTAAGCCTCAGTCAGAAGCTCAGCCAGTACAAATGCTGGGCTGCAGCAACTAGATTTCTGGACCTGGAGTAGGCATTTAGGGGAGGCATAAAACATTTTCCATTTACTAACCTTCTACACAACTCCTGCTTCTCTAACAATTTAAACTAATAGAGCACCTGGCCCCTACTGAGTCTCCATCTTATTAGAAACACATTGAGTCTGACTGCTGCTTGAGAAGCCAAGAACCACATTCATCACTGGGGTATCTCATCTGACATCAGTGAGATCAGAATTTGGCTTTAATCCTCCAGAACGCACACGATTTTTACACGGGGACCATGTGAAAATTAACTTTGACTGCTACACTAATTCTACTGTATTTGGAGAAGGACACTGAAAGTTTCTCTTTGTTCAGAACTTCTCTTAATCACATTTTACTTTGCAGCAAGCAGATAAGGCTGGGCCTTCACACCACATGCTGTCAGGAATATTATAGCCTAGAGAATAGTTTGGCTTCTCCTCACTGAAGAATGGAAACTTTCTGTATATTATTTGATTTGCATGCTCTCATGTTTTGATTTTGGCTGATGAATGGAAGAGTGTAGAATGATTTTTTTTAATGAAAAGAGAGCGTAAAAACCAAGATATAATAGAAAAGACAATTGCATATTTGCTAATTGTTTGAAAATACTTTTTCTTAATCTAGAGATCTTCCAGAGAATCTTTTTTTATTTTAAGAACAGCTTTGAATGAAGCAAAAACTTCTAGTAGGCTTTTTACTGTTAGATTTCCCTTTTAGCTGGATTTTGGGTGACAATTTGGTGTCCATTTATAAAATTAAATGGAATTTTAAAAATTCTCTATGGTATCAAAGTGTAGGCAATGTATAACTTGTCTTCTACTCTATGTCAAAAATCTGGTCTTTCTGCATCAGACCTTTCAGCCACATTTAATTTCTCATTTCAGTCACACTTCAGTCCTCATTTTGTAAAACATGATTCAGGTGTATTTTAGATGTTTGCACTTTGAAGCGATGTCTCTGATAACTTAATTTGCAAATTGAATTTGGTGCTGAAAACCAAAATCTTCTTAGTGTCTTGAATTCAGCTAATTTGTCACTTTCAAAAATTTAGGCTGGTACTCACTCACAATAAATTAAATAGGAGATTTCTATCTCCAACACAGGCCAAACCCACAAATGCTGGACATCCCTCCTTCTTGCCTGTATTTGTGCATGTGTATCACTTGGGAAAAAGTTGCTAAGTTTTTTATATCAAAGTTTCTCTAGCTACTCAATCATTTTTATTGTTCTACAGATTGGGAGTGATGATTGCTGGGAGATCTGAATGAGTTGACTCTTACATAATTATCATAAAATCTTCTTTAATTTAATATTTCTGGTGAGATAAGCATTGTTTGCAAAGTGGTTTGATGTTTTATAAATTACTTTTAGTTAATCTTTCTTTTCAGTTTTTTTAAAAGGAAAAATTAAGGAAAATGAGGACACACTGCTAGACTTGATTATGTTATTTATTACAGTTTTAACAAACATTTTCATAACTGGCTGACTAATGACACAAAGATTTACATCCTGCACTCTAACTTGAGCTTGCTCTAATGATCTTATCTATAAATGATTAGCAGGTTTATGGCATAGGAAAAAGTGGAAATTTCTCTGGTTTTCAGCACAAATCATGCCCAGAACATGTTCTTTGGCATCCTGAAAACGAAAATAGAATAAGAATGTGTTCTTAGTCTGAAATAATCTAAATTGAAGCATGTTCACCCTCTGGGGGTTCTATTCTGTTTTTTAGTGATAGCCAAGTATCTTTACAAATGACTGATTTGGTGAGTGTTCTACCCAGCATTCAGCAGTACAAACAATAGAAATGTGTCATTGTATAACACATAAAGATGTGATTTTACCAATGATACACAAACATAAACTGCAAATAAGGAAAAAGATGTTTTTACTTTGTCCTCAAAAGCATGCAGCTTATTAGGAACCTCCCTATATATGCTGTCCTACACATGAGAAAACTTAATCTAGAATAAAGCCAGATGCAATCTGAGTTTGTCTAAATGGTGCAAACCTGGAGTAACCCCCATTGCTGCCTTCTCCAGGCATTGAAGGTTTTTATGGTTTTGGAAATGGAAAACTGAGAGAACTACATGACTGAACAATTACCTACAAAGCCCAGGGCATGCAGTTCATTAATGCACTAAATAGAGTGACCACATCTCACAGCTTGCTTGAAAGAGCCATCCAAAGATATAAAGCCAGAATGTTTTGAAAACAAACAAAACAAAATTTCACTTTGGGTCATGATATGTTGCTATTAAAGAATTAGGTGCTACTCACCTGCTTGTTGAGAGTTAGACTGCTAGTGGGATCAACAGACTTAGATCACAACTAATAAGAAAAAGTAAAATTTATATCTATCTTGGAGGCCTACTCAGTAAAATATATGCAAAATATTTTAGGTTCTTATTTGAAGATTTGGGATGATGCTTGTAATACCCCTTTTGCTTTTGTGGGTTACTAGTAAAAGCCCTTCTTATGACCTTGGAAACATGAAAGGAGATCCTATATTCTGGCAAGGAGAAGGGAAGAGATTTCCATGAATTTTTTTAGATACTATGACAAAACACTGCTTTACATATTGTTAAATTTCAAAAGCAGAGCCCCTTTCTTACCTGAGATGAAGTACATGGTTATCTCAAGGGAATGTATATCTCATAAATATATATATATATATATATATATACTCATATGCAGTCTGAGTAAAAACAATGACATAATACTTAGTAGATACTAGGTTTTATAGACTTAGTAAAATTACGAGACATAGTAAAATTTGGGACATATGAATGTTGAAAACATTCCTAAAATATACAAATTTAGTATTTTACTGTGTTTCAATTTGGAAAAAAGCAAACTGTTAATGTCTGTCAGTTGATATTTACATTTGTAGTTACCCTAAGGTCTGATAGAAAAGAGGTTTTTTGAAAGCTAGACAAAAATATTCTTTATGGCTAGAAATAATGAAAAAAGATCAGTATGCATGTATGTAGATGAGAATGCAAATGCCTTTATCTTGCCTAAATTCAGTGGAAAAAGGCTCAAATGAAGAGTGAAGTAATTCTGGCAATTTGACGAAAGTTGCAGTACACAGGCAATATCAGAGGTAATGCCCTCATCAGAAATAACACTCGATGGGTAATTGTTAAGAAATGGATATCCACAAAATTCTGGAAAAGACCAGCAAAGCAAACAAAGAATTGAAATCCTGCCATCTGTTTCTGTTTATATATGGATTGAATCTATCCAGTGCCAAAGTAGTTAGGTCTACATGTTGCAGAGGAGCAGAGGCTACTTTATTTTCATGTTATAACTATTATCCCATTTTAATTCACTAAGAACACCCCTCAGGATGCTACTTCAGTGCTTAAAATACAGTCCTTAACATCAGGACTTCAGGGTTTGGAGTTTGCAGGCTTTTTGTGAGTTGACAAATGAGAGTGGTGTAGAGTAACTTTTATAAACAGGGAGTCCCCTGACACTTCATTCTGCCACTCTCCCTACCAGCTGTCCAGTGCCTTTCAATTCATGCCACCTATTTGTTTAGAGCCAATGGTGATTAAAAGCACAAATTAAGGTTACAGAGGCAGTTGTTTAATCAGAATGCTAAAGAACACTTCTATCCCCTTTTCTGCTGGCAAGATCCGCATTTCATGATTGTGGTGTATTTTTCATTGCTAAAAAAAAAGAAAAAAAAAAAGAATTCAAAATTAACCTGTTTAATTCTGAAGCCATAGGTAGCACTGGTGCTACCCAGCATCACTTATTTGTAAATGGTCAGCAGAAAAGAAGACAAAAATTAAATTCAACTTCTGCCTTCAGGAGGTGATTATTTTCAGTTCCTCTGGGAAAGGTCATCCTGTTGTCAGGCCTCTTCATCACTCTTATACACCACCCCTACAGATTCCAGTTACATGGAGTGTACACCAAGCTTGCTGCAGTCATGCAGTCTGAGACCCCCACAAGAGAGTGCAGTCCTCTCATCAGGCCCTACAGAAAATTTCTGTGGCACATGATCAGGCTTTGACTAAAATTACTACTCATTGCGAACTGTTTTTTTCAACTTACTTTCCTGGAGCTGCTTCATTTAAAATGCTGGGAATAGAATTTTTTGCCAGGGAAAAAAATATCTTAGTAAACTGAAAAAATGCTGGAAAGGAATTTGCTCCATCTTTCTTCCCTCACAGTATATATACTGAGTATTAATCTTCAGACAGGCAGAGGATAACTGGTGTGAGCAGGCATGCACTACAATCAACAGTGATTTAATTCCATTCCAGTTCTAATGTTTAAAAACATTATCCCTTCCAAGTATCATTAATCAAGTCCTTGTTTAGGAAATACCAAATTAGTCACTATTGCTAAAAGGCCATCAATAGATTTTCATATTTCAGAGGAATATTCCACTGCTGATTTTTTTGTTCAGATTTGTTGTTGACTATTAACTTTTTAGCAGGAATGTTACAAAAGGCTTGTTCAGCACATCTCTATCTTCAAACTTGAGATGGAAGGAAACCATCTGCAGAGCATAAAATATCCTTGGCACGACCGTGATCTTGCAGGCAGCTGCTCTCCCATCCATGAGAGAGGGAGCTGGTTCCAGTGCCTGTGATTTCCTTCTAAATTATTAGAAGTTAATGCAGTTCACACAAGTGACTGGGGTTGTTCTGGCATGTAAGTAATGTAATTACGGTTTCATGGCTAACTGAATAATTGTGGTTTGCTAAACAGTCTAGTAGGAAAAAAAACTAAAAAATGGGTTCCATGCTGAGAAAGAATGTGCAACAATACGACATGATTCTTCAGTTAGGAACTCTACCTTGAGTTACCCCACTGAGTTCAGTGTAGGTTCTTAAGGAAAGGAAGGAAAAATCTGAACCTGTATTCTCTCCAATCTCATTTGTAGTTAATATACTTACAGTTTACAGTAATTTTCTTCCATTTCTCATTTTGCGGCTTACTTTTAGTAGGTAATATTACCATGTGTGAACAGATTAGGTACCACATAACTTTGCTGCCTATTTTGTGTCTTCCTACATAGTAAGTGCGCAGCAGTGAATATCATATATTTGCACAGTTGAAGGAAAAATGGATTAAATACAAAGCATGACCATTTCTAAGTGTGGTTCTGCATATGATCTGTAGAAACTCTGAAGATTTGAATAGTTTTGTTAAGAGGAGTGAAATAAGAGTGTGAGAAGCTGGTTAGCTGCTTCATGAAATGGCTGCTTCACTAAACTCATCTGAAATTGCACCGGTTTCCTACAAAAATGTCTGGCACCTGTTTCAAGCTGCATTTTTTGTGGCCTGATCACAATGTTCAGAATGCAGTGATTCACAGATAGCATCATATTTTTCTAAGTGAATGCTACAGTCAGGCTTTAACTTTCAGTCTAATTCATTGCCTGTTAAAGTCAATGCAGAGAGCTTGAAAGATTTGAATAGACAGTGAATGTACAGAAATGTTAGAAAGTTCTTTTCAGAAGCAATCCCTTTAACACTGCTCTTACTTAACTTTAAAATTGCATTTTCTTATCTTGTTCCAGGATGAAGCTACTATTTAGGGAAGTTTTGCAGCATTCCTAAGAAATATGTAGAAACCAAAATGTACTGGCTAACCTGAAATGGAAAGTAGCTTTCCTGTGGCAATGAATCTGATGGATGGTAAAATCATAATTGGAAGCAACTGAGACATCTGCCTAAATCTCTAGGCTACAATGAAATACCTTTGTCCCCAAATGCCTTTTAAAATCAATTTCCTCATCTGTAATACTGAAGATTACATTACATAGCAAGGATTATGTCGTGTTTATGTCTCTGTTACCTCATATGAACATGCCAACTAATACAGGTGTGTGATCAGGTAAGTTTGGGGAATGGTTTCCTGGAGTAGTTTACTGTGAAAAGGTTCTAACAAAGCAAGGGTCAGTCACGACAATTATAGTACTAATTTAAGCTGACTAGGAGGGTAAATGGAAATTTTCTAAAACATTTGTGTGCAGTTACATTGATCCTTTGATATAGCTGTGCATCACAAAGTCCTCTCTGCAGGAATTAATGTGGACACCCAGAAGAGGATTATGTTTGCAGCAGCATGAACTATGGTAACTATAGTTACTGTGCTGTATTTGTAATTTTCAGACAGTGTACAGTCTTTTTCAAAAGAAAAGACTGTGTCAACAATGGATAACATCATCTCTTTCTCCTATCTTGATGGCTTAAGACAAGGAAGTTGTTTGGATTTTTTTCTTTGCTTATTTTGAGTTTGAAGGGTTTTTTCCTTTATTTTTGCCTGTGCCCCTCATCTGCTTTGGACTATTCTTTCTTATCTACCATACTTCCCTATGGCCTAATGTCTTCACATTCCTGTTTTCTTTATTATTCCCCAAATGTTTTCCTCATTCTGTGTTTCTATTTTCTTTCCATTGACACTTAATTTGAGTCTCCAGTAAAGTCTCTCTTCCTTACCTATCCCTCCTACTTAGTGATGTTTGCATCAGTCTCTCTCTAATCTCTCATAGCTGCCTGTACTTCCTCTATAGTGGATTTCTATTATACTACTTCTAACACTGTTTTCACAGCCCTTTCACTCCCTTATGTCTTTTTTTTTCCCCTCCGGGTTCTACTGTCTTTGAATCCCTCCTTCCTATCCTAAATAGAGTGAATATTTTCTATTCCCTGTTTCCAGTTTCATACTCCTTGCCTGACATCACTGTTTCCATGGCTTTCTTCCCTTCTTTTGATGTGTCTTAAGGCTGTCATACCTTCTCTTCCCTGCTTTTCCTCACTGTCTCTTCTGGCCCTCCATTCCTCTTTCAAAACACTGTGTGTGTCACACTTTTCTCTGCATGGTTGCCATCTCCTGTCAGTTCTGTTTATGTATTGTGTGTTTTCACAATTGGCACAATGTGGCAAATGAGATATTTTGAAGAGATTGCTGCAATTCAGTTCTGAGATCAGGCACTGGAAAGAGAGCACAGCTCCTTCAGAAGGTAAGAGTGGTGAAAATGTGACTGTTTGATTTAATGAGATGAATATGAGCACATCCCACGAACACATCCCTGTGTTAGAGGTGGATTTCTTTTTCCTGAACAGTTACAATCATGTGTCAGTATAAAAGAATTTATTAGGCCACCCACTTTACTCCAATCCTGCAAAATTTCAAGTACATTTGAAATGTACCTTGTGCATGCTGAAACACTGCAATGGCTGCCCTCGCACTTCCCATCCATGAATTGTGCTTCTGTGAATCTGATTTTTCTTCAGGCTTTTGAACCTGAAGTTGACAGATTTCTAGGATGAGAACAACTTTTACACTTTTAGTTCTGACAACCAATTTTTAAATTTTTTTTTTTTTTGCAGTCACTAACTAAAGAAATTCAAGGAATGTTGAATCCTTGGTGAAGCATCACAAAACAATTTTAAAAGCAATGACAATCTGATGGCAGAGTATCCGTGCATTTTATATTAAAGACTACAATGTAGCAACATGTACAACTTCTGCGCTGATCAGCCTGCCTCAGTCTGCGCATTTTCCTGCCTTATGGCAGCAGCAAACTTTGACATATTTAAGTACAAAATACCTAATTCTGAATAACAGTATTGAGAGAATAATTCTGTTTCTTTTCTTGGAGTAAGGTATTTCCCCAGAGACAGATCAATGGAGAAATGTAAGCGTGTGTGTGGGCTAAGCTGAAGATTTCCTTTTATCAGTTCATAAGGACAACATATTCCAACACATCTAGCAAAAAGCTGGAATGTTCACACAAAGGCTTGGAAATGCTGTCATCACTGAGTGGAATTAGCCACAAACTGCAGTTCACAAAACAGTTGCTTGGGTTTTGTGTCCTTGAAATACATTTAACAACCTGCCACTGATAAAGACTGGATTTCACTTATCCTAACAAGGGAGAGTTTTCTCAGCTGAAAGGAGCTTCAAAAGGTGAAGCATTTCCTTGCTGCTCATGACTGCCAGAACGGTTCTTCCCTGAAGCTGCTGCTGGCTGAAGTTCCTGTTGTAACAGATCTGTGAACCGTATTATGAGAAGAAAGGTCAGATAAGCACTGATACATTTTTCTAGTGTGCTTGAATGTATAAGTAATAACTATGAGATTGTAACCTCGTGAGCTAGACTTTGTGCAGCTGCCAGATACAGGAAAATTTCTTTTGTTCAAATTTAGTTTAATTTAATTCTTCTCTCTAGTTTCTACTAAAATCAACAGTTTTTTAAACATAATTTTGTTTCACCAATTGTTACAGAAGCAGGGTGGTTCAATGCTCCAAATGAACTTCTGACCTCTGGGGGTGATAGCAGGGAAGTAAAAGATACTTGGCCTGTAACAGTTTTAGCAGATATAAAGCCAGAATATCTCCAAGATATTGGCAAAAGTTAGTAAATAAAGCAAGCCAAAAAAAAGGGAGGAATATGTCAGTCACAGGACCAAATACTGACAGGTGTCAGGAATTAGCTTTTACAGAGTCAATATTCTTGGTTCACTTTGTAAAAACATTTGCCCTCTGCTGTCCTGCAAACAGCAATATTAGAAACACATTTCAAATGGTTTAAAGAATCACAGACAGAGGTGGTTGTTCAATAAAATGCATTTCTCTTAATCTGGACAAACGAAATCAGGACAGATGCTTTATTGAAAAAGCCATAAAGAATCAATCCATGACAGTGCATAGAAAAATCTGGAACTTCATTAGGACAGTAGTCTCAAGTTTTTTTCCTTAATGAGGTGTATTTGGCCACTGCTGTGGGTTTACATGGTGTTTAACCAGGTGTTAAATGTGTGAAAAATTAAACTTCAATCTTTCCACAGAAACATTGCCAAACAAAGATTTAAAGAAAGCACAATAAATGAAGTTCAAGATTATTATTCTTGGGGTTTTTGGCACTTTATTTCATTCTGAGCCCACTTTTCCCTTTTTTGTGTTTCAGTGTCAGGTCTGGGAAACAATATGGATTTTCATTTGTATATGGGAATGTCAACATTATAAAAAACTATCATTTCCTGAATAAGCTAGAGACCTGGAGGGCAGCAGGCTTCCAGATCTTGGAAAGAACACATGTCATTCCATTTATATTACTTTAGCTTTAATGTCCCAGTTTCAAACCTCAAATCGCTCTGGAGTCCAGAATGTGGAGGCCTGAATTGAATTATTCAAAATTACTGAAACACAATTCAAACAGCTTTTATTCTAGCAGTAGATGTTTTGGCATTAGTATTGGGAGCAGAGCTTTATGTGAAGGAAATTCAGCCACTGAATTCCACCCCTGCAACCAAAGGACATGGACACATTTATTTCCTTCCATGGGAATTCCACCAGAAACTGAAGACAGTGCTAGTCAGAGAAGTTCAAGGCCTTCCAAAATTTAAGGCAAGATTTTCCCAAACGGTGAGGTTTTAAAAATAAAATACACTCTTCATCATTGCTTGATATTTACATTCAGAGATCCTATCTACAAAAAAAAAAAGTGTTTCTTCTGTACAGCTTGAGAAGTGAATTTAAAGTGACATAAACAAAACATGCTTCCTGAGCACATAATTTTTTTCTAATTTCTAATGTATAATTTGATACATTTTGAGAACAGCTAACTGTAAAGTTGTTCTAAATTTCACTGTCTGTAAGGAAAACTTGGGACAAATATCTTTTTTTGTTTGTTTGTTTTCAGTTTTGCAAAGGATAGCATGAGAAGTTAAAGCTGAAGTTCTTATATGTCCTGTTGGCAAAAGCAACCAAGGACAACACTAAGTAAAATTTGAGAAAATACAGGATTTTTAGATGAGAGATGATCCTTCAGCTTTTTGCTAAAGTGCATGAATTTACGTCTTTTGCTATCACTATTCAGACCAGCTTTGTTTTAAAGCATTTGGGTATCTAAATATAGAGTGTCATTTCCAAAGATAGTCCTGATGTTGTGTGCTCACCCACAGTGAAATCAGCCTTTGGAAACCATAAGAGATAGCTAGAAAAAGTCTTTTAAACCCAACACAGTATACTGAAGAATGTGACTACATTTACTAGTGAGAAACTAGGCTTCCCCTAGGTAGGAATCCTGCTCAAGATATCAACAGAAGACAGGGACCCAACTTCTATCCCTGCCCCATGTAAAGCCAGGTCTGTTTCCACAGCCATTGTGGTACACCCACAGAAGATCCTTCCTTCCACATGATTAGAAGGCCTACCCTTGACACAGCCCACCAGGGCCTGGGCTAGCTCGAAGGATACCAGTGCTGTGCCAGGTGTGGGAACAACTGCAGTGTGGGCTTTGTGGCCACACCTGAACCTCTAGAGCCACTTGCTCTGCAGTGGAAGGGCTCTCACTGCAGTCAGGGGGTGGGCAAAGGAGAAGGCTCTGACGTTCTGGGGTTCCAACAGTAAATGTATTCACATTGGAGGGCTCAGAAACAAAAGACACCAAGCACTGCTGTGCTTGGGATTTTATACAGCACCAGAGCAAAGGGTGGGTACCAAACACAATCCAGGGAGGGATCAGTAGGGGCAGAGTGAAGGGGTTACAGCATTTCTTTGGGGCCAACTGGGGCAAGCAGGAGAAGGCAGGGCACATGGTCCAATGGGGCATCAAGGTTTAGGAAACACCCAGGAATGTCATGGGGGAGGTATGCTCAAAGGATTGGTTCAGAGATGGAGTGACATGGAAGGTGCCAGAACAAGGGACAGGGTAACAGTGATTGACAGGGAGGGAGCTGGAACAAGGGGTGGGGAAATGCCATACAAGGTGACTTAGGGAAGGATACAACTTCAGGAATAAGCTAACTCGGGGAGAACATGGGGGAACATAAGAACAAACCATTAACATTAAAACTTTAACAATAAACCAGTTAAATGAAACAAATACGAGCCACAATGTACTCTCAAGCCCTGCCCTCCTTTCTGCTTTTACAAGTTAGGTCTTCAGCCCTCACCTCATTTCATCTGTAGAAAACATGACCCTTAATGCCTCTCAAGCTAATACAGAAAGCATTTATATTTGGGCTGCATAACTGCAGGAGTGTCCAACAGAGTGTGCTAGTAGAAATCCATTCATATTTCCTATTTTAACAGTCTGTAATTTGAGTGTTTGTTCCCCCAAGTGCCTTCAAATTATTCCAATTTCTGGAGATTAGAGTCTAGGCTAAGTATTCTCCATGAACAGATATACAGTGGATCTCTGTTTTAGCCAGAATTAGGTATATATTTGAACTGATTGCTCATTGCCTGAAAGAGCTATTCAGCTGGCTATAAAAATTGTGGTTTTGACATGGGAATGTTCCTGTGGCATTGTTTTACATAGCAGTGACTGAATCTGAAATTTTAGATTCTCTTTGGACACTTAACTATGATGTGGTTTGAACTGAAGTACCCAAGGCTTTCTTTGATTCCCTACCAAGGGAGAAGTAAAATATTATTGCATGTGTTTGATGTCCAAAGAAGTTCTACATTACTCTCTATAAAGGATCATCTTGCTATGTAACAGGTACACTTCCTTCCTGGTAAGTAATGATGAATAATTGATATTCCTGCTGCAGGAATTGAATTAAAGGAGTCAAGCTTATAAACTTGAACTTAGTCTAAATCACTCACTGGAAAAAGTTCCTGTTTGCATACAGAGTGGTGACTAAGTTGGTAAAAGTCTCTTATTAATCCAGTGTTTCATATAGTGACAAACCAGAATCATGGGAATATCCCAAGACCTCCTCAGTTTCAGGCACTGCAGCTTAGAAATAAGACAAGGAAAAAGGCATCGTGGGTGCTGAGTCCCATATACCACCCAAGTGTACTTACAGTAAGTAAAAGTTCTTTAAAGATGTAGATGAAATGGAGAGGTATTACAAAAGGAAGTTTATGAATGTGGGTGGATTATTGCATTCCTTACAATACAATGCTATCTCCTGACAGAAGAAAGATATTAATGAAATTAGCTACTCATGTACATGACCATATAGAACTAGAAAAACACTGAGGAAACACACATAACAAAAGACTACGGATTTCATTATTTAATGCTTTGGTTAAGTAGAAATGTTGCTGATCTGGGGAGACTGATGTGGTGCAACCGCTGCTGCAGATTAGGTTCACAAGGCACTGAACACTTTTCAGACCATCTTAATTGCTATTAATTGTTTAAAAAAATTATCTTAATTTCAGCTAGTGAGGAAGTTTCAATTTACTGGGTTTCATCTCACTTATAGTTGGAGCTTTATATTGAAGGAATTGCTCATGTGTACTTTTTGCTGAGTTTTTACGTTTACAATGAATCAGACATTTTTGAATCATGCGTGAGTAACAGCTGCAAAAAGGATGATTTGAGCTTTTCAGAGTACACTGTGAAAAATACGCAACTGCTAAACTCCATTTCTGACTGTTCTTAGATGAATTAAGACAAAGTTTCTCTTGGAGTTTTGCTTGAGTGAGTGCTATAGGATTTGGCCTAGTTTTGCTTGTCTTCAGGAAAAACAACAGTGCAACTGGTCTGTTCTTTGCCTGTCACAACACAAATGGTCCCTTGAAACAGACCCGCACTGTCAGCTTAAGTATGGTGTAAGAATGACTATTGACTGTAACTTTGCTTAGTCAAGAACATTATAAAAAGAAACTTGCAGATAGAGGGAAAAGAAGAAGAGACTTAGGAATGAGAAGATTCTGTTGTTTAAATATAGGTTGGGTCCTAGGTGACTAATTTTAAAAAGCTGCAACAGTAATACTTTAAAAAATAGCTCTACTGTGCAACTTTTGCTTTATTCTGACAGAATGGTGGTGTGTTGAATTTCAAGGCTGACCCTGGAAAGCATCTTAGGTAGCAAAGCTAAGATCAAGGCCAATGTCAAATTTTTCTAATTTATATCTCTCCAATCCTTTCAGAGTCTGGAGGCAAGATGAAGTCTGACTGGATTTAAGTATTATATTCCCACACGTGTCTCATGAAGAAATTTTCTTGGAACTAAGAAGATCACAGAGGAGAAATCCCTTATTCTTTTTGGCTTAGTGCAAAATGCGCATATGTGAAGCGTAATTCTGGTGATGCTTTTCAAAATCTCTTGTTTCAGACTGATACTCATGACTGTGGCAGGAACCCATAAACAGTGAAACTGCTATCAGCACAACACTCTCTTCTCCAAGATGACAAGAATACAACTGTGCTGTGCTGAAAGAAGGAAGTGAGGTAGTATTTCACTTCAGGACAGAATGAAAGCTGGAGCTGGTTTCATATTTTCCCCCGTGTTTTCTTTTCCACTGTCAGTCATATCTGTATGGCTGATGGTTAACAGGGTGCTTTGCTTCTTTGTGAGGAAGCATTTGTTATTGCTTGCTCACTATTTTCCGTAGCAACACGATGTCTCTGTTTAAGATCCAGTGGAGATGAGCAACCAGAAAAGCCTTTAAGAAGCAGTCTGTAAAAGAAGCTAAATTAAACTTAACTCTTTAACTGCACAGTCAGTATTTATTCTGGTATTAAAACATGTCTTATCAAGGGTCAGATTGCCCTCAATCTTTAAGCTCAAGAATGGACATTTTGGGTGAGATCCACTTTCTCCTTAGCACAGAAAGCCATCTCTGCCAGCACAGGGTAGTAGACTCCTACAGAAGAACACAAAAGCAAGAAAGGCATGACATGAATATGTCAAATTACTGTACTCTTTTCCTCCTTTCCTCCTGAGCTTCCTTCAAGCTGCACCTGAGAAACTATCTTGACTAAAAGAGGTGTCTGTGTTTTTAAATACAGGTATATGGAGAGCAGTTGGGTTGCAAATAATTTTATCCTTTACTTTCTCTACTAATGACAAGAGACAAATCACAGTCTCACAGTGCTTGGTTACAAACTGCCCTCATGAAACACGTAAGAAAAAACAGGCACAAATCTAAGATGGGAATCAGAGACTATTCAAAAGGTCCAAATAATTTACTGAGCCTTTTAAAGCCACAAAATGAATATAAAGTCCATAGCATTAAAAGATCTGTATTGAAAACACCATCTAGTTTTCCTAATAATTAGAAGATCAAGTGAATTGTAAATTAGGACTCATGTCAGGCTGCAAAAGATGAAGTATCCTTCCTATGTGAGAGACACACTCAGCACATGGAAAAGGCTACAACAACATGGGTAAGGATGCACACAGCAAATGGTTTGTGCCCCTGCCCATAAACTGAAGTATGTACAGGACTTTGTGCACAGGTCCTGCTCTTGCAGCAACATCTAGTAGAAACAGCAGTCATTTACAATCTGCATTTCTTTAGAATCCTTTTCCCCCACCTTATACATTGCCTACTTGGTGATAGCAATAGTAGCTGAGAACTTGAGCCGGGTAAAGAGCACTACCTGCACAGCATTTCCTGCAAAGGATTTGGAATTCAACAGACCATTCACCAGCACTGCCAACTCTCATAACTTTTATTGTAAGACCTTCCAAATATGAAGAGTGCTTCCAGCCCCAAGTCACAGAGTCATTTCCTATATTGTATTAACTGTACTTTTACCTTCCTTTCCCTCATGTTTATGTCTGTTTTTTTCTGCAGAGAAAACCTTGAAAACACATACACTAAAGCCTGAGAACTTCACAAATTAAAATAGTTACCAATTTTTAACTCCCATGATTACCAACCCAACCCAGTTTGTGTGAGCTTGTTCAGGCCTGCCAACACCTCAGAGGGCTATGACAGCCCTGACTCTCCATCAACCTGGTCTTTTTCTTCACAGTCTGTCCAGACAAGGATGCTGTCACTACTTGGAAAAAGTAGCCATATTCTCACTCTTTAGTACAGAAAAATAAAAAATTGCTTTGAAATAACATGTAGAATAAATATTAGCTAATCTCTGACTGCTCACCAGCTCTTCCTGAGTTTATAATGTTCATTTTTCATTTAACAGAGATATATTTGGATTTCAAGTACAATGGTCTGGTATTTCTACTTTTAAAATTCATTACAAAATATACGGAGGTGGTTTACAAATATAATGAAACATGCACTGTGAGAGCAGCAGTACTCTGTAGCAAAGGGCACTGAGTACAATAGGATCCAAGGAAGGGTAAAAAACTTCAGACCATAAATAACACCCTATATTTTTCTCATCTCAACTGGTATGAGAACTCTATTCTCTCTCATTTCTGGTTTTAGTCAACTTTATTTT
The DNA here is from genome assembly GCA_018697195.1 of Certhia americana. Lineage (NCBI taxonomy): Eukaryota > Metazoa > Chordata > Aves > Passeriformes > Certhiidae > Certhia > Certhia americana. Next base: position 76,663,175 of record CM031859.1, read on the forward strand.
CATGGTTTGTTTCACCACTAGACCCACAGAGCTGACTAGCTCTGCATTTTACACATGACTTAGAGCTACTGTACTGTATCAAAGTATTTATGTAGGATATTATAACTAGGATTTATCCTCAGCTGCAACAAAACTGTAGTTATAGACAGTTTTAAATATTCCCAGTGATTTATGAAAATATCAAGTGACAGTGAATGATAATATAGTTTTTTTAACTCAAACTCATCAAGTTAGAGAAAACAACAGACTGACACAAAGTAAGTAGTAGCATGCAAAAGAGAGTAGGGAAGAAATGAAAAATGTCCAGGAATGTACATCTTCAATTTAAGCATGCAATCACAACAGAACGAAAGTAAGAAGATACACAGAATTACACACTGCAACTGTGTAAATAATTTCAGTTTTCAATATCCAATCTGACAGTCTTTCTGTGACAGCTATATGTGTAGCATGGGATAGTTTTGGAGTAATTTATATTACACAACTACCTGTTTCTTGTACTATGTCCTGTTTTTTTACCCAGCAGACCAACATGATAAATGTAAGATAAAAATAACCACCTAAAGTCTAAATCAATTCCTAAAATTTCTTTACATATGGCTGGAATCTATCATTAAAATCCAGATCCACTGCCCAAGTCCCTCACATCCTGTGTGATGTTAGGGCTGCCAGCTTTATCACCTATGAGGCCTGAGTGATCTTCATGTCTCACATGTCCTTTTGCAGATCTGAAGTGCATGTGCACAGGAATTTTGTCTTTTTACCACATGGTAAAACACTGTCCCCACTGCTGGCCAGGCCCTGGGACTGCACCCATGGATGCAGCATGGCAGTGGGCTCCTGTCTCCTCAGCCCAGCTGAGGGGGTGTTGGTGCCACTCAGGCCATGCCGGATGGCACACAGGACATGCCAAAGCTCCGGGTGCCACACAGGCCATGCTGGAGCTCCTGCACCCACTGGGACAGCCAGGTGTCACAGTGGGACCTGGAACTTCAGCCCTTGAGCCGTGCAGAAGCTGTGCCCCACAGCCACACAGCGAGGCGTGGGCAGACAGCGCTCAAAAGCAGCTGAGGGAAAGAACGGGAATTCAAACAATTAAGTAAAAGCAAAACCCCAAACCCTCAAACTATTACAATATTCTTACTGCTGTGCATGGGGGCTGCTCCGGAGCTGATTCTGCTTCACCGTGGGAAGGGGTGAGTGCTACAACAGGGCCCTCATGGAAAGGGTGGGAGCCCTGAGGGACACCCTCGGCTCTCTTTATCTCCTTGCTTCGCACAGCCCCGGCTTCTCTGGGCTCCTACCACTCTGCTGCCTGCTGGATCATGACAGGTCCTTCTGTTTCAAGGTATTATATTGTATTTTTTACATTCTGATTAAAACTGAAGAGCTTGGTTTCGAAAGTGCAGTGGTTGATCTATAGCTTGCTGCTGCCAAAGCAGGGTGTGTGATCACCTGCCTGCTCCTCCCTCCTCACCAACACGCTGGTGCTGGCAATTGCCAGAACTCTGACAACTATGTGCCAACTCCATTAGCTAAAATGGTGAAAAAACCCCACCTGAAAAACACACAATGAAAAATTAAATCGTTCTCTGCCAGGCTAGAATTAAGTTAGATCACAGTGGGGCCTAAGTGTGCCACAGCAGTTATAAGAAAGGAGATGTGCAACCAGCAGCAGGACAAGTGGAAAGAGGGTGAAGAAATCATCTTCTCCCAGTTTATTGAATTTCAGTCATTCTTTTATTTTAACTTTGAAACCTTGACATATCAGCCTGGTGTTGTCAGACCTTTCCCCTCAGTCACTGCTAAGTGCCAACCAAGTGCTGCTGGCATTTTGGAACCAGGCTCACGCATCCATCATTGTGCCTCTCCCTTCTCAACAATGAGCTTTCTTCTCTATAAGACAAAATAAAATGTTCCTAGGACAGGAATTACTTTTATAATATTTAGGAACTAATTTTACCTTTGTGCTACAATGGCTTAAATGCTGCCTGAGCCTCTTTCATGAATGAAAACAAGAATCTGCCACAGTGCCTAGATGTGCACATCTCCAAGGTTTTATTCTAAGAAACATCCTTCTGGATAGGAATGTTAGCTTCCCTGTACAAGGCAACACACTGTAACTGTAAATGTCTGTAACTTTTCTAATGTGGAATGTGAATATTTTCTTTAAAATCACTCAAGAAACCATGAGGGAAATGCTGTGCAGGAGAAAATATTATAACCTGCTTATGGAATAATCTAATAGAGTGTTCATATTGGCATAGTATCAGAAAGCTCTTTTTGATGTGATAAAACTTAGCAACTAATTTAGCCTATCTTTTTATGCCTTTCCTGGAAAATTGGAGGCAGCAAATACTTTGCCTTTTTGCATTGCTCTTATCCTTCATCCCACCCCATAGAGAGAATGGGGTTTTGTCAGTGCTAAAGGCAGATTGAAGAGTTTGTAGTATAAAGGCATAGAGATAGCAAAGTGCAGTGGTTCGAAGTTTAAATCAGCAAATTTACAACAGGAAATAAAATACATTTTTAACACCAAGGTATGCAACTACTGGAGCAGTTTACCACAGGCATGTAAAACTCAGCATGTTTTGCACTCCTTAAATTTCAGCTGGTTGTCTTTGTAAAAAGATATTTTCTTCTGAAATTTTTGGAGTAACCGTGGAAATTGCCAGATATGATGGACAGGAGGTATGGTCAGGCCAGATGATTATAACCATCCCTTTTTACCACAAACTATCCTATTCTGTACCTAACAAGCCATAGGCTGATTGCCTTGAATGAAATCTGTATGTTTTCTAACAAGCTGACTTGAAAACTGAAGCTGGTGTGTGCACTCCCTGATTCACTCTAGTGAAGAGTAGACGTTTGAAACAGCCTGCAGAAAACTGTGAATTTGAAAGAAGTTCTCTACCTGAGGCCAAATACATTTAGTTCACCTTACGTGACTATAGATTTTGCAGAAGGTAATCAGCCCACAGTAATGCAAGTACTATACAGTCATAAATCTTTTGCTTTCCAGTTTCATTTAGTATTGACTACTTGCAAAAGAGTATTTGGAAAATCTTTTTTTGCCTCTGTTGGCAAGTTCCCCAAAGAGCAAAGACAGAGATGTCATTGATTTTAATTTCACTAAGCGTATTCATTGTAATTATCCATTGTCAGAGCCAATGTTACCCAAAAAAGAGAATTGAAACCTAAATTAAAAAGACCTGACAAGTGTCAAGTCCTATTACTGGCTGACTTGAATAGCTGCACCTGATATGGGATATTTCCTTTTGTCTAATATCCATGAAATAAATGTTCAAAGGAAAAATTTGATAGAAGAGAAATAAGAAAATATAATTAGCTGTAAACATCAATATATAATGTAAAACTATACGAGATCACCTAGCAACAGTAATGGAATTAAATCAATATTCTGGCATCAGCACTATGTATTTCAGGACTACAAGTTTTGCTATTTTCCAGACTCTTCCACCTTATAGCTGCCCATTAATTACCTTCATTTGTCAGCTGGCAGTACAAGCAGGGCACAAATATTTAGTCTGCTGCTTGTGTTAATATCTAGGAGCTGCAGTAGACAGAAGGTTTCCAGAACTCTGTTGTATAATCATCCTTAGAAATTGCTTAGTTCTGCTGCTTGTTAGCACTATTAGCATGTTTTCTTTTTTTCAAAAAGAGCAATAGATGAAAATGTTTCAAGTCAATACTAGCTTGTTTGCATTTTTAACAAAATCATTTTAGTGCAGAACAGTGATTCCACCTAATATCAGTTTTAGATGTTCTAACTTACAAAGTGCATTTTAGGCATGCAGTTTTATGGCCAGAATGATTTACACAGTGGAAGATTTGCGTAAGCTGCCTTGTTCCTCCCTCATGAATAACAGTGTAGGCAGAAATGGAGGTAAAAGCAGGTCCATAAACTAGACTGCTCTTTGGGTCTTCTCAGGCAGTGAAGCAACAGCATATTGAGACAAGAAGCACATTGAATGTTTCTCCTGTGCTCCTACCAAGGGAAACAAACTTGATCCTAGGCATTGGCTCTTTCAGTCACTTGGTGTGGCAGAAAGCAAACCAGACTATAAACATGCATATGCACAAGAGCTTTCCATCAAGCCTGGCACTGGACCAGGCTTCCTCTTTGCCATGTAAATCAGCCAGTGCAATGCATCATCAAAACTGGAGATAGCATTTTGTGCCATTCCTTTTCTGAAGTACCCATTTATTAGCAGCAAACACTTCAACACTGAGGGAAATCTTAGCAAAAGGCATCAGCAAGGACCCTGCTTCTTAACTTCTACAGACACCTTGTTAGGAGGTACCTTCAGCCTATTTGGTCACTCAGCCAGAACTGTAAGCCTGTCAGCATTCCACAGACTAGAGCTTTTCTATGAGCAGCATCATCAACTGCTTTTAGTGCTACTTCTTAATTTTACCAGCTGGAAGCTAACCAAATAGATAGAGGTGAGATTCAGCCCTGCTCATTAAAAGGCTTTCCCAAAGCATGACAGTGTAACTATTTTGATTTACACTTGCTTTCTCAGGCTCTTTTTACACTGCAGCTGCAAAAAAAAAGGAAAAAAAAATCTGAAAGAAAAGTGGAAATTCAATGACCTAGTAAATTTTTCCACATAAAAGCCAGTAGCAGAACTGGCATATTGACCTAATTCCTCATGTCGCAGTAGGCTGGTGTGGATGTTTCAGGCTAGGTACCCTGATCTTACAATATTTTACAAATGTCACCTAGTATCAATATTTTCAGGCCTGGTCTTGAAGTCAGGTCCAATAAAATTATAGGTCTTCACAGAAGGAAGAATGTAAGTGGCCTTTTCTGTCTGTCCATGTGGAAGTACCTACTTCATCTTGTTTGTGACATCTCCTGAAAACAAGTGATAATGCTCGTTTACTTGTCTCAATGCATTAAAGGAAAACGATGAGAATTTCTGTCTTCAACATTGTTGCTTCTGGCTCTTGCAGAGGCAGCCAGCAGGGTTATACAGCTGAGCTTTCCTCATTAATTTTATATAGATTCTTTTTATCAATATAAACACAGATCAAGGCTAAAATGTTTTACAAATGAAGCTAGAGACAAAAGAAGGCAGCTGGTACACAGAGGGAGGGTTTGAGCCTCCAGGTCAGACAGACGGAGAAATTTCCTTTTTTTTGTCTCAAAGGTTGTTACTAAGGAGATCAGTTTTGCTTCAATGAGGCTGTGGGATGAACTGGTTGACATATTTGCAATATTTCTACTGCTAAGAATAAAAGAAGCACAAGGTATGAAGTCTTTATTGGGATAGAGGACAGAAAGCCACTTACAAGGGTCTTTTTAACTGCTGTACTTGTCCAGCTGACAAAAGCTGGTAACTTTACTGTTGTCTCCTTTCCTTTGCAGTCAGCTTCATTTCAGATGAGAAGGAAAATGTTGTTGCAAATAGCAAGGAGATGAGACCTTACTACCAGCAAAAATCCAAGGTAAGCACAACTTTTCCAGGGACCAGATCTCTAGATAGGCACAATCCTTCCTTTACAAGTTCATCAGGTAATCATTCCAAACTTAGTTCCATCTGTATACTCTCTCTCAGTGCGCTTTTGCAATGACAGGAGGTAGCATTAATGAACATGAGCTTGTTTCACCCAGATAGTGTTCCTGTGTTACTGAATACTTTCAACAGTGCTTTTAAGTAGCAGAAGTATTTGGCTTGGTTTAGAGCTTAAAATTTCTATTCTTACATTTAACCTTCCAGCATTCCCAGTCTTGTTTTTATTGTTTCATGTTGACATTTGTATCAATAGATTTGACATTCACATCAGTTGCGTGACTGAGGTTGCAGGACCTCTATTGTCCAATCTATTTTTTCCCTTTGATGATCTTTCTACAAGATAAATTAATCTAGATGAACATTTCCTAAAAAGGAAAACAGAGGAGTTTCCACTGCAGCACTATTGAGAATCAAAAGGTCATTCAAATCTGATATACTTTTTAAAGCTTTACTATTCTTACTGTTCTGATTAGAAACGGACTGTTTCATCAAAATAGTTCTATGCAGGAAAGGCTGTTGGGTGTCCACCCAACCCATATGTAAATGCTGAGATACCTAACACAGCTTCTCAAATAAGTTCTACTAGACCAAACATGTTCATCTGCACTAAGGAAATTCTGTCAAACCTTATAGCAGTAAAACTAGCATAGATAAGGCTCCCCCTGCAATCTATGGCTAATCTAAGAATATGAAACCATCAGCCCTTCCCCTGTTCCCTGAACCTAACTCTACAAAAGAGTTGTACAATACCAAGAAAGGGCATGCAGGCTTTATCAATGAGTTCCATTCTCCTACCAGGTGAAGTGAGACTCTCTTCCCCAGGAACAATGGTGTGTTGTTTCCTTTATTTGGCTTTGCTCCTTTAAATTCAGACACAGTTTTTGGTCTTTAACCTTTAAAATATTATCTCCATCAGTTATAGAAAGTAGCCTACAATGTACACTTGGATAGCACAGATCTTTCACATTGAAGGAAAATCAGTTCATTTAAGCTTTTATTTCACCGTAATAGACACATTGATTCTCAGTCTACGGGAAAGTAAAAGTAAAAATGGAATATGGCAATACCATGTAGAGCCAGTGTGTTTCATTTCAATAATTGTCCATTTATAATTCTTTTTACAGAGATTAACAAAATTTATCTAAATAACAAATTAATTCAATTATACAAATATATGTATTTACATTTTATATGTACTTACATTTACATTTTATATGTATTTACATCTATTTACTGATTATATTAGAAGAATGTAAGCATTATTAGCTTTGAATTAACAAGAGGCATAAACTTGGTTCCTTGATGGTCTTTTGCTTTGTGCTTTTATGCTTGGTGGGAGGAAAACCTAAATATTAAAGATGTGCTAAGAAGGATGTCAAACTATAAAAAATGTGTCAGTACCAGCTACTGTTCCTGCTGCTGAGAAGGAGCAGGTTCCAAAGCATGCAGGTGAGTGAGGGCTTGCGACAGATGGAGAAAAGTAAGGGTTATTTTGTGTGGGGCTGGCTGTTTTCCTAGGGTAAATAATTGAAGTAAGAACACCTAGAAAAACTCTTGATATGGCCTATTGTGCCAGAATTTGCAGATCTTTTGTAAAATAAAAGGTAATTTTTGTTGTTGTTGTTGTTACTTTTTATTTTGGGGGGAGATATAATAATATTCTGCAGTACGTTGTATTTTTATAGAGCATTGTTTCATAAAATCATCACCTCCTCGTTGCTGAGACAGTAGGAAAGAATGGATTTCATTGTAATGTCACTTAGATCTATCACTAATCAACTCTGGTTTCTTCTCATGTAATTACTCATCTCATCCTCAACTATTTATGTCTTAGAAATGCTTGGTTTATTTTTCCCATTCAGAAGGAATGCAACTAGAACAAATTGAAAACAAAAGGAAAAACCCAAAGTTGCTTCAAAATGAGTAAGCATGGAGTTATTCTTCTGAAAACACTTTTAGCGCTTGATAAATTATTAACACTTAAAAAAGAAAATGCCTAAATCATCAGAGATTTAACTTCAGACTTTTTGTGCTGAACCTTTTTTTCCTTTTTAAAGGTTTATAGAGAAAACACTGCTTTGTTCACAGTGCATTAATTCTTACTGCCTGTAGAAATTATTTTGGAAGGTGTCCTGTTTTAAATAAGAGTTTCCAGTAATTTTTCTGCATTGCTTCTTAGCTTGTGGTCAGTAATATACAACAGGGACTTCAATTCTTTCAAAGTTGATGTGTTTTATACCCTGAGTGCATTGTTCAGCTTCTCTGATAGTTTCTCTGGAAAACTTCTGCAATACATGAAGCTGGGGCTTCTCAGCTCTCTACCAAAGTGAGTCATGAAGTTGCTTCACACACATTTAAAGTTCCTAACACCTTACCTATTCATATATCCTAAATGTGTGGGGAACATTCTTTGCTAACAAAATAGGATTTCAGCTAAGCTGTGGCACTTCTCAGCAGCTGAAGATCTCCTGCTCAGTTGTCACATGTTGCTATAGTTCACCTTCTCTGTGATAATATTTGTTTTATAGCTATTAAAATCCATTATAATAAACCACGGGCAGAATTTTTGGCTTTACCAAAGAGGATTGCAAATAGAAGCTGTGATATTACACCTTATGTTAACATCCAGGTCATCTGGGCCCCAGGAAAATGAAAAGGCATTTTGCCATTACTGTAAATACCAGTTTTCACTAGATTTTGCAACTTCATCTGCCTAGATACACTCAAGACAGGTTTTCTTCTCCCCTTCATAATGGCATGAAAAATGAGAAATTTTGTCAGGAAATGAGGATCTCAGAAAATGAGAATCATATCCACACTATATGTTCATAGCCACTGTGGCTTCATCTCGGATTCCATTTCCCCCAGTCCTGAAGAGGACCCTTTAGTGTTGGCTCATCTATATCAGCTGTACCAGCCTTCCCATATTTGGAACCTCACAACACCTTACCAATAAAGGATGAGATGGAAACTGCATAAAAACTCCCTGAGATTTCTTGCTCTCACGGATGTGCAGGTGGGATGTAGCTCAGGCTCATCCTTTTACTTCATGAGGATTTACTGTAGACAATATCTTCCATAACAGGAGAAGCAGAGAAGCAACTATTTTGCTGCTAGTCTGGGTCATGGTGCAGGAGGGTGTGCAGCAAAGCAGCATCTGTACTAATAGCTGGTGGATAGTAGCCAGGTCTACAGTGTCTTCCTTTTAAATGCACAGCCCTCCAGCTTTCCATCAAAGTACAATCAACCACTGCTTTGAGAACAGCCAGGTGGAAAGGAGGGGGACACAAACATGGCCTTGTAGCAAGAAGAGGGAAGTGTTGTGGAAACATATCTAATTCACACAAATGCTCAAATACTTTTTGTTTCTTTCAAGCATTTCAGTGCTAGTAGGTTTCCAAATAATCTCCTTAGGCCTGAGGCTTGACTCACCTTTCAGAAGTAGGTCTGATCAATCAAAAAAAATGCAAGTTCAGAAATTCAGAAACAGGCAGAAATAAAAACACACCAGTTATTGTAGCGCCTACATGACACACTTACTATTTTGCAAAAGTCAGCAGTAGCATCACACTTCATTGCTTTGCAGTCCATAGAGGCTTCTCATTTTGTGCAGGATAAAGGAAATAACTAATGCCAAACAAGGTCCAAGGCTCTAGCAGGCTCTATCAAGGCAAACTGGGAAGTCCAAACACTGGCGAAATCTCTTTTAGGAAATTGCATAGTCATCTGTATACAGGAAGGATGAACTTAAACCAGAATGTTTGCAGAAAAGAGCTGGAAGGATTGTTAGGGAATGAAAGGCCTTTTAAGAGATTGAAATAAAGCAGCTTGTTTAGTCTAGCAAAACTAAGATCAAGGGAGAAAATGAAAACTAACCACAAATACACTTGTGAAGAGGGGTAAACACTAGTAGAAAAAACTATTTAGGGTAAAAGACATCATTGGCACAAGGGTACAAACTGACCCTTAATGGTTTTAGACTGGAAAACCCAGAAAGCTTCTATAAGAGTGAAATACTGGAACTATGACAGCAGCAGTGGAAACAAAGGGTTTAAGATGGGGTTTGACCTTGCTATGAAAGGGTCTATAACATGGGACTTTACTTTATTGCAGTATTATCTTTTAAGACCTAGTCTACAAACAAACCTTTACTGAAATAACTCCAGCCACTGCGTCTCCAGCAGTGAGCAAAACTTTACACAGCAGATGAATTCCACAAGAACAATGAAATGAGTCCAGGCTCCCTTGTGAGCAAGAGAAAAATGGACTTGGCTTTACTGCATTTGGAAGTTGTTACTTGTAGGACTAAGGAAAAGCTTCAGATCTCTCTGCATTAATAACTAAATACAAAACTGATTTGCTTGATTTCCTACAGTAAGTGTTATATAGGCACACAGGTTCTGATTTTAATGATCTTTTTGTTATTTCTACAACTGAGGAGAGAAAGAATAGGGGGAAAAGAATAGTTGGAGTTTTCATAACTGTTGTAAAGTGTTCATTTAATTTTTTGGGTTTTTTTTTTTGAGAAACATAGCAGGTATCTACCTTTAATGAAGGATTTGTCATTTCCTCAGAGCAGTTTCTCCTAGGATATGTGTTCTTAGACATCTTGGGAACATAGAAAAATAATTACTAAGCCACATTGTTTTGCAGTGCTGAATTAATAAACAACACAGCAAAAAGTCTTTGCCTTTACATATGAGGCTCACGGCTATTCCTAGAATACTTGTTCTGTTATTCTGCATCCAGGGACTCTATCTTAGGCTTCTCTCACAGCCTAGTATTCTCATTCTATTGATGAAATTCCTTCCAGCTCTCTAGTCAGAGGAGATGAAAACAGTCTTTAAAGACAGTGTCTTTGTCCTGTTCTGTTGCTGATCCAGAGGTGTCTGCTTGGCTGCCACATTTCCATGCAACATAATGAGGCCTTGCTTGGGTGTGTTGCTTTTCTTAAAATGACTGGCTCTTAATGAATCTTAAACAGACTGAAGCAAAGCATTAGAGCCACATCTCTTTATGCTCAGGTTTAGATTTGCTGATTTTAAATTCCTTGTTATATTTTGTCTGATCAGAAAGAATAAACTGTTCATCTAGTACAGTAAGTGATTGTAGGCAGACTGTAAAAATATCAATTATTTTCTTTCAGTGTGTTCAGCTAATGGGTAATCTTACCCCAAGATCTAAATTATTTATTTATAAAACACAATTAAAAAATGATTTCTGGTGTAAACCACTTACTGTAGGAAGGATTTGGGCCAATTGGATCCAGCAGTGCATAGAAGAGAAGGGGAAAACAATCCTATAAATGGATGAGATTAAGAAGACTTATGAGATCATCTTGAAATTTCCCCAAGATAAACATGAGGAAGAAGTTACCAGAGAAAACAAGTGGTGATCATCTATGCATTCAAGAGATACCTGATTCTTTCTGAGATACACTGAATGATGTTATTCCAGAGTAGGATCCTGTCATAGTTAAATTTCAGATCCATGGTCTAAACTGGGGCAAGTGGGAAACTTCAAAGGCCCCCTATGTATTACTGGAAATATAACTGAATTCTGTGAAGATTTCTCAACTCAGTGCTCATTTCTGCAACCATTCCTTGTGCTCTAGACTGCTCAATGGGTGGTGGCCAGAAGAAATACATACTTAGTTCCTTTACTATGGCCTTGCTACAAGGAACTGGAGGAGAGAGGAAGGGGGCAAACCCAGAATCACTGGAGCATTATAAACCCATACAGCTTCCCACAGAGTTCTATTTCTGATTGCATTCTGACATCTGAGTTTTATAGAATGTGTGTGAAATGTCATTTAAAACAAGACCTTACATTGTGGAGAGAAGGAAAAACAGCAAAACTATGTCATATTTTGCTTTTCAAAGTGTTCTTTGGCAGCTTAAGTTATGAACTCTTAAGTTCTTAAGTCTTAAGTTATGAATGTCTAAGGATATTTCCCAGTAACACAGCTTTCTAAATGTGGAAAAAGTTTCTTATCTTTTTTAACTCCCCTACACCATATGCACATGTGTAACTAGAAAACACTAACTGGATAAGAAAGCACATTCAAATAAATGTAGATTTAATCAGGAGGTGTGATTGAATAGATTATTGGGTGAGTTTTAGAAAAAAATGTTGAAGTTCAATATTTCAGGTTGGGTGTCTGCCCTACTTTGACTCCTTCATGTGCAGACATTTTGCATACAAAAATGAACATACAGAGCTGGCTGACCTGAAAAGCTGGGACCTATAAAGTAACAGTTGTAATATAACTTTAATGCTGGTAAAAACTAAAATGGAACAAGCAGGTGTAGAATGCTAATTAGTGTGTATCTTCACCCCCCCTTGAATGAAAACTAGTGGAAGGTTGCCTTGCCAATAGATTTACCCCTAAAAGGAAACAGTTCACAGAATCCAAAAAATAGCCATGCTCAAGTCCAATTGCACATATCTCTGCCTGACAGTGATGAACTTTTTATGAGATAGTTTAAATTACATCTTTGAGACATTTCCTAAAAAGGAAGAGATAGAATTGTCCACAGCAGATTAAAAGATGTGTTAAGAAACAATGAACAAACAGTCCAAAATTGGACTCCATAGTATTTAAATTTATTTGCACTTAGCACACATCTGAATATCAAAACAGTAAGTCAAGTTCAGCTTCCATTTATACTTTGCCTGATTTCCTAGACTTTTGTGTGGGTTACAACACAGTGCACAATTAGCCTGTATAGAAATGCAATTTTGAAATCTCAGTATGGATTCATGTATGTTTGAGATCCTGGAGTACTTTTGGAAACATTGGCTTGTTTCAGTCAGTGAAAATCAGCAGCTAGACAGCAGAGAGAGATCCTTCCAGTATGCCTATGCTCCCCCAATGCAGAAAAGGATGTATCATGAAAGGAGCCCTTTTAAGACATGAGAGAATCTACACTGGATTGTGTTCTTTGGGAACAAAACCAGGCTTTTCTGCTCCCAAAGACATGAAAGCTCTTAAAAACCCTAATACATTAGCAATGTTGGTTTATTTGTATGAGTGTGCATACTTATGTCTTAAAATTAATATAATGTTATAGATTGGATTTTATTCTATACTAGAAAAAGTTGCATTATCCAGTGGGACAGCCACTAATTCATTATCTTTTCTCAGATTTGCCAACTGGCCTGAAGCATCTTTGAACAATGCCAGGGGCTAAATGGCAGTAATTTGACATAGTAAGGAAGCTTTCAGAAGGCATCTTGCAAGTACAAGTTAACAGTGGAGAGAAGCCCTTTTTTAAAATCTATACTCCATTTTTAGAACTACAAGAGGAGCCCTACAAATGGAAAAGTGTGTAGTTTCACAGAAAGCAAGGCACAGTGGGCACACTTTCATCTGCAACATTTCACAAGGTGTATGGTTGAAGAGGCTAAGCCCACAGTTGTAGCAGGGGAAAAGCTTTAGGACTGTGCACAAATTGGTATGCTCTTGGGCTTCTGTCTATGGGGTATGCCCAGGCAACATCCTGTTTGAAATCAGAGCTGACATTAATTTTCCATCCCTATGCTCAGTTTTCAGAAGAAGAAACCAAACATGTGGCAGAGGGGAGCTTGGCATGATTTAGCTTTGTCATGATGCTGTTCCACTGGGGGCTCTTAACTTCCATGTGCACTGTCTCTGTTGCTCAATGCCAACAGAGTCTGAACAAATTTTTAAATGAAGTAGAAAAGCCTATAGGTTTTAAGTTGGTTAAGGGCACTGAGACTTCATTAGCAATGCCACAGCCTCCTACAGGTTATGGCACAGCTATGTCAGAGCCAACTCTGTTGCATGAACTGCAAAGTAATCCCCTTTCTATATGACTGTCTCTCATCCTGATGAAATGATTTGGTGAAATGATGCCACCACACATGCAAAGTACTTACGGTTTCACTCTTTTCATTCAATAACTGCAGGAAAGGAAAATACCTTCAGGTTACTCCCACATCAGGGAGCAGTCCAGAATACTGACAAGATAAACATTTTTCATGGTGCATGCAGCAGTAATTAAGGATGTCTGTTTCTCTTGCTGGCTTGCTTTAGGAATAGTGTCAGACACTCTGTGGCTCCAGGATAATTTAAGATTACAAATACCATTAGGATAGAGTGTCCCATACCTCACTTAGAATGACTTAACCAGAGAGCCATTTCATGATTCTCATTACACCTATTCACACTTAACTGATTCTGCACAAGTTTGACCTCTACTAAGGTGTCATGGTGAAGTGAATACCCTCTCTGTTGCTGGCCATGTGTTGTATTGTTTCTTGAACTGTGATGAGGTTATTCTAACTGCTCTCCAGACGTAGGATGGGATACTCCTAATTCCCCACCACAGTCCCAGAAAGACAAAAAATAACAGTCAAACAAATAAGTTAAATGCCTTGCCTGTAATTCTTGAACATTAGATTTCCTGAAGCCATCACTATCTTATTTTTCTCTCTTTTCCAAGTTTTGTTATCATATTGCCTTATGGTTGATTATTGTTCAAACTGAGAGCAAAGCCTAGATTTTTTTTTTCTTTAAATGGTACAGTTTTTCATGGGATTTTAGAGAAAATTCAAATTTAAGATGTTTAGCACTGAAATCTTATACAGTCTGTTAAACGCAGGTATTTATAATACCATGTTGTGTATAGTCTAGCAAAGCACTGCAGTTCCATCCAAAAGTAATCCTTAGATACTCCAGCTATCCAGTACTCCTCAGGTACACCACCTAATGCTCTTAGGTGAAGCATTGGCCTCCATTTTACCTGTAAATATTTTCACCTAATGCGACAGAATTTCACCCACTTAGAAGCACAGTGTTATCTTTCTTATTCTAGCAATGTCTGTCCCAGCTGTGAAGAGATTGATTTGCTCAAGTTCATGGCACAGACCAAGTCTGTGCTAGAGCCAAGAGAGCCTAGAAGTTCAGATTAATGCTGTAGTCAGAGAAATCTTCCTCTTTCCCTTTATTCATTCCTTAGTCTGGTTGTCTGCCCTGCAGTGCCAGGTGAAACTCCCTTCACTGTGCCAGTGCAAGCACAACTATCAGTGCTGGAAAACACATTACTTTCAGTATAAGAAATAGTGTTTCTCAATATCCACTCCTTTAGTGTGGCTGGGATCTCCACAGCTCTGCCACAGGGTATAGGGCTCACTATAGAACCCCAGTTAAAATTTAGCATATTTACATTCAAATAACTTCATATGTCAAATGCAATGAAAACTCTTACAACCCTGTGGATGCAGGTCAACCTTGGTTTGTTAATTTGCTCTCACCATCTGCATTTTTCTAGTGAGAGCAGTTTGGACGACGTAGCAAGTGACGTAAAACTTTTCCGAATTTAGAAAATATTTGATGATTAAACATAAGTACATGAACCATGAACTGCAGATAAGTACATCTGCCAAAAGAGGAAATAGAAATATTATTATAAAGTATATTCCCACAATTTTTCCACCAGATGAAATTTAGTAGAAATAAAGGTGGAAAAGCAGTGAATAGATCCCCAGAAATTCTTCTGTACTGCAGCACAGTGCTTCAGCAAAAAGGAACAGATGGAAGCCCTGAGAGACAAGAGATAAGATGCTACAGTATCACTCAGAAGTTGAAAGTATTGGGTGGCACTCTGTTTCCTACAAAGAGAATAAATATTAGGAAACAAACCACCCAGTTATTACATTACAAAATAGATGTCAGGGGTATCTGGTTGGGACTCCAAGCATTTAAAAGTTATTTCTTTTGATTCTGATACCGATACTGCTTTTAGACAGGTTTCTAAGGAGCCTGGCATAAATGTTTTCAGTTATGGTAAAGTTTTTTCTTCCAGTTGTCTAAACATAGTGGCAGCAAGCATTGTGGCAGTGAACATTATTCTTAACATACATTTTTCTTTTTAAGTGTGCACTGTATCTGCAGGCAGCTAATGAGTAACC
Source organism: Certhia americana (assembly GCA_018697195.1). NCBI lineage: Eukaryota > Metazoa > Chordata > Aves > Passeriformes > Certhiidae > Certhia > Certhia americana. The sequence continues at coordinate 76,678,654 of CM031859.1, forward strand.
TAGAGCTTATCCTATGCTATAATATAGAATGCATTTTTAGTCCATGTGGATCGCAAGGTGTTGGGGATTTGAAGATTAGGGGACAGCCTTGATTGTAGTGCAGAGACAATGAAATGGTCAAATTCTGGATCTTGAGAGGAGGGAGATAGGCAAAAGCAAGATCACAACCCTAAACTTCAGAAGAGCAGACTAACCTGTCAGGGATACTCTCAGAAGAAACACAGGGGATACAATTTAGGAGAGAAGAGAGATCCTGGAGAGATGTTTTATTTTCAAGGATCATCTCCTCCAAACTCAAGAAAGGTGACTTTCCCAATCTTGAAGGTCTTCTCATGGTTCTTATTGGGTCTAGATCCTCAGGATATGTGCTCAGCATTATTCTTCCCATTCCTATTAATGGGCCCATTCCTGGGTGTCTCCTCCCACAAGTCCCCACTAATGAATCTGACTCCAGCTGATATTCCAACAGACAGCTCCCGAGGATCAAATGATGGTGCGTAGTTTCTACTATGGCTGGTTGTGGCTCTGGGTTGGGTCTGGGCCCTACTTTCATTAAGTGCAACTGAGCTGACAGCATATATGGAGAAGTCTGGCAAAAAAGCAAGGAAAGGTCCAGGCCACACTGGCCTTTCACAAGTGCATGGGACCATCTTATAGTGTAATGTGACAATATCTGCGGACTGAGATCTCAAAGCACTTAGTGTTGAAAGGATGCCACAAGGGATTGGTGAAAAATCTACTTGGCTAAGTGCTGGCATATGGTATCTAACTTGGTGTGAATTTTACCTTTCCAACATGTGGATGCAAATTTCTTCTTGAGTCGTGTTATCATCCAGCACTTTGTCTGTTAAAACTGCAGCATTTTTCAGTAGGGCAGTTAAGTGCCCTGGAACAGCAATGGCAATTTGCTAAGTGGACAAAAGGCTCAAAAGACTTTTCTTTGACTGATAGTTCCATCCTACATAGCAAACACCAAATGGCCCAAGGCTCTCTCATTTGTACTGAATCAAAATCCAATTGTGTGTCAGATGGCTTTTTTGACTATTTATGACTCACGGAAGATAAAATTAAACTTCATCTCCAGATCAAAAGGATTACCCACAAAATTCTGCCAGAGGTTTTCAGGGCTCTTAAGTCATATCCCACCCCACCCATTGGCTCAGGAGGCCAATTTCATCTCAGCCCAGGGCCTTCAGTCCGTGCCCCACTGATGTCTGGTCTCCACCCCTGCCAATGCTCGTGTTTCCTCCTGACAGGAGGTTCTAACAGAAGAAAGGTTCCTGAAGATGTGAATATCTTAAGAAGCAAAGGAAACAGCACAGGCTAGAAGCCACACACCCACAAACCTGAAGTCCTAGTTTCTCTGAGCACAAGCTAGAAATATCTCAGGCAATGAGGAAGATAAATCGCTTGAACAATGTGTAGGGTCGTACTACAAGGTACTCATGAAAAAGAACATTATCTCTGGTGTAAATATTTTGGGAAATTTACTTCTCTCTGGGAATAATCTGGTATAAATCTGAACCTGTGATTTTATTGGAGCAATGTTAATTTATACTAGGAGACAATCAGTCCATTTATAACTATAGGGGAGAAAATAACTTATAATACTCAAAAGTAAATGGAAAGCAATAGGTACTTCCTTAATTTTTCAATACTTGTAAAATGCTAATTTGAGAGAAGCAGTTAGTGATGGATCCAGTCTTATATTTGGAGTCAGGAAACCTCTTTAAGAACACATAAAATGAAAGTGCTACAGGGTAACAGATGTATTGTCAGACATTGTATTCATAGGGAAAAGCAAATAGATGCAAGCAGATCAGCTGGGTCACTAATTTATTTAATTTACATCAACTATTTCTTTCTCTCCTTGGAATGAAGTCCACTGTGTCTCTTAGCTTTTTCTTGCATCATTCAAACTTTTATTTGGTCTCACTATGCCAGATCCAGCACCTTCTCTGCTAGACTTGCAGCTGCCTCATTTACATTAGACATCTCAAGCAGCTGCTTCATCCTCAAAAAGGCAGACACCCTAACTGTCTCTTCTCTTACTAATTTTAGCAAGAAGGGGGGAAAAAATTGAGCCAGTATCTTCCATGCTTTTCTGAAACTTGGCCTTAGTCTGTTCCTGTTGTTGAGAATTTCCCACACAAATTAGGTAGCATTCACCAGCTCTAATCTTAACTAGCTTCCTTGTTAACACCAAAAAATGCAAAAAGGAAAAAGGACTAAAAAGTGAAGTCATCCTTAAAGAAGGTTTTGACTTTATGACTGCCTTTGGACTTATTTTTTTAAAATTTTCTTCCCTTTTCTGTCATGCTCACATAATGTATAGTTATTTGTACATATTTGGCAGCAAATCCAGATGGTGCTGTCCTGCACACACTTTGTACTGTTGTGGGTAAACAGGTGAATGAAATAGATACCTTCAGTACACTGACGTTTCAAGAGAATGAATTCAAGTTCTGGGTTGCTGCTAGCCTCCTTGTCTAGCTACTTCACATCCTTCAGCTGAGATCTAGCTTGGAGACTTGTTTTGCTTCTCTCTGTCTGGATTTGGTCCTTCTTAGAAACTGACAGAGATCCATGCGGGGTTGTGTAATTCACAGCATTTTACCTATCTCTACCTCCCACTGACACCCTCAGCCCAATACTGATCACCTCTGTCTGGCTGGGGAACTGGGACAGGAGTTCATAGCTTCTTGAATTGGATGATTATTGGACTTTCAGGTGTGTTTTTCTATGGTACTGTGTATAGCTCAGCCTGCAGGACCGTACTTATGTAAGAAGCAGGCATATGCCTCTGCTTTCTTCTCCGGCGTCCTTAGATTACATCTCTAGGCCTCCACAGTAGATCTGCACAGTAGAAGTGATGGGAGAGTGCCTTCTGACACCAGAAGCCTTTGTGAACCATCTATGGAACTTTCTGTGTGGTGGTACAGTTAGCACACTTTTCCCATGGACACAAAAAAATGGATGAAATATCTAAGGCAACTTGGAGATCTCTCTCACTGTATACATATATATATATATATATATATATATATATATATATATATATATATGTATATCTCCAATTGATACAATAACCACAAGGCCAACTTGCAGCAGGATATTGGTTTTCAGGAAACTGATATGTAACTCCTCCTCAGTCTAATTTCATTTAAAAACTTTATTGTGGCTTCAAGGAAGGCAGAACTTTTCACTTTTTTTCAAATTTAGATTTTGATCTCACAAATTTTGATTTTGACAGATGATATGCCAGATTGGATTACACAAAGCAGTATTTTACAGAAGACCATTCCAGAACGGAAGCTGGGCACATTTTGACTTTGCATCTTCTAGGCCTTTACACGTAAGACTGAGGAGATCTGAACAATTCAGGGATCCAGCTTCTTAGGAAGTTACAAGAAAGCTTTAAAGAAATATGAAATCTACTTTGCCAGTGCAAAAGCCCTGTTCTTGACATGAGGAAAGGTTCTCCTCCACAACACAGTACTTTTCTTGCCTGGAGCAATGGCTGTTATTTTTGTTCAGACCACCCACCCTGATCGCAAGTCTTAAGGATTTACAAATTTAGAAGAGAAATGACACAGAAAGGATAACACAGATCAAAAAATCCTGCAAAAGTGGGACACTTTTCAGCAGCCTAAGCCAGGAAATAAAGTATAAAACAGGACAAAGCAGAAATTACATGACTGCAACAGCTGCTAATAGAATCTGGTTTTGCTTTCTAGACAATACTTTCTTGGAAAGCCCTACAAGATAATGACTTTCCATTCAGCAAGTACTGTAATGTTCTAATCATGGTATTTGAAGCTGGTTTACACAGAAAATGTCTAATTCCCTATTTCACCAAACTTTCCCTATGCTAATGAGTGACAGACTTTTCCAGTGAAAGTTTTGGCCTAAATTCTCCTGAAGTTCTAAATCCCCAGGTCCCATAAAAGAAACATGGCCAAGTAGAGCTTTGAACCTGCTTTCTAAAACAGAAAAAGCTCCACAGTCATCACCATTCTTCCTGGCTTACGAATACATCGGAAATTTGATACAGGCTTACACACAGAGAATATGAACTTAAAGGCAATTAAACATTATCTTAAAAATAAACACAGTTCTTGGGCATTCTACATCTCATTTCCTCACAAGAATAATATGGGAGACTGTGCATTAATGAGACATGCAGCTACAATAAGAGATGTGTTTAATAGGGGTAAAGATTGTGTTCCTAAAACATGCTGAAGGAACATTATTTGGCACTGATCCCCTAGAAATTTTAAGGATAAATATGTACTAAATAATCCATGACTCATATGTTCTTATAGGAAGATACAGACAAATAGAGTTACCTAATGAAGAACAGTCTATAAACTGTGTTGGGATTTTACCTAAAGACTTCAGTGAAAGCTACTGGAACTCTGCCACTAACTTCACTGGGCCCTAAGTATTACTCTCCTATTTCCCACTACTTTAAATCAGTATATATATTCCAGAGGGCCTTATCTGCTTGGAGTTTGCCCTTAAAACCTCAGGAACTAAACTGGAGAAACCAACTGATGTAATTTAGAATTTATTTGCCCCTTGGTCTCCTATTTCTGCAACTAGTCTGTTTCCTTATAGCAGAAAACAAAACTTGGTGTTTTGGTGAGGCTGTGTAGTGAATCACGAAGACATAGCAATTTAAAGGGTTTTTTATTGTACTGCACAAGGTATTTATGCAATTCATGTAGGTACTGTATTGAAGGATCCACATTTCGCAAACATTGGCTGTTGCTGCACACACCACTAGCATTGTGAATAACCAGTGCCTTCTTCAAAAAGTAAAATAATCAGTTGCAAGTTTAAGCATGTTGTGGAAATAAATGAAGAAAAAAGCAAGGACTATTAATACATATTTCTCTTCAAACACACAAATACACAATTTTCAGAAGAGCACCAATAATGCCAAGCAACTATTTTGATGAAATACTGTATGTGTAGGCTCTGCAGTAAAAAGCCAATATGCACACAGAAAATATATTTCAACTTTTAAAATAATTTAACCATAATATCTTGCATGTGTCACCTGTTTACAACATAACATTTCATATACAATGTCAGGCCCAAGCCTCAACTTGTGTAAATTTGTGCATACTGATTTAAAGCAGCTGATACTCTGGACCAGGTATTCAAGCTGAAAAAGCCTTCAAACTGTTCACATCTGAATTCAGAGTGGTAGTGTAAGACTAAGAAAGTAGCTATGGTGAATTTATAACAGAAATGGTACTATGGAAAACGAAGAAAAACACTATAAAACCCTCAAACACAAGGTTCTAGAAAGAGACCTACACGTAAAGTGATATTGTAATAATTTATAAAAGTGAATAATTAGTATCAGTTACTTTCTGACATTAAGAGTCTCACATATTCAGAAGCCTTTAGAAGTGAACTAACCAAATTTCACCATCAGTATCATCCTCAAATGCTGTTTCATAAGTTTCTGGTCATTAATACTGGTACTTAAAAACATTTTATATTTGCTGAAACTGACTATTAAAATTTACCTTCCTCATATGAGAATTTAGTGTCATAAAAATCATGAAAAACAATAGGTAAAAAAATAGTATTTTAAGAATATTTTTAGAAAACTCATCATACAACTGCAAATACAGCTGATTTTTAAGCATCTGCTTTTGAACTGTGGTCTTTTTTTGTTCTTAAGTGAATCACTTATAAAGAAGCAAGGGAGTACCAATTCTAAGATTTATTCTTGTCCATTACATTGAGGACCTCATCCAAAAGTGAGGGCCCCAAATCAAGTTGTAATGAGAGAAGAGAGCCTGTCAGATCTGAAAGGGATTCTTCTGACTTAGTCTTTGTCTTGGTTAGTTCACATGAAAGCCGACTGTCATCCAATAAATCAACTGTCTGCCAATCAGTGCATCGTTCAGAAAAGCTGGATGAGTGACTGTCGCTACCATTAGTAAAATGTGAAGAAGAACCATTTTGCTCCCATATGTCATCTTTGTATGTTTCTTCATCCTCCATCTCTTTACCTTTCTCCTGCAGTTTTTCTTCTATTACTGGCTCACAGCTAAGCCTAGGATTTCTGGATGACCTGATGGATTCTTGCTTTGAATTAAATGTCACTGGTGACAATAAAGGCAATGTAAGGGCTTGAGAACCCCCAATGGCAGGAAGGGAAATAGCATTTTTGAGCACTGGTGATGGGGTTTCTGTAAACATGGACTCAGAAGTGCTGTTTGCCCTTAAGAATTCACTGTGGATACCAGACTGGCTAACTCTGGTTTCACCTTCATTTCCAGGCAATAGCTCATAGTTGCCCTGCAAAAACGAGATGTCTCCAAAAACATCATGCTGTCCCTCTTTTCCAATGTGTATGGTGTGACGAAAATCTCCAAGTGGAGGACTGATCATATCAGGAGATAAGATATCCCTTAGTTTGAATTTCTTCCCTTTCTTATTGTTAGCAGCTTTCAAGTAGATGGGTGTCTTGGCTGGCATCTTGCTTGTAGTTTCTGAGAGAAGTAGTTAAAAAACCCAAAAAAACAGTGAGGGAAGGAGAAGCCTCTTACAGTCTTCTCAGACACCTTCAGTGTTAGCAGTATTACATTGTCATCTTGAACCACTCTTGCACACAAAGTCTTATTCTTCTGATACAGAGAACTGTGGAGTATGTGAGGGTAAACGTCTCGCACATCAGCTCTTCGCAAGGTAGAGCTTTGGGGCTAGGTACCAACCAAATGCCCTGCTACTTCCTCAACTTGAGAAAACCTGCATGGGATACAAAATCAGGTCATCATTAATTTATTTTTCATGGTTCATTCAGTCTTGTTTTTACCAAACCCCAAAATTAGTAATGATACTGACAGTTCCAGCCTCAGATTAGCTTTATGATGTTGCTTCCCTTCATTAGGCAGGATAAAAGAGTTCAGATTAACAAAGGCTAGCTAACCTTTCTCTAACTCCATAGGGTTTTTTTGAAGTCAGACTTTTTTAGACACAGTTGCTGAGCACAATTCATTTAATAAATAGCACTATCTCAATCTTCTCCTTATTGCGCATTCAAAATGCTGACCTTTAAGAAGGTCATGCAGAAACATGTAACATTCAACAACAGTAAGTTTTTGGTAGATCCAGGAAGACTGACAGAGTCATTCAGAAAACTGTTTGGATATAGAATAGGCTCTCTTGATTTGGATAACTGGATAATCAGATTAGTATTCAGATACTTCCAATTAGTGCTGGAACACCCACAAACTGTAACCAATAACATTTCCAGTAATTGTGCCCATTTAAACAGATAGTTGTAGGAACTAGAAAAAAGAGCTGGTCCAGGTCTTTACAATTTATTGGGAACACCCAAATGCACATGCTTTAAAGGAGACTCGTGCTTGTGACTACATTCTTTAGACTACATGAATTCTTCATAGCAATTAGTTATAGACTAGCTTGTGAATTATGCAGACCACGAGGCCACTGTGATTGAGACTTGCTCTATGCAACCAACTGTAACAGTCTTTGCAAACCTTGTTTTCCTACTAGAATGTTGCCTTTGAAAGGCCTGATAAGAGTCAACAAGGGCTAACAGGCTATTAAGTCAACAAGATATTGAAAACCACTCTTTTTTAATACTTTAATGGTATATTTCTTCCTTATAGTGCCAGTTCCTACCCTTTGGACACTCTCAGAACGAATTCATTTTTTGTCCTGGACATATTTATACAATTCTATTAAGTCCACAGATCACCCCTTCTCATCAGAATACTCAGCTACAAATCAGTCACGCTTTGTCCATCACCACCCTCACTATGCAAAGGAGATTACAGCTTTTACACAGAAAGACTGTTCTTTAACATAAGAGGAGGGAAGCTGGTTATAACAAGGGCTACTTTTGCTGCCTTTTATCCATGCCCTGGCAATGTTTTTCCTTCACCAAATTAAGTCCAGTATGAGTCACCAGGTTTAAAACTTGGCACTGTAGGGCTACACACCCAGGTTGTCAAGAAGCATTTAAGCATTTTAACAAATCCTTTAACCACAGTAATTAGTTCCTACAGTGGGGTACTTAACTGTGCATCACAAGGGGAGCTGGGAGTCTAGCCAGGTCAGTGCTTTGTTTTTTTGATTCCCACCAGGTATCTACTGCACTTTGATTATGTTGAAGAGCCCTTCCCCAATTAAATTTGAAATACAAAATAAGTGCAATAATTTATGAGGGCATTTTATACTTTTAAGATCAGTTCTGAAAATACAATTGACTGCATCAATCAGTTAAAAGCACTTCAAAGTTTCCTTCAATGCAAGGAAACTTCATTAGGATCTACAATACAGTGGGAGATTCACATTAATCCATGACAGTACTGCAAGATACTAAAGTAACTCCTAAAAAAGATCTCTACATGCGCCACCTGCAATGGGAACAGAACTGATTAGTCAAATCAACCTTGCAGTTTTAAAGTCTTAAAATACACTGCATTGTTTCCTCCCCTGTTTATCATTCTGCCCAAGCAACCCATTTAACTAAACAAAATGTCCTCAACTCTACAGAGAAGACTATCATCAAACAGAGATGAATGGCGAGGTTGTTTTATATTTATCTAGCAGACTCAGCACTATCTCACTTCCTAGAAATAACAGGCCAAAATTCTCCGATTTTAATTTCTCATTATTTCAAGTCTTTTAATTTGAATGAATGACAATATAATGACAATGTTGTCTAAAGTCACGCCTGTGGGTGTCTAGTTTAAAAATGAAAGACAAATGGTAGTTCATTCAAAGCTTTCATGGCTTCCACCACTTACGATCTGTGGTGGTTTTGATCTTAGGATCAAAAACCATTATCACCAAACTCCACAGGGAGGTTTTAAAAAACCATGAAGGACACAATGAAACATCTGAAGATCAGGAAATACTAAAAAGAAAGTACAAAATAACTTTTAGCATAAATAGGCCATTTTGACACACAAGAAAAGCACTATATTTTATTTAGCTCATAGCTCAAGGGTAAAAAAAATTACAAAAACTCTGAAAGCAGCACAGACTTTTGGACACCCGTATCTCCTCCAGTTCTTGCACTATGAGAGAGCCCCAGTAAGGGGCAGTGTAAAACCACATTACCTGAGAGAATGATGCAAGAGACTCCACTATCAAGAATTATAAACCCTCTCTATAGAGCAGTCCCTTTAATTGTGAAGGCCTTGCCTTCCATTTGGCCAGTGGAAGAGGCTTTACATTTGAAGAGAAGAAATTTCACAAGTCCATGCTTAGTGCAAGCACCATATTCTCTGCTGAAAACAAAGGCTACTCTTGCTGCAGATTTCAGTACACACAGTATTGGAAATCTGCAAATGAAACCTTTTAAATAAAAGAAAAGGGCTCCCTTTTCAATGGACAGGCCCCTTCCATGTACAACATAACACAGCTTCAGAGTATTTTATTTTTTGCATACCTATCCTCTTTGCCAACTACTGCCAAAAGGAGTGCAGATTTTAAGCTACTTCAAACAAATCTGGTAACATTCACTAAGCCTAAAATACTATTTTTATACATACTTAATTTATAAATAAATAAGGAAGACCCATACCAATATTTAATATATAGCATATATACACACATACAATACATATATATATAAAAAGAAATCTTTTAGTAAGAAAAGAATATATAAATCAAGCTTTGGCAAATGACAAAAACCTAACGAGGCTAAGCCTCCAGCTCAAATCCTAGAATACAAAAAAATTAGCCCAGAAAATTTTCACAAGAATCTTAACACACTCCCTGCACTCAACAAGACTTAATGAAATCTCAAGTGCACATGAGCTAAGAGAAGGGACACAACACACTGCGATCTTGATATCAGGCTACACAATAAATTTCACCTTGTCTTAAAATGAGACCTTTTTCTGATCTTACTGCTAAAAGAGTCTCTTGTTTTGACTAATTTCAGCTCAGTAACTAAGTGATTGTATAGTTAATTTGAAAAGCTGAATGAGAAACTACCAGAAAACGAGAAGTCTGTAATCCTGGACTGCCAGCCTACAGTGGAAGACCTTAATTTAAGAGAAAAACAACATGAAAGAGTTTTCATTCCAGTTGAAAAGATATCCCCTCTCCTAACAAGATCCAAGCATGAGCCAAACCAGAGGAATTTCAGCCCAGTGAAAATTAAAGTTTAAGTTTGGCTGTAGCACTTGCTCATTTTCATTCCTATCACTTCACACTCTCATATAAGTATTTTGGTTGGTAACAAAGACTAATATTTTTAGATGTGCTTCTCAATCTGCCTTCTGTCCACTCAGCAATCATCACCTTCCACACAGCTCAAAGTTTTCCATGGATGCCTTAACTTACTCCACAGTCCATTTTAAAAGGACAGACTATCAGCTAGTATCTCAACAGCTAAGCTTGCAAAGCCAGAGACAAATAAAGATCAAGGTGCAAACTTTTATTTGTCCACACATCCCAAGAGCAAAGAAACCCTTTAGCAAAGAAATTATAGAAAGAAAACCACATTTCCACAGAGCAAAACCAGAAGCAACTGTGTGTGCTGGGAAGCCTATGGGCTTTCTACAGGGCAAACCCTTGCAGAAGTTCTGCCTTACACATAACCAACTAGAAGCATGTGAAACTCAGAGATAAGTTCCAAAGCATAATATAAAATATAATTGAATTACCTTGTGGAGCAAGTCAGTAAGAGAAAACTGAGTCTGTACATTATCTAAATATACGAGTGAAAACACAGTAACATAGCAAAAGACAGACACAAACTATGCAACAAGCAGTTGCAACTTTTCTACATGATCAAGTATCTGCAAGCATAGAAGAATTAGGCTTTAGGACTTCATTTTAGATTTTAGCTATCAGTAGCTTTCAGCAGTACAACCAAACTGTTAAGAACATCCTGGTCAATGCTGTTACTTTCACTATGTCTGAAACATCATCAAGTGAAAAACAGTTTTACTGGTTTTATAACAGGGGCCTGAAGTCAAGCAGTCACAATTCCTGAATGCTAGTAAAACACACTTCCAATTAACCAAGTCCTCAGGTACAAGAAAAGCTTCAGATGATGCACCACAGAGCTTACCTCTCATGTTTCTAGGGACTCAGGTGCCCTTATCAACCATCAGGCTCTGAAGAGAAGAGGCCACAAGTCTGTCCACTTCTAGACGTGGCCACCAGCTCTCTGCTTATAAAGCCACCACCTTCTAAGTAGCTTAAACCACATCAGGTGCTAACACTTCTCCCTCCAGATTGTTTATAAGAGGCATAGCCTTTGAATTCATCTGTATTAAAGTCAACTTTCCTTGATCAAGTTAGAAGTTCTTGTCCCCTTTGCTTCTCCTTTCATCAAAGAATTGGCACCTTCTTGATTAAGGTTACAGACTTAATTACTTTATGAAAACAATCAGACTAAATGCACTTCAGTTCAACTAATTTTCTCAACTGCACTCACCCGACTCTTCTGGATCAAGTCTTATTTATTTCATTGTGTTATCACATACACTATTTAGAAAATGAAGGAAAAAAAAATCCCAAATAATTCCCCCAGCTACAGAAGCAGAGGTCAAGAGAAGACCCAACTCTATGGTGCAGCTGGTTCGTTTCTACATTGCCCTGAAAAGACAGAGATACCATGTGCTAGCTGTGAAGGTGTTTGTCCACCCTTCTCTTAAAATTTCCCATACATGCATACTACATCCATTAATTTACTTCATAGAGGCCAGTTATCAGAGAATATGATCTAAAGAGTTCCCTGTTCCAATCTGGGTCCTGATTAATACAATAAATTATATTATCTGTTCTAGCTGTGGACAAATTTAAAAAAAAAAAAAAGGTTAAAAAATATGTAAGGATATATTTTGACTTCCCTTGCTATAAAACACTTTTATCCACATAAATCAAAGAGTACACCAGCTGTGAGTCCTCTACTTGAAGAAGAGTTAATTGCCACTAAGTGTAAGCACAGACAGCAACAGGCCACATACAGTGTCTTTCCCTCCACCTATCTCCCATTTCTTCAGCAGCCTCCTGTTTCTCCTCCCTCCCTAAAACCTAGGTTCACAAATAAGGAAAAAACAAGTTCTTGATTTTTTATTGTTGACTCCTTTAGCTCTTGCCATCCTGCTCAGCACTCTTTCTAACAGATTGACCTTGTGTAAATCATGTTAACCAAACCAGGGAACACTTTCAACTAATTTTAAACCATTAAAGTACTTGTGTATTATATGGAAATGAATGAAGTAATTAATCTATTTAAGAGTTTTTATTTTAGGTTGTAAGAAAAAGAAACAAAGCAGAGCAAACCTGATTTGGGGGGAATAGGGAAAAAAAAAAGAGGTCTAATTTGAGCAACTGGCCTCACTCTCCAGTTACTAGTTTGTTCTTTATCTGTCTGAGATTACAAGTGCCCTGTTATCAACCAGAAACCTTCATCCTTGTTAAGGTACTTGAAAACTAACCAAGTTGTCTCTCAGTCGTCCTGTTTGATCGAAGTGAACAGGGGGAATTCCTCATGTGGTGACAGTGAGGGAATAATTTTAAGCCTTCTGGTGTCTCTGCCCTTCTCCTTTTTGAACCACCTCAAATTTTCCAACATCAGTTTCCAACCAGATCAGAATTAGGGACAATATTTCAATATAATTCTCTCCAACAACATATATGAAGATAAAAATAACTTCTTTCTTCCCATCACCACTGCCTTGTTTATAAACAAGATCATACTTCTGCTCTTATTCTCACCCTCTTACAACAGGAATTTTTGTTATTTAAAGGGTAGAATTATATTACAAACCATTTAAGAATTCTTGTGCTGGTATAACAAACAAGTTCTGCAAGCAGAATAAACTATACTGGAAAAAGTAGATTTTGTTATCCTTGCCTTTTATTGGTTCAGAGTGGGCATCTCCATTTTATTTTTTTAGCAACAGTATACAAATATATTCATTTAGTCAACGAATTTTGGCAGCACAGCCAGTGACAGTGCTCATATTACACTGTTTGTCCAGTAAGACTCTACACCTTTCCCTGGGGGGAGGAAAGCTAAAAAGCTTTCCAAATTATCATTCTCCAGCAACCAAACTGGATTTATATTCTATAGGATAAAAAGCAATGCCATACCTCAGAAAGAGAAACACTTTATTTCAGTGTGCTCAAGCTATGAATGGATAAATCAGTTGAGCTTTCTCCATCTCCCTCAGTATATTTCCTCACCAATAACCATCACCTGCAAGTTTGTACTGCAACAATTCTGTACTTATTTGCAAGATGCTCATAAAAATACTATGCAACCCACACTGAATAAATAGATCTCTGCATCAGCAGAAATACATCCTTATTTTTGACATTTACTCTGAGAGTCTGAATGTTTCTAATACATGTTTTGTTAACACTGTGGAAGACTAACATTTTAAAAATCTGGTTGTGATGCAATATGAAATTAAATGCCTTACAGTCTGTTTTTGCAACTGTGCTTATAACCACTCATTAGAATATCTTAAATAATTCACTCTTTTTTATCCATCCATTTTTTTTAACCTTTCAACAGGTTTGAATCACAGGTTGGCTTTCAGCTTTGAAAAGTTAGCATCTTTTCTAGAACAATAAAAACCTTCCTTTCTTTTCTCCTCCAGAGACAGGAATTTAATGAGTTCACTGTATTCTGTTGTGCAGCTTCACGAACTGAAACAGGTCCCTCTTTACTACCTTCTCCTTAGCTTTGTTGTCTGGTACCTTCATATATACAGATTTAATACCATACAGTTCACTGGCTTCCAAAAGCTGGGTGAGTGCAAGCCCATGCAGATTTAGGGAGAGGTGCATGTCAGTACAAGGTGCAGCACAGCATGTGAACTAATGCAGCCAGCCACAGCAAGGTTATGCTACGTCAAACAGACTGCGTGCTGAAGCAGCCACACGTGTTCTCCTACAAAGTCACACACCAGATGAGCAAAGAGCTGGGAACCATAAACCCATAAGCCACAAGATGGACAGGCTTAAAAACTTGCCCATCAGTTGTCTTCAGCTATAGGGAAAAACATGAAATGGGACAAAAAAACAACCCCTACAACCTGAGCCGATGTGCCACCTAAAGCCTGGCAAACTGCTCTGGTTGAAATCTCAACTGCCCCTTGTGATGTCAGCCAGCTCTGAGACCAGTTTAAGTGGATTATGAATCCATACTCCACACCCTTTGTGATTCTGAGCAGGTTAGCATAGATGGCTTTCTCTTTTGACACAGAGGGTGTAGTTCCTTAGCCCAACTCAGCTCTTAAAGCCGGTTTAAGAAGTTCCCACCTTGGATTCCTCACTCCTCATTGCTGGCTCCTGGTTCTGCACCACAGTTCCTCGTACCCTTCACAGGCAGACAGACCTACAAGTCACACTTCAAACTGGTTACAAGAGCAGTTCTCTCCACTGACTCAGTTTACAGCACAGGCTTAGCAACAGCTGCAGCTGCCCGATGGCAATGCTTCAAGAGAGTTCAAGCCCAATATAACTTGCTGTCAGAAAGGCATTCTCTCCTTCCCCCCTACTGTGTGCACACACTTGACCCCTTACAGGCCAGTTCAGCACACAAGGTGAAAACTAACTAGGAAAGGGGTGTAAAATCACAAGGCTTGGAGTGAGACTGCTACTCTCAGCAGTTAAAAGTCCTTTCAATAGCTAAGCTGTCTATTGAGACATCACTTTTACAAAGCAAGGAAGGCTGGGCAGAAGGGCTAGGCAATCCTTAACCATCTCTTCTGCAAGGAAAAATATCCATGGAATTATATCCAGACTTTATGCACTCCTGATGCAAAAATGGCTTTGTAGCTCTTGTTTCTGCCTTAGGGTTCCCAAGACTGCTGTCATACTGAAAATAAGTTTTTCTAACAATATTTAATATATTCATGCTATTTTTGGAAAAGGCCCTAAGTTTAAAACTTCCATAACTGCTAACTACTGACAAAAGGAAGTCTAAAATACAAGGATCCTGCAAAGTTTCAATCAAAAAGAAGCCCAACCACCAAACCCTGAACTCCTGAACTCCAGTTCTCAAATATGCTTCATCTCCAAGTCAAATACTCCATATCATCTCCTTGAAACGCACAAGTGACATAAGCATATCACAACCACCAGTTCTATTATTAAGTTTTCAGTGTTTCGCTTTAAATAAGTATTGACCATCTTTAAGTGGCTGATAAACCAGCTTTAAAACAAACTTGAATGCCAGAGAGCCCTCTATATGCAAAGAATAAGAATGAGGTAGAATATAAGGACACAGAAAAATCTGAAATTGCACAGGACTTATTTTTTTTATTACACAGAAGAAGGATGAATCTTCTGCTCTGTTGAAGTTCTGCCTCCTTCAGAGAGTTGAACAGTCATCAAGATAAGATCAATGTTGATGGCATTGGGGTAGATGAAAGAAAGGAAATGCTTCAATAGATCAAAAAAATCCTCTCTGAATTACTTTTTTGGTCCAACTCACATCCTCTTTAAAAAAATGGGGCTGAAATCACAGAGTAAATAGGACTTCTAAAATTTTGTTATCGCTGTTCAGTTTCCAGCATATTGCCAGTATGACTGGTTTATCACCCTTATATGGAACAAAAGGGAAAAACCAGAAATTACATCTTCACGATGAGTTTATACTCTCCTTCTAACAAAAGAACTCCACTATTTGAAGGCACCATTTGAGCAGAAGTAAGAATCTGGAAGAATAAGTGACAACTGGAGGACATGTCATATTCTGGTGTTGCTCTGCAGCATGTCAGTGACATCTGCAACATGCCCCAGCTAACAGGGATGCACCATGCTGGACAGCAGTGCAGGGGTCCCCACTTCCTCCCCATACATTTGATTCTGAGAGCTCGAGCTGCTTCTACTCAACCGATCAGACTTCTTTTCTGGAATATATCAAGTAGTATCAGAGTGAATTGACTCTTTGTGCCAATAGTCAGCTGTATTTCTCACACACTACTCTTAAAACCTGGCAGAGGTAATGAGTCTAATTTGAAAGAAATTAATATACTCAGCACTTGTACAGAGATGTACTATCTGAATATTCAGAGTGCACAATGGCAATTTGGTGCTAAAGCTAGTTTACTGATTAGCAGGTAATATCTCTTTCAAACTCTAAATCCCACGTATTTAATTAAACTGTCCAAAACACTGTTGTCTCAAATCCCACTAAAGCCACCTTCTCAACACTAAGGGTTTACGTCAGCCGACACTCAGCACCTATCTTCCCATTATTGTAGCCATATTTCAAAAGATAAGTACAGATCTAAGGCAAAACTTAAGCCAAATGGTGAATGAGATGACAGCTCTTGTATAAGACTGAACTTCGAGACTGCATGTGCAGGCCACATGAGAGAGTAAGTAAATGGGTCAGGGAAGCATGTTGTATCCCAAGCAGACCAGTGTACTGCAAGTCAAGTCCTGTCTTTGCAGACTTCTGGAAAAGCATTTTGCAGACATTCGTTTTCTCTCTGCACTCTGCAGGGGCTCCTGCTTAGAGCTTTGCCTCGAGACTGCAAGAAAACATAAATCTCTCTGTTCAAAGGTCAAGATTTCAAAGTGCTCCAAAATGGACATTTTGTTTTCAGAAGTAGTGTCAAGGGAAGGCGTATTGGCGGCAAAAAGAAAATTTCTAGTGGGCAGTCACATTAGGGTAATGTAATCATGAGTCATGCTCCTCACCCATTTCCTGACTAGGGCTGTGCATCATCAAAAGAAAACCAGCCACAGCAATGCTGCCACTCGCTCGTTAATGTTAGCTGGCCTGAAAGGATTACAAACTACCAGAAAACAAATAATTGCAGAGCACCCTATTTAAAGTTTGACATAAATCGACCCTGACAAACATAGTGGTGTAACACCAACCAAAACAACTTGCCTTTGTTGCGAAAAACAAGTTACAACTTTTATGATGAGTTCTACCCGAACAAATCCTCACACACCTTTAAAACACTGTAAATCCTTGGGAGGATGCCTAGGGAGAGGGAGGGGAATGTCTAGTAGCTACGCAGTATCTAGAGAAGACGAAAAGACACAAAGACCTTTTGGAGAGAATCACACCAAACTCAGACTGCCGTAAAACAACTACCACCTTCCCAAGAGGGCTGTAAAAGAACACACAAATGGGCCAAGCCACGAGTTGAGCTTAAGGGTCTCCCACCTTATAAGAAAAGCACTGCATGAGGCAATTTCTGTCTCAGTGTTCTGTCCTGTTGAGCATCCTAAGTGAAGCATGTGCTTAATGATGCAAATTGCTGTTCATTTGTATAAAGATTTCTTCAGAAAGCAGATTTCAGATGCTTGTTGGGACCTTGGTCACATTTAATTTGTTCCAAAACCCACATTAATGAAAACCCCAAAATTAATCAGATATTTCAACAGAAACTAGGCTAGATATTAGGTAACAAATGCCAACACCCAGCTGCACCTCTCTGTAGCCTTCGCAGGCCAGATAGAATCATTCTGGTTGGAAAAGGCCTTTGAGATCAAGTCAGTGAGACAACTACTTTCCCTCCCTTCTACCTCAGAAGCAGAGGTAGAAGCCTCCATTTACAGGTCCCTTTCACTCTTTTACAAATACTAAGTAACTGCTAAACACGCTCCTCAGCACCCGTTACTGTGTTCCTTATGGTACTTCCAATAAGGCAGATCAAAGGGTTGATTCTGAAGTTGACCATTAAATACATAATCCATTGCCAAAACCATTGTCCAAAGATTTACAACTGATCAGCAAGTGGCATTCCACTTTCAGGATACTGAGGAGACCTAAACCACTATCTCTAATGCCTCAGCTCACCTTACCTTTTAGTAGTCTCATGCTTTTGCCCCTCACATTATACAGAGTACTAGGGGAGGACAGGTGGGAGAAACAAAGTGTTGCACAAGGCGAAAAGTTTATGACTAAACTAATACCAGCTAAGTGTACTGAGCCTGTACTTTATCCAGGTTGCAGTAATTACTTCAAAGTTGAGAGAAGTTGGTTCTGAAACAGAGCACACACACATACACCAAGGCTTTGTATTGCATTGTGGCACTTGCGGCTGGACTGTTAAAGATCTGCTCATCTTGTTTATACAATTCCAACAGCACAGAAAGAGGTGCAATCCCTTTGGGCATGGATGTACCTCGGTAATGATCAAGAACGAGCTGTTACCACATGCTGCAAGTCCTTCATGTATCAATACATACAACAGGTATGGAAAGCAGTGGTGTGTAGGCAGAAAAACAAAAGAACATAATTCTGGGACCTACTTTCCTACGTAAAGGGCATATTTATTTATTTAATCCTCTAATAAGTAGGTAAGATGAAATTCTACCTTTACTGCAGGCTATTTAAAGCAAATTTCTAATGGTTCTTGCAAGCTCCAGGGAGACAAAATTCCATGGGAGGAGCACTACATTGCTTATTGTGGTTTACCATCCTTCAAAAATTTAAGGAAAAATGATGTTGTAGAGTCCAGGGCACACATCTACAGTACAGACAAAAATTTCTGCTGGGGGTTGGGGAGGGGAGGGGAAGAGAAATCAAGCAAAATAAAACACACCACCACCACCAGTAACACCACAACACCAACTCAGAAAACAAAAGCAATGTAAAGATGGTCAGAAACCAAACCACCTAAGTATGTGGACAGGTATTCCTGAATTTCTTACTGTAGGCAAAGGAAAAGAAAGAAACTGAAGTCAATTTCCTTGTCCTGAGTGCAAATCCAACCATATCCAGCAAAAAAGCAAACAAACAAACAAACAAACAAAACATAACATATAATACTGTAACAATCATTAGGACTGCATTAATTTAAGGAACAGTGTGGGCCTCCCTTCTCTGGTCCATATGGTTCCTTTAACAGAAATAGCATCTGTGGAAACACATGCAAGGAACAAGCTATAGCTCCCTGAATTAAGCAGCAGAGACAGCACACTCAAGAAATTTAAAAGGGAACTTGCATCCAAGTAGGGCATCAACATCTCAGTGTTGCTGCTTCAGTACTAGATCAGAAGAAATTATGGGATAATGTAGGGCCTGTTCCACAGACTCTCTGGATATAGCTTCCTTGGGAAGGAATAGAAATACCATAACCAATGCACTCTGAAACACAGTCCCAGCAAAAGACATGTACAGTAACTTCTAAAAGGAAGACATTACCCACGTGGCATTCCTTCTTCCCCTCTGTACGTGCCTGCTAACCTGGACTCACCAGAGGTATGCTCCTTCTGGCTGCAGAAGCAATGGGCAGCATACCTGGGTTTTTTCCTTGGAGTCCAAGGAAAGCCTTACTGGAGGAAAGGATTAATTAGTTCACCGACAGCTACAAAGACCAATGTTAAAAGTAGTTCAGCAACACCCCTATTGCCGTAGTCATAAGCTTCTGAAGTTAAACCACATCCCTGAGGAAAATGGGATTTTGCCGTTGTTTTGTTTGTTCCCTTAGAACACAGTATTAAATAGGGTTCATCCTACAATAATTCTAATTAAATATATATCTTCTTAAGCAAAAATCTAGCCGCAGGTTCAGCTGTCAAACTTTGGCTATTCCTGGGAAGACCATAACCCATTCACTTGAGAGGACAAAAAGGGAAGGCAGAGACAATTTAGCACGGGAAGAGGAAAAAGGCAGAAACAACAATGAAAAGAAACAAACTGCACCTAGTCAGTAAACTAAAACTTTCCAATACAACAACATTAGCAGCTTGCAGGAGAACAGTTAGCTTTTTAAAGTCACCAGGTTCCCAGATTAATGGCTCTGATTGAGTTCACACCTCCCCAAGTGAGTGTTTCAGACCGTCTGAAAAAAGGCAGTCAATTTCACTCAGGTGCCAAGACAGGCTGAAAGAGCCTTACATGGTAAAGCAAAATATCAACTTTAAAACCAGATTTCTTTTTTAAAAAATTCTCTTTTTAAAAAATATTCTTGTTTTTTCCCTGTCACGGGATTTAAGATCAAATATGAGTTCTTACACAGCAGCTTAACACGCCTGACTTCATAGGAGTTTCTCTCCATTTGCAGGCCCTAAAAGGTAGTGCCACTCCCAAGTCAGACTAATAACACGAAGAGAAATTGTAGCTTTTTTTCTATGGGCATTAGGATTTGTGTGAGTTTTCTGCTCAGCAGGACCTGCAGCCCGCATTATCGTCGACTGCTCTTTAACTCTTCGCCTTCAATGGGTCCATTTTAATTTGAGAACTACCCTAAGATGATCTGCACTGGAACACTTAGAATCAAGGGGAAAAACCAACAGGTAGATAACGAAATTGAGGGACAGAGTGACCTTGATCAACTGTGCCTGATTTCAGCTGGGATAGAGCTAATTTTTACCCTGGTAGCTGGTACAGTGTTGTGTTGTGTTTTAGATTCAGGGGGAGAATAACGTTGATAACACACTGATGTTTTAGATGTTGTTAAACACTGTTTACACAGAGTCGTTGGCTTTCCAGCTTCTCACTCCACCCCAGCAGTGAGCAGCAGGCTGGGGAGAAGCTGAGAGGGGACATGGCCAGGACAGCTGACCCCCACTGTCCAAAGGGATGTCCCATAGCATATGGTATCATGGTCAGTATACAAACTAGGGGGAAAGCTGGCCAGGGGCCACTGCTCAGGAATTGGCTGGGCATTGGTCAGCAGGTGGTGAGCAACTGCACCGTGCATCCCTTGCTTTGTACATTCTACTTATTTTATTATGATCCCTTCCTTTTCTGTCCTATTAAGGTGTCTTTATCTCAACCTATGAATTTTATCTTTTCTCCCCCCAGTTCTCTCCCCCTGGGTGGGGAAGGAGTGAGCAAGCAGCTGTGTGGTATTTAGTTAGTTACCTGTCAGGTTAAACTACCTCAAGTTGGTATCTGAACACCAGCAAGCCATTTGAATTTTAAGACCAGCCCAAGTCATGCACTCGAGATTAAAATGGAAGACTAAATCACAAAGGCCACCGTTTCAGAAGGGAAGATTGTGCTTAGAAGCAAAAATAAGAGATCAGATGAGTTAACCAGGCTGAACTTCATCCTCTTGAAGTGTAGTCATAAGGAGGTAGTGCAATTCCCTGCTGCATGAGAGGGCAGTGACAGGAAAGCTCCAGTAATTCTCTATTTGGCCATCACTATGCCAAGTTCCTGTAGCCACAATTTCAAGAGGATAGCACAAAACAAAAGAAAGTTTCAGAAGAGCCACAAGACTGTTATCATCACTTACATTTCATAGAAGCATAGAATCATTAAGGCTCGAAAACACCTTTAAGATTAAGTCCAACTATCTAACTTCAGTTTGCTAGACTGAAGCTAGTAAAAGCAAGTACTAAGGGAAACATACCTTTTTGGAACAGCAAGAACAATTTACTCAGGCTTATGGTAGATTCTCTGTTATGTGAATCTTTGTTAATTTTTTGCTTTGTTTTTTTAAGAAGTTACTATTGTCTAATTCAAACAAATCAGGCAGAGCCAGGAGTCATACTGACACAAAATTGGGTAACAAGTTGTCATAAGACAAGTTCCCAGTAGTCTGGTCTGACTTTTATCATTCAAGATATGAACAGTATTTTCCCCTAAATTCATGGCATCTCTCTTAAGAATTAAGTATTTGGAAAAGGATTTTTATCCCAGGCAAGCCACACTAAATTTTTCAAGCCTTTCTGTCCACAGATTCTGTTTCTTTTGCTGTCAAGATGATTACAAAGGTTGAAAGGACACATCTCCTGAAGTTATCAAAATAGAGCTCTCATCAAAACTGTTGTATTTCGAAAGTTCTCATCTTCCATAACAAAATAGAAAGAAAAAAAGTAGATCTCTGTGTTGGACACTACTTCAAATCCTTCATGGAGAACCAACTAAATTCTATCCCATCAAATCACCACGAACAGTTTGAGATCTGCAAGATGTAAAAGCTGTTTCTCCTTTGACACTGTACAAGCAGAAGGACAGCCATTTCACAGCAACTTAGTCCCTTCAAAACAAACAATAAAAACTTAACATCTTAAAATACAACTGTCCAAAAGGGGTATCTAAGATCCATGACCAAGTGGACGCCATGTCCAACTACAGATACTCTGTTTTGAAGAACAGCACAATTAAAAAAAATTACATGTGACTTCATTCACTTTTACTCAAAAAAATTTCACACAGTTCTTGAATTTGAAAATATAACTGTTACTTCTTTTCAAGTCACATCTCCCATATATTGTTACTACTGTAAAAGTTGACTTTGGGATCACATTTGTATTTCCAGGATATTTACCCCAAAACTATAAACTTCTTTGAAATTTGGAAAGCCCATTAACTACTGCCAGCAACCTCAGCAGATGGATTGAAAGAACACACGGAATCAGAGCACCTGAAAAATCATCTGGTACCATTTCAGTCACAGACCTTAAATCTACACACACAAACGCACACACAGCTGCTCCTACTTCCACAGATACCAGTTTTATTGCAGAAAGAATACACATAATTTCTTAGATGACGCCTTTTTAACACGTCCACCTACACTTCAGCTGTCTTGGAAGCTTCCATTTTAAGGCTTATTTTCAGAGTTGTTTATCAATATCTGACACTGCCATTCAACATTTTCTATCCTCTTCTGCAGCCATCTGTGTATGTTTGTTTATTGGGAGGACTAGAAGGAGGTGGGAGAATTTTAACCAAAGTTTCTAAACTGTTTCTCTAATGAGATAAAACAAAATGACCTATTTCTACTCCCCAGCTTTACCATAATGTCTGTTACTCCTATGGAAACACAAACCATCAAGATCCACAACATTGCTAACAGATTCTGGAACTTCCATACTTTTAAAGCTAGTTCTGATCTTAAAATTTGTACCTGGGAATGTGTCTTTTCCTGTCATTCTGAATTACCAGGACAGGCAATGTCAAGGTGCTAAAGTGTACAATCTTTTGCAAGATTCAGTAGCTTTAGTTTCTGACACCTAGAATCTTCTGAAATCCACTCTATTGAAAATATCAGCCCTCATGCTTACATTGCTCCATCCCCACAAACAACTGAGTTGGCAGGAATAACCATCAACCCGAATTTAGATGAGTGACAGAACCTCTGCATAAGAACCAGGGATGTGGAACCAGGAGATGGAGGACAATGAATGTGGGAAGGGATTAAGGTTTGTTCACAAATGCATGGAACAAAGACATTTATGCAGGCTTGATGCAGAAAAATTGGTTGGAATTTACCAACAGGAGTAATTTGCATGCTTAGATTGTTCATTCAGCCATTGAAGCCCGTTTCTTTCCTAGCCGATTTTTCAGTTATATGCAAATTATATATTTGTATTTTCAAAGATTACTTGGATACACTTAAAGATTTACACTTGAATGGATATACTGTTCATACCAAAGGCAATGTCAAAAAGCTTCCAACTTCTCTGCTTTGCTTCATTAGATGGCAATTCTGTCATTTCCTCCTATACAGCTGTCAGAGCATGCCCCACTAATCAAAACGCTATACCATGTCACAAAATACCTTATTTACAATGTATATTCCTCTGCCAAGGTAGAGGCATGGTTGTACTCTCAGGGCAAAATAACTGCTGCAACTAAGAGTGAAATTAATTCACAGACAAAAATGTGAAAACTGTCCACAGCATAAATTACGTGACTGTTCAGCACTTCCATTTAGAGAGGCAGATTTTATTTTTGTCCTCACAAATTCCTTTAGGAACTCCTACAGATTCATAATCTTCTTGGACTCTTGCTATTGTAAGTTTTTTCTTTGGGACCAGAACTATGCATTTTTAAGAGAGCTGTACAGTCCATTGCTATCAAATAGATTACTTTGTTGTCTTTGCTGTTGACCTCATGGGATCTTATCTGAAAGACTCCAGAGGCTGAGATGGGTTTTCATACTGCCTGAAGGTACATGAAGAGAAAACCAGAAGAAATACAGCCTCTCTTTTTACACTAAAGTAATCAAGTGTGGAGGGACATGCAAAAGAGAGCAGCAGCCATACAAACTTCTGGTCTGCTCAGTCCACTCTCTTTGTTCCTAACAAGAGCATTTTCTACTCAGGAAAAACTTGAGGACTTCTGTGTACCACTGATTACTTTGCATGTTAATAAGAAACAAGGTAAGCAGATTTGATAACAGTAATGAGCAAACATTTTCATTTAAGGCTTTAATCAAAGTGACTAGATGCTACCCTCACCTTTTAGGCAGGATGACCAAACTGAGCAGTGAATTACTGCAAATTTGTATTACTGTAGTATCACACCCCTAATCATAAGCCAGGAATCTAATACATTAAGAATTATGCACACATCAAACAACAATAAAATCTCAAGAAGACAGTTCTTCAGCTGCTGTGTCTTTTGGGGCAAGGAATATCAACAGAATTGTAGCTACTGTGAACATCACCTTCCTCCTATTTACCTTTCCACACCAACTGTTTGGATTGAACAAAAGTACAATCCTGTATGCCATATATACAGCCTATGCATGGACATGCTACTCCATTCTTCTCTCCTATATTCTCATCTGATTTTCAAACAATCAAGCAGAAGAGACCCCCAGATGCATTAACTCTTACCTCTTTTATGAATGATAGTTATTATTCCAAGGTCATCTGCCTCAGGACCCATGAGTAAACAAAGAACCAGCTTAAACTTGATCAAGAGCAGTAATCTAAGATATCTGGAGCAGAAACACAGGAGCTGCATCTGACATACAGAACAATTAATGGCACTACTCCTTCCTTGTCCCTCTTTCACTCATAATGTAGCTCTCCTACTGTTCAAGCCTTCCTTAAATTACACTAACCCCTAACATAATTTGTAGGAGCAATGTACCCTTAAAAGGGAAATGCCAAAGCCTACACAGCCACAAGCCATCCTCCAAACTAATAGAGAAAATCATGGAAAAGCTAAAGAGAAGTGCCTTTGCAAGTCCACAAGTGCTGGGGAGAAATGGAATGGCTGGCCTTTACATCACACTACAAAAGGCAGAACCTACATCTTATCTCTTCACCTTCACTGTGGCACGTGCAACTTCTGGTACCAAGGATGCTTTTGCTTTTATTCTTTGTGGTTATAGAATCATGTACTCTCAAAGAACCAATGAGCCACAGTAATGCTTCAAATGACATGGACCTCATAAAATTTCAACTGATTAGGCTATCATTTGAAATATGAGTATGAAAAGACTGATCTAACCATCCTTACAAAACAAATTCAAACCAAACTGAAACAATGGTTTAGTTCCCAAAAGACAGTTTATGAAATAATACAAAAATAAATACAAAAAATTAATACTGATGGCAATTCCCGTAGAGAATTTCTTTAAGAGCAGTGGCAAGAGTGCCTCAACAAGATCCTGTCACAATGAGGACAAGATATTTACGGTGTGCATCTTCAGCACAGCAAGAGGAAAGGAAAAAAACCCCAAAACCTTCACCTTGGGCATTCACCAAAACTCCACCACACCTTGGACTAATCTGTGCTTGAATTTAAGCACAAGAATTAAGCACAGATTTAATTCACCCAAGTCTCATGAATAAACAGAATTTAACTAAATCAAAATATGCACTGAACCATATTAACTGAGCTGAAAAAGTAAAGTTAGAGGTTTCTAAAAAATACGTAGGCCTTCATGAAAAGGACTTATGTAAACATATACAATTCAGGCTTTACTTTGGTAGGACTGGAGATACATACAAAAAGGAATAAAGAATAGAACTCATTTCTGATTGAAATATCTTGATGGACAAAATTTAAAAGGCTAGATTTAGGAAGTACTAGAACAAAGAACATTAAAAAAATCTGTTGTGGCATCATAAAGGACTTTTAAGGTCTGAAATTACTGAAGTTTTTTTTTTTAATAGAATTTAAAAGCTTTATGAATGAGAAGTGTCCATAAGTGCTGTCATATATTTCTTGAGAATATAAATGAAATATGAGAAAAATTAAAAAGTGCGAGAATATAAATATGGAGCAATAGTCCCCAGCAATACTGGCATTATGTTCCTGTACATCACTTGGTACTAGTGCATCACTGAAGTACTAGAAAAAACACCCCCATAAAAAAACCTGTCTACTACACAGGAACTGACCTACTCACACAGTTTGAGAATACCACTTTCTCATACAGAGTTTAAGAACTTTTCTCGAAGAGGAGAAACAAAGAAAGCATTTGTCAAAGCAGTAAGAGCCATTAGCCTCTTCTTCATTAAGATTTATAATTCATACTCTTACAGGGATTAGGATTTCTGATGAAGATGATGGTGGAGAGCTCTGCTGGCTAGGGAGCTGGTTTCACAACCTCTTTGCAGAAAAGCTTCAGAGATGCTGACTGTGGTGGCAGCAAAGAACCTTTGATCTTTCTTGCAGAGTATCACTGAGAATTATGAACACCATAATTAGAAATATCATATGTAGAGCACTAAGGTTACAAACTCAAAGAACACAAAGTTAGAAAATCCCAAGATTACATTATTTGTGGAATCATTATTTGGATCCTTCATCATCTGCACCACCTGAAAGGACTATGACAGAGCAGGAGCTTCATCTTTAGCCCAGAATTTCAAACAGATCCTCCCTTTTTGCTACATCTCATTTAACTCACCCCACATACTACATAAGGCAAGAGAGCTATGAATAATTAATACATGTAAATATCTATCACCATTTTCTACAGGCTTTTGCTAACTTATGGATACTTGCTTTTGCCAGAACAACAGGCCTTAGGGTCTTGGGTTTGCTTGACTTTAATGTTACACTGTACAGATTTCTTAACAGGGGGAAAAAAAAGGAAATTTAGACTAACAGTTTGCTTTTACTAACTATTTTTATGCTAGCACTTAATATTCTAAGGGCAAAATCCCCACATTTGGAAAAAAGACTCAACACCTGTTTCCTTTGTTTAAGGCATAACACAAATCCTCAGATATATATAAATTTTCTACAGCTAAATAGTGAGAAAGGGACTTGAAACACCTGGAATTTCAAAGGGATGGAAAAAAAAAATACACCAAGCCCTACATTTTAGATCTTCCAAGCAAAGATATGAAGTAGTATTTATTTTTAGAAAGGTCTTAGAGATGACTTAAAAAAATTGCCATGTAAATGCACCTAAACAAGCTTGCAGACCTGATTAAGCAAGTCATACCTAGTCTCAACTTGTCATCAGCTCTTGTATCTCTACAGAAGGTCGGCTGCTGTTTACATGCAACCACAGAAAAGTTCACTTAGCTCGTTCAGAATGAGACCCAGCACGAAACCTAACAGTATCAGCCCATTTAATTTCTTTTCTAACATGCTCCCCGTTGACCTTTATGATAGAAATCAAAGCAGTGTATCAGATTTAGTGAACTTTTTTCTATTATTCCGTGCAAGTAAAAACAACCTGAACACAACATTTACATAGTTAAGTTAGATGTTGTTGTTTTACCACACATAGTGGGGGCTGAAACTCTTAATGTGGCTCCCTGGCATTCATCAGATACTAGGTCATCAAGTTTTAAGAGTATTGCAACACTCAGTAATTTCAAAGATAAGAATAACTGTAATTCAAATTACTTGTGCTAAATATACATTTCAGTAAAATGGTCTTGCACTAAAAGCTACTAAGATCATGACGATACAATTTAGTCTGAGCATTCAAAACCAACTCACACATTTTCAGAGCTTTAGGCACTAGAAGTGCTACTTGGCTGTAGGCTCAGCCTGTAAATGGCCTGCAAATGGCTTATCTTTCCTCTTTAAAAACAAAAGCACAACACAAAAAGGAGTAAAAATTTATTCAGCAGTTCACTAGCCTCTCAAAAGAAAAATCTCACAGTTGCTTACAAAGATTATTGACTAACTGTGCTCTTATATGTTTGTTTCTGTAATTTACTACTTATTCCACAAATAACAATGAAACTACGTAAAGGTACAAATACATCTTGGCACCCTGGCCAACTTTGTCCTCTTGTAATCATCCCATTTTATCTTGGCAGTGTGTTTTCTGAGGCTTTACTGGGTCTTGATGTAACCCTTGAACTATGAGGAAGTTAGTCTTGTCAGCCAGTTCCAGTTGCTCCCATCAGACTCACCTACCCAGCAGTCAGCTGGATGAACATCGTTGCTCAATAGCATTAGGAACGTCAATTATGAGTGTAAATACAGAACATTGTAAAATATTGTAAGCAATGCTTATCTGCATGAATGTCAACGAGAAATCGTTCTTATTTTAGCACAGCACTGGAAGTGCCTATCTTCTTCGGCATGAGCTTTACTTGAGCTCATGAGTAGCTCGCCTTATTCTGCCATCCTCACGCAGGATGTACTGAACTCTGAACTCTGCAGAAAAGCCAGGTCTCTGCTCCACCCAGACACACCCCTTAGCACCTCCGAGCCACGAGCCGCTTTCACTGCCTACTAATCCGTCTGCTTCTTGGTGAGAGGAAATCATTTAAAAACAGTCCTCTACCCAATACCCGAAAACAATTCTTCCCATAACCTTGTTTAAGTTCAGACTTCAGGTTATTAGGGAAATTCACCTTCCTATCACACAAACAAACAACACCTTCAGATAACCGCCTTCCCTGTAAGCACTGCACTCACGGAGATACCGTGGCTTTTAGGTGTAGACCACCCAATTAGTTCAGTTTTACCACTAGGGGAAGAAGAGCTCTCATGAGATGGTTCAGATCTCCAGAAAATATATTTGCTCTAACGTGATCATAAAAGGTAAAAAAAAAAAAACCAAACAAAAAGAAGTGGTGTTTTTATTTGTTTGTTTCCAAAAAGTAAAATTTGCATGCAGGAGGGTGAAAGCTTGTGGTGGGTTTCATCATTATGAAATGCCAAACAGGCATCAAGTGACCTGATCCACAGTAATTCTGTTAACTAGGGTGAGGAAGAGGAGGAAGAACGGGTGGTCAGAGAGCAATGCTGGAAACCCTGGGACACACACAGTTTCACTGTGTGAAAGGAGAAGAAGTAAAGGAGAACCTGATGGCAAATTCTCCATGGTAGAAAGAAATTCTTTTAAATTCAAGTTCCCTTTTCCTCCCCTAACTATTTCTCAAAATTTGGGCAGAGGACCAGAATTTCTTCTAGAAGAAGCCATCTAGGTCAAAGACTATAAACCAAAGCAGCCTACCTAATTATGAAAAGCTGAGAGCAAAACATGTTCTGCCATGAACCGTGGCTTTTGTTGGTTACAGTAAAGCTGATACAAGTGGTTTGGAACAGTTTTAGATGCCTCTTTCAAGTCAATATGACATTTAGCCACAGCAGTCAAATAGGGATGGTGCAGACCCATGCTGCCACTGCCTCAGGGAAAGAGTGGCTCTGGGCTGCCTCTCAGGTGATATCCATCTCTTTCCTTTCTAAAATTCACCCAGGCCACCTCCTGGTGATTCAGGCTGACTTTACCAATCACAGAAGAGAGGCAGAACCACAGAGGTAGTTTCTGCAGCCTGATTTTTACTCCTGTGGATGTACACGGTGCTCCCCAGAGAACAGTAACTGTGATTATCTTTAATCTAAGGAGAAGATAGGCCCCATTGTTTCCTTCCCAGATACCGCTGGCTTATGCTGAGGCCAGGAAAAATCACTCCCTTCAGTACTATCCTACCGACCAAAGAACCTGCTCAGTTCCTCTCCTTCGCATGCTGTAATGCAAAACAAATGTTCAAAGCAAGGAGTGCCTCGAACACAGGAGTTTTCTCTTGCTTTTTTGAATGTTTCTGCTGAAAGACTATTTTTAACATACCATAGAGTGCAAGTAAATCTTAATGCTAAAAAAAGTCTGAAGCCTTTCAGTAAAAGACACTTTAAAAATAAATCCTTGCAACAGTAATCACCTGCTGATACATGCTTTTATGTTTAGCCAGCTGCTGAGATGCCACATCTGTCACTTCTTGCTTCCAGAAATGTGCTTTCCTTTTCTGTAGGCAAGGAGAAAATTCTGCTTCTAGAATTGTGCTGAGTATCATGATGCCTTTTTTGGTATCTCTGTCATTTCTCTAAACATCTGAGCCACGGCACGTGGATTATAAGATCTCTGGTAGTGGGTATCTGAAGAATTGTTCAGCTTTAGATTTTCATACCTTAAACCTTCTGATATTTTTTCATCTACATTTTCCTGAACAATGTCACATCCTTACAACCTATATATAACTGAAATAAATGGTCTGTGCACGAGTCCTTGCCTCCCTCCCCCAGATATTTTTCAAAGGAAAGTAAGAAATCAAGATCGTATTTGTTACATTAAACATTTTATAATAATCCTTTTTCCTATTTTTAAAACGTAGCAACAATCTACAGTGACGCAAGTCCTAAATTAATTGCTTCCTCTATTCTGGTCTCTTTTAAATTTCAACTGAAAATAAATGAAATTCTTCTTATTAATCTACAGCCCACATTTCTTCATCAGCAACCCAACCCAAATTCTCAAATTTGACTTCCCGACTTGAACTGTTAGGTCGACAAGCAGCATCACACCGGGCACTGAGTTGCCCCCCAGCGCTGTGCTTGCCCTCGGTCCAGCCCCAGCCGGGCAGGGA
Organism: Certhia americana; assembly: GCA_018697195.1. Lineage (NCBI taxonomy): Eukaryota > Metazoa > Chordata > Aves > Passeriformes > Certhiidae > Certhia > Certhia americana. The sequence goes on from CM031859.1 coordinate 76,709,143, forward strand.
GCAAAGCACTCAAGCTCACGGTTATTCTTAGCCCCACGCAGGATGGCAAGGCGAAAGGGGACACACGGCACAAAAAGGAGCGCAGCATGTTTCGGGGGCGCGTAGGCTGGGTATGCCTTCTGCCTCCAAGGCATGGGCATAAAATCAGGTATGCCAAAATACACTGGGATGGAAATTTAAACCGGTACAGGGGCGAATTTCAGCTCGGAATTTCAGTGATGTAGAAACACCCCGAGTCGTTCTAAGCGACAGCTCGGGCATGAACCTCCCGAGCAGCCAAACAAGATCATTAATGGGTACTCTCTCTGGCTACCCCGAAACGCGTACCGTCCCCTCCCGGCCCCCGGAGTGGGCGCGCTGCGGCCCCGCCGCCACTCCGCAGGTCAGGAGGGGCAGTGCCGCGTCCCGGCCGCGCAGCCCGGCGGTGACGGCCCTCCCGCTCCGCGCCCCGACTTACGCTGCTGCCGCTGCTCCCGCGCCGCTCCTCCCTCCCGAGCTACCTCCCTCCCTCCGGTGCGGAGCGGGAGGGCAGCGGGGGCCGCCCTCCGCGACTCGGGGCGAGGCTGCCGGCACCTGCGAGCGTGTTTCCTGTCAGTGCCGCGGGCGTCGGCGCCGCGTTGTGACGGGGGGCAGGCGGCGTCGGGGCGCGGGCGGCGAGCGGCTGCGCGGGAGGCGGCGTGCGGCGGCGCTGCGGGGGGTGTGGAGGGCGGGTGCAGGGAAATCTGGCACGCGGAGCGCCGACGGGGGGCGGGCGGGGAGGCGGGAATGGGAACAACCCTAGTAACAATGAAAGGGTGCTCCTCCCGATCCTGCCCCCCCCGCCCTTTTTTTTTCGCTATTTGAAGGGGTGGGGGCGTTGCGGGCAGTGCCGGCGAGGCCCTCTCCCTTACCACCTGGTCGTATACCACGTGACGCCCTTGCGGTGTGGCAAACCGCTTTACCCCAGCTTCTCACGAGCACAGTCAGATCCGAGTGTGTGCTTTAAGCTGCTGATTTTTCACCAACTCTCTTGACCATCACCTCTTCCCCGGCGCACGATCGTAGGGGGAGGCTCAGACCGACGCTCCGCACTACCAAACCTGACTGTCCTCCTTATACGAGTTGTTAAGGAGCGCTCGGGCTTCAGGATCGGCGGTCTGCGATTCGCAGGAACCGCAGATAATGCGAGAGCCGGCGAGGAGAGGGGCGGCTCCTACCCGCACCAGCAGGAGGGGCGGAGCGGAGAGCAGCGGCGGACGGGCGTGCGGGATGTGCGGACCTTCCCGCGTCGGCCAGAGGCTCTTAATGACAGATTGAAGGGCACCTGCCATCGTTTTATACAAGTGAAACTGCCTTGCCCAGAACGAGAAATGGGCTCAAAAGAGCTGTTGGCAGTACTAGCAGATTACTGACAGGCAGCCATAAAATACGCGCTGAGGTAAACTTTTTTACACGTTCTCCGGTTAATCCGGATGGAGACCCCGCATTGTTCCAATCTCCGCAGTGAAATCCTCCAAAGGTTTCTGTT
>CM031859.1:76712968-76776405 GCA_018697195.1 Certhia americana
CAATAGGGATGGGGCAGACCCATGCTGCCACTGCCCTCAGGGAAAGAGTGGCTCTGGGCTGCCTCTCCTGTGTATCCATCTCTTTCTTTCTAAAAATCACCCAGGCCCACCTCCTTGTGATTCAGGCTGACTTACCAATCACAGAAGAGAGGGCAGCAAACCACAGAGGTAGTTTCTGCAGCCTGATTTTTCACTCCTGGGATGTCACGGTGCTCCCCAGAGAAAAGTAACTGTGATATCTTTATCTAATTGAGAAGATAGGCCCCCAGTGTTTCCTTCCCAGATACCGATGGCTTATGGCTGAGGCCATGAAAAATCACGCCCTTCGTACGACCTACCGACCAAGAACCCATGCTCAGTTCCTCTCCTTCGCATGCTGTAATGCAAAACACATGTTCAAAGCAAGTAGGGCCTCGAACACCGGAGTTTTCTCTTCTTTTTTGATTTTCTTGCTGAAAAGACTATTTTAACATCCTAGAGTTGCAAGTAAATCTTAATGCTAAAAAAAGAAGTCTGAAGCCTTTCAGTAAAAGAACTTTAAAAAAAATCCTTGCCAACAGTAATCACCTGCTGTACATGCTTTTATGTTTAGCCAGCTGCTGAGACTGCCACATCTGTCACTTCCGTGCTTCCAGAAATGATGTTGCTTTCCTTTTCTGTAGGCAAGATAAAATTCTGCTTCTAGAATTGGCTGAAGTACCAAACAAAAAATCATGATGCCTTTTTTGGTACTCTGTCATTTTCTCTCAACATCTGAGCCCGCACGTGGATTTAGATCTCTGGTAGTGGGTATCTTGAAGAATTGGTTCAGCTTTAGATTTTCAACCTTAAACCTTCTGATATTTTTTCAGCTTACATTTTCCTGAACAATGTACACGGCCATCCTTACACCTATATATAACTGAAATAAATGGTCTGTGCACGAGTCCTTCCTCCCGCCAGCCATATTTTTCAAAGGACAAGTAAGACATCAAGATCGTATTTGTTAGCATTAAACATTTGAATAATAATCCTTTTTCCTATTTTTAAAACATAGCAACAATTACATGACGCAGTCTGCAAATTAATTGCTCCCTATTCTGGTCTCTTTAAATTTCAAACTGAAATAATCAAATTCTTTCTTATGCACTACAGCCACATTCTTCATCAGCACCCAACCCAATTCTCAATTTTGACGTTCCCGACTTGAACTGTTAGGTTCGACAAGGCAGCATCACACCGGGCACTGAGTTGCCCCCCAGCGCCTGTGTTGCCCTCGGTCCAGCCCCCCGCAGGGAGCAAAGCACTCAGCTACGGTTATTTCTTAGCCCCACGCAGGATGGCAGGCGAAAGGGGACACACGGCACAAAAAGGAGCGCAGCATGTTTTCGTGGGGCGCGTAGCTGGGTATGCCTTCTGCCTGCCAAGGCCATGGGCATAAAAGCAGATATGGGCCAAAATACACTGATGTGAATTTAAACCGTCGGGTCCGATTTCAGCGTCGGAATTTCAGTGATGTAGAAACCCCCGAGTCGTTCTAAAGCGACAGCTCTGGCATGGACCTCCCCCTCCCTGACAGGCCAAACAATATCTAATGGGTACTCTCCTCTGGCTACCCCGTAAACGCGTACCGTCCCCCTCCAGCCCCCGGAGTGGGCGCGCTGCGGGCCCCCGCCGCCACTCCGCAGGTCAGGAGGGGCAGTGGCTGTCCCCGGCCGTCGCAGCCCGGCGGTACGGCCCTCCCGCTTCCGCCCCCGACTTACGCTGTCGCCGCTTCTCCCGCGCCGCTCCTTCCTCCCTCCGAGCCTACCTCCCTCCCGCCGGTGCGGAGCCGGGAAGGCAGCGGGCCTCCCCGCCGCGACTCGGGGCGAGCGCGGCAAACCCTGCGAGCGTCTGTCATTGCGCGGGCGGGCGGGCGGCGCCGTGTGCCGGGGGCGCGGCGCGGGGCCGCGGGCGGCGAGCGGCTGCCGCTGGAGGCGGCGCTGCGGCGGGCGCTTGTCGGGCGGGGAGGGCGGGCTGCATGGAAATCCTGGCACCGCGGAGCGCCGCCGGGGAGGCGGGCAGGGAGGCCGGGAACAACCATAGTAACAATAAAGGGTGCTCCTCCCGCTCCTGCCCCCCCCGCCCTTTTTTTTTTTCGCTATTTTGAAGGGGTGGGGGCGTTGCGGGCAGTGCCGGGAGGCCCTCCCTACCACCCTGGTAGTATCCCGGTGAAGCCCTTGGGTGGGCAACCCGCTTTCCCCCGTCTCCCGAGCACAGTCAGCTCCGAGGTGTGCTTTAAAGCTGATGATTTTTCACCCAAACTCTCTTGCCCCTCACCTCTTCGGCGCCCCGATCCGTCAGGGGTGAGGCTCAGCCCGCCCTCCGCACTCACTCAACCTGCCTGTCCTCCATTATTTACGCGTTGTTAAGGAGCGCTCGGGCTTTCAGGACTCGGCGGTCTGCGATTCGCAGGTAACCGGCAGATACTGCGAGAGCCGGCGAGGCGCAGGGGCGGCTCCTCCCGCCCAGCGGCGGGGCCGGAGCGGGGCAGCGGACCGGAGGTGCTGTGCGGGGTGCGGACCTTCCAGCGTCGGCCAAGAGCTCTTTAATGACAGATTTAAGGGCACCTGCCCATCTGTTTTATACAAGTGAAACTGCCTTGCCCAGAACGAGAAAGGGCTCAAAATAGCTGTTGGCAGACTAGCAGATTACTGACTAGGAAGCCCATAAATACTGCGCTGAGGTTAAATTTTTTACAAGTTCTCCGGTTAATCCGGATGGAGACCCCGGTATTGTTCCACATCTCGCAGTGACATCCTCCCAAAGGTTTCTGTTGGCAGGTACCTGGACTCAACACTCTGTGCTTGACAGTTTTACTAAAGGGTTATTTTTCAAAATGTTACTTTTGGCACTCCCATGCAAGCACTGCATGTGCCCTCACTGAAATATTAAGTGTGGTATATACCTTACCCACGCTAAGGTATTTTTCTAAATATTTGCATAATTTTCAATACATATGGTGTTTTAAAATCAGTGTAAACAGTGAATACGTTATATGTAAACGTGTATACTTAGTTTAAAATACGTTTACATACCCACATCTGGGTGAGAGAAATTTCCCCTTTGCTCTCTTTGCAATGGAGCACTCTGACCCTAAAGCACTTTACCACAGGATAATTGTATTTTCCTTTTTTGTAAATACAGTACCCAAATTCAGAAAACATGTTCCTTTCAAGTTGTTGAGACTAATATTCAGCATGCTCGCAGACCATTGTGTCCTTATGCATACAGGGTGATGTCTCGGGGCAGGAAGCATCATGCCATGCATGGCCCAATCCTGCTATCTGAAATAAAACTTACGGAGAAAATAGTGCCCTTTCACATTTCTCAGTTTCTCGTTGCTAAAATATTTTCAATTCTGTGAAAATCTTTTTAAGCATTTGATTTACATATCACAATGGTAAAAAACCCTCAGAAGCCCTCCATATGTCATTTAGGATGACATTTAGGATGAAGTTGCTTGCTTCATAGGAGAAGGGGCTTTGTGCGAACAGTCCTGCCGGTACACGGTCTTCCAGGTGGGAGCAGGCAGTGACAGAGCAGGTGGTTGGAGGCAGCAGCCCCACTGCTGCCCAGGGGATTGGAATGGCTCTGTGCCCCAGCCTCCAATAGTACTGGAGGCATGGCCAGAGACTGTACAGTTCCAGTAATCCTTAAGTGCTATTGCAGAAGCCAAAGTAAATTTGAGAGCAGCCCAGAGGCTGCTCCCAGTTTATACAAAAGGACAGTCAGAGAAAACAGCTATTATAAAGTTTGTGTAAGCAAAAGAAAAAAGCATTCTGTAATAATTCCTGGCTTCTTTGGATACATTTCCAACTTAGCAATTATTCAATTATTTATCCTGTTTGAATGCACTCCATGCTACCTTTCATCTACCAACTCTACGCTTGACACTACTTTCTTGTTTAGGAACTGAATTTAAGTGGTTTAAAACTTTTTAAAAAGGACACTGCAGGGATGACATTGCTCATACCTCCTTTTAGTTCAGAAAGGACATGTGTGTGGGCATGCATGTGTGTGGCGTCATGTGCTGAAGCTGAAAAAAATCCACACAACTGTTTCTGAGGACAAAAGAAACAGACACATGGATTCATTTGCTATAATAACAGGCTGGCAACACTTGACAGTAGCTCACTCAAAAGCTTGCTCCAGTCATGTTACACATCCCTGCCTTTTCTGAATATTTCTGTAGTTCTTCTCTCCAGAGCTGGGCTTCAAATCTGTGGGCCGCTGTATTGTGCCACAGTTGGTTTTACTCAAGTTTCTCTCTTGTGCTCTTTCATGTTGTGACCTCTTGCGCCTCTGATCTGTAGCACCTGTTCCAGCTTTTCATTCTTCCTTCCTTCTTTTCCCCTTACTTTATCCCATCTGAGATTCATGCACATTTTCTCTGCTTTACTCCAGCCCTAAAAGCCAATTTTGCCTGAAGACACAGCCATGCCATTTCTGGTGTCTTGTATCATTGCTCTTGCTTTTTCCAGTTCCATGTTAGCCATCCCAAAGTAATCAAAGCCAGGCTGCAGGCCTCTGCACTGCACCCAAGTGTGCCATCAGAGGTGATAATGATACTGGTTTGTTCTCTTAGGTAGGAGCAAAGGACATATTAATAGGAAAGTGATATGTGTACACATCGATACCATTTGTGTTTTGAGGCAGTAACAGTTTAGAGCAAATTTCCAGTTTCTCTGCCGAAAAAGCACCAATCCCTTCCCCAGCTAAGCATTCAGGAAAACCCTGAAGCTCAGACCTGTAGGGGCCAGAGGCAGAACCAAGGTTAGTAGGAGAACTTCAATTATGAATTTCCTCAACTTCTAAACAGCTGAAGTATCGGAATTATTAAAAACATGCAGATTTTTAATTGATCACCAGGAAGGAGTGATGGGATCCTCTGTTGTTAAGTTTCCTTTCACCACAGATTTATGCCCTCTCTCCTTTTAATTTAAACCTCTTTCATTAGGAATTAAGACAGGATTTTAAAGCATGGTCTTAAGATTCCTACATGGCAGACATACTTGAATACTTCATGTTCCTGTGATATCTAGGGAATGTAAGTATCTGTTTAAGTGCTTTGCTGAACCAGGAGAACTTCTATTCGTCATAATATTTGGCTTATTTATATACGACAACTTAAGTGTGTGGTGCTTTTGCTCTTCTTTCAGCTAGAGCTAGACCATGAGTTTAGTGAGGATTGTTAAGTAGTCTGTTCTGCTTTGAAATTTTCTGTTTAAAAGCTTTTATGACTCCTGAAGTACACATGATTATCATAAAACTCTGGAAGCTAGTAAGTTTAATTAGTTAATGTAAAAATTTCATACTACCAACACAAACAAGAAAATGTGAATGAAACCTTTTTCAAAAATCCATTTTCCAGGGTTCCTGAAGATTGCATTCTGAAACACTATTGCTGAACAGCATTTAGAAATACTGTATAGGAATGGTCTAGATATTTGGCTCTGTTTTAGTAACTCACGTGGATGACCAATGCACACATATCCAAGCATACTACATTTCTGCTAAATTACTTCAGAGAGTGACTATACTATAGACTACTATAGAACTGTAGGGTCAGAACTGAAGGGGCTTTGGTGTCATCTACTCCACATTGTGCCCTGATGGAGGATCAAGTTATTGCCATGCTCTTTTCCAGGGCAGATGCAGCCCCTTTAGAGTTCCCTAAAATAGTGTTTACATATTTCGCCTTTCACAATCTTTCCCTGATCCCTGTGGCTCTGTGGGCAAATTGGTCAACCACTGGGATAGCTGGGATATTTCTACACGTGTTCTTTTATCCTCTGTTCCTGAAATCACCCACTGGTAGAAAATCAACAACCTCCTGAGGTATGTTGCTCTACAGGCTTATTTTTTCACTATCTGTATTTTTCCTGTTTTCTCAACAGATACTCACCTTACATCTTTCTTGGCTGCAGATTAGTCTAATTTCTTCTATTTTCTTCTAAATTCTAGTCAATCACCCCAGAGAACAGTGAGACTATCTTCTTTAAAACAATCCTATTAGGAGGCTGTTATTTTCCCCAACTTTATAGTTTCTGCTCACCGTTTGCTCTTACTAAGCGAAAACAATGATCAGTGCTATATAATAAAGTTTCTTTTCATGGAGATCATTACACAGCATTGGAAAGCAAGGATATGATCTGACTGAGGGAAATAGTCTTCTGCAACTTGTTTGCCACAGATTATTTCTGTAACTGTCACTTTGGGAATTTCTATAAATAAAATCACTATCACTCTTCTGAGAAGTGAGCATTTACTACCATGTTTTAAACAATGAAAAAAACACAGATCTGTTTTTCATCGAAATTCTTTATATATTTGAAATCACTCAGAGAAGAGAGTCCAAAGAAATGTGGTTTAGTTTGACAAAAAAAAGCCTCCCAGTGGGATATTTAACAGAATACCTAGAAAACAGTGTTGAAAGACTTACAATATTTGCAACCCTTTTTTTCAACTCATGTTCCATGACCTCTGATTTCCAGAGGACCATACTAGGCTTTAACTCATTAACCTCTTTAAACCTAGGGGTAAAAAGAAGGACTAATTGACCCATAGTTTGAGTAAGGGTTTTGCCAGTGATCTTGTACACATTAGTGATGGATGTTTGACTTTCAACTGTTTTTGATATTCCAACACTGCACAAGATTTGGATTTCCTAGTCTGTGTTTTCCTACTGTGTTGTGAAATGCCAGGTGGAAGGATGGGTGTGTGCAAGTACCAATCTTTCCCCCCCCCCCCCCCCCCCCCCCCCCCAATCTTTCCAGGTTGCCTAGTAATGCCTGGAGGAGTGCATGGAGTGATGTAATTAAACCATTGAAAGAAGGTGGTAGTTCACTGATTGCCTCAAAGGGCTTTTCCTTTCTCTTTTCATCTGCTCTCTTGGTCCTTTAAGCTCAGAGCACTTTTTCTTGCAGAACACCTCAGGGAGATAAGGACGAAAGTTCTGCTGTGTTTGGCAGGAGGGCATGCAAACAAATGTCTAGTGCTAAACATGTGCCACTATGATCAGCAGCAGCTTCAAATACATCAATAATTAATTTTCAATAACAGAACATTAAAGCTTGTTTTGAACTTAGAAGGGGAAAAAATAAAGCACAAGTCATTTGAAAGGATATGGCAGCAGCTCACATAAATGTAATAAATGGATAGAATAAATAATACTTTTAACAATGAATACTCACAAAGAAAAAGAAGAGTAGAAGAACGAGAGCTCTGCAAATTATCTTGCTTAATATAAAAGTCTAAAGTCTAAGCATCACTATCAGTATTTAGGTACTAATTCTGAAACTGCTGAGTAGTCTTCCATTAACTGCCGTGGGAGTTGAGAGCACCTGGCATCTTGAGAAATTGGGCTCTTTGGCGGTTTTAATTTAGCCTGACAATAACGCTGAATAAAAATATTCTTGGGGATAGCCCACAATTATATAGCATGAGCTCACTTCTTCATTATAAAATGTGAGCTGAAACCATTCATAACTGCCAGCCGATATTACAACAGGCAATTCCAGTTTTTCATTGCATGGGAAAAGCACTAGCAAGCTTTAATGAGTTTCAAAAATAGCTGCCACATCAGAAAATTGTAATGGTGCTTGTTTTTCTAATGTGAATACCTGTTCAGCAGACATCACTTAAACAATGGCATCCAAATAGATCAGGGCATGTAAAATAGCTACTTCTATTTGTCAGCTGCACACCCATTGTTTTCAGTCAGAGCCTGCAGAGCAGCTTCAGCTGTACATTCCTGGGAAGTGAATAATATCAGTTGAGATTACACTACAGTACCACATCTATTACAAGCACATTATAAAGAATGAATATAACCTAATTAGGAAATGCTGAACTCGGCTGGGTGTGGATGTGGGCTGGGAAAGACTCATTTTACATGACCTTCGTTTACTGAAAATGAGAGTTCACAGAGGATAGAGCAAAGGTAACAGTGTAGATTTCAGTCTCAAGTCCAGATATCACGTGTGCATCCCATATTCCTCATACCTTTCCCACTAAGCTAAACAATTGCTCCCCAAGTTTTACTTCTATGAAACTCTTGTAAACAAAATTTTCACAAGTCCAGCAGGATAACCCAAATTGGGTTATATCCCTTATGTTCATGCAGATTAGAAATAGAGCTCTACTCTGGTTTATGGTGCTGGAAGAAAGAGGGAGATAGGGAGTTTCATCTAACTAGTTGAGTAAAGAGGCAAGCTCTTCCAACAGCTTCACGGAGCCTTCCTCTTCTTGTAAATCTGACTCTTCTGACACCCTTTCTAGTCTGCAACACAGGGTTATTTCATTGCTTTCTGCTGGCTGCCTTACCACAGCATCACTGATCAGCAGTATGGGATTCACAGCTATGAAAATCTGTATCAGCTGCCCCCATGTCTGCATGTTGTTAGCCAGGCAGCATGCCTGCTGGCTAGCAACAAGTCACAGAGAAAATGCCTTCAAACATGTCTCATGTCTTGCATTTACCTCTTGGTTCCAAAATGAAGGTTGCATTAATGCCAACAGCTGGAATAGATCAGTGCTCCAAGTTGGATTCCTGCCTTACCACTGATTGGAACAGAGGCTGCAGAGAGAAAACTGTAGCATGCCAAGCTGAAAGCAGTTTACTGTGTTTATGGGACAAAGTCTCATCTGTACAGGTACTCACAAAGGCCAGGCCCGTTTTCCCACAGCACACCACAGAATGGTGCAGTTGAGCACGCAGTTAAAACCAGTAAATACAACCTCAGATATCACAATCTGCCTGTAACGGAATACAGTACCAGAGTAGACACACTTGAGCAGAGCTCTGCTGTTCATGGGCTTAGAACTGACTAGAAATCAACAATTACCCATTTTCTTTGCCATGAATATATTTTTGAGATCCTGTTCCTACCAGAAACAAGGGAATGATTCATGTTTTCATGTGTTGGCTTTGCATATTGTTTAAGGACAATAAAATTGATTCTCAGGTGATTTTACCATAAATTGAGAATAACTATTCGTATCAATGACATGATGCTGGTGTAAAATTATATGCAGGTATAATTTTAATAATAAATTTTAATAAATTTTACTATGTATTTACTACAGTGTGCAGTTCTGCATCTCCTGATGTTACCATAGGTGTGCAGCTCCTGTCCCCTGCCTTGTAGACTGGAACCAAGTCTGCCTCTACTTATTTCTTCTCACAAACAGGATTAGCTCTATCAAAATCTGCATTTAAAATGCAAAATGAATTATTTATAAAAGAATATTCCACAAATATTCTCTAATTCACAACTTACACAAGTCAAAAACCAAGCCTGAAACTGCCAAGACCCCCAAGATTGTAAAGATCTGACTTTTTTCTTTTCCCCAGTGTCCCCAAAGTGGTTAAGAGAAGTGAGTTGCTACCTTACTTTTGAAGCACTTGTTTTGAACCTGTTATCTATGGGACCCTGATGCCCAATTCTGAGGATCTTATGATGATAGTTAAGAATAAAATGCTTATTACCAGTAGGTATTGATCTGCACAGGAAAATTTCTAGGTGTCTGCAATTTGAGAAAGTCGGAAGTATCTAATCCAGGACACACCTTTTTCTACACACAGTAAAGATTTAGTGTTTGTTTTAGACTGAAAAATATTAGTAGAAACAAAATACAAAAGAAGCTTTAAAATGGTTAGCATGGCAAAATCTGAAATATCTTTTTTAAAAAGCCCTCCCTTTCATAAGACACCTTGTTCATTTGCAGAAAAATATCTGGAAACTTAATAACAAATATAACTGTGTGTTTTAATTTGCATAACCTTCACATCAATTATGGTAATGTTTTTAACAATGCTTCTGTCTTATAATGAAGTGACCTTATATCTGGCTAAACAAACAACATACCGTTTGTGATTAAAACACTGATGAAATTGAATCAGATAAAAATATGACAATGCTGGAAAAATTCATTTGCTAATGATAAATAGTGTTGGGTTTTGATCTGCAGAAAAAAATACTTTCCTCTGAAGACTATTACCATTATTAACTCCTTCTATCCTTCTCTTGCTATCCTACACATACATAAATATGTTGTCATCCTGGAATATCATTTGGGAAGCAAACAGACCAAGCTTTTAAAATGTGTAAACAGCCTACAAATTGGCCATTAACTAGATGACAATGGTGCACTGTTAGTGTAATAAGAAAGCAATTAATTCAGGTAGGAATTTTGTCTGCCCTAGCTTAGTCCAGAATCAGGTGCTTACAGAGATTTCCATGGAATTTTGTCACTTAGCTAATATTTTAAATCCCATTCTGTTTTAGCTAAATTATTGAGTTTGAGTAACCTCTTAAGAAAACTGATATGACTGGGATACATATTTTAGTGAAGAAGATGTGTACCAAACCTTAATCAACGATCTTTCTGCTGAATGATGTAGTTTATTTTTCTTAAGTAGCCACAACACTTAGAGGGTTTTATTTGGGACCTGGTATGTTAAATGTTGCCAGCTTTTTTTTTACTTTTTCTATATGTCATTCACTATAGGCGTGTTAAACTTACACTTATGTCTGTCCGAACTTCTGAAGTGGAACAAATAGAGTCAGTTCGTAACATCTGCCAGTTTACTAGAAACACACAGAGTGGTTTTGTTACAAAATTTTCGTTACTTGCAGTGGCCAGTGCTCTGAAACCTCCAAAACCAGCTTCTTCTATTTGGTCTAAATTTTCAGATTGCTACACAGAGGTATGTGTTAGCCCAAACCAGATTAAAAATTTGAATTGATACTGTCTGATGAATTTTTTAAAAGTGCAGAAGTCTGTTACAAGCCCTCCTATAAGTGCAGCCAAAATGGAATATAATGAACCTTCCGAGATCTGAGCTAGCACTGCATAGAGAACAGAAAGCTACACTGCTCTGCAAACATTTGTTTATTCAGTCTGTCTGAATACTTATAAAATCTGTTGCATGAATCATTATATTTGACTTCTGTGTGTCTGTTCAAGGCTATAAGTCAGAAAAAATGAAATTGGTTTCAATATCTAATATTCTTCCAGTTTGATCTGATTTTTAAGAAGTGGGAGTGTCTTCATTTCCCATCAGCTTTGAGTTCCTTACAAACATTTCAGGTAGATTCACTAATCTTCAGTTTAATGGTTGAGCTACATCAACTTAAAGCTGGGGTATTAGTGCTCAGCTTTGGATTTCCAGCCATGCATGTCTGTCTTGTATTTCTGTCCTTGAAGAGATGACTTTTCTACTCAGTCTATTCCATTTTTATCTGGACTCCTAACTGATGTGCAAATCTCAGTTGTGTATTTTATGCAGTACAGGCGCAGCTTTTGGAAAACAAGACCTTGGCACCATGGAAAAATGTCATGTGATGACTCTCTCATGACACATCCAACTTAAAAAATGCGTAATTGAAGAAAAATGTCAAGCAGATTACAATAAATTCCTTAGTGAATTCCATCAAGAAAGGAAGTGGTCTTGCTCAGCATTTGCTCACAGCCAACCAGTTCCTGAAGTCCTGAGCAATGATTTACTCAGGCTCTGATTTGGTTGGATGTGCACATGAAGATGCAGAGACAATCCTTCCTGAAGGGATGTGGAGCTCTCAGCACTTCAGTGGCTGGGAGAAGGGAGGAAGGTATCAGCTGGGAGGAGACATGATGGTATCCTATTTCTGCATTTCAATGTTTTCATACTTACCTTTGTTTGGTCTTGCTTGCTATTGTCTTGTGTTTATTTTAAAAATGAGTCAGAATTTAGGGAGCCTTTCAGGAGGATGTCCTGCAACCTGTGATTCATGACATCCTGGAGAGAAATTACATGCTGATTAATAATGCCCTCTCTGCATGGAACTGCACTTCCAAGCTGTGAAACAGAACAAGTGTTGACAATTCCTTCTAAAGTAATTCTGTCGAAGACCTGTGTTGTGATGTGCAGCCTGTCAGGGTATGGGTCTACCCCTCTACAAGACTTCCAGAGTGTTTGAGGGTGCTCTCAGGCCTCACAGAGCCCATCCCTTCACACACACTGACCAACAAGAAATAAGGGGTCATTTTTAAAGTTATGGAAAAAAACGTTAGATATTTAAAGTGCAAATTTTGAAATTAAAGTTTTTGTCTGTAAAGTCAGTCATCATGTCAAGCACTCCCTTCTGTGGAACAGTCCCAGGGATTTTGCCTGGGAGAGGCAATCTAAGATCCTACTTGAACTCAAAGGAAAATTGATGATTTCAAGTAGCCCTCTGCCTGATAAGATTTACAAGTTAGGAGCACATTGACTAGCAAGCTATTTATAACTAATTTTAAATTACACCGTTATTTACAATAAATAAAGCTCCATGATATTGATGAATTAACAGTACTAACAGTTAGGGAAATAAATTTTGAAAAATGCAGTCTCTTCAAAGTGAACTAGAAATAAAAATGTAGGAAGGAAAAGCAGCTAAATGCTAAAATGATGCAGCGTGTAAGCAGGTGGTTTTATATTTCATTATTAGCTCCTGTGTAGTGTGCTGGCAGTTCATTCCTGAGATTTGGCAAAATGGGCCCTAAACAGAAAGTCCTGACTGGACATCAAATTCTCTTACCAAAACATAATGCCAATGACATTATTATACATACCTTGCTGTTGTGCTAATTCCTTTTCTGCAAGGGATAAGAATTTTACTCTCCTCAGCAGGAATTACCTGAAAGGAAATTATTGACCAGAGAGATTAATACAGATCTGAACTGAATCACCTTCCAGCTAAAGAGTAATTTCCGTGGGTGTGGACATGACAATCAACATTAGAGAAGAATCAAGAAACACTGAACTTCTACATTCCAGCCCTTCTCACGTTGTAGCATTTCCATGTGCTGTAAATAGCTGTGGCTTCAGCAGAATGGAACAGGATGTTGTAAACTGAAACACTTCCTAAAAAACACAATGCCTGCACAGGTGCAGTGAGCCAGCAGGATGACATAAAGAGTTATTCTGTGACGCTCATCCTCACAAATATATGTGTCTCCTGATCCCTTTGGCCATCTTTTCTCGTAGCATTGAAAACTCCAACATGCGAAGAATGTTTTCAAACAGGATGACAAGGCTACATCCTGCACGGATTTGAAAGGAATTGGTTGCAAAAGGCACGCAACAGCCCATAATATCCTTCCTGCTCAGTTGGCCCTCCTATCACTGCTGATATCAATATGGGAAGTCCCAAATAAATAGAAGCTTTAAATTTCCCCTGTTGTGCCGCATTCCTATTTGGCATCTAAACCCCTATTATTTGCTATCCAATGGGGAGACAAATGGATCATCGATTAGCTCATGGTGTGATTGAATTGAGGAATGTGAGTACATGAAATTGCAGCACCATTAGGTCACTCTGGGCTCTGAGCTGCTACAAACCAACCTCACCCCACTGTTTTTCAAGGATCTTTCCCATTCCCTGTGGAACACAAATGTCCGTGGTAAATGGATCTGACACACCTAGGCTGTGTCCAGGCTGAGGGCAGATGCCTGCCTTGGTATCAAGTGAGGATACTGACCTACCCACAGTGCCGTCATCTTGCCCTGAGCACATGGAAGCTCTCTGCTCCGTTTCCATGTTGCTTCCTGCAGAAATCAGGCCAGGGAGGAGACAGCATGTGTCTGAGTTTATCTCCTGTACACAGCTGGGAAGTGGCTGGGCTGCCCTGACCCAGGGAAGTGCTACTGGATCCACCAGTTCAGACAGGCCTCAGGCTGGTTCTACGACAACTGTTTGGTTTGACAGTGAGAGTCACCCCTCTGTAAGTTCAAAACACGAGCCACACCTTACCCTTGATTGCATCTCTCTCAAGACATCCAAGCTCTTTCCAGCATCCATATGGTCCTTCTTGACCTTCCAGCAGAACTGACCCTCTAGTACCAGCCTTTCTGTCTCTCTGCAGCTGGTGCCTGTAACTGGGGAGTAGACTCTGGGGCCAGTGGGTGAGCAGGAACAGGGCACTGCCTGATTGCTGCACAAGGACCCTTGCACTGATGGTGTGCAGCCCTGGGGGGTTTGGAGCAGAACAGGAGTCTCCCTCATGTGCTGGCATCCCTCTGGCCATGTGGTAAGGGTCTGTCAAGAGTGAAGTGAGGGATCTGCCGCACAGATTGGGGGTAGGTTTGGCATCAGCCCTGCCAGGGCTCTACTGTGGGCACCTCGGAGAGGAAGCAGCAACTGGATTAAATCTGTGGCTGACTGCAGAGATTTATGTGTTTTCTCTTAAATGTTTCTGCAGTTACACAATAATTGTGTAACTTTTATCAGGTCATCTATGTCTTATGTTTTCTCTGGGTTTTTTTTTTCAAGTTTCAAAAAGTGAAAAGAGAATTTCCTCTGATTTCCTGGGGCAAGACTCCTACAGTAACTGTATCTTTCACTAATATGCTTTTTGTCAGCAACCAAATTTGACAATTAGTATTCATTTCCATAACACAGGTCTCTTAAAAAAATGGCATAATCAAATAATACATGGCATTTTGTATTCTTTTATTGATGGAAGGAAGGGCTGAGATAATTTACCATTTCATCATCCTTCAAATCAAAAATCTCATGCTTTAGGCCTCTACCCAGAGTTCTTTCGTTACTACTGGGTTAAGGAGAAAAGGAGTAAGTATAGGGACAGGACAAATTCTGATATAATTATGATCTTTTAAAGGGCTGATTCTACTTTCATTAAGCATAGTTCAAATTAGAAGGAAACTCCACAGGCTTCAGGGTAACTGAAATGTAAAAACATCAGTGATAATATCGGGATCATAGATATTTAAAAGAAACAGTGTTTGTGTCTCTCCTACATCAGTTTAGTTTGAAGAAGAAGGTGCAGACCAAGAATCTCAGACTGATGGTGATCACTTAATTCCTGTTTTCTTTTACATATATATGTATATTTTTTTTCTTCCTTATATTTTGGATAATTGCATGAACTAATGAATAAAAAAGGAAATAAGAGTCTGTGCTAAGTAGATAACATTGTATTTTAAAAGCAAGTCCTTAGTGTAGCAGACTAAGCAAAGGCACTGAATTGAAAATCAACTTTTAAGTGAAAATTAATATACTTTTAAAGGATTCTCTGTGAAACGTGCTGAATCTCCATGTATATCACAGGAAGTAACTAATTTTTTAGCAATGGCCAAGTGATTCTGGATAAAAGACTTAAAATGAGACTTTGAAGCTATTATTTTTATTGTTAATAACTCAGAACTACTGAGTTATTGCAGGAGCCTGATGGAATGTTGCTCCAGCTGCATATTGGGATCTGCAGGTGCACATTTCTTGGCCCAGATATTCAAAAAGTGGTAGGGAGACATTCAACATTCAGCAAATTCTTACTAGATGGAGAATATTTTCTCCAAAGTAGAAGGACATGGTAGCTAAACTACTCATGGCAGCATATAGTGCACGTTATAGTATGGAAATACAGAGTGATTCCTGACCTGCTTTGACTTTGTGCCTTGGTTTCTTTTTTTAGCAGTCCAAACACAATAACACACTAGTGAGCAGGACCCAGTCCCAAGAGATTCCTTGAATGTTTTCCTAGGTTTTTGTTTTTTTTTTTTCCATTTTTGCCTCAAGCCTACAGTGAAAGGGAAAGTGAACATCCTGGGACTGGAAACCAGCCAAAAGCTCAGAGACTTCTCACCTACAGGAGTTTGCTGTGGAGCACAGCAGAAAGTATATGCAAAAGATGTGAGCGATTGTTACTCAGTTTGTAATCTGAAAAAGTGGAGTCAGATCTGCTGTGTTCTGTAAAGGATTCTGCCTACAAAATTCAGTTTACCCTACTGGTATCACCATTACTCCAAAAGGATTGAAAATTACGTCTACTTTTAAACACCATTCATTTTTACTATGATTTGTACTTTTTATCACGTATCTTGTATGAGTTTGGTTTTCATTATGAACAACTACTGAGAGAATTTCTCAGCATGTTTTATGCCATTCCTCCTAAGGTTTCCTTTAATCCCAAACAAGAGAAATTATAGTTGTATGCCTTTAATATAACTTTAAAATAATGCCTTTAAGACCTTTCTGATCTGATCAACAGAGGAAGGTGACTGTAATCATGTAAAAATATGCAATATTAATCTGAATTGAATTTGATCCAACTGTGTCCATTAAAGCACAATACAGACTTTTGATTACATGGTTTCTGAACATGATTCCTTATGCGACCTTAAAACACTCATTTGTGACAAGAAGCCAGTAGGAGGACTTGTGTCTGCAGGAGGACTTTTGAAAAATTTTGAAAATTTTATTAATTTCCAACAGCAGTAGCATGCATTAACAGTTGTGAATAATCTAGCAAAACTGCTATTCCTGGCACATTCCCTTTTTTGTTGTTTGCTTTGTGTTTCCCAACATGTGCTCTCTTTCTTTCTTTCTACCTGGAAATCTTGCCTGGGAAATTTTTGTCACTTTCTATATTTGTCTAGGATTTTCAGCCTTCCTAGAGATTCATGGTGAAAGGTGAGATGGTGTTTTGCATATGCCCTGAACTGACGTGTGAGCTGACACTTTTGGACCTGGCTTCTGCACAGAGGTCAAAGGCTTCTCTACTGTGTGTGGACACACAGTGTGGATCTATACCTCACTCCCACAATGCCTGCTAGTTTGGCAAGCGTGGGATATATCCCGCATGCATTAGACAGCCACCTTGGACCTCTGCAATCAGTTTGACACTTACAGGAAGAATTAACTTTAATTACTGGGCTTTGTGGGGAGGCAGTAGGTTTAGGAAACCCCAAAGATACATATGTTGGTACCGCATAGTGACAAAGCATTTGTGGCAGAGTTCACCTGGTCGTATCCTCAATTGCACATTTAATGAACTTTGATATTGTACTTCCAGATAATTAGACTTGGATTTGTTGAGTGCTTTCTCAAAGAAAGAGAAACTCTCACTGGAGATAGTCTCATTTCTCACTTGATCCAGCTCTAAGGTTTTTTCAGACTACCAGAGATTTAGACACTGCTGCCTTTTTTGGCTTATTGTGAATCCACATTAGACATTTAATTAGATTTGAGGTCTCACAGAAATGCCAATGACCTCCTGTGACAAGATTGTTCATTCTGTGGCCTGCTGAGCACATGAATGTATGACCCTCTGAAATGTAGCTGAAACACTGAGGTATAGTTCCTTTTTCAATTGACTAATTTTAACTGGAATTTAGAATAATCAGCCATCTATTTTTTTTTAGATTTATGTAATTATATAAGCACCACTAAGACAACAAACAAAGCCTTAGATGATTGTGAAACAGCGACAAGAATCCAAGAAAAACTTCAAGTTACCAGAAGAATGTTCACTCATGGATGGAAAGATAAATATTTCTAAGACTCACATCATAATTTTAGCAGTATCTGAAAGAATGTTTATTTTTTCAGTTTATCTTTTACCTTTGGTAATTAGAAGTTATGGTTCTTGCCTGGAGGAACTCCGGTTTCTATTTGGCTTTAATTTCAATGTATGAATGGAATGCAGCCTTCTATGCAAAATGCTCATGCTGCCCCATGGCTTTCTCATGGCTGAGGATGTGCTTGTCTGGTGCTTGGTGAGCTAGGGCTGGAAAAAAAACCCAAAACACCTCTACATTTTGGATTGTGCAACGTCCTTTGCTTATGGAGGTATGGGATAGATTTGTACATAGATTGGGCTGTTGGTACCATTTCCATAAATGTGATCAAGGTAAATAGATATAATGTCTTTAATCATGGTTGCTTTTATGCTCATTACGTGGTTTTGCTTCATTAACTCTTTCATTCCGAATTTTCAGTCATAAAGGGGCTCTCTACCCATTCTTTTCCAGAAACACTATTATAGAAGAACAAAGGTAAACATTAAAAAGGAGAATCATCTTTTGCTAAGATCATACATCCCAAGGAATTTAGTCAGTTTGTTTGATTAATATGTTTTATTTTAAGTAATAATTGCGTTTATAGCACACCACCTCCCTTCCCAACTAAGCTACTCTGAGATTTGTAAAATCAGTCAGAAAAGCAGATGATACCAATTAAAATTTTATCAGGAGCTGGTTTATTGTGCAATTTATTTCAAGTAATTGCAGAACTCAGACATCCAAAAATGATAATTAGTTTCTCCCCAAATCATAAGAATCTAAGTAATAAGAATGTTGAGGCTGTTTTTATTCCTTGATGTTAGATACACCCTGCATGACCTTCTACCTAGTCTGTGTCATACCTTGCTCTAAAAACAGCACATGATATTGTATTTCACTCTTCTTAAAAGTTCCCCGTGTCCCTGGACATTCAGCAGGTCTCTCTGACGTATCATCAGTTCCTGTGCAGTTTTATTCACATCAAAAATAGTTGTAAGAATCCTTCCATATGTGCGTTCAGGTAATCAGCGCAAGTTTTCTCATCAGTGTGGTGTCTGTTTGCACAAATACATATCAGCAATAGGTACTATGAAACTTTTATGCTAAATGCTGTTTAAGCAGAAGCTTGTGTCATATTTCTTCATTTAGCCAATCCCAGCATTTTGGAAAATCTTGAGGTGAGGCTACAAATCATGGTATTGAAAAATAAACAAAAGTACTTTTTTATGAGTGTCTTTTTTTATAACTTATTTAATAGTACCATGTGTTCATTCTTTTTGCAGCACAGAATACAGGAACCATTTTTTTTCATGAAATGTAGTAAATTTCATAGATGTAAAGTGAAAGGCTATCTTGGCAGCTACACTGCCTTTGTAGCATCATTTAAAATGTTCATGCTTTCCTACCCTGTCAGCTATATATAAAGACATCCAAAATGACACGGGGTGGGGGAAAGATAGAGCAGTCTGGCTAAAAAGTGCCTGAGAAACTGTCACAAAATCAGTGTTTAGTTTGCAAAAAAAGTTTGTAATTTTAAGTGTAGATTCTGCATTTTTGTATGTACTTAAAAACATAGTGAGGAAGTGTAAATGAAAAAGGACTAGTGGACTAAAAAGAAAGTTGTTGTTTGAAAAAATACGTTAAACTTTCAGAATATATCTCATTCCTAGAATGTCTTGGCATGCTTAGCATGAAAATAGGCAAAGTCATCTAGGATTTCTGAAACTGTGTTCAAGTGTTTATAGTGCCTTTATGTTAAAATTGTAATGGGAATATTTTTTTTTCATTTTTAAAGTTTAGTACCAAAGTCATTTACACTTTTATTGTTAGACCAAGCTATGGCTGCTAAAGGGTTCTTTTAATTTTGTCTAATAAAATAAAAATGAACATTATATTAAAATATTAAAATCAAATATAGTGACGTAAACTGTTAGACATTAAAGGCTGAGTCATATCCTGCTGGAGAGTTTAATGCTGATAATAATGTTTTGCATTTTTTGATTCAAAGCACACTTGATTATCAACTAATTATCTACTGATTATCAATTATTTACTAATTTATCCTTTCTGACATAGACGTGACTTCTATTTTATGCATTGAGTAATTTGGGTGGGTCAGATTTACCTGACACTACATTCTGATTCAATGATACAGTGAAGATTAGACTTCAAATTTCTCAGCACATTGTCTTCCACTGGCAGTTAATAATTTAATACATTTATGTAACTGAGTAAGTGTGAACAAAGATTTTTAGTAGTTAACCTTCATTATAAAGGATAATTTTTAATTAATCAAGTACTGATTGAATTTAATCTATCTGACCTGGAAGCCTGTAGCCTGGATTTCCTCAAAAGTTTACCTGATTGTTTCTGTTAAGAAAAGTGAAGATAAATTGCTTTCAAGCTTGAAGTGCAGCATTTTCTATACATTGTGCCCGTCCAGACAAGTGGAAGTGATTCCACAAGTAATGTGGGTCTCTGGACATGAACCCTCATGCTCTAATCTCAGGCTGTAGTGCCATCCTGCACCTCACATGGTAAGGTGGACAGAATACATTGCACTGCTCCAAATGTAAACTCTGGAAAGCAAAGAACTCGAAAGCAAGACACACATTGTCTCTACAGCACCAACTTGCCTCCTTCAGCAATGATGACACCACACACCAGAAATGCAATGCAGCTCTGCAGATGGTGTGGGGACACTTTGGGAACCAAAGCCAAGGCAGAGCGCTGAAAGCCAAATGCTTAACTATTCTCTGTTCAGGCAAATCCTCAGCTCAGGTCAGTTACACTGAGTAGCAGACACTTCCCATGAGCCATCCTGACTCAGTAAATACTGTTTTTCTGCTTTCTTCTTCTTTCAATATGACTTGCATCTATTTAACCATCACTAAATATTGCAGTCTCTTCTGCAGGATACTTCCAGCTTGCTCATAGTTTCTGTGGTGTTTGGAGAGCTTTCATACCACTGCAGGCACCATCTACAGAATTAAGTGTCGACAAAAGTCTTGTTGCATGTACATGTTTACTTCCCCTCTTGCTGCAGGAACAGCTCTGGTGAACTGCTGCTCAGTTTGTTCACCATTCCATACAGCTACATGCAGCCAATGGCTGCAGCCTGAGAACAGGGAAATACTGCACTTTAAAACATTAGAACAGAACCCCAGGAAAAGCAATTACTTCTGCTGTTTATTTCCCAGATTTTGGACACCTCAGAGATTATGTGTGACCAAAACATTTCTTTTGAGGAACACCAAACTCAGCCAGAGGGTGCCTCCAGTTCATGGCCTGTGGCCTTGGCTATGATGAGGACAGGCAGGGGAGGCAGAGGGAGCAGGTTTGGAAGGAAATAGTAGAGCTGCCCTTCTCTCAGCTCTGGCTGCAGTGTTTTTCATTGCATTTGGCCCTTGCAAAGCAGGAGCCTGTGACCTAATCATTCAGCAGCTTTATTTGACCACACTCTGTCTCTCTCTTTAGGAAACATGATTACTGGGTCCTAAATGCTTCCTAGAGTCTTTCATCTTTCTTCTATCTAATTAATGCTAATTTCCTTGATGGTGCACCTAAAGTACAGTTGGAGCCTGGATGCAGATTACAGAGCACTTTACAATATCAGCAGTAAATCAGACAGAGATTGTGAAGCACATGTAATATGCATTTCCTGAGAGTTGTGAAGGGTGGGACTTTATCTTGCAGTGCATTAGTGCCCCTAAGATTGTGTAACACTATAAGGCACTCAGTTATCATGACACTTGGTTGCCTGGAAATCCTCTTTCATTACACTGTATTACTATTTCATTTTTGTAGACAAATCAGTTTGGCACATGTTAACCTGAAACTATAAATTTTGTCCTTTAGACAGTTCTCAAGAGTGATTTTCCCAAGGAGCAAAATATGTTGAGAGGAGTACAGGGGGCCTTAAATCATCTTCAGGTGGATCACCCTCATATTTTGAACCCAGAAGCATACCTGAGACATAAGAGAAGACTACACATTAAAACTAAAAGATAGACTCAGCTTGCACTGTAGGAGGAACAATACAATTGAATTAATTAAAAGAAAATTATCCTCCATTTTAGAGATACTTTCCTCAAGTAAGAAAGATATAGGTTATTTGGTTATTTTTAGTGTAATGCTACACCATTTGATTATATAACTTAAGCCAAATCATTCAGCCAGCCTCATTCCATGTATAGGTGAGAAATCTTTCATATGAGAATATATGACTGCTTGGACAAGCATGTTTCAAGGTGTATCTATGTATGTACATGCAGAACTACAGATGGAATTTGTACAACAAAGTCTAAATACATCGAAAATGTTCTAAAAGCCAAACCTATCCAGCTCTGTAAATCTGATATCAGCTGTGCTCCATTGTCTGGTCACGTCCAGTGATAGAAAGCAGAGATGAAGTATGACTCTTGGCTTGGTAATTGTATTTTGTCATCACTTCTTACTGATTAGCCAGGATTCCGATCAACCCAGGGAATTCCCGCAGATTTAGTCTCTGCTATTCTGAGCAGTAACTCTTGATGGCAACACAATGCCCCCAGTACAGTTTAAAACTTGACTCAGATTACTGTTATAACTCTCAGTTATAGGATTGGCTCAGTTTTTCTGTATCTTCTCCTACTGCCAAAGGTTAGAAAAACTGTCAGTACATCTTCCTAGCCAAAACACAGCATCTTATAATACCATTCAAGGAAGAAAAACTCAACCAAATTGACACATTATTCCAAACTTCCCCATGTTTTTACCTGAGTTTTTATATAGATTATAAAATGAGGACAGGATCAGAGCACATGTATATAAATTTGAAATGCTATATTGGGCTTAATCTAGACATGTTTTTCTATGCCATCATATATGAAAATACATTCAATTTTCAATAATAGCTCAGCTTCAGTGACCCAAACCCAAATTATTTTAGTGTAAATTATAATACTCACATTTTACAAAATCTATGTGTTATTTAATTTAAAATCGTACCCCCTTTTAATGAAATACAGTAGCTGGTTCTTCTACTGAGAAAACCATTAAATATTTCCACATGGGCTTCCAGCTTGTCTGGTGTTTTTGCCTGGCAGAATACAGTGCATCTTTGTGTTTTATTAATGAGCTGAGCTTCTGGACAAGACCATGCTTTTTGCCACTGCAGAATTTCCTTACAAACAATGTGCTGTAAACCAGATGGGAACACAAACTTTCATATATCCTGTTTTTGACAGGGTAGGTTAAGTCACTTTCATTAGACAAAAGGTGAAATACCTATTTCTTCCCTGCAGAGCATAAATTAAGTATTAAAAAAAAAAAAAAAAAAATCCCAGGCATTTTAGCAGTTGCAAAACTGTGAGGAATGTAGAAGGCTGTTAATCTTCAGGTCTGGTCTTAGGCCTGAATGAGTCCTCCCCTCCTTTTGGCTCTAAGATGAAGGATAATGGTGTGAACACTGCACATGCAGAACTACACAGAAGGGTTGCCAGATGTGGGTGGTGCTGACAAATCACTGTCAAGTGTTAGAGGAACTTTTCCAGGACTGCTGCAGGCCCTGGGATGGGAAATGTGCCATTCCCAACAGCACGAAAAGCCATGTGCAACACTGCTACATCCCTCAAGCACTACTGAGATATCCCAAGAGCTAAATACTGAGATACAGCGTTTCAGTATTAGGTACCCTAGGTGCCCTGGCACCCAGGAATGCTGTAGCAGAGCAGTGCAGATGAGTGTCTGAAGCTCAACTAAGACCTCTCTATACTTCATGGCATGCTCAGCACAGGTGGTGGAACTGGAGAGCAGCTGTGCCTGGCCCTGGGCCCAGTGGGCAGGAGCTGGTGGAGATAGTTCTTCTCATATGGAGGAGTTAAACAACAGGCTTCCTTGGCTGTGCATCTGTCCCCTTAATCCTCACTCCTACAGCTGAACATGTCTTCTGAAATGAAGGCAATTCAGGAAACTGTCTAGAGACTGTCAGCCCTTTAAGATCTTTATACTACAAAGACAATTTTTGGGGAATCTTCCAGAGATTGTCACCCTTGGAGCAGAAATATACATGTGCCTTGGTCTCAGCTGCAATATGTCATAAACCTGGGTAATGTGTTAAAGCTGGGAAAAGGGAGTTGTGCTGTTGAGACAGCATGTGAGTTGTTGGGACTTAATGACACACTTTCCCTTTTGCTGTCTGAACTTAACTGGCCTAAACTTGCCAAATGACACCATGAAAAAACAGGACACAACAAATGACACTAAGACACAACAGGAAGGTCTCACAGAGCTGAATATTTTATTGGGCAGTATTTCTGGCTTCCTTCATTCCAGAATGATTTGAATTGGGATAAAAACAGATGCAAGTGAAGCGGCTTCCTGAATCTCTTATTCATGAAGTTTAATACAATAAAAGACAAGGCAAGAGTCACTAATTTAAGCTGCCTCAATCACATTCACCAGATTTATGTATTTAAGCATCAGCAATCTAAAGTATTTCAAGTGTGCTTCTTCCCCATTTTTCCATTCACCCTCATCCAAAACCTACCCTCCTGCCTCAAGACTTCTAGGTTTTGAAAAAGGAAAGTGATGTTATCTGTTTATCAAAGTGAAGATCTCCAACTCAGTGTAGGGTGAAAGCATAAGAGTGTGTCCCTAGCCTTGACTAGGCCACAAAGTGAAAGTCACACAAACGTAAGAGTTTCAGTGTAAATTTTCTTAAAGGGAAAGGGATGGGAGTCTGACCATGGTGGACTTGCATTTCC
This sequence comes from Certhia americana, assembly GCA_018697195.1. Classification (NCBI taxonomy): domain Eukaryota; kingdom Metazoa; phylum Chordata; class Aves; order Passeriformes; family Certhiidae; genus Certhia; species Certhia americana. Next base: position 76,737,062 of record CM031859.1, read on the forward strand.
TGACTGCTTGGCATATGTGACTCTGTCAAAATTTTGTGCACAGTGGCTGCCACATGCTTAGAAGTCCCATATCTGGAATGATATGTAAAGAAATCAAAAAGGAAGCAGCAGGTTGAGTAAAAACAAAAACAAAACCAGGATATGAAAATGTGTACTTAAAAAAAAAAAAAAAAAAAAAAAAGCATGGTGGAGTTCCTAATGTGAGGTCTGCAGTGCAAGAAACAGCCTGTCTTTGATGACAAAGTTTTTCTCGTTTTTTTTTTTTTTCTGAAAGTTCTCCGCTCAACATTGCAAGAAAATACCATGATTTTTAATCTACTCTAACCAGATGAAAATCCAGATTACTTTTTTCTTCAGCTGTGTATACCACCAGCAGCCCCTTGCTGGAAGCAATACCCAAAGCTCGGGAACATGCTGCATGTTCTTCAGCACCATCTACTGGTACATGCCCTATCCACCACCTGGGCAATGAATTACAGCCCTTGAGAGAGTCAGGAAGAAAGAAAGCAACTAAAAGCCTCCAAGAGGCTGCCCATACATTGTAAGCTTAAAGACTAGCCTGGCTGAATTGGTGCTTAAATAGATTTTGATTCTAATAAGAAACAGTACAAATCATCCATTTAGAAGCTGTGTAATTGAGCTTATGGTCATACACGTCCCCTAACAAAAACATAATGAAGGCCAGGGACAGAGTAAAACAGGTCAGAGTAAAACAGAGCTCATGAGGTAATGGAAACACAAGATGAGGTTATCTGGGCAGGGAAAAAAGCTACAGGAAATGTAAGAAGATATTAACGTAGAAAAGAGCTTTTGGAAGCTGAGACAGGATGTATTTCCTGAGATCTGAGATCTCTGCCTTAAAAATTGCATTCCTGAACAGGCTTGGACTGTTATTCTCTAATTTTGCAATACTCTTTTTAAAATATAAAACTGATTAAGAGGGAGGTGTGACTGTTTTTGAAAAAGACTTTAGATAAAGAAGCTTGGATCCCTCTGACTAGAGCAGCTTTTTGTGCTCCTTCAGTGAGGCAGATCTGTGGCTGAGTTTATTGAATCTACTGTCCTCAGAAACTCTGACATGAATATAAAGAGGAAAACAAACTCTGGAGCACAACTTGCAGACGCTGTAAATTAGTGCAACTCACTGACATTAAAAGCACTTCCTGATTTGCTACAGTGGAGGAACATTCCACTCTTATGCATTTTCTGCCAGTGCAGTAAACCCAAATTCAATCACAGCCACCAAGTGAGCCCTGAAATATATTCAATAAGCTGAATTATTTTTGTTGCAAATTTTCAGCATTCATTTAATTGACAAGAGTTAGTGTGCCAAAGGTATTCCAGACAGTCAGAAATGAGGTTTTCCTGGGGTTTCAGAATATGAAAAAAAAAAAAAAATAGAGAAAAATTGTATAACATAATGTGCTGCTGAAATATTTGGATAAATACTTGTTTATCTTGTTTGTTTGTTTGCATATCTACAGCACTATTTTCACAGAAGCAGTACAGAGAGAAAAGTATAGTCTCCTCACAATAGAACTTGATATCAAAGAAGTCTATTCCAATAAAAATCCATTGATAGATGGTTTCTATACACAACTTCCTACTCACAGACATTACTTCTTAAAAATTTTCCAAATAACATTACACTTAATTGCAGCATGAGCGAAATGTTGACAAAATAATATTTTGCAGCATAAGTTTGCTATGTCCCTTTTTGATGGCAATGCCATTTGAAATGTATTTCAAAGTTTTCAGATTGGTCTTATGAGAACAAAATTTAAGCAAAATATCATTTAGCATCAGTGTTTATGCTGTTGTGGCAAACACAAATGCCTCCAGTTGCTAAAGACTGGATAACTCAGTTATTGACTGTAGCTGCGGAATCCAGAAGGCTGTACTTCCTCATGACAGGTACAGGCTTGGGGGCTTTGTAATTTTTTACAGAAGATGTTGTTTCCAAAGGAAGTACCTGAGACATCTTCCAAAGTTAATGACTGTAGCTCTGATTGATAGAAACGGCCATATGTGTGGCCAGCAGTTTAATACAGATGTCAGTAGACAAACATACCATGAATAAAGCATGATAGGATGAGAAATGGGGAGATGAAGGATTGAAATTAAAAGAGCCAGTAACATTATTTGAAAAGGCAATTCATAAAGAATGAGCAAAGGCAGATTTAGAAAAAGTTCAAATTATGGAAAAATTTTCCTAGGATTCCTCTTCCGGAATTGATACAGATCAAGTTGTTTATTATTAATTTACTTCTTTGAAAAGAATAAAAGAAAACACTGGAGTATGCTTTTGGAGTTCTAAAACATTCAACAGGCTCCTCTATTGCAGTGCAGTTTTATCATGTTTCCAAAATTAGTCATTTTAGCAACTACAAGCTCAGAAAGTTGCTACTGTACATAACTGAAGATCAGAAGTTGGCAACGTATGAGTCCAGATGGCTCTAAGACAGATCCAGGGTGCCCAGATAGAGTTGAAAAGTATTCGGTGAACATATGGGCGAGTGAATTGCTTGTAGATTTTTTTATATGTTGATAGCATCAGATTTCTGGCAAAAGACAAACCACTTGTTCCCATTTATAAGAAATTAAAGCATTGTTAAGTGTTTGTCTTGGATAACAGAGAGTGAAATGTGCACCAATAAATTTCCTAGTACCATCTGTAACTGAGGTAGAACAAATCCTAGAACTTTGTGTGAAAACATAAAGCCAAGAAACTCTACAGCTGGAGTGTTAAGGCTGGAGTTTGGCCAGGACTTGCAGATGTAATGATAATCACATCTTCTTTTAAGGGCTGCAACTCAGTTCATCAGTCCGTGCTACAATTTGGTCTTCAAGTGCAGTTCAAAGTGCTATTTGAAACTACCATGTCTTCCATCCTCCAGGGACAAGTCAAAACATGACATTAAAGGAAGGTGTTATTTCTTGGTCTGAGCATAATCAAAGAGATCTAAAGATTCTGAGAGTCAGTACCTAAGCAGATGGCCCATGGTAGTAACAGATTTTAGCTCCTATTCCCTTCCCATTCAGTGTTTTACACATCATACATATCTTTTGCTGGTGCTAGTGTAATATGTCCTAATTGCAAGTGGCAGAGCCCAGAATAGGATTAAGGAAGAATAAAACATGCCTCCCACATGCACACATGAAAGATGGGATTTTTCCCTGTGTATCAACAAACCTATCCAACAATTACAGTGAAAGGAATGTAGCATCCTGTTAATAAAGAAAAAAAATCGTGGCAAGGAGTATTTATAAATCATCCAGAGCTGACACTCCTACCTTTGGTTAGCATGGGGACATCTGTGTACCTGGAGGAGGTACAGGTAGAATGGGAAGGACTCCTAGCCAGTCCTCAGTTCATGCCACAGGCTCAGCGAGCCCAGAGTCTCCTCAGCTGCCCTGCAGTAACACCTGCATAGAGGTGTTGGCCCTTCTGCCCCAACCCACACCCACAGGGAATTAGCTGTGGTTCACAAGCAAGTTGCAGTTTGCTTCATGCACCCCTTCAGAGGAATTCATGTACTGCCAGTAATGACATCCCCCAGCTCTAGTCACCTAGAAAGAAAGTCACTTCCACTACTAAAGTGGTTACTGCATAGATTGATGGGGAACTCTGAAAGAAGATTCTGCTGAGGGGTAAGGTCCTACAGCTCAGTAAGCAAATCACATTATTGCCGCAGGGAAGTAACTATTCTAGTAGCTTCTGTATTCTGTATTGCTTTCCCTCTGGTTTAAATGTCAAATAGTGGATGACTCTCCGGAGAAAACACAAAGAACCAAGTATCCAGTCTCTTGTTTGCAGACTTCTAGCCAAGTCCTGAGTAATCCAAATTTCTGGGTAATTCAACTACATTGTCTTGCTACCAGGAACCTAACACTGGTTACAATAAGGCAGGGTAATTACAGCTATGTCCTAGTGACAGCTCCATGTTGTTGTAGATAGGCAGGATATAAGAGCACCTGAAACTGTTTTCTAGTAAACAATATTAATCAGAGACTGGTTGAGGAGATTCTATTGGGAGACCATGAAAAACATCGCCTTTGGGAAGAAAACAAAGTTGGAAATTTCTCTTTCGTGTGGTAGGTAAAGGGTTAAGGCTGGACTACTTGTAGAGTATTCTATAATCTTCATATGATGGAATTTAATAAAACAGTATTCATTGACTTTTAACTGGAAATTTTGGTGTTCAACACAGCAACATAGTCTGAAGAGCTGCATCTCAGCTTTCAACAGGCCCCCATGAGCTCCCACTCCAAGGCAAAGGAGCCCACAGGAATACTGTCTGGGATTCTGCAGGGAGCAGGGAGTCAACAAAAAGTGCACATAATGCCCATTTCAATCAACACTGATATCAAGGGGGATTTTAGGAAGTTGAAGAATATTCAATAGCAGTGCCTATTAACATTTTAATGAACTGATCATTTTACTCCAGAGGACTCTTCACAGTCACAAAGAAAATTGAGTTTCTTACAGTCACTGAAACTGTGCTGTAATAAGTAGTTTAGTCAGAATACACAATAATATCTCTCCTGCTTATGGCATGTACAATAGAAATATAAAATAATTTACTTAATGGAAGTTTTGTCTTATGTGCAATCATTTCACCTTTTTAGGACAATATTTGTGGGAACAGAGGAGTCATTCAAAAGGCATCATTCACTTGTGGAAATTAAGGGTACAGTTTATTATATTTAAATGCTACTTTTAACTCCTGGAATGGATATTTGAGCCTGTTTCAGTCTGATGATACCTGGGAGTTATTCGAGACTTAGGTAAACTGAGCCTGTGGGCCTAGTTGAAGCTTAAAACCTATGCTCAAAACAACCAACTCATCTGAAATTTTGCTTAAACATTCAAGCACACCATCCACTGTACAGCTAGGGCTCACTGGCACTAGTGTATCATAACAAGTGGTCAAAGTAATTTCAAAGGATTCCAAATGTAGAGAATACTTTGATTTGCTTTTATTTCTAGCCACCTGTAAAAACTGGCTTTTTGCCTTGCTTGTGACTATGCTTCACTGGCTATGAATCAGAACTTTAAGTCTCAAAGGGACAACAATGCAGCATTAAATTTAAGTTAAATTACTACCCTAGGAAAAAAAAACCAAACAATAAAACTAGTATGCAGCATTTGACAACTTTACTGGAAAGTCCAAAAGCACTTATTCAACAAAGTGCTATCTAAATTGTAAGAAGAAAAAAAAATTAAATTCTTGTTGATTCCATGGTTCTGCTGAGCATTTTCAAGAATAAAATTTTTCTTTTTTTCTTTTTCTTTTTTTTTTTTTCTTTTTTTTTTTTAATTTCTAGACAACTGGGAAAATATGCATAACACTGGAAGCTACCCTGCTGGGATGGGTAAGTAAACAAATTTTGGCAGACTAAGTTGTTAATTATTCCGGTTGTTATAGCAAGGTAATTACAATTCTTGCTAAGGGTGAAGAATGAAAGACTTTCATAGGTATTCAGTAGAATTTAATAGCAAAATAAGAGCATGTGAGCAAGTTTTAATGGTGTTGGATAGATTTAACTTCAAAGAGTGGGCATACTGAGATAATTTAATTAAAAACTTATGGAATACGTGGATAAAATATGCTCTTGACTGGTTATTTGCCAAGCATATGCTCTTGACTGTCTGTTAGCCAAGCTAACATGTATATGGCCAGTCTGCAAAACAATAACAAGAGTCTCCTTTTAACAAAAATGGTAACAGTTGAAAAATTCAGTCAGAAAGACACTGTTTTCAAATTGTGAGTAGAAGATAATCAGTCAGCCTTTGGCTGCTTCTATGTATATCCTAATTTTATCTGAAAAAATAACTTCTGATAAGGTCCATGCATTTCAAATGCATACTGGAGAGCTGAAAGCCCATTAGAAGACTGGCAGAGGAAACAAAGAAACCTGAGCGGTTGCAGTTTTGCTAGGAATATCACTGGTGAGGTAGACTTGTATAAACTGTGAGGGTTGGACATATACTGCAAACCAGAAGGGTACAGGCAAGTTTTCCATCTGTGATAGATTCTCTTTACCTAAAGACATTGTCATCTGGCATATCATCACTACAGCAGTCATCCACTGCATCCTAAGCAGATGCCCTGACTCTCTCTCTTTTCTTTCAAAGCTTTGCTTTTGGAAAGTGCTTTTGGACAAAGATTCTTGCAGGCAAAATTGCAATTCAGTCCTTCAAAGGGCTTTCTGTTGCTTCCTGAGCAGCATGATGCACCTGGTGATAGCAATTAGGAAGAGGAGCTTGGCACGTCTCTGTAAAGGCAGGGATTATGCAGTGGTGCACACAGCAGTAACTGGAGAAAATGGATTTCTATTAAAGAAAAGGGAAAGGCTGAGAGAATGAGATGCTGTGGGAGATGAGGGCTTCCAGCAAAGTCTCGCCCCTATTCAGAGGCTGGTTAGACTCACTGAAGGAGCAGTAGAGAAGAACTGTGAGAAGAAAAGCAAGGCTACCATAGAAGATTGTTCTGTGCAATGTAACCACTGATGTTTTCAAATATGCAAGGTAGAAGGTTGGAGTGTAATACCACCTGCTTAACAAGTGATGCTCCTCCTGCTGATCAGCTCTGTAGCTAGATTGCAAATTTTGTGAGCCCCTGCCTCTCCCTTGCACAGCAGTCATGCAAAGAGCATGGTGCTTGGCTGACCCTGGACCGATCCACAGTATCCAGAGGAGTTAAAAGCTGAGTTCTATCCAGTGGTGGCTTGGAGTCACACAAGGTCTTGGAAGAGGTATAAACCAGGGAACAGCAAAACAAAAACATTATCTGTGAAATGTTCATCAACAAACATGTCAAACCAGATTATGATTACCCAGAGAAGGGCTGGTACATCAAACAGGAGCTTGGCTTTCTGGTGAGGGCGGCTTATTACGTGTGGGGTATATGGCAGCCATCTTTGTGGGAGACAACAGAACTTGTCCAGAAGAAAATATGGTGAAGGGCTATTTTCAAAGAGCTCAGCTGACTCCACAGAAGCTATTTGCGGCTATGATTTCTGTCATATTCCTTCACAGCATTTTTCTGTTTCAACAAAAATGTATATTGTGTGTCTGCATGTGGTGAACTGCAGATGTGCTGGAGAGGAGGAGAAGTTCATTACAAACTTGCATGTTGAACTTCATGCAGTGTGAACTTATTTTCTCTTTAAACTAAATATATATTTGTGTACATTAAAAAAGTGCTGATTTGAACTATTTTTGTTTCTGATCTGGGAACTCAAAGGGGAGCCATCTGAACAAATTTTTGCTTTTGACTGAGCTATTATTACACCTTAGAGACCAGAATGGTTCCAGTGTGTGAATTTGAAGGTAATTTGACAAGACATGTGGAATCCAAGGTAGTAGAAGTACAGATAGAGGCTCATTTTCTTTCAGAAAAAAAAAAAAAAAAAGATTAAGAGTATATCCTGGCCTGAAATGCTGACTCAGCAACAAGGTGCCACAAAAATTTCTTTACAAACATTGTGGCATCTGTTAACGGCAGGAAAACTCGCAAAAGTTAAAGAATGTGATTGAGATGTTCAAAGTAAGATCTTGAACTCTACTTCTAACTCTGGTGATGACAGTTCCTGGTATGTCTATGCAGGAAAATAAAAGTATTTTTGTTATATGGGTAGGTCTACCTTGACAGCAAAATGCAGTAGCATATGTGACAATAACAGTCAAGAATCAAAACTCCAACATATTAGCACATGCCAGAAACTACACTAATAACTTTCCAAGAGAACTGGCCATGTTAGTTTGCTTTTTAGCATGTCCCAAAGGCAGGCCACCAATTCTTCTTGACTGTCTTCTATTCTTGTGTGCTGATGCTAATGCAGCTGCAAACACCTTCCCTCATTTTGCTGTGATGCCAGTATCACAGTGAAAATACTGAGATCTGTAGATTCAGATATCTAAAGAGGGAAATCGATTTGCATTTCATTCTGATGGTATCTGAACTATCTGCCATACTCTGGAGAATGAATCACGGTGCTCATTCTGGTAACAGGCAGCTGTGCATCCCACACTCTTTCCTGGTATCTCTCTCTGTCTCAGAGCACGCTCTGTCACCTGGGTGGCCGGTGGTGTTGGCAAATGAAAACAGCATTTCAGAGTGAGTAACAGGGATGAGGAGGTGTAATGCAAATGGGTAATTCAGAAGTAAAAACTAGGTAGTTGTTCTAAAGTACTAATTAAGATTTATCACGTGTAAAATTCTCACACCACATCTAAACCAAGGAGTGTTTTGGAACACCTGTGCTTTGCTATTGGAAGCTCATTTGAGCTGGAAAATTCTTCCTCCAGAGGCAATTTAATACCCATGTAACGGATGCTATTCTGTTGAATATGTAACATATTGAGGTTTGGCTACCAGTTTCACTCTCTCAATGCAAAGTGAAAATATGGAGATTGTGGGTTTGGAAGTATTTCTTTTATTGATGTGGAAAACTGAGAATTTAACTTGGAAATTCTTTGATTAACTCCTGATTCTGTTTATGCAGGCAGTTAATGTAGGAAATTAGGTTCAAATGTGTTCAATAACAAATTCCCTTCTTCAGAGGCAGCTCATTTCACCCTTTGACGGGACACCATTCCCTGAACAGAAAGTCAGTCTTTCAATAGGCTGCTATCAAGATTTTATGTTTTAAAATTTTATGAAGTTATATACTTTACAAAAGCAAAAAGTGAAGGCCTGAGAGGCAAAAGGGAACATTTGTTCTGTCTTACTGATGTGGTTTTAAACTGTTGAAAACCATTAAGGAGCCATCACCTCTGAAAAAACCCACATTGAACTGTGTACCCTGAATTCGACTAAATCACTTGATTTTTCTATGAATGATTTGTCGCATATTTCCACAGTTTTATAACACACTTCCCTGGAATGCATGCCTACCAATCTGACTGATGCACAAGATTAGAGAAACTCTAAAACTAGAAATCTAATCACTTCATCTTTCCTTACTAAATTTTTATTTGAAAAAATGGTCTTGTTTCCTTTTGTATTTTAATTTCAGTAAGCACAGGAAGACAGGTATGACTCTGTTCATTCCATGTATAGAACTGCAAAGGAATTATCACACTAGACTGTTCGCATCAATTTGGTGTCTGATTATTCAAAAACACATACAAGAAATTATAAAATGACTAATCACAAAATGAAATGGATTTACATGAAACAGCTGTAGAGTGATCTTTGAATTTGAAACGTTCCAAAGTGATCAGAATTTTACATTCCTTGTTCTAGTTCACCTCAAAATGGCAATGGCAAAAATGTTTCTATTATCACTCCACAGTGGTTTGATTTACACTCCATTTAATTACAGCAGTTTTGATATAATTCTTAGTTTTGAATGGCTTGTGAATCTTTTTCTTTTTAAATGAAGAAGATATGAGGTTAATTTTAACTGCAAATTAATAAGAGTTTTTAAGCAAAACCAGTTAAAAGTAAATCAGTTTTATTCTTCCCTAGTGCGGATAGCTGTAGCCCAGATAAGCTTTTGTCTTGAGGCCAATCCCTATCAGTCCTAAAGGAAGGACTAGATTTATGTGTTCTCTCCTTACCTCCTCCTTTGTACATTCATATTTGGATTAATGTCTTTGCAAATGTTCTAGGGAAAATGCCAGATCTGCAAAGACAAAGAACAGGTATTGCTATTTTTGCTGTGAAACTTTAGTTTATACAATGTAGAATGACAGACTGCTTGTGCAAATGCAGCAGTACAAGTAAACAAAGTGGAAGGAAATATCTTAGAAGCCTACACCAGCAGATAAACTTAGCCATAAAAGGTCTGGAGAACAATTTGTGGGCTCAAAGGGGTAAATGTTGAACTAGAAATTGGTGTGTTCATACAGTTCGTTGCTATTGGGAAAAAAAAAAGAATAATAACAGTACTGATCGAATCCATTACTTGAAGATAGTTATTAAGGCAAATACTGAAAAACTATTAGCTCAAAGGCATGTGGTGACATGGAAGTGGCTTATCAGAATTGCATCGCTCTGTAAACAAAATTGTGTATCTCGGGTTTCACAACCACTCCTTCAGATGTAGCGTTTCAATTAAAGTACAAACTCTGTTAGTACAGGAGAGACAGGTCCCACTTCAAGAACTGTTTATCAAACAATTATAAAACCAGAGCTATAGGTTTGTTTTGCTTTATTTATTTCAATTTTTTTAATTTAATGCTGTATTTATAATGTGACTTTCATGTTGATTCTATGGATACTTTTCACTCATATTTGTCATTCAGGATCCTTTTCCAAGGCTTGTTATCAAATCAGCTGCAAAAGTTACATTTGCTTCCAGCTAAGGTGGAAGGTGTCACGGAGGCTTCCTAATCACTGTCTTGCAAAAACTTCAGTCTGCAGATAACAAAAAGAGCAAGACCATGATATAAACAGCAGGGTTTCCCCTTTCACACAAGCCTACATCTGTTTCCTGATTTATACAGGAGTGAGGAGAATTGGTTCTGTCTGGATTTCTCTCCTTCACCCTCCAGTTCTTATTTTAGTTTCTTTCATCAACTGTGCAATTGAAAACAGTCTTCTTCCAGGCTCTCAGCATGGTCAACAAGAGGTGTGAGAGTCATAACACATGATAATGCAAATTAAATCTCTACCCTGTATCATTACCATCTTGAAGCTGCTCTTTCCCTCTTGGCAGTTTGTTCAAAAGACATTGTACTGCTGCATAAACCTGCTCTATAAAAGGTCCCAGTCCTTGTCTGAGGACAGTGACCAGAGTGACCCTGCCATGGAGGGACATCTCCACATGCCTGAGGTGGACAGTGAGTGACTTTGCTTCTTTCCACTCAGCACTGCTTTCTGTGTTGCCATTCAACTCTGTTATCCCGCTCCTCCCGTTGGGTCTGTCTTTACACTCCTAACTTGTTTTCACACTCTTTTGATTGTGGAGGTGGAATTATCTTGACTTCCAGCACTAGCCTTGATGAGTGCACAGCACTCATCCAGACACCACAATTCTGCCAAGGTTTGGACGCACAGTAAATGCTGTCATTTGGGGTCAGTTTGGAACCAATATACAAAATGGCTTAATGATTTATCCCAGGTCACCATAGAAGCCCAGTGGGAGCTTAAGCCCCCAGTTCCCACATCCTAGGTTGCTTCCATAACCTACTTGGTTATTTCCCCTCTTCTGTGTTCACATTAGCGCTGGAAAGGAAGTGATGCTGGGGCTGCTCTTGTGCCTTACTCATGTAATGGGTGCTGCGCCCTGCAACCTCACCATTGCTTCATGTACCCCCCTGCAGGGCAGAGCCTTACCTTAAATAAACTTCTTGGCATTTGGCGAGTAAGCCTCTCTGATCATCTTACAGTACGCTTCTGCAACAACAACACAGAAGTTGGCACGCATTTTTTCTCTTATGAGCTTACCTCCAGGAAGATGAGAAACCACAAAGAATTTGAACACTTTGAACATAGGCTTTGAGTGGAATTCCTATCATCTCTCCTGATAAACACTTGGAATCAAAGTTATTTTCAGATGTCCCCAAAGAATATTTTCACTGGACTGCTGAGATCATGACTGATAGCTTTATTAGTAAGAAATGTTAATTGCCTGTTCAGCACCAATAAAAAATATGATGGCACATATTTTTTGTTCAGATCTTCCTGAAATTTTTTTCCTTCCCTTCAGATTTTCCTCTGGCACACATGAATGAATTAACTGTGCATCCCTTTGCCATTGCCAAGATCCTTCTTATCCTGCTTTGTAGATGAAAGGGTGAGGAGTCTCTGGATCTGGTTCACATCTCTCACTGCTGGCAAATGTCTCCATTATCACCAAGAAGCACACCAAGGCTTGGTTAGGATTTTAGGTACAGCCTTGCTGTGTTCTGCCTCAGGACAGAGCTCAGCAGGCTGTTGCCAGCTGGATCTAAACCTCATTAGCACTGGAGGCAGACAGACAGTATTTCAGACCTGAACATACTAAGCTGCTGTGACACTGGCATGTGTGCTTTTTTTTGACCCATTTTACCAGGCTAGTAAATACAAGTAAATTGCAAGTCTTAGGTCTTGAGCTGGATCTTGAATTCCACAGCCAAACACTACACTTGCAGAAATGCTGAATTAGTCTTCTGGTTGTGGCTAGAAGGTTCAATGTTAGTATTTCAAACATGTTCTGTAAATAGGTCATTCAGAGGCATTTGTCCTTACTAAACACTTTTCAAAATTAAGGCCAGGATACTACTTTAAAAAACTAATTTTTTATCTACTGTAAACTCAGTGGTACACAGAACATTTAATACAGAGAAGGGGCTAGCCTGGAGACTTCTTAATATATAAAGTACTTTATTTCAACACAGCAGAGACAAAATTAGGGCAATTTCTACCCCTGCTCCAATGTCAGTTGACTTCTAGCAGGAGGGCTTTGATCTGCAAATTGTGTCTATTAAAAATAAATAAGGATAACAACCTAATCCACTACCAGCAGTCTATTAACAACATTCTAGGCTTGAGTATGAATTTTCAAATGCAATTCAGGTGTGACTACAATCCATACAGTACCAACATTTTTCATCTTGTTCATTCCATATGAGAGATCATCATGGTGGGCTTACTGGAGCTCACATCAAACATGACTTCCATTGAGAAAAGTGCTTTTAAAAAGTCTGTAAGCTTCTGCACAGTTTCCTATCAATAACTCTTTAAAATTGCTGTTCTATTGGAACCCCATCACTGAAAACAGCTTTCCACTTTCCTTTGCCTTTAAAACTAAAGAAAACTCAGAAGAAGAAAAGATAGTATCTGCTTTTAAAACACATAGCATTTGAAACTGGAGATAAACAACATATATGGAAGCTCTGGCATTACAAATGAATGAAAAGTATTACTGTCACCTCTCAAAGAGGTGATATAAGGTGACACAGCTTTGAAAGTAGCTGAATTCTGAGGCAGTAACTGAATTCTGTGGAAGGACTCAAATTTCTTAGTTAACTGGACATTTCTCAGTGATGGACATTGTCCTGTTTCCTGCCCAAAAGCTTCCACATCATTTTTTACCTGTCTCAAATATCTACAAGATTATCTACAGAGAAATTTGATAAGAAAAACTGGCCCAGAGTTTTATTTTGCTTTATTTTATTTTAAGGTAGCTTCTGAATGGTCTTGCTGAAACCGGAATAAACTTGACTGACTTTTTTGTACGTTTCCAGGTAGTTTAGATTAGCTATAATAGTTAAAAATAAAATCTGTAAACTAGTTTGAGTGAAAGTGTAGGCTCTTGGCTGTTCTGCTGTAAGGATTGTTCTTTACTATATAATCTCTGCTAATTGCAGCAGAGATGGCTCTGTGACTACTGCAGTAATGGATTTTAGAAGCCCAAGATTTTTTTACATTGAGAAGAAATGTTTTAGCAGAAGTGATTTTTACCTACTATTTTAAAAATGCTTGTTCTCAGAGCAGCAGAAGAAGGGATGTGTTGCTCAGCAAGCCACAAAGCATTACTTAGTCCTTAATTTCCTTTACTATTTCTTACTTCTGTCTCTGCATGCAGCTTCAGTGGGTGCAGGCTCCAACCTTAATGACCAAGACCCACTTCCTCACTGCTGAAGAATCTGGTCCTACTGACACTCCATTACATTGAGCAGGAAAAAAAAAAAAATATCCTAAAAGGTGCCCCAGCATAAGGGAATGGGAGAGTAAGTGTAAATAAAGCAGAAGCTGGGCAGACCAACAAGAAATGTTTAACATTCCATGCTCTCCACAAAGGGCAGGTCAAGGAAAGGGAATGAGTGGTTGGGATGAAGCACATGCCATGGATATTTTTCAAGTACATTTCAGCAGAGTATATCTAGTCACGTAAACATCCACAACAAACAGCACAGCCTTGTTCTTGAACGTGGCAGGCCTCCTGAGGTCCCTCTATATACACAGGAGATGGGTTCTCACTATGCAGGGAAGCCACAGCTGCTGAATTTGCAGCTGCAGTTTGAATTCATAGGCACAAGTTATACTGAAAGTGCCAGACATTCTCAGATATGACCAGCTGAACAATTGCTTGCTCATGCCCAAGTCAAACCAATGTACCGTCAAGCTGTGTGTGCCCTGAATGTCTGGGCAGGTAAGAGTTGGAAGAAGTGAAATTGTCGAAAGTCGTATCTCAGGGTTTGGGGGAAAGCTTAAAAAAACCCTTTACAATAAATGAGAGTTACATGTGTAGTGGGTAAGGCTTCTTCTTCTTCTTCTTCTTTCTTATTTTTAGGTGCAATCCAAACTAATTGAATGAAAATCAGAGTTATTAACTCTATATAGACTTGAAGCAAGAGTTCAAGGCTTTGAATTTGTGAGGCTGCAATAATTTAAGTCATAGAAGATTAAAATTATGTTTATTTTTTGTTTATATTGAGACTTAACGCATACAATGTTTAATAGCAATTGTGAATGTAGACATGGGTCTTCAGAAAGCTACAAAACCTTCAGCAGAAGTAAAATACATCTGTGAACTAAACCCTTATGAAACAGTGACTTTCCTAGTCTGAGAACTGCCATGCAGACACATAGAAGCAAGAGCATGTCCCAGAAACAGCCTCACTCATTAGGGAAAATTTAAGCTGCACCTGCAAACAACAGTATGGAAAGGAACACTGTGAAGGTCAGATACCCACGAGGAAGACATCTTGCCCACTTGCTTATCTGGAGATTATTTTGTTAATATTCTTTTCCCTGCCAGGGCAGGACCACCAATTGCTCTTGAAGATGCTGAAGTCTTCCCCAAGCATCCCATGAGTTCACACCATGCTCCAGCTGCTGCAGAGCTTCAGCAGCCGCCAACAGGTTTCATTAATTGGCATAACCTTTTATTTATGGGGAATGAGGGAGAGGTAACTACATTGGGACTACAAATCTTGACTATATAGGATTTCAAAAGAACAAAAAGGATGGAAGAGCTTTCTTAATTCATCTTTGCAAGACTTGAACATGTCCCAAGTTAGCATTAGTAGTTCTCTACAACACCATACATTTTTGGATGCCATGCTTAGAACTACCTCTGCCTTAGTGAAGAAGAATGCTGTAACTCTGTTACCTAGATCTGTCACAGTAACCATTTTCCAGTTTTAACATTTAATTTCTTTTCTATTGTTTAATAGTTAGCATTAGTAGCTATTTTGCCTCATGTGCAGTTTGAAACACCTCACTGCACAGTTTGCATGGTAATCCAGAGAGGAAAATTTCCTGGAGCCTGAGAGTTTAGCAGACAAGTGATTTTTATTTTTTTTAAGAAGGTTCAGAAATCTAGCTGGAGTTCATGAACCTATTCTTCCTGTAACTGAAACCCATGGTTTACTCAGGGTTGATTCAATTTTTAAAATAAATGTTTTCCTAGTTACAGGGAAAGCCAGCTCTATGTATAAGGGGTAGAATAACACCCTTCCAAAATCCATGTGTCATGGGTGGGTGGCCTATATGCAGGATATGCATGCACACAAAATCTAGCTTAGAGTAAGAGTTTTCCTCTCCCCATCTGTTCTCTCCCACCCACTCCCTTGCCACAATTTCTGTCATCTTTCTGCCTTCTCACTGAGCTATATCAACTACTGGGTTTTTTAAAACTAAGTTTGTGGACATTATTTTCAGTTTCTCTAAATTGAAACTGAGCTTAGATCTCACCAACACAGATTCTTTGTCCAGTATCCATTTAAGTACTGTTTACTTTTCCTTAATGGAGTTGGGTGTCTGAACTTGGATTAGTGGCATAAACAGAGTGATAAGAGGTTCTTACTGCTTGGACACATCATCTATCCAGTCTGACTTACCAACAGTGCCTACTGTCCTGAAGTACCTGGAATATCAGGTGTTTCTGGGGACACCCAAATGTGGAGAGTAGGGACAGGCAACACAAATGCTTCCAACTTAACCCCTGCGGGAGCGGAAACATGGACACCTCTTACAAGCGCTCTCCAGTCTTTATGCCTGCGTCCTTTAGCCCTTTTGCCCAGTGGAGCAGCACTGGTGTCCCATGACTCCCAGAAACAGATCTCTTAGGACAGCAGGATTTTTCCTTTCTTGGACTGAGGTCATATACTTTGTATAACATTTCTATTCACACTGGGGAAAATTCCATGTACAGCTCAATGGCTGCACAATCTTAGGTATTCCATCATCTGCCAGGAATAGACGCTGATTTTCTTTCATGAAACAATGGAATTACCCCCTGCAAAAGGAAGATAAATCATTAAAAGCATGTTAGGACATCAGACAGGAAAATGTAAATAACCGTACATAACAGCAGCTGTTCCTGATCAGATTCCATTCTTTGATCTTTAGAAAGATGGCTATTAATTAGCAGGGTCAACACTAAGCTTTTTCTTGGTAAGAATGATCTTCTGAACCACCCAAATAATAGATAGTTGCTTGTAGCTTTGCTGTGCTAAGCTTCTCTGGGGATGATTCTTCAGATAAATGGGATAACAAAATTACTCTATTCTAAACAGTTTTGAAGTTAGGTCACACTTGCAGTATATGGAGGATACATCTTACTGGTAAGCAATCCTGAGTCCCTTGAAATCTTGTATGAAATGAGTTCCAATCATACTGAAATTGCAGGTAATTGCTATTGAGATTGCAATCACTGCTTGACATTAATATCTACCTGCTGTGCCAGGTTCCATCTGCAACATAAAAGTCACCACATTACAGACTCTACGACTGCTGAAACACTCCTGTTAAGCTGCCTTTCCATTTTGCACTACTGATTGGAGAAATTTTCATTGAATGGGTTGGATAAACTGCAGGGTTCTACTAATGCCCACGTGATTGTATCCCACGACAGAGTGCAGTATCAGGTCCTGAGAGTGGTACCAAACCCAGAACAGTCAAATCCTACAGCCTAGCAGCAAACCATGTGACAAGTGTAAAATCCCGGACACACAATATATTCCAGAGTGGGTCTGATTAGTCTCCAGCATGCAGTTTCTGATTCCACTTTGGAATTCAGCAGCAAACTGGAAAAAGATACACCTGCAATTTAATTGTGGGTCATAAAATTTATAGGCAACATCTTTCTTTTTGTCGTGGTATAATCACACAACATCTTTGCAATGAAAGACATAGCAACATGTATGGAGGGAGTCCATTGAAAGAATGGAAAATGACCTTGATTTTTCTTTTTTTCACACAGCAACAGGGACGAGGAGTTCAGAGTCTGTGATTATGTCTCTCCTGTCACAAGACATTCAGGAGGCTAGTCAATGTGAATTTCCCCATATGTTTGAGACAAGTCCAGTTGGCCCAAAGTCATTGACTTAAGAATTAATCTTTGACAATTTCCTTGGTCAAATGTTTGGAGAATCCTGAACATGCCATCTTATCTAAATGCTAAAGTAGTCTTGTAGCAAATAGCTCATCCTCTCAAAAAGGATATGTAATCAAATACACAAACACTTCCTCCTATATCTGACTGGAAGAATAGAAAAAATGTAAACTCATCTGCCACTGGTTCGTAGTTAAGGTCGTAGTGGTTGCATAGTTGAAAAGTATTGCATTGGATGTCATGAAGGGAAAGATATGGTACTGTTAAAACTAATCCTTCCTGTTCCTTAGCACACATTGCAGAATCCTAGGATTATGTCCCGTTTTAACTATGCAAACTGGCCTGCAGATTTCAGCCAGGTCTTCACCAATTTATACATCCAGCTTGTTCTCCAGGACCTGTCAGTTCAGAGGAAGAAATGCTAATGTCTCTGTGGTGGCTGCTTGCAGCACCAAGGAACCACATCAAAGCACAGTGTCTGGCTCCATACTCCCCACTCTGCTACTGTTTCTTCCCTTTCACAGCCACACTCTACTCACACATAACTTCTGGGCATGACTCACTGTCCACCTCTCTCAGGAAGAACCTCTCATTGAGCTGGGGCTCATTGGATTGCAGAATGTTTGTGACTGTGTCCCCATACTGAAAAACTTACATAATGTGCTTGATTTGATAAAGAAATGAGGTGCACAAATGCCTCATCCACCTGAGCTATACTTATTCAAAGAACCTAGCTGGAAACCAGCAAATAGTGGTATGAGTTCTTTAATTTGAATTTTGCAGTTTATAACTAATGTGAACAGACTTGAGTTTTAGGTGACAATCAGAAGCAAAGTCAGAGTTGTATTTTACTTTTGAGTCCCTTGCAGATAACATCAAATTATTGACCTTAGAATGGGTTGATATGTGTCCATTTCCTAAGATGATACTTTTCTCCTCATCTCATTTCTCATGTCTTTTGTGCAGCCCTGTAAATTATAGCAAAACATAATCAGCTCAGAGTGCTTGTGGCACCCTGCTTGCAGTGATGCTCAGGTGCATTACAACTGGTAATGGAGAGGAAACTTCTAAGAAATAAACCCAAATATTTCTGTGAAATGTGCTCCCTCTCTGTGGGGGTGGAGGTGATGGGTTCCTTTCCCCTTTGGTGGACCCAAGCCCTGAGTTTATAGTTTCTAACTGTGCGGGGGTAAAACATAAAAATATTGTGTCTTCCTACACCTTTTCTGTTCTCCCGTCATCCACGGCTTAGAGCACGGCTTGGCCTCCTTCTGGGGCTCCTAACTCTCTATCTCCAAAAGATTTTATTTCTGCCCAGAGAAAAAGGGGCTAATAGGTTAAAAATGTGGGGATGCATTTGGAAGAGCGAGCCCTGTAGTTCTTTCTGCAATTTTACACACTGCTACCAACTAGTGCATAGCAACAGCTAACAACAGGGACTTCTCTGTGCCCCTTCAGTCCGAACACTAAGTACTAAAAACAGATGTTAATTGTATGGTTCCAGAAAAAAAGAAAAAGAGCATGTTGGGGTGACTCAGGACATATTCCCACTGTTGTGCAAGGACAAATAGTATTTTGATATGTGGAGATTTGTCTGTGGTTAACTGTGATTTGTTTGGGGGCAGGGGAAGGGTATGCATGTGTATTCAAAAACTCACAAGCACCACCCTGAACTATTTTAAGTCTTGGACATGAAACTGGTGATTATCTTCTAAGCTGTTAGCAAATGACTATTCAGTGTCATGGTGGGACAAACTGAACTCAGTGACAAATAAAGAATGGGATAATAAACAGAATTTTATGTGTTTCCTTTGAAGCATAAAACTTGCTACAAATTACATATCATTAAAAAAAGGCATAAAAACTTATTGGAAAACAGAGGGCAGCAACACTTCAACAAAAATGTAAATGTGACTCTGGTGCATATATTTTTACCTGAGGGAAATTAATGTCTCTGAAAACATTCAAGACAAGAATGCTTATGAAAATGAAAACACTAAAGTCAAGAATTTATTACCCTACCATTTTATTTCTTGATTGTATTCTCAAATATCCAGCCAAGTGATAGGAATGCATTGCTCTGGATTGCAGTCACCCTTCTTTCAGTGCTTGACTGTAAGCTCTGTCAAGGAACTTAGTACAACATTTTACACCTCAGGTGAGACACTTTATTTGTAATTAGGCACATAAATAGCATAATTATCCTAGTGAATAAGCACATGAACAGAAAAATTCTTTAGAAAAGTTAACAGCAGTTGCTTATTTAGATGACTTGCAAGTACAAAAGCTTGACAATAGTGTCGAGAGCCTTCCAGCACCTTCAGTTACTTTAGTTGGAGGAATTGTTACATGACATTGAATGCTGCAGCTGGATTTTGCCTCTGTAAAACTCCATATGCTGGAGTCAGGTTATTAATTAAGAAATATTTTTTGGCACTCTGGTGTGACTTACACCCCAAAGGGACCTGCAGCGTGCTTTGGTTCCAAGCAATTAGCTTCTCCAAGCCCTTTGAAGTGTTTCCTTGAATGTTTGAATAACAAAATCTCTCAGAGAAGGGTTAGTCCTTTCCTTAGTATGGTCCTTTCTTGTCTCATCTGATCTAAGTTCTGTCTTTAGGGCATCTTCTTCACCTTTTGGACAGACATAATTCTTTCTATATGCTCTAAACTGCTAATAGGTTTGTTTATACAGACTATAAGTGGTTAGCAAGAAGGAAAGCTATTTTTACAGCCATTAAAAATGAAACTCATGCTCCTGACATCACTTTATAAACTAAACCTTCAGGTTATGAAGTCTCATTTCTTGCAATGAAATGTCAGGTTCATTGCTAGACATTATGCTACTCTCCAGTTATAACCTCCAGGCTGCAAAATCCTTCATTACAATCTCCAGACCAGACAGGACTCTGCTCTCAGGTTGAAGCCTGGAGTGAAAGAGGAGCAGCAGGATATATTGGAGGTAGCTCTCTAGGACTCTGTAGCAGTGCTATTCTACCTTTGGTGTCCAAGGCCATAAAAGCAGTAGCAATCAGCAATTTGCCAGTGGTCACCAAAAGGCTTCTAATGACAGAAGGCCACAACTTGGTGATCTCTGTCTTTGCAGCCCATGATGTAACTGTCCGTGGATGGAAGAAATAACATTTATGTTGGGCCTGAAGAAATTAATTTATTTTCCTATGATGCACTATCCTGTCAGGGCTAGGTATGGAGGTGCAATCTGTGTATTTACCTGAATTATTAAGGCAACTGTGACCTGAATATTTGTAGGAAATGTCTCTGGCAGGCCTAAAGATCTCTGGTTTCTCTGCCTGTGTACAGTTGGGGGGTGCTGGTGTGACTGGCAAATGAAGAACTTGATATTTGAAGAAACCAAGACTTGCTTCCAAACTTTTGGCAAGTTTAGGGTGATTGCAGGCACAGAAGCAACAGTGGCATCCCACTGTGCTAAAGGGAGGCTGGGCACTCTGCTTGTGGAGTCCTCTAGTATTTGGGGCAACATCTGTATTGTCCTGCTTTTTTAAAGCTCCAGATGCTGTTAGGCTGATACCTGTGAATGTGAGGTTCTGTTAAAAAAAGAAAATAAGCATTTAAAAGCAAGTCTTCAATATGATAACAAGAAGTTTAAAATTTCAAACCTTAAATGACCTCAAACCATGAGGAAGCAAAGGCAATACTTCTGGTTTACTTAGAACTAGAATTTTTAATCCAACTTTTGGTGGATGCCCAGCAATGGTCTCAGTTTAACCAAGTTGTTTGACTTTCCCTGCACATGCTCTGCCACTGGAACACAGTGTCCAACATCACTTCTCTTACCAGTGCTGTTGGAGCGAGAGCGTTTGCCACTGTGAGCTTATGTTTACGCTGGCTGCACCATGGCTCATTTTTGTGGTTCTTTCCCTCCTCCTTGCCAAATACTTAGGTTTTGCCTGCCAGAAATTAGAAGATGGGGTGAGTGAAGGGTTATGAGGTGAGTGAAAAGCAAAGATGGTGTGTGTGATGACAAAGGGAACAGAATTGGGGAGTGTGAGGAGAAATGGAGAAGAGGAGGAAGCTGAGGTATCAGGAATGCATGTGAGACTGATTCTCTGTGTCATTGAACTTCCAGCACTTCCAAGAAAGAGTTCTAAACAACATTATTTTTGTCTGGTTACTATAAACCAATAAACAGGAAACGTGTTATAGTAATAAACAAAGGACAGGAAAAAGGAAACACCACTAATCAAACAGGAACACAGCCTGGGAACATGAAAAAGGAACAAACAAGAATTATGTTTTGCCCAATTCTCACTCAGGATTGAGAATGGTAACAGCTACAAAAAGACACAGGACAAAAAAGAAGCACTTCTGTCAGGACAGAAATGAAAACCAACATTCTCAGAGACATTTTGGGCCTTGTTTCCTGCTAGGAAAGAGGATGGGAGCTCTTGGTTCAAACTCTAGCTGTTGTTCTACCTTTTACACTGGAAGTTTAAGAAGTGTGTCTGTGTGTGAAACTGTAACTGCCTTAGCTCAGATCTGTCTCCTGTCTTTTGCACAAATTTGCATCAACAGAATGAAGCTATTTACCATGAAAACATGTTCAGTACTCAGCAGTCACCAGAGCCAGGTTGTGTTCATGCTGGATGGAAAACAAAAATATAATTTTTTTCACTGTTTATGCATACATTATCTATATGTGTGCGTGTGTGTGTGTATGTATGTATGTATATATATATATATATGACTCCACATATATATACACACAGACATGCATTTCTTTGTGCAGGAACATCCTATTTCCAGCATTTCTAGGTTTTACTTCAGGGCTAGGGAGTATCCTTTAACGTAGTTTCTGTTCTTTTTTCAAATGTTTGCTCTGTGCTTTAGCCACAAAAACCTCTTTAGAAAACAGACCATTTCTGTGGAGAAACTTAAGTCAAAAATAAGTTCAAGTGTTCTTCTGGATGTTTTTCCATGAGGTTCATCCTGAAAACAAGACTACTTTCTTGGAAATACTCTGTTACAAATTTGATTAGTATACAATTCACTTAATAATTCTTTGGCTTTATGTTCTACCAGCACAGAGGTGAATAATGAAGTATTGTTTTGATTTACTCTCCACAAATAGGATAATCATAAATGAAATGCTCAAAAGAGAAAATGATCTTCCAGTGGATAAAAGCTATCAGCATTTGAAACAAGTGAGTGTTCTTCATTAATGATCTAGATAACGACACAGACTGTTTCAGCAAGTTTGTACAATACCAGCAGGAGTGCTGATGTACCGGTTTGGGTGATAGTTTTGGTGTCATTCTGGGAGACTTTGACATGCTGAAGAAATGAGACAACAAGAAATTTAGGAAATTCAAAAAAAGGTAATGGGGATCCTAAGGTACTTAGGCCATAAGCAGGCACTATGGTGGTACCCATTGAACAGACAAGAGGTAATGGGCAGACAATAAAATATAAGAAATTCCACTTAAACATAAGAAAAAATATTGCTGTGGGGGTGATCATACATTGGCACAGTTTTTTCAAAGTGGTTGTGGAGTGTTCATCTGTGGTGATATTCAAAAGGTGACTGAGCAACGTACTTCACCTGACCCTGCTTTGAGCAAGGGAAGGGGGGGGTGGCCTTGATGATCATGAGAGGTCTCTCCCAGTGTTAACTACTTTGTGATGGTGTAAAATTATATAAAAACCCACCACAATAATGGCAGGCTGAAGATAAAAATGATTGTCAATTCACAGTGAAAGACAAAAAGGGGAACATTTTGCAGACCTCTGGCTGCGGCACTTCTGAAGATACCGAAAAAGCAAGGAGATGCTGCTGAACAATGCTCTGGAGGTACAGGTGACTGGACAGATGACATGAGAAGGGGCTAAGCAGTTGAAGGAGGACTCTGAGTCTTCCTCCACCAGACACTACAGATGGCTGAACCAGAAGGCAGTGGGTGAGGCAAATCATGGCTTCTGGAATGAGAGGAAAGAAGTGCAGGTGGAGTCTCAGCAGGCTCTTTGGAGAGAGTTTACATGTTGGCACAGTAGCTGTGGAGATATGGCTGGCTCCTACTGTGTGCCTCAGTCCTCTCCTGAATGCATATAGGGTTGTGTCCAGCCCAAATGGATGCTAAGCTGCTTGGGAACAGGCATGGGTCTGGCATAAGTGATTTTTCATTCAGCTCTGGTCATCACCTGCTTCTCTTACTTTTCCTCCCAATTGGCTTCAGCTGATCATCCAATTCCTACCAATCATGGCATAATTATATAGATACTCCTTAAGCAGTTCTTTGGAAAGTACTACCCAGCATAGGGATGGCAGAAGGATAGGCTGAAACATATCCATTTCCCTGGTCACTTTTGGGTCCTTGTACCAGAAAATAGCACCTTGGAGGTCTGGAGAAAAGAGATGAACCAGAGCTGACGCACAGCATTTGTGACCCTCCCATGTGGTAGCTTAAAGAAAGGAGTGAGATTGCACCCCATCAGAGACCAAGGTATTTGCAGCTTTAGTGGCAGGCTGTGCCTATAGCTGTATTAGTCCATCAGGGAGACACGTGTGCTTGCTTTGCTCACGGTCAGGATGAAGGAATAGCTTCACTGCTGTGCCAGAAGCCTGACTCTGACAGGCTGTGAGCACATTCTATAGATCTGCATCTTCCCTGCAAATGCCCCAGCTTCAGTTAACAGACATGCCTTTAACTGGCATCAGCTCATTTAAGCTGTCAAATGCAGACCCTGTTCATTAGTTTCTCTCACCATTGCAGTCTCTGTTGTCTGGTTTTTCCTTCCCAATACAACTAAGAGCTTTGGCAGAGCAGCATGTGGGGAGAAATAAGAGGTTCAGAATGGACAGCCCTGCCTACATGTCAAATCATTTCATTAGGCAAAGAGTTCAGTCAGACTGGGCAAATAAAATGTAATTCAGCTGATTTCACTTAATTCGTGTATTAAAGGGACTCATCCCTGCTAAAATGGCAGCAACAGTTTTGCCTACATGAAACCATGCTTAGGTAATGAACGGAAATACTGAGTGTGGTGAGCAGGACAACTCTGACTCTGAGCACCCAAAATACTGCACAAGGTTCATCTTCAGAGCACATAAGGATATCGCTGTGTATCACCAAATATGTCTGTGATTTAAAATGCTGGTAAATTATGATTCGCAGACATATGAGCCAGATCTACACCTTTAATAAAGTGCCACATTTTTCTTCAGGTCACAGTCTGAACCCATGCCTGATTCAGTTAAAACTTCTGACACTCAATTCTTTTGTTGATTCAAGTATGAAGTATTTTGGTAATAATGGTTGAGCACTCACACTGGCCAAGTGCACAGCAAGTAAAGCCTTTATGTAGTCCATTTCTTCTCAGTATTATTAATAAAACTATTTAAAGCTTAATTGGTCTTTTAACTTCTGGCTAGGCTCTCATTCTTCTGTCTGAATGAAAATAAAATTTAAAAACTTTAATGAAAAATTCCTGACAGATGTTTTGTGCCACTAAGCTGACACAGGTGCAATACACCATCTCACTAAAGCAAATTACTCTGGCTCTGAAAACTTGAGACATTTAGAGTCCAAATTTTAAAACCTTAAAAATCACATATTAGAAGTAGAAACCTGGGAGTAAAGCAAACCAAAGTCTGCATAAGTTAGTTTTGGCAAAATTAGTAAAGAAAACAGAACAAAATAAAATCCAATCAAGGGAAGGGGAAAGCCACAAACATAAAGGTGCATACGCTGTAATTTTTTTGAAGTAGATTTTCAACAAAACTAGTGCATAAACTCAAAACTTCATTAAAACATAAAGCCTGAAAGGGTTTAGTGGACGAGGCTGTTGTTTATTACGTGTGACTGGGATGTTAGTCCAGGTGAAGGCTGTAATGAAAACAGTTACAAGATTTTAGTGCACTTAATTTGAAGGTTAACCCAACATCACAAACACATCAAGTCATATAACACCCATAGGCAAGGTCAGGGTTCTTCCATCCAGAAAGCCCTAAGACTGTATGGACAGTACATATAGCAACCTACAAATAGTTTCTGGGACAGTGGCTCAGTAAACATAGGCTGAACTTCTATCAATAATTTGGAAAAGATAAACAGCCAATCTTTTCAGAAACATATGTCTGTCTTCAGCATGAAAAAAATTCTCCAGGTGTGAATGCCCTCAGTATTTGCACAAACAAGTACCTGAGGGCACCTAATTTGCAGTTTAGTCCTGAGTGCTTTGTACACTCATGTCACACATGGTGCAGAACACTAAAAAAGTAAAGCAAACAACATCTTTATTGGCAATTTCTATGCTAGAAACCCATAATGGAGAAGAAAAAAGAGGGGGACTCAGGTGAGACAGGAAACTCACATAACAAAAACTTGACAAGATTTTTATGAAATGCTTAAGAGAAACTCCTCTCAGGAGGCTCCATAATGGATCTGAACCAGCCTCCAAAATCCAAATATTTCACAAACTTCTTTACGTGAGCCAATTCCTAAAGAAAATAAAGGAGGGGGAAAGAAATTTCTGATTTTGATTTGGAAAAGAGGGAATATTTTCTTTCAAGACAGAAAATTTGTGATATGCTACCTCTGTCTGTTGCTGCCTGGAAAAAAAACTAAAACTAAGTCAGACCCTTTTTATGAGAAGAGGGTAGTGTTATTATTTCTTCTACATATACTGAATGTCCCTTTTGAGAATGATGGGGGGCAGATTCTCAGGTTTTCCACAGGTTTCACTTGTTAGATGAATCACAAGGAAACACTTTTGCTAGGAACACCATGTGTCAGAACCTGTGACAGCATGAACAAAAAATGCCTAGAGAAGTAAACCTGCAGACAATGTAGCTCTGCTAATAGCTTGATTAAGAAGAGCTTAAACAGGTAACAGCATGGACATATCCACACTTCAGTAGTTATGATATGCTATACTGAGAAGCAGTAATTTAGGCAGGCAGGCAGGCAGCTCCATTGCCTCCCCAGGCAGGTATGTTGGAAAAACCACTTGGAGATTTGAGGGCCAAATTCAGGTAGCTGAAGTGGCAGGTGGATGCCTCAGCCCCTCTGTGACCTGATCCTCCCATGGTTTGCTAAATACAGAGTAAGAAACTGAAATTTTTCTGCATGATTGAAAGAGAAATTTGTGCTGTTAGTAAAAAAACCCACACTGCTACTGCTGCAAGTCTTTGTGATTTCTTCAAGGAAGACCTTGCCACAAGCCCAGGCAGCTGTATCCCAGCACAACCTTTAGAGACAGATTTATGGAGCTCTGCCACTGCCCTCCATTGAGCATGAGCTCCCCCAGTGCTTACACAGTAACATGGAGCACATTCAGTCTCCAGATAGCCCTCAAACATCCAACTCTAGATGTATTTTCCTGACCCGTATTTCTCATCACTGTGGCAGTCTTTAGCTCTGGTTTGTAAAAGCCAGCACCAGAAAAAAAACCCCATGCATTATTTATTATTTTTGTTCTGAATTTCTTGGATGATTTCCACCTGTCAACACCAGGCCCACCCTGCAAAGTAGCAAGTTAGAAAGACTTCTGCTAAAAGCTGCCACCTAAAAAAGCTACCACTAAATTCTGCTAACTGAGCATTTTTGCACAATGTATGAGGAACCCAGATTTTCCTGGTGGCTGGAACTGACTCAGATAGTCCGGATTTCCAGGCAAAGGGTGCCTGCCTGGTCCAGATCTGAGTACAAAGTCAGCCCTAGGCTGAAGTAGGAGACCACATGATGGTGCAGTGCTTTGGTTTGGGTACACACAGATTCAGCAAGTCCAGGGATACAGAGTACAGGCCCTACTGACAAATGCACAATAACACAAATCCTGAGGTCTTCCATAATTAACATCTTTGTAAATGTAATGAGCATTGATAAGTTGTACAGACATCCCTTGGATTTTATTTAGAATTAGAAATTTTCATAGAATTAGATAAAGACTTAAGTTGATTAGGACATTCAAAGACTGAGTCAAAGGACTTACATTTGAAAGCCAAATACCATAGGCCATATGCTTATTAATTCCTCATATCTTTTCTGGAGATAAGTAGCAAACATATTTGCAGTTCTAAATATTTCTGCAGTTCTAAACCAAAGGAGAAATTAACACTATTTTCAAATAATTTTTCATGATTTATGAACAAGAAATGATGGCAGAATGGCACTTATGTCATGGCCAGCACAGCGTATGAGGGGAAATAAGAGATTGTTGGGCACAGCATAGCTCTACCTCAGAAGTTTTCTGGGTCTTGAGAGGATCCCCAAAGCTCCCCTTCCCCTAAAGTACTATTTAGTTTGTTGTTATTGTAAAGTATTTATATTTTTTAGCATCTAATAGCAGTTACGTATTTGCTATTACACCTTTGTTGGGAATTTAATCTCTGCTGTTCTTAGACTGAACTATTGCTTTATTTGGTATTCCAAATAAATTGCCTTAAAAAAGAAAATATCTTCTTCGCAAGATTATTTTTTAAGAGAAAACAAATGCAGTTTTAGAATTGTTCTCTATGTTTCTAACCTCATTTTTTACGTTTCCTTCCATCAAACTAATAGCAATAGCATTCCTGACCAGTTCTGTTTCTCAGTGTCCCATCTGAACATCATTACACTCTGGATGTATTCAATCATTTTTTTAGCAACTTAGAAAAAGGGGCTAGTAACATACTACTTTCTCTAGCTTACTTTCATTCAAAGAAAAATAACGTTACAATAGAGACTAATAATTTTTTTTAATTCTGGCTATTGTTGTTATCATCTGATATCCATCAATGAAGCCTTTTATTCTGTATATATCCATGTATAATTCAATTGTCTGGAGACTTTTGTGAACTAAAATTTAGTCTGGAGACTAAATGTGAACTTTTAAAATTAATTAAAAACACTGTACAAGCTCCTATATACGTGATAGCAAGTGAAAGCCTTGTGCAATTAAACTATCAGAGCTGGTTTGGTTTGGTTCCCAGATGTGCATATTCCACTTCTCCCATAACTCTCTGAAGACCTCTGTTTGGCTCAGTATAGCAAGTCTATTAAAAAACTCCCCTGTGACCTCCATGTTAGTGCAGAACTTCTTGGCTGCTACAAGGACTCCAGAATTTGAATGTTTTCCTGTTGGATGCTGGGCTGTGACATCACCTTGTCCCAAATCCTATCTTTCTGGTTTAAACTGCTCTGCTTTTCCCATACTTACAGCAGTTTAAGCTCCTCCAACAGCTTGTTAGGTCAGTGGAGAAATTTTTGACTCTTTCATCTGAAGTTTATCAAGCAAATGTTGGTTATGTAGCATGAGGTGAGGGCTTTATTTGTTGAAGTCTGCCTCTCAGGGGAAGTTTACTGGCATATTTGAAGAACTGAGGATGTTTTTGTAGTACAGAAGCCAAGCTGACCACGATAAGACCCTGTGGGGTGGAACACCAGGGTATTCTCTGTGTTTAGTTAAACTCTCATATCTGTGAGTTTTTTAAAATGCTGATTAGATTTTATTGAAGACTTGTGGCTCCATTTTCTCCAGAGGCCTATAAACATAAGGGTCATCTTAGTCTATGAACAACTCATATTCCAATGCCAAGATCTAAAACAAACAAACAAAAACCTCCAAAATCTAACTAAGACAATAGTTGAGATCCTAAAGACCTATAAATTAATAAGTTTTCCAGAATGAAGAGAGGGTGAAGTCTAGGAGAGTAAATGACTTCCTAAAACAATGTGCTAAGCAAGCCAAGGTAAGATCCAAGGCTTGCTGAGGGCACTGAAAGGACTCTTTACAGTCAGGCATGAATCTAAGGACTCTGCTACATCCAATGGCACCATGAAATACAGGGAACTATGACTCAAATGTTATGACACATTATGGTCATTTGGACACAGCTCATTTGGAAGGACTATCTATTTTATGGAAAAGAACAACAAAGAACTTCAATTTTATATATGTGAGACTATCTTGACATAAACCTGTGGTATAGCAGAAGTTACCAGCAGCAATCGTTGCTTGAACAGTAGTAGGAATCCTTGCTTTAGTTTGTCTCAACAACACAAAGAGCCCAAAAATACACAGGGCAAAACTACTTCCAAATTCCTATCTCTCCTCGCAGAGCATATGCTTGTATGGTGCATGGAATAGGTACAGCAGTATGTTGTGCACACAGCCACTGTGCTGGGACTGTTACCCTGTTGAAACATGCTGTTCACTATGTAGCTACCATACAGCTAAAAAATATTCACACTAAACATGATTCCTGTTGGAAACAATCTTCCACATTTGTGACAGTCACCAAAAGAATTACAAATGTGCAACAGTTCCATACACTTTGAATCTGAAATACTCCACTATGTTTCATCATTTCCAGGAAATCTGCCCTGCTTTTTCCTATTGGCTGACATGAATGACTTTCATTTCCATCTAACCCACCCTGTTCTATTGTGACAAACAGAAACATTTCTACTCTCTGTAGCAAAGATTGTAGTCATCTACATACGAAAACTATGCAAACACAAATTCAGTAAGCTCTACAATACTTTGCTATTTGTATGCTGAATCTTTTCCGGTGCTAAGCTTCTGTGTTTCTGCAGGACTGCAATTTTACACCAGTTGTGTATCTGCTTTAAACAACCATATAAATAGCATGCTCTGGGGAGGAGAGGAGAGGATGCAGTTGATGAGATTTTGATCAAGTCATCCACAATGAAGAAAGAATTGTGTGTGGTTATAACAGAATAGGATAAACTTGTGGGTTTAGATTTGTAGTATTAGTCTAAAAACCTTTCTCTAATTATGGATGTTTCAAATGTCAAGCTGTTCAAAGTTGTAATTTTGAAATATCTTACTCAAAACAAAATTAGAAACCTAAATATCTAAAGATGTGCTTCTGATTTTCACATATTTGAATGTCATTCAAAGCAGCTCTTGACTATTAACTAAATATAAACAATGATATTAGGAAAAGGCAATTATTTCTCAGGGGTTTTTTGTTTTGGAAAGTGGAACTTTCCTAGTATTCTAGGGTGTTTTTACTACATATGCTATGTAAAGGACTGTGAGAAATATAACTTCAAGCACCAGGTTTTTTTCAGTTCTAGAGCTGAGGGATCAAGCAGCCAGCCAAGAAACACCACAGAGGAATGTGTTGAGGGAATAGCAGTTCAGGTAGATGGTTTGGCAAGTTTCCTTCTCTTGCACTGCTAAATTCCAGAGGCCTGTGCTTGCCAGGACTCAGTGCAGCCTTCTGCATAAGTTACAGCCTGATGGGGCTCCCAGATTCACTAGACTCACACACCAGAAACCTGCGAGCAATGCTACAAAAAGTGTAACTCTTTGAAAACCAAATGCAGACGGCAGCAGTAGAGAGGCTCGTATTGATATTCTCACAGTATGTCCAGAAAATCCCACCTCATCAGCCTCTTGCCATCAGCATTTTAAGAAACCTTTCCAGAGTCTCCTATAAAATATTATTTTTCTGGAACAGTATGCCTTTCATGGAGTTGGATAGGTTTTATCACAAAATATAAGACCCTGAAAAGTTTTCATTTTCTTTTAAAATGCTTTAGAAGTCCTGCAGTAATTTGTTCAGGTCACCTTCTGGCTTTATCTAATTTTGTGAAATGCTTTCATAAAGGAAATAATTCATTAATGGTGAGAGCCTTTAGCACAGGCCTAAATGAGGAAGGGAAGTCTAGGTTCCCTGTTGCTGGTGATGGCAGTACATAGGAAATCCTTGCCCAATCCTCCCACCCAGTACTTGGCATGGACATGGCTGGAGAGCAAAAGGTCAAAGCCTGGGGAAGCGCTATATTGAAGGTGATTACAATTTATTAGGGCTATGCACAAACAAATCCTCTGCACTAATTAGGGAGACTGGCAGAGGAGGGGGTAAATTGCAGCTGAAAAGGAAGACAGGAAGGTGAACTGATAAAAAGTCTCCCTTACCAGCAGCTTGCAGGCATTGCTGTCAACACTGCCTGTTTTCTGTCCCATGCTGAACTGCCAAGTTAAAATCAATGCTGCCCATTGCATCTTATGGTCTCAATAGCACCCTCATTTCAGCTGTCATCTCTAGAGACTTTATTGAACAGGAATGAACTTGAGCAATATAAAGACAGGGGAACAATGCGGGCATTCCATAGAATTCTTGAAAAGTCATCCAGGAGAAAATACAGGCTGTGCGGCTTTAAATTTCTTGTAGGTTATCTGTGTAAAGTACTGTTACAGGGAAGGATCAAGGCTTTTTGAAACAGCAAAAGAGATCCTTTCTCAGACTATTTCCTTTGGGACCTAAATATTCTTATTTGGAGTGACAGAACCAGGTTTTCCTACTTTCACTGAACCTCAGAACTCTGTGATGGAAAAATTTTCTTGTTTAATCTTTTCACAGTGGCTTACTTGGTCTTTGGCTTTGCTGGTTCACTCCTGATTCTATGGACTCCATTTGTAAAGCACACTCAGTGTAGCACTGTCTTAAATTTTTTCTGCTGTTCTTGTAACTAGGAGCATGATTTCATTGATGAATGTTTATAACACAGCTTGAGGAATTTCATCCTCCCCTGGTAAACTGTGTAGGAGATTGCCTTAATGGACAAAGAAAAATGTCTCCTGGACTTTAGCCAGAAGCTTGGACTTGCTTATAAAGAAGCAAATACAAGTATAACCTTTTGTTGCTGTGTACAGAAGACATATTAAAACAAAATACTCACATCTCTTCTCACAAAATAAAATGGAACCAGTGAAAGATTAATGTGGTTTTCACTATTTTACGTCAAGTTGCTTAGTTGTGACAAGTTTAATTCTGCTTCTTGATCAGATGTCTTACAAGGATGTACTGCTCTATTTTCTCCTACCAATACTTCAAACTGGGAAAATAAATTACATATGGCTGTGAAAAAATGAAGACAAAGTTATGAGAAGAAAAAATGGTAGTATGTTTCATTCACAGGTGTAAGGAATCTAATTGAAACAGCATATAAAAAGTTGAAGCCCAGTTTTAACTTCCTTGAATAGCTGAGCAATAATTCCAATACTTGAGCAAGATTTGGAATATGAATTCAGCAAAGCCATGATGTTAGTTTGATTTATGCTTGTTCAGTTTGTTTAATCAGGGCCTGAATAAAGACTTTGGGGTTTGAGCTGTTCTGAAGGCTACGTGAGACTCGGTGTTCCTGTGCTTAAGCTAAATTCCCTGTAGAGCACTTTCTAACCTATGCTGAAAAGCAGAATCACCCTGTTGTCTGGCTAATCTGTTGTGTTGCATTTATGGTAAAGGAAATATACGTGCTGTATTTCACTGCTTGCTGAAATAACCTGTAGATGCCTAGCTTTAAAGAAGAGTTTCAAACAGGACACAAGCATCACTGAGCTAGCAGCCCAGAATGCAATGATGCCTTTCTCAGCCTGAGAAGAGTAATTTGGAACTATGAATCACACTCTGTGTTTCTTCCCTCACTCCCTGGTGGAGGTTAAATGCCTGTTAACTGTATCCCCATGGAAAATGTTATGTGCCAGGAGTGAAAAAGCACAGCAGCAGTAGTCCTGTGTAGCTGATGGAATGATTAAAAGTCGATGGATCCCTTCTGCCAGTGCACCTCAGAAAAGGAAAAGAGAATGCCTCTTTTTCCTTACAGCACCTTCTTCCTGCTGCTTCTTCTGGATTGGAGAAGGATGGATGCTCTTTCAGCTGTTGGCATTGCCTGAGGTGCTCTGGAATAGGAGACCGACTGCTCTTTGCTTCATTGGAGCAAAGAGCATGGAGAACTGGAATTTTTTCCTCACATGTCTAGAAAAGACTATCCATTCAAAGTGGAAATGTGACCTTGAACATACTCCCACATCTCAGGTTCACAGGTTCCCTCACTTTCCCTATTGAGCTGTCAAGAAGCCCAGAAAGCATGTGAACTGCCGATAGAGAAAGCCAAGGAAGCCTGCAGGGGAAGCAGGCAGTTTGGGATCCTGCCTGGCTTTTCTCACAGCCAATGTGCTACTCAGAAACCTGTCAATTGCAGTTTGGGTTATTTTTTTTCCCAGTGGAGAAATTTTCTGTCAGAAATTTCCAGCTAGCTCTGCTCTGTGCTGCTACTGTTGCTCCAAACGGGAAAGCCAAAATGGCCCAGAGAGCCTCACTTAGGGAAGGTGCAGGGCCTTGGGAGCCCTGGCATGACAGCAGGTCTGCAGTCCTGGCTGCCACAACCTGACCACGAACACACTTCCGAAATGTCAGATGCTCCCTCCAGCATTACGTATGCGTATTCACTCTAGTGTGACTGCCAAAACAGCACATGTGCTTTGCCAGGGACTTCAAAAGCTTTTGAGCAACACTGTATTTCTCTGATAAAAAGTTCTGCTTCTTATTAGAGTCTTAGTCCTGGTCAATATTCTTTGAATTTAAGAGGAAAGTGAATTTTTCTGATTTTTTTTCTTTTTTTTTTTTATTTTTTTTGCACAAAGAAGGATATGCTTTTTTTGAAATTAAAATGTTTAATAGCTTGCATTTTTTACCTTGCCTGTCTGAAATAGCCAAGCTGGACAATGGTGTCTACCTAAAGTATACAGAACTACCAAAATTAACGGGTCCAAAACTCTTACCACTGAAGCTGGGCTCTTCAAATGAATCAGGACAGTGCTCCCGATGACTAACACTGTAAAATGTACGATTGGCTGGCCCAACTTACACAACAAATCAATTATCATGCTATTTTCTTAAATAATAACTCTCCTTGTACTACCCTTTTCCATATATTAGAAAGTGAAACATGATTAAAATTATGATGAAACGTAATGAAAATATCTGCTTAATACACTAAGTGTTTTACCTTCTCATGGTATTTAGAAGTAGGTATTACAAAGTGAATGAGATAGGAGCTAAGTAGTAACTCGACTGGTTAACTAAAAAAGTGCCCATAATGATGCTGTATCTTCCTCAGTTTGAACTAATTTTTATTATGCATTACTGTTGAACAGTGATTGTGGTCTTAGAACCATCAAAGATAAAGATGGGCATTGCCTCAGAGCAATTAAAGTATTAAAAAAAGGAAAGATGCAGATAAGAAAAAAACACATTGAGAAAGCCATGTTTATTTATAAATACAAACAAGCAAGCTTGTTTGCTGCACCAGAGTGCTCTTCAGTACAACTATTGAGAAGAAGGCAGCCAAGACAAGCAGAGAAGTCACCACAGCTTCGTGCTATTCTGCTCATCCTCTAGTTTCAGTTCAAAATAGGTTGCAGGACATTTTGCCAGAGGTTGTAAATAAAGTCACCCTTTTTAGTACCAAAGAGATAATGAGGATCACATGGGCTGGCCTTCCATATAATGCAATCCAATACGTGCCTCAAATAATTTCCATGACAAGGATGTCTTGCAAGTGGCAGAGGTCAGCAGACCCTAAGAACATAAAGAGAAAAACTGAAGTCTACAGCCTGAAGAAGTTGGACAACTACTGACACTGAACTTGAAGAGTTTTTCCCTTTTCAAGGGGCCCTTCTCCCCAGAGAAGTTACAGAAAACCGATAGCTATGTGCCCTGGTGACACACGTAAATTCAGGAGGTAGGAATCCAGGTCATGACCACCTTTGTTGCAGAGACAAGTTCTCTTGGCATTTAAAATTTTACAGAGACTTTCTCCACCTTCTTTGATTCTACCTTTGGTTTTCATTTGTGGTTATTCTACTTCTGAGCATCTGTTCCATGGCTTCCATTTCTTTTTGAGTTTTTTGGCCTTTGGGGTTTTTGGGTTTTTTTGGGTTTTTTTGGATTGTTTTTTTTTTTTTTTTTTTTTTTTTTTTTTTGTTTGTTTTTTTGTTGGGTTTTTTGAAACTCAGCATTTTGTGCTGTGTTGTGTTTCAGGACACAACATTCTGAGCTGAATTTTAACTATTAAGGGACAACTTAGACAGAGCCACACCATGATAATGCACTGTCATTCAGATCTATACTAGAAACAAGAATATATACTACAAATATGGGCTGCTCTCTTAACTAGTCCTGAGACATCTGACAGTCTGACTCTGTACAGGTCCAGGATACGAGGTGTTGTCTTTCTTTTCTCAATTTGTATCTCTTGCACCCTTCCTCCTACAACAATTGCAATCAGCGATGCTCTTCCGTAAAATGAGTCAAATCAGTCACTTATCTCCTTCAGCTCCTGGCCACGCGTTCCTGCCTTTTTTTTCTCACAAAGGGCTTTGCCTTGAGCTGATTCAACCCAGCAACCTGGCAGAAGAGTGCGAACAAAAGCGCTGTTTTCTCAGACAAGGCCGTGAGCTGAGCGATCTAATGAACACTGGATTCAGCGCAAGGAAGGCTGTAAAAGCACAGCTTTGGATGGCAGCAGGCACCCATGGCACGCCGCTGCCCTCTGATCTCTCCAAATGCACCCGCGAAGCACCCGGACGAGCGAGGAACACCGGGGATGGGCGTGCTTTAGGATGTTTCCTTCCTTCCCCCTTACCCAGGGCCGCCGCCGTGCTCTGGGACAGACCGGGAGAGCCCCGGCGGCCGCGGCGCTCGGGCGCCACCCCGTGGTGCCGCTGGGCGCGTCCGAGCGGGCCCGGGAGGGGCGGAGCACGGAGAGGCGATCCCGCAGGGACAGTGACCCGTGTGGCTGCTGGGCGTCTGCGAGGGCCTGTGGTGTGTGGGCACATACTCGGGGACATGGTGGGCTCAGCGCCCCTCCTGCCCCGGAAACACGCAGGCCATGTATGGCGCAGTACGCCGTGTGGCTCTTGTCCCCTGCTGTCCGCCGTTCCCTCAGGGCCCCTCTGAAAGCAGGCAGCGACGCTGCTTCTCCCGCTCCTTTGCCGGGCTGTTGTGTCACCCGGCTCCTCTGACAGCTCGAGTCTGCAGGCTGTGCCTGCCCACGGCTAGCACGGACCGATCTGCGTTTGTGCCAGGTGCGTGCTTTGGCACGGGTACGCCTTCTCCCTGCCTGCCCCGCCGCCTGTGATCCCGGCCGCCCTGCTCCGGTGGGAGCAGCCCTTGGCAGGAGGCGGCTGCTGCCGCTCTGCGGTGAGGAGACGGCGGCAAATGGCGGGGCGGCGTGGCCGTGAGGCGGCTGTTGTCCCCAGGACGGTGTGTGGCCTCGGGGAAATCCTGTGGGCCACGTGTGCCTCAAACCAGCCCTGCAAAAGCTCTGCTGTTGGGAGGGAACCAGGCTGGTTGTAGGGAGCCGCTTGATCCATGCCAGTACCTGGAGGCAGCCAGTACCTGATTGTGCCCTGACCTTCCTAACCTGGGTGTTGCTCGATGTGCACAGCCCCACCTTGCCCTCCAAACTCCCACCTGCAAGCCCGCAAAAGCACTTCCAAACATCACGGCCCAGAGGTGTAATTGCATCCTGACACTGGCATGATACTGTTGTTAGTGAAAATATCAAAGAATTTTTAAATGTTATTGCTCAACATCAGTTTGCAGCCCAACACAAATGAGTAGACACCCCCCAGAGATGAAACAGATTTCCTATTCTGAACATTTACAAATTCCGTTTGCACCCTCATTTGTGATAATGATGGGGTAAGTTAAAAAGTAAGCACATTTTTTAACATTCTTTCTGTATTTTGGAATCAGGTTCTGATGCAAAATAGTGCAATGAATACCTTAGGAGGTATCCTTTATGATACCTTATGAGCATCATTTGATGCTTCACATGCTATTGCTCTTCAGAGTTAACTCATGATAAGTATCAGACTTGTTCAGGGTGTAGTGCTAAATTTAATGCATATTTCAAACTTCTTGCTCAGTAGAACTTGTAGTTGTGTGAGGAATACAGATCTATAGACTCCTTTAAAAGTGTTTTAAATTTAAAAGTGTTTTTTTTTTTTTTTTTAATAGGAATATAAACCCCAGATTATTTCACAACTGGAAGATAAACCATATTTCAGTATATATCAAATATATCATAATACTTTTGGAAATTGTTTTCTTGCCCTCTGGACAATCAGGACTGTATTTGACTCTTCTAGGTGTTTTGGTTGCTTAAGTCCTGCTTTCACAATCCAAGACCATTGAGTAGAATATGAAATATTCCTTTTATGAAAACAGATGATCTTGAAAAGCTGCTTAGGAACTTGGTAAAGTGGATTATAACAGTATGTAATAGAAGTCTGTCAAATATTCTGTGTTCCTGTTGGCATACAAATCTGTATTCCCATGTGCTTTTGAAAATTGGAAAACAAACAAACCCAACAAAAACATGTTTTAGTTGTTCGTACAATTTCTTCCTAGCTCTGCAGTCTTACTCTGTTGTTCTCAGAAAGAAAACCCTGGTATTTCAGTTTGACTATCAAAGCACATGCCAATGAAAATTCTTCTAAAACAACTACTCTGGCCAAAAATCTGCCTGTTTCGTAGAAATACTGTAATGTTGCCCAAGATGCTTTTCTATCTTTTCATTAAATATGGATTTTTGAAATTGCTTAGCCGTGCAGTAGCTTAAAATAGCGTCTCTAAGAAGTGACAATAGAAGAAACAGTTTCACTGCCTTCAGGGACAGCAGTACTGCTTATGCTCCGGAATGTCCTGGGAGGGGTTTTGTTACTTCTGCTAAATGGTCGTAAATAACAAAATTCATACTGAAGAGAGCCCATATTGCAATCTGTACCTACTGAATAATGGTTCCCCATATAACCTAATGGATTAATCACACTAGCACAGTTTTTCTAAATTAGAAAGAAACATGCAAACATTTAAAGGCCATCATTGCAATTCTTGACAATATCAACTTTTGCACATGTTGCGGTTGCTGCTGCCTTTTTTCCCACAAGATAGCAGCACTGTAACTATGAATGAGGAAAGGACTGGTGAGCCCATCTCACCAAAATTCAGAAAGGCCACCTGCTTCATTTACTCTTTAGGAATCTGCAGCTCAGAATCACAGGGAAAGTTTCTTAAACACCAGGAAGGTGTGGAAACACCAATTAAAAGAATAAAATCTACATTTACATTTTACTTTAACAGACCTATTTCCTTATGATAAAGCACATCAGGTGTCTTGAAAGCATCTGCAAAACTAAAATGCTGTGTGCATAAATATATTTGTGTGAGTGTATATGTGTGGGCACATTGCATAGAGTAATAATCTTGTCTTGTTATTGTATATAGCAAAACTCTTTTAAGTGGTTAGGTGTTTGTTTACCTTTGCCCTTAACTCATCTGGTTTCACCACTTTTCCTCGTGCTTTCAGCTGCACTTACTGATTGTCATTGTTCAAAAGCGATTCCACAATGAAGGAGGAACCCCTTTGCCAGGGGGAGGTGAACTCCCCCCTGTATTCACTCTGTCCTGAATGATTGTGTAACCCACATCAAACTCTCCTAGTGTAAATATGTATGTATACAGTAATGATTTGGGTTGGGTCAGGTGTGTACCTCGGAGGCAAATCTCCTAATTGTCCCAGCTTGGCAAGCTTTGCTTCACCATGTACCAGGCATGCAACACCTGGTTGCACTTTGGGAATATCCATTGCAGAAGCACAGCTGAGGCACTGCAGCCACAAATGGGCTCACAGCCCCTGTGATCAGACTGGAGTTGGCAAAAGTTAACCTGGGGCACAGCACAGATGTCATGGCATCAGCACCAGTTGTTTGGCCCAGAGACCCACTCCTGTCAGTCCCCACTGCTTGCTAATGTACACAAAACCTTACTGGCCTAGATAGATAGAAACCTAAAATCAGAAAGGAAATGTTTTTCTTAGCTCACAAGTGGTAGCAGAGAAGAGGGACAGAAATGATGGAAGAACAGACTACATCACCTGGATGATGAATTTTTAATAAGAAATTGCGGACATCCTAGGGTCATTAGGCAATATTTACTGGAGTTCAGGAAGGAGCATGCTGCCATTTGCAGGTGGAAACAGTAAAACTCTTTAAAATACTTCAGTATGCTCTGAAATAGCATTTTTATAGAGAAGCTGAAAAAAAGGACACTTTTCATTCAGTAAAAAAATGCAGTGTGTGATGTGGAATACAGTGTGTACACACACAGATCTTTCTAAAGAGTTTGATTCTTTTTGAGTTTTGACTCCCAGGGAACAGATACATATACATATACATATACATATACATATACATATACATATACATATACATATACATATACATAT
>CM031859.1:76781882-76912725 GCA_018697195.1 Certhia americana
GCCGGGGCGGCCGGGGCTGGGGCGGCCGCGGGGCGGGCGGGGGCTGAGCGCGGGGCTCCGGCAGCCCCTCGGCGCGGTGGGACCGGGGGACCGGCGTGACGCCCCTGCGGGCGGCGCTCCGGCCTGACAGCTGGGTTTCCGCCTCTCTGCAGTGGCGGAAAATCCGATTATATGAGTTTCTGGCATTAAAACAAACAAATCCTAGGATGCCGGGACGGTTAAGAGTGAAGGCTGCGGTCCTGCCCACGTGCCAGCGCCCCTCACACCCCTAAACCCACTTTTATCTTGTATCGCAGGACCTAAAAAACCGTGCAACTTCGTGTCTGCAGTTCTTCTTGCCTTCCACTTCGTGACTTCAGAGCAGAGCAAGTCGCTTGCGTAGAGCAGGGGAAAATATCTGAAACTGTTATTGTTGTCTCACAATTCTGGGAGCGTGCAGAAATGTCTCCCTTCGAAAATAAAGGGCTAATACTGGGCGTAATGGCAGGGACTGCTGGATTGAGCCTGGTGCTGATTTGGTACCGCAAGATCCGAAAGCCTGGTACAGCCGTGCGTATACGTGCGTTCCAGGATATAGGTAACAGAATTAGTTCCGAGGGCTTGCAAAATGAGGCTCCTAATGAGCAAGGAGCAGTAATGGTTTTACATGGAAGGCAACTGCAGATACTAGAAAAATTGAATGGCCTGCTCCTGAGCGTGGATGAACTGAAGAGGGAGGTGGAATTTCTGAAAGAAGCTATTCCAAAACTTGAAGAGCTTGTTCGAAATGAGCTGCAAGGAAAGGGTGATATTCAGAGAGTTAGCCCATCACACAGAGCAACAAGGCGGAGAAAAGCAGAGACAGCTTCTGGTGCAAGAGAAACTACCAGCTCTGAGGAGGCAGAAAGTGAAGGAGGGTGAGTTAATAATAGTTTGTATACTCTACTGTACACATGCAGTGCAAGTTTCATCATTACCTATATGAAACTGTAAACAGGAGCCCTTTAAAAGTTTTATATAGATTTTATACTTCTGGGAAAAATACAGATGTTCACATTCGCAGTTTTTAGATCAGAGAAGACTCTTGGTGACCATCTCTGAATCTGCACTATGGTTGAAGTTGGCTTAGTGCCAAGCATAATACAGATTTTTTTTTTTTTTTTTTTTTTTTTTTTTTTAAGAGTGTGTTTGGTAACAATGATGCAGTATTGCTACACAGCTATGCAATGAGAGGCAAAGTTCAGAATAATGGTGTAATTTCAAAAGTGCTTCTAGTGCAAAGCTTGTCTTTGACAGAGTTTGTTCAAAGTGTACAAATCCTTGTGTGCTTTTCCTGATAATTGTTTTTTATCAGCCTCACAGATGAGTTATTACAGTGTTCTGCCTAGAGGCATTGCATACTGTGAAGCTATGTCTGAGCAGAACCTCTGTACAAGGGGCAATGCTTATTATATGTGCTGTTGTATACAATTTCTGGTGGCTCAAAAAGTGACCATGAGAAATGTAGGGCACTGACTCAGTAAGGTAGAAAGTTCCTAGTTTTGACCACATCTTGTAGTTGTGGTGTAGTTAATGGGATCTTTTATTTACATGTGTTGAGGAACACACTGGGGGATGATGTGTGCCAGGAGTCCAGGAGAGGCACTGTATTTTTATCATGACATTAATCTCCTGTAATTACAACTTTGTTTTGGTATAATCTGATTAGATACTTACATGCAATTTACTAATAGTATGTTTATAGCAACTGAGGTTTTTGAGCCACTTCTCAGCGTGTCTTACACGTCTGTGTAGGCAGCTTTATGTCTGTAAATTGCCCATCTTCTGTCACATTTTCTCTTTAAAAACATTTTAACTAAATGTAATATTCTAAAGACAGCTAACATGCTGCATATTAGCGGAATTCTATATTTAAGAGTTTCTCCACATTCATTTTCAGTTCCTGTGAGCAGAACTTCTTTTTGTGTTACATCCCAGCCCATATGGTTCACAAGTCTTATATTTTGATACCTTATTTTAAGACCTGTCAGTTCTATTCTGAACCAGTTCTTTATTTTAAGTATTCAGGATTGGCGTAAGTATTCAACGACATTCCTCCTTCATCTGGTGTGAAAACATCTTGGTTCTCTTAGTTTAGGACTTAGATCCATTGGTTGGTTTGCAGAGGCCTTCATGTTATGAATAAAATATTCAGACATGTAGATAAGGCAAAGGGACCAGTTTACGAATTTCCAGGTCCACAGGGGTGCTACCACACGTAGCATTTGAGAAAATCCTGTTTTCTGATCAGCAGTGATGTGTTGCTCTTTGAGAACAAGCCAAGGAAACTGGTGTGTTCAGGTTCTTCTGTGTGACGAAGAAGCTGATGCCATGATCCAATACAAGTGATTAGAGTGTGCAAGAGCATTGAATGTGTCCTTAAGAGAGTCCTTCTCTGACAAGTATTTGTGTACAGTCAGAAGCAAGAAGATAATTCAAGGTTATAGTTAGCATTAGTAATTTGGCTATGTTCTTTCTCAATGCTGTTTTTCAATCCCTTTTGAAAAGAGGTGGCCTTTTTTCCTATTAACACCTTGTACTTGATGCGCTTGTTTTTCATATCTTCTCTAAATCTGAGATAGTTTGATTTCATTTAAGTAAATAGTATTTTTTTCTTCCCCTTGCAAATAGGTTGTTAATCCTAATTGTG
This sequence comes from Certhia americana, assembly GCA_018697195.1. Classification (NCBI taxonomy): domain Eukaryota; kingdom Metazoa; phylum Chordata; class Aves; order Passeriformes; family Certhiidae; genus Certhia; species Certhia americana. Next base: position 76,784,551 of record CM031859.1, read on the forward strand.
TACAGTTGCAATATATATAGCTTTTTCCTCTACAGGTCTTCTGTAACTTTGACTGTAGTACATGGCCAGGAGAGTCAATAGCAACACTTGGGTTTTTTCCAGTTACTGTACAGCACCACTTCATATGCTGTAGACATTACACCATGTGCATTGTTTTATACTGTGATGAATTCCACGCACAATGGTGCGTTCAGATGCCTGTTTGTGCACTAGAGAAAAAAAAAAATTTGCTCTTTATTATTGATAAAACATTTTTTCACCTTTCTGTACTCCCATCCTAAAGTATGTGCAATGTGTTTCACTGCCTCAGCAGTAATTTCATGATCTAGAAGATAGGATTTTGCTTGAGTTAAGCACTTCTGGTTTTAATTGACAAATAGGTAGGTGCTGGGAATTGACAGATAAACTAATCTGAAGGGTTTTATGGATCTGTGTTGTATGACTACATTGGTTTCAGGTTTGTAAACTTCTACCAGAAAAGCTTTTACTGCTACCTATTTTTTTCATTAAATATTGGGAGCTGACAGTCTGATAAGGCCTTCACTGCTTTGATCTGCTCTGGGCATATTCTCAATGTCACTGTTGGTATTCAACATCTTGGGAGGAGAAGCTTTCTGTTTTGCCTTTCAAAAATTATGTATTTCTGTAAGTGGAGAAATACCACATGTGTTTTAATAAATGAGCTATATTTTTACATAATGACAGTCTGAATGGAAGGTGCACTGAATGGGTGAGACATTAAATAGTAGTCTGTGGTTTCTTGTCAGTGCTTTTCTGTATTCTGTGGGTTTTTTTAGTTTGTTTCAGTTCCAGTAATGTCCTAGTGAAAACTTCAGTTTAACATTTGAGAACGTTTAACAGGCACTCATTCATTTACAAATACAATAAATTGTGTCTAGATGATCACCTGGAATGGAGCATGTCACCGAATTCTCCTCTTTGTGATTTTCAAGCTGTTTCCTCCCTGATGTGGCAGTGATGAACCCTGGACATCAGTGTCAAGTTTGGCACCCGTCTTCAGCTGGCCCAGCATCCAGGCTCTTCAAGTTGCATTTGACATCAGGCACCTGAAAGATTCACTGCAATAAATTCTTTTCTGACAGATGTTCTATTTATAATTTCTCCTTGAAATAGTTTAGTCAACAGGAAAAAAAAATTCCCTTGCCTGCTTCTGAGTATCACTTAGCATTTTCTAATTTATTTTGCTATTCATTTCTTTTAAATGAAACCTTCAGTTGGCTTAAGAATCCAGTTTGCCAAACATTTCCTTGAAAGGCACTTATCATTACTGATGAATATGCACTTGGCTGGATCATATAAATGATCATACAAATGCACAAAAAAAGTGCAAATTTGTTCCAGATCCATCTGTGACATACAATCAACTTTCTGTGGAATCAGCCAGAGCAGATGAGAGGGTGTTTGTGTCAGCTTGTGTTTTTTTCAAAGTTGGCAGGGAGACAACAGATGATATTTGATCTGTTTAAAAGCTGAAGTGTTGTGAACAAATGATACGTGGTTAGGCTCAGTGTCTGCCAATTTACAGACACCCCAACACAGTTTTTGAACCACCCAAGTGTGTTTATACCACAGGGGTGTTTTATACCATGTAGCTGAGGGTTTGTTTTAATCCTGTACTAGGTGCTGGGGTTTACTGAACTGCTTAGCCACAGTGGGGTGAGTCTCCAGCACAGTTTCCATTTGTTCTTTGAACTTTGAACAGTCCACTGTGATACAGCTGAGTCCTGTCGGTTGATCGTTGCTCCTCACATTCTTATCACTGTTTTTCTCTTTTATTTCAAATCTATTGGTAATAAAGGTGAAAACAAGTTGGCACTGACTCTAGACATTTTTAAAATGTTTTTCCGTTTTCTCAAATATTGATCAATATGTTTATCACTTGTAAATACTCATTTTTCTGTTTATCATCTGATAAAACCTCCTGCAGGAAAATAGCAGGTAGAATTGCAGATTTCTGTTGTATGGAATATTTGTAAAACAAACCATAATGACTGTTCCTTGTTTTCTGTTTATTTTTTTCTGGAGTAGTGTTAGCAGTCCTTAAAGTCCTGGAGTTTTTTTAAACTATGTTAAGAAGAATCTCCACTTCTGTTTATGTTGGTACTGATTTTAGTGCTTTAGAATGCATAGATTTGTAAGACTGTTAGCTGCTTTGTTCAAGGCAGATATTGCTCAACAAGTAAATTGAAATTTATGATGTTCTAATCTTTGTTTTAGAGGGTCTGTCCGCATTTAAATTCTTTGAGGATTCATAATGAAAGTAAATAGAGGAGGTAAGAAAGAATTTGCCAGGACAGTGGAGAGGGAATGGGTAAGAAATGACCCTACCCTCTCTGCTGTTTTGTAATTAGCTTCTTACGGGTTCACATGATGTGTTAGATAGTGACCTACTTCACACTTTTTCTATGAACCTCCCAATAAATATATGACTTGCCTGGTGTCATGTGAATTTGATGTTTGGCCTCAATTTTATGTTTTGTCATGACATTTGATATAGTGCTGCTGGAAATATCTGCTGGGTTTGTTTGGACTGATAGCCCAATGGGCTTGGGTGTCAACCCAAACTTGTGTTTGTCATCTAGCCATTATATTTTTGCTGGGAGAATAGCATTTTTTAGTAATCATTTTTATCTGTTATCTAACACTGGAACAGTCATGATCACAGAAATTTTAGTAGATGTTTATGCAGCAAAGGTAAAGAATACATCAATGCTAACTTCCAAACACTGATTCCTCATTTTCATATCTATCTGATTAGATAGCATTTGATGCAGTGCCCAAATTCCTGTAAGTAGGATGTTGCCTTTACTGCTTAGTTGTTGCTCTTTTATCTTGTCTAGTGCCCTTAGTTTAGGTTGGGAATTGCCCAGATCCTCAGTGCATTTATCTTTTAATTAGGGAGAATGGAGCATCTGAACTGTGTGAGGAAAGATACTTTCCAAACATACTTCACATCATAGAGCTTTGTATTGGAGCTAAAAGATGGTCCCACTCTGCAGGAACTAACTCCCTTGTACATGTGATGAAGTTGGGGCTCTTACACATATAGCCGTTATGTGTTTCTGTGCCCACTTCAAAATAACCATGAAAGAACAAAATTCTGTGTTTTTAAACATGTTTTTAAACATTTCCTATTTTCAGAAAATGAAAATAAATGTTTAGTGACTGAATATAGTCTCTGCAAGACACAGCATAGGATGTGTCATCAACTTCAGCATCATCAAGATTATGTAAAATAAATCTGTAGAAACATGAAATTTCTCATCTCTTGTTCTGCTCCATGGTATTTTTCAATTTGAACATGTACACATGGTCTGTGTATATATTGTTTTATCCAAATGTCTTTTTGACTCCTCTTTCCTGTATCACTGAGTTAATTTTGCAGCAAAACTGTCATGCCACATCTAGCACTTCTGTAGCTTCATGAGCAGTTGTACTTCTTCATACAGGCTGTATCTATTCTGATACACTGAGCTGTTCTGAAAGCATCATATTGAAAATGGAATATTTAAAAGCCGTGATTAATGATCTTCATTTTGATGGCTAGCATTCTGTCCTGGTTATATTTCTGAAAAAGGGAAGATTTTATATATGCTGACTCTCATGGCCTACTTCGATTATTCAGTTACTTAATGTGTATAGTAAATTCCATGCTTTTTGTACTCATAGTAACCATCTCTGAACCTGGCAGCTGATAGGTTTACATTATTACTTCTCCCCAGAACAGTATTTTCAAAAGTGGAAATGCAGAAGATGAGGCTTCTCTTTCCATTTTTAGCAAAAGGATACTTTTTAAAAACAATGCCTTTGGCTGCTCCTCTTTGAAATTGGAGTACCCTAATGTATTCTCATCACTTTGGACAGTAAGGCCACCTGCTTATCTCTGTGTGATATTTATGCTTTTGCAAATATTTCTTTGCCCTTGACTGCCTTGTGCTGAGTATTTGTGCACTAAGCATCATGAATTAATATAAGCTCTTTTCCAGTTTTAGATACTCTGAACTTCAGAATGCTCTGAAGAAATAAGGAATTTAAAACCATGGTGTTATTTTTATTGGCTTGTATTTAGATCTTAAAAGTGTTGAAGAAAATATTGTATAAATTATTGTTATAGCACTTATATTTTGGTTAGTAAGCTCATTCCTTTTTCAAAAAAATAGGGAAATTGAGGTAAAGAGTTGAAAAGGCCTATTCAGGGTTACAGAGCTTGTCTTAAAACACATTTACGATTTCAAGTGTTCTGTATTTGAAACACAAGGCTACATGTGTTTCTAATATGTATCTGTATTTTTTAATGGAGTATTAGGCAGCAGGACAGCATAATTACTTACCTGTTATATTTGGAATATGACTGTGCTGTCCCTTTGAAAATAAAGGTTTTGTAATAATAACAATAAGCTTTGTATCATTAATAAAAAATCCTTTAAAGTTGGACAACTGGGATTAAATTGTGCTCTGAATTTTTTTGCTTTTTAATTTAACAATATCCTTTATTGTTTAAAAAAAAATGGTTATTATTTTCTGTGATTTTAGTTACCTTACTGCTCATACTGATTCTGAAGGAGACTCTGAGGAAGAAAAGAGATGTATGAAATCACCTGATGCCATGGTGAAATCAGAAGACGATGAAGACTTATTTAATTTTTTACAGCAGGTGGACAATTTGCACAAGGGTTCAGAGGATGATAAAAAGGAGGGCTTCAGACTGCTGCTTGAGAAAGATGACAAGGTATTATGAGTACACTTAATATTATGTTGCTATTAACTTGTACTTTAAACTGCTTTTGAGAACTAAATAAAAGCTGTAAAATCCCCATAGAAATGGATGATGAAATTTCAAGCATATTTTAAAAATACAGTCAAAAAGCAGTATTTCAAAGTGGTGTCAATATTCATGTTGTGTGAGCTTAGGAGTTCTACTATTTTGTATCCCGTTCTAATTCAATAACTTTGAGGCTTTGTTTGACATAGGAATTCTTGCATAAAACGAAGAAAAATCATGGACTTTTTTCAATGTAAATTATACTTACTTCTGCTAGTTTTGCAATAATCGGTGTGAGGAAATCATGTAGAACTAAGTAGTAAGTTAACAGACCTACTGTTCTCAAACTATGAGCATCTAGTCTGCTCATGCCTTTCTAGTATCCTTCATGTGATTTTTTCCTTTGACTTTACTGGGCCCATATGTAACTCCAGATAAAATTTAAAGGTGGTTTGATGTGCAGTGCTCAGTTCAGCATACCATTTGATTCTGGTTTGGCAAACATTAGTTCTGATTGTATTTTCATCTGAATATTGGAATACCAAAGAAGGCAAATGAGATATTGTGAGTGAGTGTGGTGTTTACAGCTTCCCTAAAGAAAATATGCATGAGTTTATTCAGGGTTTTGTTGTGTTTTACTGGATTATCTTTTAAATGTTTATATTATAAGAAGTTTAAACTGATTTATAAAATAAAACCTCTTTAGACAGTCTAGGGTGTTTCCAAAAGCTGTATTCTCTTTTGTTCTTGGAAAATTGGTCATAGGTTCTCACATGAACTAAAAGTAGTATGCAGAAAGATGGAAAATTAACAAAAAATTATGCCATCTTCTGATTACTTGATTTAAGCATTATGAAAGTAAACTGTTTAAATCACATTCTGATCAATTTAATTATGTTGCTGTCCTCTACTTTCAGTATGAAAACTGTGTGGATTTTCTTTGGAGGCTTGCACGTGCTTATGGGGATCTGTTTGAGATGACTACTGATGCTGAGGAGAAGAGGAAATACGTAACTGATGGTAAGAGGAAAAATGTTTATGAAGAATGCCGTATGAGTGTAGTGAAACATGCTTTGAACTTAATGGTTAAGTTTTCCAATATAAGGAATTTGCAATTATGGGAGCATTTGTACTGTAATGATAATGTTTTGTGCAGTAAACCACCAAGTTTACAACTTCAATTCATTCTTTCCTCAAAGAGAGATCCAAAATCAGTGGCAGAGAAGTATTGTAGGTCATAATTTGAGGCTGTTGTCTCTGCAGATTGCCTTACAATCCTATATTTTGTTGAGAAACCAGTGGATATAGATGTGAAAACTCCCAGATGCTGTCAGCAGAGTTTCTTAATTGCATCTTTGGGAGAGCAAGAGGAATAAATAAATGCTGAGGCTGGGTCAGAGTTTGTTTTTCTGCTTTCCTGTGGTCAGGGAGCACTTCTGCATATCAGCAGCCTCTTTTGTGGTAATGGTGGGGATGAAACTTTGTGAATCTGGAGGAACTGTTGACCAGAAACAGAAGTGGTGTGTGACAACTGATGTTGCTTCCAGACGTCTCTCCCCATGTGTCCTGTTTGACAATTTAATCTCCACAAGATTTTAATTTTCTTTGTCATAGCACTTTTTTCTTGGTTGCTTTTAAAAGCATTGTCCTTTCTTTCACTGCTTGGATGGATATTGGCTGAGGAATAGTTTGTTTCCTTTTTTATTTTGGGCCTTCTTTTTATTACAATAAAACCTGCATCTTCTCTACACTGTGTCACTATCCTCCAGTCAAGGCACTGTTCTTAAAATAATCCTTTTTGCCTTAATCCCAGAGTACTTCTCTCTTTCTTTTGTCTCTCCATTGCCCCTTCCTTTTTGCTGCACCAAATGAGCTATTGTAAGTGTAACCCAAGTTTGGGTTATTTTGTCTTTTGAGACACCTCTTATTGACTTTTTGTTCTCTTGGCAGTGACAATGTCACTGACAAAGCAGTTTCAGCTGTCCTTTGTCATCCGTAAAGGCTGTGTCATGCCTTCATGCTGTTGTAACATATTCCACGGACGACCTCAGTTTGTTCAAGGTCCTTCCTTTTTCCAATCCTTTTGTCATCTAAATACTCATGAAGACTTGGACTGTCTTAGCAACTTAATTGATACTGTCTTTTCTTTAGTAGAAACTTGGCTTTGTACATAAATCCTACAGTGCAGTGAGGATTATGACACAAAGTAAATAAAAACAGTAAATTCTGTTGTTGGATCCTTTGCTTTTACCAGTGACTGGACTTGAAGCTGGCCAGGACTGTGGGGAACAATAAAAAGAGTTTTTTCAAATATATTAATGGCAATAGGCAGTGTAAAAATAACATCAGCCCGTTACGGGATGAGGGTGGTTGCCTTGCAAACAGGGACATGGACAAGGCAGAGAGATTTAATGTATTCTTTGCCTCTGTCTTCAACACGGATGATGGAGCAAGGAATTTTCAGTGCCCTGAGCTTCAGTGCTCATGGCTGCAAGAATGATCAATTCCCAGTCAATCTGCAAATTGTGTAGGATTTGCTGCTCCAGCTGGATTCCTAAAAATCTATGGGGCCTGATGGGATTCATCCAAGAATCCTCAAAGTTAGTGTCATCTCAAAATCTCTCCTGATGATTTTTGAGCAGTCTTGGGAATCTGGAGAGGTCTGGCTGACATTGTCCTAATTTTCAAAAAGAGCAAGAAGGAGAACCTTGGCAACTAAAGGTCTGTCAGTCTTACTTCAGTGCCAGGTGAAGTTATGGAGAAGATTATTCTGGGAGGTATAGAAAAACATCTGTAGGACAATGCAGTCATTGGTCACAGCCAGCATGACTTTGTAAGAGGAAAGTCCTGCTTATCAAACCTGATTCCCTTTTATGACAAAGTACCCCACCTAGCTGATAAAGGGAAACCAGTTGATGTAATCTTTTTGGATATCAGTAAAGCTTTTGACACTGTCTCTCCCAGGATCCTTCTGCACAAAATGTCCAGCACACAGCTGGATAAGCACATCATGGGATGGGTGAGCAGGTGGCTCACAGGTCAGGCACAAAGGGTTACAGAGAATGAGGTGACATCAGACAGGGGACATGTCACTAGTGGGGTTCCACAGGGTTCCATTCTCAGCCCTGTGCTCTTCAACGTCTTCATGAATGACTTGGACACCGGATAGAAAGGGATACAGAGCAAGTTCACACAGGATACAAAACTGTGAGGAGCTGTTGAGTCCCTCAAGGGCAGGAAGGACCTGCAGAGAGACCTCAATGAACCAGAGGGCTGGGCAGTCACCAACTGTATGAACTTCAACCTGGGATGGGGCAGCCCTGCGTGTGTTGACAGGCTGGGGAGAGATGCTGGAAAGCAGTACCACAGAAAGGGACCTGGAGATCCTGATCAAGGGCAAGTTGAACATGAGCCAGCAGTGCCCTGAGAGCCAAGGGGGAAAACCCTGTCCTGGGGGGCATCAGGCACAGCATCACAGCTGGGCAAGGGAGGGGATTGTCCTGCTCTGCTCTGCACTGGGGCAGCCTCACCTCCAGTGCTGGGGACAGCTTTGGGTGCCATAATATAAAAATGACATTAACCTATTGGGGAGTGTCCAACAAGGATAGTGAACCGCCTTGTTGGGAAGCTGTATGAGGAGCAGCTGAGGTCACTTGGTCTCTTCAGTGTGGAGAAGAGGAGACTGAGGGGAGACCTCATTGCAGTTACAACTTCCTTGTGAGGAGAAGAGGAGGGGCAGGCACTGATCTCTTCTCTGTGGTGACAGTGACAGGACCCAAAAGGAATGGACTGAAGCTGTTTTAATGGAGGTTTAGGTTGGATATCAGGAAAAGGTTCTTCACCCAGAGGGTGGTTGGGCACTGGAACAGCTCCTCAGGGAAGTGGTCACAGCACCAGCCTGACAGAGTTGAAGAAGCTTTTGGACAATGCTGTCAGGCACATGGTGTGACTCTTTGGGGTGGTTCTGTGCAGACCAGGAGTTCAATTCAACGATCCTTTCCAACTCAGGAGATTCTGTGATTCTGTGACTGTATGTAACTCAGCTGATGAACAGTAATGGCATAGCAAAAGACAGGGAGAGAGAAAGAACTATGGAATGAAAGTAGCTCTTAGGTGTTGAGTAACCAGCCTAGTTTGGCTCATTCTCATGAACTGGGGGTAGCGGCAGCCTTTTTCATCTCAGTTTTGGAAGTACTGCAGAGGGCTTGAGACTGCAGGAGAGCTGGCGGTAGTTTCATGGTTATTTTTCATTCCACTGGGTTGGAGGACTGTGTATGCTATTCTTTGTTTTTATGAAGTTAGCTTACAATACAGAAATGTCAGTGCAGCTTAATTGGTTGCAGCTGAGACTCTGCAAACAGCATCTCATCTCATCTGAACTTACTGGGAGCGTGGGTTTGATCAAATCACCTACTGTCATCTTTATTCAGTTAAAAGTGGAACTTAAGGGAAGGCTTTGTGCTAGAAAGGAACTTGAACTATTTTATTCCTGTACCTAAGGTAGGAAACAGGTTTGCTGCTTCTTCTGACAGGTGCTTGTCTGACCGGCTTTTAAGGCTCTTTAGTCTTACAGACATGATGGCCTCCTTTGGCAGTCCAGTCCAATCCTTCCCTGATTTAACTGCATCTGAATTGGATTTTAAAAGAAAATTCTAAAATTGCATATGTAGTTTATATATACTTATATATATTTATATGTAAGTGTATGACTATGTAAATGAAGAAAGGCCAGGATGTTACATTGTTCATCTAAATGTTTCTAAGAACAGGAAGCAATTTCTTTGCTGCCACAGTAAATCAGACTGCTTTGTTCTTGGGAGTCGCGTAAAGCATGAAAGAGTATGATAAATCCTTTCATATTTTGTACTCCATTTACAGGAAAGATTAAAGCTGAAAAGGCTGTTCAACTGGATGCTGGGAGTGCTGAGAGTCACCAGTGGTAAGTTTGAGAAAGTTTTTACAAGCTTGTGTGCATTTATTAAGTTCAAGAAAATAAAACGCAGTCTGACGTTAGTTTCACAAATTAGTCATTAATATTTTTCATAGTTTTATGAAACTCAGTTATCACCAGCTGCTGCTAAAAATTACGTTGAAATGTTCTGTGAAGCATTTACTATAACATGTGAAGCAACTCAATAACCATACTTCAATAAGTACCAAGAAATGTAGATAAGAGTATTTGCTTAAGCCACTATTTTGTTGCTTAGAGAAGCCATAGTTTTCCATTTACTTTCCCTTTCAACAATTCACAAAATAATGTTATTTGACCTTGAATTTTGTCCTTTCTTTTTCTTGTAATAGTCAAAATTGTAATAATTAAAACTATACATAGAGGACTATGGAAATTTGAATTAACTTCTTAATTTTTGTTTTATCATATTGTTTTTCTCCAAGTGTGACACAGTTTAGTTTTGTAGACTTTGCCAGAACTAACAAACTCTGCAAATGTAAATATTTTTTTATCAAATCAACATTATCAGGTAAAAGATAATTCTGCTGAGTTCTAGCTGATAGTTCCTCACCTTAGAATTGTATTAGTAAATTTTACTGAGCTCCTGATTTCTTTCCTAATATTATTAGCTTTCCCTTTCCATTTTGGTTTCTATATTCTTCATTAATTTTGTCTTGTGGGATGGGATTTCACTAAACTTCTGCATATCTAAACCAAATATTTTTACTCCAGGCTCCTTTCACAATCTAAAAAGTAGCAGCTACTTCTGGACTGCAGTTCACTGGTGTCAATTTTGCCCATTTAGTCTTGCATGAGGCTGACATGAATTTCTCTTGGGTCTCAGTTCACAACATCTCCATTGCCAACAAAGGGAGCACGTGTCAGCTGTCTCAGGTTTAGATACTTGATTAGACACAGGCTTTGTCATTTAATTAGGTAATTATCTGTCTTGCTTTCTCTCTTTCCGAAAGCAGTTTACAGCCATTTCTGCTCTTTGCTTGACCGCAGTCATGGCCACTTCCTCGGGGTAGTGCTTGTGTGCCCCTCTCAGCTAGAACTCTGTGTATAAACAACCACAAGACCACATTCAAGTATGAATCCTGCCCCTCCCTTCCTCCTCAGCCCACAAGAGTGACAAAATATCCTAGTATAAGTACAGCTTCACTGGCAGAAACTATGCTGATAAACCCTTACACATTGTTCAGAGAGATGTAGGTGGTCTGCTGGGCTACACATGTGAGATCCTGTCCTGGCAGGCACGTCTAGCAGGGGAAGAATTATGAGTGTAAGGAGATGTGTTCCAGAGGTTAGCTCAGAAAGCCCAATTGAGAGGTTTAAGAGGAAAATCTTACATTTTTGAAGCTACTGCTTCTTGTAACAGGCAGTAGATTTCTGTATGGTTTACAGTTTTCATCCTTCATGTATCTGGGTTGCAAGTGAACGTGAGGTTTTTATCAGTTATTGTTCAACTGATGTCTTTCTAGATGTATAGATGGACACTAGACTAAAATAGTTCACTATTAATTTTTTTTCTGAATATATTATCTGCTTGTCTTTGTTTTCTGACATCTTTCTGACTCACTGCATGATTTTTAAAGTATGATGTAAGTGTAATGGTCATGCCAATCTAACTGAGGCTCTAAATACTGGGCAGAATGGACTTCTATGCTCCAGAGGGACATTGGTGTATTTTTGTTTAGCATAACAATAGTTGTTCAATCTGTGGTCCCAGTAGATATTTTTCTGCTGTGCTACTACTTAACCAGTTGGATTTGTTTTTGTAACTTTTTTTTAAACTTGTTTTATTCTGTTTTATTCTTTATAAAGTATTTTACACACATTTAACTGATTTCATGTTTATTTCTGACCATTTCTCAGGTTTGAGGCAATTTAGGTTTGTTAATACTTCCCCTCACAGATTAACATTTTATTTCAAAAGTGGGTTTTGTTGTATGGGTTTTTTTAAATCATTGCCTTAATGAAATTTCTGGAAGATAATGGACCCAGCACTAAACTTTGGATTTATAGTGATGCTCAGGTTCACATTAACCTGGTTCTGCAAGTATCTCTACAAGTGATTTAATCGAAACAATATTTGCACTGTTAGATTTTTGAGGAGCATCAGGTAGGACAAAATCAAAGGCCACATAAACAAGGTGTATCTCATTCATTTCATTCATTTTACCCAGGCTTTTTTTATCTTGCCAGAATTATTTTTTTATACTGTTTTTTCACAAAAATCTTGTGTTAACTGTTTTGTATGCTTATGCACTTCCAGAATAATTTATTCTGGAATGCATTCGTAGCAGCTATGTTTGCCTTTCTGCTTGCTGTTGTGGCTTTCTACATTACCCACAAGACTTCTGTAGTCAGCTGTGTGTCAGATCTATATTGTTTGAGTCTGGCATAATGCAAAGCTTTCCAGTTTATCTAAACATTATTTCACATGTTAATCCCCATGAACAGGAAATAAAACTTCAGGGAATCTTCCCTGTAAAAACTCTGTTCTCAAACTTGTACACAAACAGAATTTTACCTGAAGTTATAAATAGATAAGACTGTGTATAAACAGTGCAATATAGTTAAGTCATGAATAAATAATATGTGAAAGTAATATGAATTCTGTAGTTAATAAGAATATTTATAAGAGAGAAAACAACTGAAAACAAAGAAAAAATAGAACAAATATTTATACAAAAAGATGCTAGAATCACTAGTGGATGGTCAAGATCAGAGCTGAAGGGCAGTACCCAGTTCCAGATGGACACCTGGAAGATCGATATCTGTCATATGTGCCTGCATGTGGGCAAGGGCCTGATTCTGAACTTAAGGGGGATGGAGAGTTGAAAGGCAGCATGTGCCATTTGATGTGCCAGGATATTTGCATGGCATAACAGATATCACATGGGACCTTTGGGGTCTCTGCACTTCCAGCCATCATCCAGAAGTGGTGAGAAACTCTAAGGCATCTCCAGTGGCAGTAGGAACTTGTGTCCAGGCAGGGATCCTGTGAATTGAACAGAGTCTCTGCTGGCTGTAATAGGAGATTAGATACACAAATGAGAAGCTCAGCATGAGTGCAAGCTCAATGTGAAAGCAATGCTGTATCAGACCGAAGTCCTTCCTTTTCATCTTACTGCCAACATAAAATTTTCTAAAGCTGTACAAGGTAAGTAATCTTAGCCTATATAAGATGAGTCCATCTGTTTGTTGCATGTAAGGCTATGTCAGTCTGTATCAGCCATTGATGACCGAGCTGGTTTTCTGACCTTGACTGAAGAAAGTTTTTGTTGACTTCTTATAATTTCTGAAGGGTTTTGATATTTCCAATCAGCACAACTGAGGTTTTCACTCACTTTGGTATAGCTGCTATGTTGTCCACTCATACATTATTTCTAGAGTTCTCTTAAACTGTTTAATATATTATGGCTTACCAAATGAGTAAGGATTAACTGATAGCCTATTCTTTTCCTCGTCCTGTACCTTGCTCTCTACTTACAGTTAACCCTTGTGGAGCAGGTGGGATATAAGTGCAGAAGAAATTGAATTCAGCCTTGTTGGTTTCATCTTTTGCCATTATTTCCTCATTGCTAATTTCATTCCTCACTGCACTTTCATTTCCATGGTTTTATTTTTCCCTTATGGTGTATTTATAGAACCTCTTATTGTCTTACCAATATCCCTAGTTTAGATGTGTAATCTTGGTTTAATTTTTGGAGTCTATTTCTTTTGGGTTTTAAGTTAATTGAGAATTTCTCACTGGAGCTGAATTGATCTTTAAAAATATTCCTTGCTATGACTAAAGTGTTGTTTGCAGTTGTGCTGTTGAGTATTGTGTCTTACTAAATTTTCTATAGAACTTTTACTAACATGGCATTTCTTAATGATTTCCATTTTTTCCATTAGATTTTTTCCATTAGAAACATACACTGTGCCTATTATGCAGTGGTTAGGTGTATGGAACCATTTGAAAGTTTGGAAGCTTATCCCTGCTGCTTGAAAGTTCTGTTTACCAAATAAGCAAGTTCTTGTGAAACCTTGATCCACATAGTTGTCCTAGCATAGACAGAGTTACACAAGCAAAAACATCCATTTTCCAGAGCAGGTATTTTTCTGTTTTGTGGAAATGCTACAAGGTGTCTGCAAGACAGAACACATTTTTTGTGCCACCAGTGGAATTTAGTGGAATTGTTCCATTGAGGAAACTTGCTAATATAGGCTTAGAGTTCAGCTGTCTTGCCTTACTTTTGTTATTTTCTTCAGTTAAGAACAAAAAGATGCCATATATCTTCTTAGTGTATCACCTATATTTTTGTGTAAAATTGTATGATAAAATAATTCAACTGTTCAACTTACTGATTACAATACTAACAAGTAACCATTATTCAGCCTCAAATTGAATTTGAGGAAACATATGCAGAACAAAGAAAGCAAAATATCTTGAAGTAGTCGGTTGGTTTTGGTAATGAATTGCAGCTGCAAATAATTTTCATAGCTGAATCCAGATTTTTGAAAGCATGTGATCATACTTAATCTCATAGTTGCCAATGAGATCAAAAACCTTCAGACTTTTTGAATGTTGACCTCTAAACAATTGAAGTAAATGGCAACACTAGAAATGAAAAACATAGCTTTATTATTTTTATGAACACCCTAAAGAAAGGCAGAGTAAATATTCTAAGTGATTTTTGGCTTTGTTCAGCCAGTGTCAATTTTTCAAGTTGTAGAGGCAATTGCATGCAAAAGTTATCATCAGCCATAGCAGATCCTCTTGTTTTTTCCAAGCCTCAAATGAATTCATTTTGTGGGTCAGTGATTCCCAAAGGACAGCTGTGAATCCTCGCAGCTCATCTTGGATCATGGCGCATCTTTATCACTCAGATTTTAATTAGAAGTGCTATGTGAACAATTTGGTGCTACAGTTGCTTTATAGTTGTGCAGTTTTACAGCTTTACAGTTACAGAAAACAAAATGTAGATGCATATGAACAGTGCTTTTATTTAAAGCTAAACAATCACTTTTAAATTCTTTTGCAAAACCAGTGAGTTTTGTTGCTGGGTTTTTTTTAAGAGTTTGGGGAAGAGGTCTGCTTTCTCTGCTGTTGCACAGATCCCCCACACTTACTTTTTTGTTGATGAGAACTTGTTACAGACTTTGCAAAGAACAAAAAGGTTACTGTTACGGCAAATTTCCAGGACAGTTGCTTAAAAGGTCATTCTTTGCATTGAGCTTTGGTTTGTTTGCCACAAACAAACTTGGTGCTGCTCTTGAGTTTGTGTTGCTCTCTAGAACTCACCTGTTGGTGAGAGTCATACTGTGCATCTCATCTAGGTGCAAATGAAGTTAGCAAGTGAAAACTCAGCAGTTTTAAGTGAAGACTCCTCCTGAACACCTCTCCCCAAGAGTTTTCTCTGTCATGTGGATGAGTGTTAGTCAGAGGTGCAGATATTTTCACAAGCCCTCGGTTTTCCATGGAAGTGAATTCCAGAGCTTAGGGACAGTCTCTCACTGGCAGGCAGCACTACAGAAGAGTAGCACAGTTGTTCCATCGAGGACACGAATAATCATTGTCATTTGGGTATTTTGGTGATTTTACACAAACTTCCTACAAAAAAGTAAATATTCCACCTCAGTAACAGAGTTCTAACAGACAATATGTCAGGTTTATAAGGTGTAATGGCATAAAGATAATTCTCCAGTGAAACAAAACTCTTCAAAATTTTGCAATATGTTGTAAGATATGGTCATACTACCAAGAACTTTTAAAATTAAATCCTTACCTGTTTCTAACTAAATGCTTATCACTTGCTGCCCTTAATTATCCCTTATTTAAACTTAGATGAGGCAGGTAACTTGCTAGCAGCAAGAATCTGTTTCTGTCATGCAGCCAGATTTTTCAGGAATTGATAATTTGTGCAGAAATACAAGGTTTCCAGCTAGTAGTTGTTTGCCCTGTATTTGATTCATGGGAAGACCAAAGAAATTTTACAACAATCTTTGTTCTTAATTATGCATAGTCTTAGTCAGCAATCTTTGAATTATGTAATTTTAAAAAAATAAAAAATTAAAATTTCAAATTCAGAAGCCATTTCTTAAAAGCTGTAAGTTGTCCTGAAGTAAGTGGATCAATGAAACACTGCAGTGTACTCATGCAAATGCAAAGGAGGAAGGTTTGACATGTGAAAATACCTGTTTGCTACAAGCTTCTTCCAGAATGGTCGCAGAGGAAATAATTCTGACAACCTAATGATCCCTATTATATTTCTGTTGAGGAGAATTGTTGTGTTACTGTCTCTGAAAGCTTTTTTCATTGTTTTACTCTGTTTCTACACTTGTGAAGACTACCCTGCTAATTTCTTCAAGATGGTATTTCCATCTGTAACAACTGACTGTTATAACAATAAAAGTGAAATTTCTGGAAACAGGAATTTAACACAGTTGTG
The DNA here is from genome assembly GCA_018697195.1 of Certhia americana. Lineage (NCBI taxonomy): Eukaryota > Metazoa > Chordata > Aves > Passeriformes > Certhiidae > Certhia > Certhia americana. The sequence continues at coordinate 76,800,728 of CM031859.1, forward strand.
GGTTTCACAGCCTAAGGAATGCTGAACATGGCATCCACATGTTCTACTAGTGAACTTCTGTGAATACACATTAACAGCAGCATTTTCCCTTGATTTGGTATACTGCATGTGTTGCAATAAATTAAGCCAGAATTCTTTATGTCCATACCTTTGAGGTTCTTAAAACCAAAGTAGAGGTTTGTTTCTCATGTTTGCAAGTGTTACCTACATAGTGTGTGCTACATCTGATGTTTCCCTGGAGCTCAGCTTCAGTGCTTTGGTGAATTTTTGATATGAAAAGTGTATTTCTGCCAGTTTCTACAGTGTAGACTCAGTTATATTCCAAAAAGAAGGAAAGGAAAATGAAATCCCTATTAACAAAAAAATATCTGCAAACAAAAAATCACCTAAACATTTCACTTTGCGCCTTGGTACATCTTACTTGGTGTGTTGGTAAATCTTAGACATTCTCAACCACTGCTTCCATATCCCCATGAGGATGATCATAACAAACCAATACTCTACTTTCCCTGGAAACTTCATGTCAGATGCATTTCCAAAGATTAAAAGTGATATGATATGAAGTATGCAAAACTTGGATCTCAGGAAGGGCAATGCAGCAGGGATCATAATCAGTAATTTAAGTTGAAAAATATCCCACATAGAAATTAGAATCTCATTGAAATCATATCAAAAAGAAATCCTGTGGTTCTCACTGCATTGCAGAGACTGTTGGAATATGTAAGTGGGTGAAACTGGTGAGGGAGGGAGGCGAGGGCTAAAAAATAAGATAGCGTGCACAGAACTGAGCCACGCAGAGATGGGGAGATGCAAGAACACATTTAGAACTGGAATGGAAATGAACTTTCTTTTCACTGTGCCTCTTGTGTGCTGCCCACATCTTAGCCTTTGCTCACACTACTTTACACGTTAAATATTTCTCGGATAAGGAGGAGGGAATGAAAAACAGTTATGAAACACATGAATTAAATTTTGTTGGTGGTAAATATCAAATTCTCCTCCTATTTGCAAAGTCTTGTCAGATATAATTAAGAAAAATTTATGTTTTTCTTTCCTATTGATACTGGGACACTAAAATGGAGATCTATATTTCTAAATGTAAGCCCTGTACCCACACATTTCCAAAGTCTACATGACATAAAAGGGTTTTTTAGATTTAGGATATATAAAAGGGTATATAGAAGAGGAAGAAACAAGTCTGGGAAGGTGCATATTATTTCTGATTTTGACCATGTGAAATTTATCAGGGAAAAGATAAATAATGCTCTATTTAAATAGAGCTACCCTAGTGTGGCTTAATCTTCAGTTGAGACTTCAAAATCTTTTATGTAAATCTTTCTCATGTAGAATAAGCTGTACATGACAGAGTCTTAAGTATTGATATAATTTTTGATATTAAAATTCAAGTTGGCTTGATAAAATTATTAGATCAGCCTGCTGCTCTGATTTTTTGCAGTAGGTAAGATACTCCCCTTACCATTTTTCCTGGCCTGAAAACACGTAGAAATTCTGTAGCACCAGAAGGGAAAATGTTAATTCACTTTAGTTGGGACCTTCTGGGTGAGGGCTACATAGGTTCTTGTCATCCATCTCTGTGAGCTTGAGTTTCTTGCAAGTCTGAGTTTCAGGACATAATTTGTAACAGAGGAACATGGCACTGACCAACTATACTGAGTTTGTTTGTTTGTGTTTATGCTTAATAAAGGTTTGTTAGTTTTGGTGATTAATCATATGCTTCTACGTTGTGTTCAGTAATTTTTCTTCCATCTGGGAATAACATTCTTTTACACCATCCGAAGTACTGTGTCTGTCTTAATGAGGTAATTATTGTTGTGTTTATCTAGATGAATGTGTCTGAGGCTGTTTCTTTTACATTACCCGGGAGTAACATCAGCTCAGCAAATAGGTCATTCCTGGCAGCTCTTTGCTGATATGATTTCCTCTTTGTTTATTTCTGTGAAAGCTCCATAATTCTGATATTCAAAGGGTGTGAGGGAGACAATGGCTGTGCAGAGAACCAATATCACTTGCCTTCCAACAGACACGTGCTTTTTACCCATTTCATTAGATATTTGCAGGTTGTTGTGTGATCATCTTTTTAGTATTCTCCCTGTCACCACGAGATGGGGCAGGTGACCAGGGAGCGCTGGGACCGCGGAAAGAACAACACGAACCAGATGGAAGCGTTCCTAGTTACTCCTGCCTCATTTTCTTTGGTCATTTTCTTCACCATGAGAGAGATGAGGCACTGGAACAGATTGCCCAGAGAGTGGGCATCCCTGAAGGTGCTCAAGGCCAGGCTGGATAGGGCTTTGAGCAACCTGGTCTAGTGGAAGATTGAAATGGCAGGGCGGTTGAAACTCGATCTTTAAGGTCCCTTCCAACGTAGACCATTTGATGATTAACAGTACCCTTTGCACCATTGAAAATAAAAGTTTGCCTTGTGTTTTAATATCTTTGAAAATTATTTGAAATGTCTAAAAATTCTTTTCAGGAAAGAAAGGACACCTTTTTTGTTTTGTTTGGGGGATTTTTTAGAAATGAAATTAATATCCAAAGTGCCGTAGAATTAAAAAAATTAAGTAATTTTTATTAATTGGCTGTATAGCCCATTTCAAAAGTGTAAAAAAAAAACCAAACAAAAAAACCCACCATAAGCCAAATTACCCCCCTCCCAACCCCCAATAAAGATATAAAAGACTTTTTTTTTTTTCCCTTGGAAAAATAATGGGTATTTAAAGTTAGTAGGCTAGCTTACTTTTAATTCGGTGAAAATTTCATTGGGATTTCCCTCCCAAGAGATTTTAGCTGTAAGTAGAAGTTTTCCTTTGAACTAGTTTAAACTAAGGCCCTCTTTCTTGTCACGCACAGACAGGGAAATACTGCAAGATGCTGGATTAGCTTGTTCGCTTTTCATTGTTTTCTTTTGTAGCAGCAATCCGTTTAGCTGTGGTATGCTGAGTTTATCTGATTAGCACTTAATGAGTGAAGGGAATAGGGGCAATGTTGCCTGAGTTACTTAACCCTAATAAAGTTGTCACTACCTCCCCCCTCTTTCTAAATACCTGAACTTTCCTGACCCCCACCCCTTGCCTTTTCCCTCAACTGTAGCTCATTCCCATAGGAAATGCACTCTGGCTGCAGCTCTGTCAGCAGTAGTGCTGCCTTTAGCTGGATTTTGTCCAGTACACAATGGTCACAACAAACACCCTGCTCAACAGTGTTTGACAGTCTGTCTGGAGCTCTTACAAACTCAACTGCTATTCTGCTGACTCCGTGCCTTACCTGGGAACACTTACTCACCAAAAAATGCAACATGTAGCATGAGCATTTCTAACTTAAAACCATTAGGTATAACTGTAAGCAATAAAATAATTTCTTGGGTTGTGTTTGCAATGACATTTTAATGAGGATTAACTGGAGCTTGAATAATTACATTATGTAAAGAAATTCAAGAAAGCTGATGTTTAATAGTCCTTAAAAACTGTGTGTGCCATACACATTGTGATTGTGTTACCATAATTAACTCAATAAGCTTCTTGCATAACTCATGTTTTCCTCTGGACTTGATTTCCCTCTTTTAGGATTATTTTTTATTTTCATTTGCTGTTGCACTGTAAAATGTTTGATAAAAAAGCAAAATTCTGAAAAATAATAGAAAAATAATCTACATGAGGTTTTGCTGCTTAACTATTTCTTTGGTGGTTCTGATAGTTTTATACAGAGGTGCAAGTGGTCTTAATACCAATGAAAATAGGTCCAAGGAAGCTACAATTGATATCTATGCATAGAGGTTCTATAACTGTTGAGGAAAAAAGAAGAAAGCAATAGAAATGGAATCAATAAAATACTATTGTTGCTTTGGAGTTCTGAATCTTTATAGGTTTACCTCTGAAAATATTTTCACTTATACCTGCTTAACAATATAAATATTTTACAGAAATTATCTCACATTTCTTTTACCACTCAGTGTCCCCAATTTATGGTAATCATAGTAATAATAATAGAAATAATAATGATCTTAGCAATAGACATCTAGCAATAGCAGTAGTGAACCTGTTAGAGCCGATTGTGTGTGTATGCATTCAAATTTTAATACTAAAAGAATGTCAGAAGTTCAGGAATGCACTGGGGTACTTGAGAAGGGTAGAAGGCAACTGTGAAGGTTTCTGAAGGGTGTACAGCTTCCTACTGAGCACACCCCAAGCATCTGCCTTGGTGGATGAGGTTCTGCAGCTGGTGGTGCTCACATTCCCAGTGAAGTGCAGAGCACAATGTGTCAAGGTAAACTGCTGTCAATGGCAGAGCCAGTCTGGAAGTGTCGCACTCTGGACTAAGGGGCTGAAATTTGGAGGAGAAATTTGTTTTTTTCACTTAACTGACAACCCAAATAGTGTCATTTAAATTTCTTGTTGTTTCCATTGTTTTGGTTTGGTTTGTGTTTTTGTCTGTTCCTGAATATGTATAGCAAAACTTCCGTCCAGCCATCAGATGGAAAAAAAAACAGGTGTAAATGTGTGCATTAGGTATTGAAATATTTTGTAATATGACTCAAAGGTTTATTTAAATCACAAAAAGTATGTGTGTGTGTTTTTCTTTTCCCCTCTCAGGTTTGCAATTATGTGTGGCTATATGTCTCAGTTTGAAAGTGTACAAAACAAAATCAGGAATGGTTATCTCTTTAAGGTATGTTTTTGTAGGATTTGGGGATGGTTTTTTTAAGCTATTCCTTTAAGTTATTTCCTTATATAGTGTCAAAGACAAGTTTTTTCAACACAGTAATTCAGCCTCACGGGTCTTTTTTGGTGCTGAAGTTAAATCGAAAAGGTTATTATTATGTATGCAAATAAATTATATGCTTGCAAAATATAAGAATTGAGGTAGGATTCTGGGAAGGGCATTAAGATTTCTGATTTCCTTTTTAGTCAGAGAGGGGAGGAAAGGCAATAATGATTCTGCTTAAAAAATCAAAACATATGAAACAGTAAGTGATGAACTAGCACAGTTCTGCAGTCATCCTTCATGTCACCCTTAAGTTATGTTTGTTTTAACACTGTCCTTGCAAAGGTAATTGTGTTTTTTAGAGTTAGCTGTTTGTGTTACATGTGCTACTCTCCCTCCTTGTCCTCAGCATTGCTTAGACACTTTCCATCCATCCCTTGCCCTCCAAACTGGTGTTCCCCCTTTCTGGGTGACAGTGAAAGGCAACAGACATGTTCCAGTCCCTGGGGAATGCCTGGGATGGGCTCTTCTCACATCATGTCCGTGTTAGGACTTGGAGTGTGGTGGAGCTTTCCTGTGAGAGAGCATTAATTACATCTGAGCCGTGCTGAGCAAGCTAAGCCCCGAGCACTGGGTCAAGCTGGGAACGAAGGGAAAATGACAAATAACACAAGTGCTGCAGCTGTTCATGGATGGAGTTTTAAAAGAATCTGCGGTGTGAGCAGTAGCTGTTTCAGGGAGGTTTCTGCCTCACAAGTAAATCCTGAAATCTGTTGATTTGGGAAAATAGTGGTATGAAAACATAGCTCCTATCTGAATAGTTTGTGGCTATGATAATATAATAGTCTCTTATTTATGTGTAAATCAAATACTTTTGTGACTGGCTTAATTAGAAAGACAGATATGTAGAGGGGGGAAAAGAAATGTTTGAATGAAATTTATTTTGAGAGGCAAATGGTAGGGCTGAAATACTTATTTTTTCTTCCAACTCAGGTTGAGCAATAAGAGCTTTCTTTGGTAAATTAAAGATAGAAATAAAGATACTTATGACCTGAAATGAAAATGGTTTTAGGAGAAGGTCCTCATTAGATACTTTATAGGTTTTGTAGTTTCACTATAAAACCCAGTGGGTCACAGAACCTTTTTATTTTCTGAATTTCACATTATAATAATGATTCTATCAAGTACCATTTCATTGATGCAGTCACATTCCAAGGTGGAAGGAACTATGCTTCAGTAATGGGTGCTGGCATGTAAGATCTGTTCAAGAGTAATTTCTTCCTCGCTGATTAGATCTGTGACAGTTTCCTAATACTAACTGCAAATGAAATTAATTTAATTGAAGTTGTTGCCTTTTTAAGACAAAAGTTTTTGAATCATTTGACTGAACTTTAGAGCTGTTTAGTCATGTTCTAAATACAGCATGCCTTCTTGCATTGTGTGCAACGTTGCTAAATAATTTTGTGGTTTCCCTCTGTGAGGAAGGGATTTGCTAGTTAAAATATTTTTAGGTTGTTAGAAGACAATTGCAGCAGAAGAGAGTTTCTGAATTTGTTTCTGACTTGCAGCAAACTACTTAGAATGTAAACCCATTTGCCAAACAAACTATTAAAGTGATACTAACTTTCTTTCCAATAGGAGCACCTAGACAAGGCAATTGAACTTAAGCCTCAAGACCCCTTTTTATATTACCTAAATGGAAGATGGTGCTATTCAGTAAGTTGTGTTTTATTTATCTAACATATGAATTGAGTATACTAAAAAATGATAATTAAATAGTGGGACTTAAGACAAAGTAGATGTTTATTTAAGTACGTGTTTTGAGCTAAATGAAGCAGACATTTACACTTCCTGAGTTCACTACCAGATACATGATGCTCACAGCTGACCATTCCTGCAATGTATTTAGGTAAGCTGTGCTTGTATGACCCTCATTGTTGTGTTCAGATTTTTTTTTTTCCTGAACGAATGAATGAAAAGTAACTGATGTTTGGAAGGGAGGATGGATTACCTCTTGAGTTCACTTCTTTGTTTTGCCATAAACTTTCTTGCTGAACCAGGGCTGGTAACATAGCTTTGTGGTAACTTTATTTCCCATCCATAATTTAAGTTAAAGGCACTTAAGTGCTGCAAGATGATGTCTGTGACAGCAAGGATACCATACTGGCTTGGTAAATTCCAAGGGAATGTCAAAACAATATTCATGCATAAAAATCTGAAATTCACCAATGAGTTTTGCAAGAGATGAAGTATGTATCGTACCAGTACAACAGGTGCTTTTAAAGATTGTTCTAGTTATATATATTTTTTTTTATATTTTATAAAGATTATATTAGATTGTAGTAGCTTATGTAATGATAAGTACTCATATATGAAAAAGTAAAATAATTGGTTTACAAGATTAACTGTTAATTAATTTTTTAGAAAAATTATGCTTGTGCTTTAGTAAGAGTCTTTTGTCCTTTTGGTTATCCACATCTTTGAGGACTCAGCTGTCTGTCTGTACTGGTTCATCTCTAGTGCTTTGAGGAATCTTTTGTTGGAAGAAAACATTCTTGCACTGTCTATGCTGTAAAAGATCACTGTGAGTTTTCTCAGAATAATGACTGCTAATGCACAGTGAATTCCAGCCAAGCTTTTTTCTTTCTGATACTTCCAGTGCGAGTCACTACGAAGTGCCTGCAAAGTAGAAAGAAGGATTTGCTGTGATACATTGCAGACTTTGTCTTTATCTGCAACAAGACTTAATGCAAAGTAATCTTTCAGCAGTTTTTCAGTCCTTATAGTGAACTTTCAAAGAGCTTTCAACAACCATGTTTTTTCTCTGTTCATTTGAATAAGGAATGACACCAGCTTTTTCAAGAAACTTGGCTTTTTGCTTCTTGTCACAGTGTACTCTTGAATATCAGCATTAGATATGCAAAAATAAGTTGCTGAAGATGGTCCTATAGTATGCCTGCTGTCGTGCCTCTGAGAAGCATCTCTCTCACCAATGATTCCTGAAGCACTTTTATGCTGTGCTGTGCCCAACAGCTACCTGCAGCTTCCATTGATGCCAAATACCCCCAGATGTTTTTCATGGCTTATTTCTTATGTGAGCTTTTGTTTTTTGGAAACATACAATCTCAGTATGCCTCTCTTTTTTCTTTGCTTTTGTTTTTTTCTTTTTTTTTACTCTTGTTTCATTTTCGTAATAATCACCACTTCCTGAGTAATACATGTGGTTTGTTGTACGGTATCATTACAAATTCATATCCCACAGTTGCAACATCTATGCAGGGCTTCCTTACTAAACACTGAAACCACAGATTAACATTCGCTTTAGGTTATGACCTGACCTGCATTTATTTAAGTGAAACAGTCTACCTAAACAGATGTAGCCACTGAAATATGTAAAGATTGATTTCAGATTTCTGTTGTTCTTTTTTTTTTTTAATTCTTGCCTTCTGTGACTGCCATGACAAAATAGTAACGTGAAACACACAGAACTGATTTTTGTACTCTAAATAAATGCAAGTATAGGACTGAATAACATCTTGTTCAACTTGTGGAGCTGTCTGCTCTTAAAAACTTACTGTCTTTGCACACTTTCAGTAGCAAGATGAGGTCATTTGGAAACATTAGTTTTGAGGCATTACTAGTTTACCCTAGCCCTGTGAGATTGGTAATATGCTCACTAGTTTTAGCAGAGTGAGTTGGTTTCTGTGCTGATCCAGTAACCCAGCTTTTGGCCGTGCATGTGATATAGGTAGTCATAGGAGCTTGCAGAAGATATGCCAAATTCCTTGCTCCTCTTCTGCAGACTGTGAAGTTTCATGCTGTGGTGATTATCCCAAAAGAAGACTGTTGATTGTGTCATTGATTCCAAATACTTTGTCAGGATAGAGATTATGATGGAGTATTGAAAAATTCCTTGGTCACTCGTCTATACTGGTATCTGTAGATGAAGTGATAATGCTCCTCTTAGATGCTCTGTTTTTAATATTCAGTCTCACTATTGTTGAGGTTGGGAGGGTGTTATCCAGTGTGAGAAAATTAAAGCAGAAAAGGGATGATTCAGACAAGAAGGTAAGTTTTACATTTAGTCTAGCTGGCATTGGGATCAAGTTAGGATTGGCCACAGTATTTGTTCTTTCATAGGTATTGCTTCCAAGGGTATTTTTGTCTAATTTTGGTCACATATTCTTTTACTAAAGCAGTGTAGTTAAAAAAGATAGCAAGTTTTTGGTATTTCTTAGGCTTTGATAGCTGTTTTGTGAAATCTGATGTACTTAACTCTTCCTAGTGTAGTCAGATATTTCCCATTCACTCCTGATTTAGTGTTAGGGGGTCTTATTACTGTTGTCTAGCATGCTTGTTTTTTTAGATGACAAACAGGAATTGCATAAGATACTGTAAATGGGGATGCTTCAAGTGTAACTCAGGGTTGCAGTTCATTTTCACAAATGAAAATCCATTGAAAAGACGTAAAAAGTATAGAATTGTAGAATCATCAGTGTTAGAAGAGTCCTTCAAGTAAATCCTGTCACCTCTAAACCAGTGGAGGAAAATGCAGAGGATTTATTGAAGATTGAAATTTATATGCAAAGACTGCATGCTGTACTAGTAAAAGCTAATTAATTTTTGGAGTTTAATCTGGCCTGACTGCCATTTTCCACCTTCGTCAGTGCAGTCCTTTGCAAGGAGCAGTGATACAGCACTGCCTAGTTTTTTATTCAGCAGTTATTCTTGCTGGGCCAGAAATGAAGCTCATGCAAGGTGTCATAGTACCTTCCAGCAGAAAGGATGAGCTGGGTTTTCACTGCCTCACAGCAGCTGGGATTTGTCTGTGAAACAGAGCCAGTGACAGTTGTGCTCCACTTTGTCTGAAAGTCAGTTATTCCTGTTTCTTATTTCTCTTACCATTATAAAGTCAGTAGAGCTGTACAAAAGAGGAGGATCATAGAATCGTATCAGCTCTAAAATATGAGTTATATAATACTTCTTTATATAAACTTTTATAACAGAAGTTATAAAATTACTTCTGATATCACAATCAAATATGCAAGATTTTCACCAGTCATTTCATAGAGGTCATGGTGGGCAAAATTTTGCCTGTGAGGCCTGCTGTATATACAAGAAATGAATGGATCTATAGTGCATGGTATATAAGAATTATTTCCTCAGTTTTGGGCAATTATCTGCTAATTCTTTATAATTGTATGTTTGGGGGGGGGGGTTGGGATTAAGTGTTTAATGTTTCAAATAGCTTATAAAACTATCTAGTTAAGGCTTATGTTTACTTGCCATTGCAGGACAAGCACAGAACAGCTAGCATGTACTTGTGGAACTGAATCAGAATCCCTGGTAAATGCTAGTAGTGTGTTAAATATTAGATCTGGGATTTTCTTTCTGCAGGTTACATGCCATGTTTTGGATTTGTCTCTTGTATATCCCAGTATCTGTTTGGGTGACATCAGGGAACAAATTGATCCAGTTCCTTTGTGTGCTCTCTAAGTGGGCTTACCTTACTGGAAAGTGAAAAGCCCAGTTCAAGTTGGATACATACCTAAATGCCTGTGCAGATTGTCCAGGTTCCTCAGCTGGAAAAAGAATATTTTTGTTGGAAGAGAATATTTTAAAATTGGTGTCCAGTTACTTAATCTCTTCCAGAAGTCAAAACATTGCAAAATGATTTAATGCAATTTTACATTAATACCTTGTAATGAAAAAAGAAACTCTCTGGGGATATTTAATTAGGTGCCATTAATATTTTACTGAAGCTGGATCAATGATGTGATTTGCCTTTCTGGAAGACAATTGTGTAATATGTCTTCAATGAGCTATTAGCAAAGAAGCATTGGAAGAGGAATGTCCTTTAGGGCTAAAAGTCAGCTCTGGATGGTTTTTCAATTAAGGTGGGTTAGTTTTCATCATACCAACATTCTGGAATTTGGAAGGAACCGTCAGTGAGCAGGGTTTGCTTCTTATGAAAAACAAAGAGAAGACAAAAATCCAGCCAGTGTTTCAGTGTATATATATAATATTTGCTCATCCTAGGCTAAGGAAGAGAAAGGAATATTTTGAAAATCATTTTCCCAGTATTTAGGGGAGAACCACATTTTTTGCCTTAGACCTCAGAGATACAAGAGGCCTGATGGAAGAGTACTGAGTATGAACTTCATGTTCAGCTGCAGTTAAACTCTGGGATGCCTTCCTTCCTCTCTGAATATAATAGAAAATTTGGTAGAATAAATGGATGATAGCTTGTGGACAGATCTGTAGGAGAGGTTGATTGAGACAAGCATTTCTATTTGCCTTGGGATACTGTAGAGTGGCCTCCTCTCCTTGGAAAGGGCCAGGCTGCTTCAGCTCTAAGGGAGAGCAGGAGTTGGCTGATGGTTCCTCAGGCCTTTGTTTGTTGCTCCTCAGTGGGTGGGACTAGCTCCTTATGTTTGACAAGCTGGGGGGTGATGTTCCTTAAGTGACCCAATACATTAAAACATGATATTCTGTGGAAATAGTGTTCCTTGCAGTGCTTCTCTGAATTTTCAGGCTTCTAGCAGGACTGACATCAGGGTTTAGGACACCTAAAAACCCAAACCTCGCTTAACCTTTGGGAGTCATCTGTAGGATAAAACCAATCTTCAGTGCTTAATTGTGGTTGTGTAGTTGTAGCTATTGCTTGCAACAGTAGCTGTTTGCCTTATTATACTCTTCAATCTACCACCCTCAGAACACTCCCTTAAGTGAAATTATGATTCTACCATAGTTGATGACAGTTACACTCTTTGTACTTGATTTTTTTTGGACCTCCACATACACTTTGCACTATTGGAGTAACCTTGACTGTAGCAGTCAGTTCTGCACTGCCCTAGAGCATGTTACACCAGGGGTTCTGTTCCCTGTGCTTGCTCACAGACAGAGAATGGTTAATAACTTGGTATAGTAGGAACAATGTTTCCATTTCATTGAATGTGGTGCAAGAGTTACTCAAATACTTACTTCAAATTACAGACTTTGCTTACATATATTTAGGGGAAGGGTATATTTTCCTGTTAATCATTATTGCTCTGGGACACAATTTTGTGTATTGTATATAACAGGTCTTTTCCATTTGTCCCACTTCAGTCGTAGAGGGGTACAGACACACTCAAGTGGAGCACAGTTAAGCTGTTGTGATGGGATTCACCTCAGCTGCCTTTGGCTATCCTCAGGGTTTGTGCTCCTCTAGTTGAAGGAAAGAAAGAAAAGAAGGATAGGAGTGTTCATCCCAGGCTAAAGTAGGTGAAGAGGAATTGCCTAATGGAAGTGTCTCTCTTTACTGACCATACAAGGAACCTGGACAACTTGTGTGAGCTAGGTACTTCATATATGGAGGGCTAGGGTTGCTGTCATAAATTCATCAAGTCAGTGGCATATAAACCTGACTGCTGAAACATCACAGAATTCTCAGTTTGTCTATGGAATAGTCACAAAGTATAATGCTGGATAGAGTGCACATTAAAAAAAACCCTCACTATTGCCATAGAATCATAGAATCATTAAGGTTGAAGACCTCTTAAGATCAAGTCCAACTGTGAACCCAGCACTGTCCTGTTCACCACTAACCCATGTCCCCAAATGCCACCCATGTCTTTGAACACTTCCAGGGAGGTGGGCAGCCTATTCCAATGCTTGACCACCTTTCATTAAAGGAAATTTTCCAAAGATCCAATCCAGACCTCCCCTTGCTGCTATTTCATCTGGTCCCATCACTTGTTACCTGGAAGAGGAGACTGACCCCCACCTTGCTACAATCTCCTTTCATTGTGGGTGGTTTTGTGTGAAATGTGCATGTGCTTACATGCATTTCACTTTTAAGCATTGTTTTAGCTTGATGGGATTTGTGAAATAAAAATGGCCAACTGCATGGATGTTTGGGCTTTTCAAAAGTTTTAGTGCAAAGCAGCGCCCAAGCCAGACAAAATAAAGGCTAAAACCTCAATAAATCAGTTCTGATTAAATCGCATAAGAAAACAAAGTAACTGCCAGGAAGAACTTGTGTTTTCGATAGTTAATTATAACTCCAAATGGAAAAACTGCAATTTTGATTCCTCACTGTTGCATAACAGCAGACATGAGTGTGGTAATTGTATCTGTGCAGTGTGTACCTCCAGGGTGTTGTGTGCTCTTGCAGAGAGCAGTGTAATACATTCCCTTTATTTTTACCCCCTCTCTTCCTCCTTGCTGTGATTGACTTAGAAATATAGAAATCCCCTTCCAAAAGAGAGAACAAGGCAACAGTAGATTGACGTGAAGAAAACAGCACTTTGGCAAAAATTCTTTTAATAACTCTGGCAGAATATACTCAGAAACTATACAACAGTAAGAGAATTTAAATGGGGAAGGAAATTATATACATACCTGCAATTAGAAGTTTTAAGCAGCATGCTACATTTTGTAACACAGCGGGACAGCAAGGCAGGGGCAACAACATCTTGTTGTTTCAGTGTTTCTATGATTGCTGGAGAGGTTTTTTAAAATACATTCTATGTTCTTAGGAGAAGCTTCAAGAATGAGATATGTGAAAGAGAATGAAAACAAAAGCTTAATTTTTTGTAATATTGTTTCTCTCTGGGTTGTAATTTTTAGTGCTTTTGTGTGAGATACTTAATGACAACATGTAACAAATAAGGCACTGGGACCTGCTGTGCAGCTAGCTAGGCTTGACCAGGATGCTTCTGTCTCCAAGCAATGCTGCTCTTACATGGCTAGAGACGTTGGGCCAGATGAGAAAACATGATCCTGTGTGTTTTCCTGTTGTGTGCTAGCCTGTATTTCTAGTCTTTGCAATGGTATTTTTAGGGCAGTTTGCAACAAGAAGTAGATAGAACTTGATGTCTGTTCAAAGGAGGAGTATTCTGGTTGGTAGCTGTAAATAGTTATGAGAGAGTGGATTCTCATATTTTACAATTATTAACTGTTATCTACTGGATAATTGGTGAATATAGGTGGAGCTGGTAGGGGGAGCAGCAACAGCCCTGCAGAGAATGACAAGCCAGGGAATGAGGCAGGAATAATCTAAAATAATAATCTAAAACCAAGCAAAACCAATTTAAATTTTATAGCAGAAGGAGAGACTTGACTTCAGAGCTGAACTCTATTTGAATTGCAGTTCTTCTGAAGAAAAGATGCCCCTATGTGATTCATATTTCATCTCCAAGTTCTCATGAGAGGCTCTCTTCTGTGCCTCTTCTCTGTGTTGCCTCTGCATAGATCAGGCCAGAAAGTACAGAACCTTGTTTTTTACCACTTTTTGACTTACCTGCTCTGTGACAGGAGCCATCAGTACTGTGATTCAAATACTGATGTGAAGAAAAAAAGTCCGGACTTTTCTTTAGAGATGTGGTAGAAGTGTCCAAAGGAAAGTGGCTTCACTCCTCCACTGAAACAGGCTCCTCTTTCACACTGCATTTCTTAGCAACTCCATCCTTTGCTAGACATGTGAGGGTTGGGTGATGAACCCAAAGACCTTATGGCAGTAACCAAAACAGTTTCAGTGTATGAAAGGGAAGAAATCATGTGCATTGTGTGGCAATATGACAGTTCCCTAAAGTCCATTTATAGCAACTACTCCTCCTGAAATGAGAAGAGATCATTGGCAAGTGTTATTAGTCAGATTGGAAGAGCTAAAAATGAAGTCTATTTCTTAACAGTGATGGTCACCAGCTTCTGTGTAATAAATGAACTTGTTATACAGCCTCCAAAAACACACATTTTTACTGCAGCAACAGCTTTTCATAATGTAGGAATTCATAATGTAGTCAAGTGCATAGATTATCATGCAAAGCTGTCTATCTCATGAAAACCTTAACAGGTTTCAAGCACTATTTATAGCCTTAGGTTTTTAAAATAGACAAGATTCTATGAAACCTAAAATGTACTTTAAACTTTGAACATGGGAGTAATCTTATACTGAGGATGTTGGTGTTTAGTCATATGACTCTAAAATCCAAAAGACTGCTTTGAGCTGGCCAAATTGACACTATAAAGCATTCCTTTACAGGTTCTTTTCCAAAATACTTCATATAGGTAGTACAATACAAAAGACAGTATTTACTACAAAACTGAGAAGCAACTCTAAAGAAATCTGACTTTTTAATTTTTTTTTTTTTTTTTTTTTTTTTTAATTCTAGGTAGCTCAGTTGTCTTGGATTGAAAAGAAAGTAGCTGCTGCTCTCTTTGGGACTCCACCAACTTCAACAGTAGAAGAAGCATTGCAGAATTTCCTAAAGGTAAGTCCTAGCCAAGAATTTTCCCGTGTTGCTGTTTACAACTTGTTATATGTGAGTATTGTCAAGATGTCTGTTCAACAGACTACATCCTAAACACCATTGTGCTTTCTATTAAAATATTCTTTTTTTTTCAGTTTTAAAGTTAGTTTGGACATGAGTGGTTATCACCTTTCTTTTCTTTATTTAGTTTCAGGAAATTCTCCAATTAATTGCCCTGGTTAATAGTTATTGAATTGAATGTGATATGGATATAGATTAGTTATATATGCTGTCAAAACAAATGAACCATAGTGATAGTTGCTGATTTGCCTCTTTCTGCCAGAGGGTTGACATAAGCAAGGAAAATTTTTACATTGTAATGCTTCTCTTTTTTCTGATCTGAAACTTTTTTCCATTGAATTTCAGTAGATGCCTTTCTTATCTGTGGAGATGAAATGGCTTTAGTAGTGAAGTAGAGAAGAAAGCTCTGACATACAGGTCCATGTTTCTAGGCATGCTATTTGAACACAGTTATGGAAAACACCACATGAATAAAATAAATCTATCTTTTAGTGCTTTCCATGTGAATCATTTCTGCTTCCAGAGCTCAAAATCGTACCAGTTTCTCAAGTAACTGGATTCAAGGCATGCACTTCTATCATTGCAGTTACTTTCAGAAAGTTTTTCAAAGAAATTGGACAGGCATATTTTCCTCACTATCAAAAGTGCTTCTTTTCTGTGTACTTAGTCTATTTAAAGATTGAATGATCTCCTGAATTTTGGACAGTATAATATATTACCATCTTCCCAGTTTAAGAGATTTTATCTTGAAGGTCAAATTCCAGAAGTGGTAGAAATAATTTGAAACACTCGCTTTAGCTTCAGGGCATTTTGTGGTTGCAGAGTGACTGTGGTTTTAAGTCATCTTCAGCAACAAAAATCAAATTACTGTCTAAAAGACAACTGTTTGGGTTTCTTTTTCATTTGTTTGATTCCACACAATTGTGGTGAAAGCAGCATTGTTTTGGTCCAAGGATTACAGCTACTATAAATTTCACTGATGTAGTTTTTCAATCACAAAAGCTGTTTTTTGATTAAAAGATGTTTCTTCATTAGTAGATAATTAGTAAGGGTTTTACTCTTCTTGCAAACGTCTATAGCCTTGATTTGGTTTTTAAAAAAAGACCTTATTGAACTTTTTTAATTACCTGAACTTTTCAGAAGATGAATATTTGAAAAGAAAGGTGAACCCAGAGCTAGAAGATAAGAGTCTGTGAAAAAGAAATAATTGTAAAATTGGTTAACACAATTCTTCACTCATTTAACAAGATGTGAGTGGTTGGTTACATTCTTGTTTCTTTGATGAGGAAATAAACATCAATAATCTAGAGACAGTGGTATCTTTAAACCTAAATGAATCCAATAGATCTTGTACAGAATGACCCTAGATTTTTACAGAGCACTTAGGGAGAGAGGAGACCATGCAGTACAGAATATTTTTATGTGTTCACTATCAGCATTTCATGTGCCTGGTTTAGGGTTTGAGTTTTGTATTTTCTTGTTTTCTTGATTTTTTTTGAAGTGCTGCTAAACAGATTGCATTACACAGAGTAGGGATGATTCCGTCTGATGTTTGAGGAAATGTAGTGCATTACTAAAAATGTTATGTAGACCACATAAATCTCATCACTTAAGTTTTATGTCTATTTTCTTTTCTGTTTTTTTTTATTATTTAGGCAGAAGAAATGCATCCAGGATATTCCAAATGCAATTATGTGTATTTGGCAAAGGTAACCAAATTCTTTTAAAAATAATGATTTGTAGACTCTGGTGTTCTTACAGTGGTCTGATTGGAAACAAAATGTTTTTTCTTCTCAGTGCTATAAAGATCTTGGCCAGAGAAACAATGCACTGAAGTACTGTGATTCTGCACTGTCAATTCTCTCAGTTACTAATGAGGTGGGTATTGAGAGTGATAACTTGTTCCCTTGTGACTGCTCTCTTGTCTTTGGCATCCATTATTGCACTGCTGGTAACAACATAATGTTTCAGTTTTTCCTCTGAACACAGGACATTCCTTTTTCCTCCACTCTAGGTTGGCTCATTACAGTTGTCTGTATCAACAGCTTTAAAAAAATCTTTGTTTGTGGAACTGTCAGGGACTTGTCTGTATCAGAAATTGAATTGTACTCTTTGTAATTCAGCCCACTTCATTAGATCATCTTGAGCATAAGTGGTTGAGTGTGTCACTCTAGCTGTGCTGAAATTTTGCCCCAGACCTATGTTTTTCCCAGTTGAAAGCACTCTGGATTTTTGTCCTGCAGTCCCTGTCTCTGTTCCTGAAAGCCTTTGGTTTGTAATTCTTGTCAAGGGCAGTATGTTAACTACAGCAGAGGCGGATGAGTTATTGAAGATTGGCTTTATCTTCAACTAAGTTAAGGAGGCACAATTCTTCAAGTCCCAACTGCTGGCATGTGGTTTGTTCTAAGAGATTACGATTCCTCATGAGGAATTACCCATTGAAGTATTTTTGATATGTGGACACAAAATTTCTACAAATACTTGAGAGATTTTAAGTTGTTTAATTTCTCAAATATAAACCAAGAAGGCAAGAAGGTTCACTCTGTCTGATCTTGTGTAGAAGCAAGTTCCATGACTGACCTGTGACTGGAAACATCTTACCATTCTAGAGCATAGCAAGTTCAAACGTGAGCCTTTTCAGCCTAAGGGACCCCCTCTGAGCACAGCAGATGTGGTATGGAGACAGAGGGGTGATTCCTGAGAGGAATTGGCCCCATCCCATTTAATTCTTTGAAGTTGAGGAAAAAGACCATTAAATAACTCTGTAACTTGATTGACAATAAATGCTGTGTGTGGAGCACTAACATGTTTACGTCAAGTGTTCCTGCTGGGAAGAAAGACCCCTGCATGCCTCACCAGCCGCTGCTCCTGGGTGGCCTCATTTTTGGCCCCAGTTATAGTATGTACCAATCATAAATTAAGTAATCATTGCTTAAGTTCAATGTTTCTTTAAATATGTATTGATACTGATATGACATTAATAATGATTTAATTCTTTTTATTCTTTACTTACTGTTAAAATAACCTTCAGCTTGCCTATTACAGAATGTAGGAAAGGCTGCTATAAATTATCTGTTTCATATCCTATCACATTTCTAAAGTATCAGCGGACCTGAGAAGGTGAAGGAACACTGACATGAGGGCACAAATTCAAGAGCAGTCTGAGGGATAGGTGTGTGTATTCTGGCAAGCAGGGTGGTGATGAGAGTAAGAATTACAACGATTTGTGAACAGAAGAGTGAGCACCAAATGGGCCCTAAAAATCTTTAGTCCATCTGAAGAGGACAAGATGATTTTACCTCTCCTGTTTTGACTAATTCTATAGATATCACAGATTTGTCTGCTTTGTCTTGTTTACTTGTGATGTGTTTTGAGTTAAATTTAGAAAAAAAAGGAGTCCAGAGGAGTATGGCATTAGGGCAGTAGTATGTAATTCAATTTTAAAAAAAACAACCAAGCACTCAGCACAGAGTAAAAAAAAGCAAGTGCACACTGAAAGAAATTACTGTGAAATGGAGATCTGGAACATGAACTCTGCTGTTGCTGACTGTTACCTCAAATCCCATCTGAATTTGAATATTACATGTTGTTTTGGTTATTGTGTTACAGAAAGACTGTTACTGATTTTTGGGAAAACGTGTTGGAAGTGAAGCAGTTCAGGGCTTGGAGCTGTATTTCAGAATAACATTTAGTGAGATTAGTTTAAGAGGGGGAAGAGACTGTAGTAAGACTGAAGAGGCACTGGGGAGAGAGTAATAAACAGATGCTAATAAAGTGCCTGAATTGACTGCAGCCCTGTAGAAGATGGGGTTCGTGGTCTAAAAAAAAAAAAAGCTCAGGTCAGCAGCAGTCTGAGGATTTCTTTATGTTTGCCACAGCTCAGCATCTCAAGGTTTTCAGCAGTATGGTATTTTGTGACAGTCATGTGAAACCCATCATTCCCAAGTGTAATCATTGTTTCTTGTATGAGTTTTCTCTTTCTTCAAGCAGGGGAATTCCTTTATTGTTTTTAAGTGTTGGCTTCTACTGAGAAACATGTATTTGTATAAAGGCATAAAATCAGGAGCAGACTGAGAGACAAAGTTGCTGGAAAGGTGCCACATTGAGAAAATGTATAGTATTTCATGATACAAATCATCCTGCAAAAAAATAATCATAGACAATGGTTTATTTTTTATTGCTTCTGAGCATCCACAATTTCCAGTGACTTCTGGGAACCAGAGGTGCTTGGCATCAGTAAAGTTGCCCATAGCTCATTTTAATCCTCAGGTCAAATTCTCAGTTGCTGTAACTCAGGACACTTCTTTGACACTTTTTCTAGGATTCATTTCATGTAACATTTCAAGTTAAGTGGTATTATTTTTGTCTTGAATGTTATGTCACATCCAAATATCCCTTCTGTACATATTTACAGAACTTGTTTTAGTTCAAGGGGTGAAGGGGCTTCCAGACATAGCTAGTTCTTGTTAAAGGAAAAAAAAATCAGATGGCCTGTTTCATTCTGAATTCTTAAAAAGGATACAAAGAAATTATAAAAAAAGAAACAAGCTCTGATTGAGTGAGACCAGTGAATTAAGAGTTACAGGAGGATTTTTTAAAATGGGACAGTTTTTAGAAATAGTTGAGCACATTTTTAACTTATCAGTCTATGCATTTTTTTTATTTTAAAAGAAAATATGTGAGATTTGGTTCAAATTACATCTGGAAAAACAAAGCTGGTATTACAGTGCAACTTTAAAGACCTTTCTCTATCCTCTCTAAACAAAAAACCTCCAATGAATTATACAGTCCTTCCTTCGCCATAAATAGTATAGAGTGGTACTTCACTGCTGGAGGTGCATGGGACATTAAATTGTCCGTTTTTTCTTTGGTTGCTACCCAGGTGGATAACCTCAAGGTCCTGGGAAACATCTGCCCCTTCAATAAAAGAGATCCCAATGTTCAGAGCTGCTGTGAGTTATTGTTAAGTGCTTAACAGCTGCTCTGTTCATCTAGTGGATGTTGTATTACCCTTACTAAGACTCATTACTTTGTAGTGTGCTCAAAGCCTTGCTGAGTGTGACTACATGAAGGACTGTTGAAACCAGATGTGGTGGACTGTTATGGTGGAACAAAATCACTTTTTTTAATTTGAAGACAAAAATGTAATTTAATTTTGAAATCATGAGTGTCTGTTTTTGTCTGCATACAAAAAGACAGGAGTGTGTGTGTGTGTGTGTGTGTGTGTGTGTATGTGTATAGGGTTAAACACATGGCCCTTTGCTTGTAAGGGGAATAAGACCCTAATTTCTTGTTTATAATAAAGATTGTTGGAAGTTTTCAAGGCTGGAACTTGAAGAATTTCAAGTCTCAATGTAGGATTATAAAGTATATTAGTCACAGAATTATTTTTTCCTGTGTCTGGAGATCAGCATGAGCATGACAATGAACTCAGTGCTTGAGGGACCAGTAACCTCATCACAAATGAGTCAATAGCCTAGCAGAGAAAGAGATTAAAATTTCAAGGTTCTAGTCCCTATTACATTTTTAAAAAAAACTAATCTGAAAAGCAGCACTTGCATTACAAAA
Source organism: Certhia americana (assembly GCA_018697195.1). NCBI lineage: Eukaryota > Metazoa > Chordata > Aves > Passeriformes > Certhiidae > Certhia > Certhia americana. The sequence continues at coordinate 76,821,334 of CM031859.1, forward strand.
ACTGTAGTCTTAGAAGAGATGAAGACAGGAAGGCTGGAAAAATGCAAAGGATATCCATTTGCATTGAGTTGCTGAAAGACTTACTTAAAATGTAGATGAAAACTTCCCTAAAGCTAAGAAAGTGTTTTACAAAATTATTGGTGATTTTGTGCACTCCATCTTTCCCAGTAATTAGAAATGATGGTAATTCAGAGTTGAAATTAACAAGCAAGAAAGATTTAGATATTACAGAAATTCATGTTTATGGCATTCACTTCTCACAGGTGTAGAATGGCAGGAAGCAGAGACTTGTTAAAGACTATCTTCAGCCTCATTGGAAACTCATGTGGAGGCGGTGATTAATGTAATAATAGGCGGCAACAATGACTGAATGTTTACACAAGAGTGCAGTTGCTGAGGAGAAATCAGGCTCATACAATTTTCTTACACTTTTTTTTACAATACCATAATTGATCTCCCTGGCTATTAATTTCATTTTTAATATTGTCTTTAAAGGAAAAAAATGGGAATTACAGAGGGATGGAAGAGAGGTCAGAGTATAAACTTAAGCACCCATCATCTGTTCTGTTCCAGCAGACCATTTATGTATCTGGATCTTCAAGATTTTCTGAGAAATAATACCCACACCAACCACCATGGATTGGTTATATGAGCAGACCTTGTTGTGATAATTCCAGCAAATCTTATTTGAAGCTGCTGTTGTAATCTGTCCTTCTAAGTAAGGTTTTGAGGAGAACAAAAGTAATGTACTCTTGCTTTTAAAGTGAAGGTTACAAACTATGTAATTTGTATTAATAATCGTTACTTGTTAATAATGATAATTACTTGTTTTTGAAAAAAGCTACCAATTGAAACTGAGTAATTTGGGCTAACCTTATAAAAGTGTTTTATAACTTTTCTCATGATGTTGATGTTTTCTCATCAACCAGAATATTTTCTTTTCACATCTTCAGCTCAATACAAAATGTCACTCTTTTCAGAGAATATTTGTTGCTTTAGAATTTTTGCACATTCGTCCTCCAAACCAGAAAAATCAATGGTGATTCAACTGAAAAATAATGGAAGCTCAGATTTGTGTTCATTTTGAATTCTAGGCTATTGTTTTTCTGCTAGTACTGTTTGTGGAGTTGAACAAGAATTTCCTAATAGCTACTGGCAACTCAAAGCTAAAATATTTTCTAAGTGTGCTTAGAAAACCCATTCCTTAATTAATGGGTTTGTGTACAATGAATGTGACTGCTTCAAGCTCAGGGAATACACTTTTTAAAAACTCATTTTAAAGAGATCAAATTTCAAACTAAAATTCTAGGGGGAAATGAGATATTTGTTAAAGATTTGCTAAAATAATTTTAGTCTGCCCATACTTCACATTATTTTGCACTTCAAAGAATAGTCTATTTTTCTCTATCTTGGTGATCAGATCAATTTTCTATCTGCATGTTCTTGAAGCCCTTGAAAAAAGATTTGTTTGTATTATGTAGTTTTTTCTTCTCTCCCTCTGAAAATTATTCCAAAAAATGATGAAGATATTTTTTGTGGTATCAGTTTCATATAAGGACAAAGTTTATCCTGATAAATAATGAGCTTATTTATTTGTGATTAAACTATCACACATTATTCTTTTCAACATCCTATCAAAGCTGACACAGGTTTTAGTGTAGTTCTTAGTCCAGCAAGACTGGTCAGCAGCCAGTTCCCCAAAGTATGGAGTATGTCTCCTCCACTGGCATTTGATTATGCAGAGGCAGAGTGGAAGAAGTATTCCCAGAGGTGGTGGTACACTCTAGGATTACAAAATAGATTGGCAAAAACACATTTTGAATTTTTGTAGAGTAGCTGGGCCAAGTCAAACTCCTGGGATTTTGAAATGTGTTGTCTTGGAGGCAATATACAGGGTGAAGGAAAGCCTTGACAGGCACCTTTTTGAGGGGGTTCTAACTGGATGTGATTGTGTTCAGGCTGTTTCAGCAATGACTGTTTTGAGGGGGTTCTAACTGGGTGTGATTGTGTTCAGGCTGTTTCAGCAATGACTGTGCAGAAAGAAAAGCTGTAGGTCTCATCATGGGAGAGGCAGCAGCCAGACAGAAAGAGGAGAATATCTTGCACACAAAGAATGCCACATTATATACAATAGTAAAAGAAAAGCAGATCATAGGTGAAATTTAGTCTTTCAAGGCAAAAAAGAACTACCTGATAAAAATTTTACAAGGCTACTAACTATTCTGAATTATATTTTGCTGTTTTACAATTTTTCAACAGTAGTCCTTGAATGAGCTGAACTGTTTATTCATATTCTTCTAGGTGAGAAAGAGTATTTTTCCTTCTACTTGAAGTAATAACCAAATATTTGTAATTATTGACAGCTGCATATTTTAAAGCTGTGCTTGCCTTGATCCTAAAAGCCTTGAGAAGTTATGATTAATCCCCCAGAGAAGATAGTGATAATATGAAAGAACATAGAATGCCCCAACTTGCGACGTAAGCAGTCACGTTGAAGGCAGCATGTGGATGATTGCATTGTTGTATTGCAATATCAAAGGAGAAAACTAATGGTATTATACAATTGTTAGTGCACACTCACACTACAGTCACACCATCTGTGAGAGTCTGTCAGGAAACCGAGAGGGGATAGGATAGCATTTGGCTTTGTATGATTTATACTGTCCACAAAAGCCATTGCTCTCTAACAACCCTTGTGCATCTTTGGGAGTCTCTTCTGCTATAGTCCAGGATTTCTCCTGGAGCTGCGATGGAATGATACAGCTGTACCCAAAAGCAGGAGTGTCTCTCAGCACTTCATTGCTGTTACTGCGTATCAGAGTACAGCTTTAGACCACCCTTGCAGCCCAGCTCATTTAATATACCATGCTGCCCTGCTGACTTCAGTGAAACCCTACAGGATGCATGTCAGCTTGGGATTTGGCAGTGGTTTCACACAATTATGTTTTCATTGGCTGGTGTAACCATTTTGGTTGTGGTCATGGGGGTGTATCATTCTCTGTTGACAGTTGGGACTTTGTCAACAAGTGCACACATGTGCAGTGCCTGGGTTGAATGTGTTATCACATACAGAAATAATTAGCAGAGATGGAAGGTAAAATCATTATCTTTCTGTCTTGGCTTTAATTACCCTTTAATTTTTACATGCACGTTTATATGTGTAACTTTCCATGTATATGTATCAGTAAATTTTTTTCAGCAAAAATGAACTGTCAAAATGTGGACTACTTCCAGTTAAGCCAACATTCCCTTTTTCCCACCAGCTCTCTCTTCATTCTTGCTCTTGTTTTCAACTCCCTCTCTCCCCTTGTTCAGTCCCTGACCTCCCAGGTCTTTTTTTTCCTGTGCATATCCCCTGTGAATGATGAAACATAAAAGTAAAGCAACAAAATAGGAATAAGGCAAAATACAGTCCCTGACCCTGTAATTTGAATACCTTTTGTGTAGCAGTTTGCAGAACATTTTGAACTCATATTCAACTCCAAAAATGATATAAGGAGTGTTTAATAAATGTAAGCCTTGACAGCAGAAAGACAAGGTTGAAAATGGCTGTATATTCAGTGCTGAACTAAGCCTCAGGGTGAACAAATGGGACTGACGCAAGTATACTGCATTCCTCCTATCCTAGAACTTGCACTTCTTCTGTTTGCCACACTCTAAAGAGAGAGCCTGCTGTCTGGGGAAAAAAAAAAAAAAAAAAAAAAAAAGGCTGACCTTATTGTTCATTTTCAGAAAGCCACGGACCCAGAAATCTGCAAGGAAAGGAGTTGGCCCAAGACAGGATTTATGGCTTTTTCTTTCCATTAACAGTAAACTTTGGGCAATTATGACGTTTTCACCCTTAAAACCAGAAACCAGTGCACTGAACAGAGTTGTGGCTTCTCTCTCCTTTTAGCATGACACACCTCTGGGTCTGGAAGGACTCTCTCCAAAGGTGACATATTAGTTCCCTTCACTGACCATTCTCAGCTTTGTTTTTAATCCATTGCTGATTTTTTATAATGCTTTTGCCACATGAGTTCTTATTGACTGGAAGCTGCTGGCTCAATTAATGCAACCCATTAAGCAGTTTGCAACAATAATTCCTGCTTTAACTGATGTAGTCTTCTTTAGAACTGGCAAACCAGAGGGAGAACGCTTTGCACGTTTGCAGTTTCTTCTCCAGACAGTTCTTAGAACAATCATGGGTTTGTTCCGTTCTTTTTGCTAAGCCCAAAGGAAGATTCAGGGAAGATTGCCCAATGTTTTCTGGACCTTTGCAACTTATAAAGCTCATTGCCCAATATAATACTTTCCTCCTAAAGAGAGGGACAATTATCCAAAGTTATTTGGAGATATATTTTTAAAATGCTGTATGCTGCAAAATGAGTAGAGAATCCCATCAACTCATGAAATCTGAACACTATTAAGATATGAGAAAACCTGCACCTTTATAATTTTCAGCTTAGGAAAGTGTCATAATAGTACAACCAGATACAATGAAACTTTTCCATCTCTTAATAGCATGGGACAATATTTGGCTTTTTACTTTTTTTATTTAATGGAGTTTAGAATCATTTTCACAAGTGAACAGAGTCACAGTACAGAAAAGAGTGCATTTTCCCTGAATTAAGGGAAAATTTTCACTTTTTCAGTTTTTGTTGAAAGCAATGGTGTGGTGCTCCAGACAGCCTGTAGTGACGTGGAGTTTAAGGGGTGCTCAATGCCATATGACATTTCCTCCTGTTAGAGTATTTTGGCAAGAGCTTACTGGCTTTGCAGTGTGTGCCTTTTAAGGCCTCTGATAAATGATTAGGCAGATAGTTTAGCCTATTGTTGCCAGTAGGAGTAAGGCAGTAACTCCAAGAGAAGTGTCCAGCTAATGTATTAATGCCTTAATCCAGACCAATAATATGATATAGTTTGACATGTCTGGCATATGGTTTCTATCACCTCAATATTCTTCTCTATTCCTCTATGACATTATAGACAACTAACCAAAATAAAGAGAAGCAGGAATTTCTTCACCCATAAAATATATTCTAAAATGTTCTGTATTTTGTTCCAGCTCTTAAGTTGATTGGGTAATGAAGTGATCCTGAAATTTAATCACTGACTGTCTACAGTATTTTCTTTCAGAATATCCTGTGGCATTATCATTACTGGTCCCTGTCATTAGAAATACTTACACAAAGTCTGTGATGTGCAGGCACTTTTCACTTGCACTGTTAAATATCCATGGGTGCAGGTGTTGGGTGTCCGGACCCTTACGAGCCTGCAGGCATGAGGTGTTGACATTTTAAAAATGTGGGTTTAAGCCAAGGTGCATTTTGCAAGCTAGAAGTTTTGCTGCAGCAGCTAAAGGAAGCAGATTATATCCAGGGGACATTTAAAAATAAGTAGAATAATGGAGTTTTTGTACTGTATACATGTGCCCCTTTCCAAGCAGATTATACATGGAATAGCCAAAACATATGTCACTGGGTACCTGTGAGACAGTCTTAGGCATGGCTGAGGTTTAAAGCCCCATACAAAATGTGCTCTTAAAACACTGGCCTAAAAGGAGCCTTTTCCTGCTGCCCTATGAGTACAATGTAGTGTTGGCTCTGAGCACAGCAGGTCATTTGCTTCTCGCTCCCACATTGGCCCCACTCCACCGTGAGCCCAGTAGCAGAAGCAGTGCCCAATCTAGAAGATACTGAGGGTTCAGTCAGCCCATGGTGGCTGTTACAGGTAGGTATGGCTGTATGCACTGAAACCACAATGTCATTAATTAACCTATGTCATTAATTATGTTTCCCAATGTTTTCTTCTTAGTTGTATAATAAGTCATTAGCAAACATCACAGAACATCTTTAGAGAGTCTGCATGTGGATGCAAAATTACATCAGGTATAAGACAAGGCAATACTTTTTGCAAAGTACACCAATAAAAATTATATCCCAAGCTGAAGGGGCTTACTGGTCTGCTGAGAAGGCTATTTTGTGGGCTAACATTTTAAGTGCTTTAACAGAGCTGTAAAGGGAGGGCCGCCATCTGGCTCTTGTTTTCACTTCAAACTTCATTTTTGTATTCACTGATAAATTAACTTACTATGTAGTCTTTACATTTTGTGGCTGTTGCAGTTGTGTGTTATGTCTGTTGTTAGTAAAGAAATGTGGATAGGCACGTATTAGGCAAATGAAGGGATTTATCCTCTCTAAGTTGATGCATGGTTGTCTATTTCTTTCAGGATAAAGAGGCCCAGAAAGACTTAGAGGCTTTACTTCTTACACTGAAGCTCTGATACTACGTACTTTTAACTCTTCATGCTGTAATAAAATTGCAAAACTAAAAAGAGACTCTACAGGAGTGGAAACTGCGGGTGAACTTCAGCTAAGTCAATGGAAAAACAGTCATTGATTTTGGTTGGCTTGGATCATGGCCTTTAAGTGTCTGGCGATTATGATATTAAAATAATACATTCATTTTTGATTATTTATAATCTTGTACTGAAGTTTAATTTTAGATTTCTTACACAGAGTCTGTTTCTCTGAACATGAAGTCCACTGCTGGCAATGGACATACCAAGAGTTAGAATGCAAAAGGAATAAATCCTGCTCTTTGAAAGATTAATCAACTAGTACATGATGCCAGCATAGAACTGTGTGTAGCATAAACAAACAAAAAAATGTTTCTATAGTAAATTATATTTATATCAACTAATTTACACAGATGTGTACAGAAGAAAATCATGAATATTTATGTTTACACATTTCTCTACTCTTAAAAAATTAGTCTTGTTGAAATTAAACAAAGCCGTTGCCGCAACAACGCTCTTTTTACTTTAAACCTATTGTTGGTTTTACAAAGAAATGTGAAAATTTTATAAGTTAAATATTATAATTTATTTGTAGCATCAAGTACAATATTAAAGATCAGACCAATTAAATAAAGTGGTTCAGATTAATGTATTGCAGCTATGATGTTTAATGGATATGTATCAGGACCTCAATCAAGTTTGTGAAGTCTGGCTCTCTGTCTTTGTAGAGTTGCCTGATATGGTTTCATCAGAAGAACCTAGTCTTTGAAGAACCTAGTCCAGCATGTGTCCATCACTAACCTTTTATATCATCTATATAACACAACCTGTACATAAAAATAGACTACTAAAGACCTACTACATCTGTCTGAGTGTATTGAAAACAGCAGTGTTTTCAATAAAATCTAGCAGGTAGGGAAAGAATTTCCATTCACTTCTGGAGTGATCCAGAATATACCAGAGTCTATAGAAGAATAGAGGCCAGTTGTGGCTTTTAATTCAGAATCTTAATCCAGATGTGGGGAGTGTATCTGGAAGAAGTAGGCATTTCTGTTAAAGAACATAGAATTGAGTAAGGACAACTGTATGTTCTCTTGATCTATTTGATGTGTAAGATGATGTGGACCACTAAGGGACATCTTCACAAATTGAAATATGCATTTTAGTTTTTTCTAATGTTTATCCTGTGGAAAAATAGTTTCTATATGTCTTTTTCAATTCAAGAGTTGGGGGTTTTTTTAATACATAATTTCAGAGAAAAGGGAAAATACCATGAAAGATTAATCCTAACAGTTCCTTCTGTGACAGAGTGTTGTGATTCACACAGAATAATTGACTTGTGAACGGGGAAGCTGGAAAGGTGACACATCATGATTTTGGTAAGGGGCTGTTGGTAGTTTGTTTTTAACGTTTTCGTGGCCAACACAGGAAACATAGTTTGAAAGAATCTACAAGAGTGATTTAGGGTTGTTGTTAACAATTCACTGTCACCTAGGAAGGTATAATAAGGAGGCCTTTACTGAAATCAATTTTATGCTAATTGATATCCTTATAAAATAAATTGGATTATGCAATAGATGCTTCATTTACAAGTAATTATTGGTGATAAAACCTGGAAGTGTATTGGAGGAATACATTAGAACAAGAAGTTACTTTCATTAATTACTGAAATTACATGACATAAGTAGAATTTACTTGATTAAGGACAAAAACAAAATCTTGAATTGAAGTAATTAACAGAAAGAGATTGGAGGAGGCCAGGCTAGTTGTAATTCTGTGGAAAAGGACATACAGATTCCAGTGAGTGGCAAGTTAATCATGGGTCAATAATGTTGTGTTTTTGTGAAAAAGCAAATTTCATACTAGACTGAATAAATAAACATTCCCCATTAAATTCACATGAAATAACCTTTTACTCTAATTAGGCCTAATAAGTTCTAATGAGGCCTGAGCTAGTATACTGTATCTGGTTTCAGGCACCACATTCAAGGGAGGTTGGGGGCTAACTGGAACTGGTCCAGTGGAGAGAGAGACAAGAAAGATGGGAGTGCTAGACACTATTATTTTGCGTGTAAAACATGAAAGAATTTGGTGTGTTTAGTCTGCAGGAGTAAGGACTAAAGGAATATTTGCATTTGTAAAAAGCTTTTGCAGAGAAGACAGTAAAAAAAGAACCCCAAACCTTGTTCTCCAAATTCCCTATTCTTAAAACAAGAGGTAATTGCCTACCTTCAGATTAGGCACTAGGAGAAAGTAATCCTGATGGTAACTTTGCAAAGCTCTGCAATACATTTCCTGAGAACATTATAAAATCATTTACTTAAGTTTTAATATAAAAGTTAAATAAGATTTCATACGTTGGCAGTGTTTTAGGCACAGTTCATCCTCTGGCAGAGGTTGGGCTAGATGACTTCTTAAATCCCTCCTGGCCTTGCTGTCCCTGGGGAGTGCGCAACTCCAGCTCCCTATGAGCCATAAGCACTCCTGCAGGGATTCAGAAGTCAGTGGGCTGTGTCTGCACACACTGGCTCAGCATTTGGGCCCACACTACCAAATGAGTTTGCACTCTGAAGTATTTATCTGCATGTTTCAAGGCTTGAATTTAAAGATGTGCATCATGACTGCCGCTATTTATTCTAACTGTGGTTTTAATCAACATGGTTACATTTTAAAAGAAATTACGGATTTATAAATGAAATTACTGATCTTTATTTTGAGTCTTCTGAATTAAGCCCATTATTCTGTTTTAATTTTTGCTCATTACTAATGTTTATGAAGAATTACAAATTAACATCTGTGAGAGAAAAGACTGGGCTTAATTATTTCATTCTAAATTGTCTTGAGTAGTTTACAGAAATATAAGTCACACAGGTAAGAAATGGGTAAGATATTTTGTGCTTTTTAAAGTTTTTACTAATTAGCATACGTGAGCATTCTCAAATTTTTTGTTTCTGATTTGCTAATCTGAGAACTTTTTAAATTGAAGCACATTCCCTAAATTGTTCCCTAATTGCTCCTTGGAATAAAGCTTTTGCATTTAGTGGTAGGCCCAGGCTATCTGTTCTCTGTATCATACCAGCTGGAGAAAAAGCAAGCATAGCTCCAGAGGGCCATATGTTTTCTTTTTTGTTTAAAATATCCACAAGCAGACAGTCACTTCCGTAGTTTTGTCTCTGTGGAGGAGCTAGATTCTGTGATTCTGTATTAACCCCCTGCAGGTTTGAAGCCATGTGGAGCAGATGGGGCTGCCGGCTTCCTGAAGCCAGGTACTGCCTTCAGTTCTTCTACTGTGGCATCTCTTGTTTGGTCTCTGCTCCAGTACATACACTGTAAATCCTCTGTGGTAATTTGTCTCTTTACTTACTTGAAAAAAGGTGAGCTCCGGGGGCTTTGACCTGGTGCTAAGATTTATGTGCTTCATTGCAGTTAAAACTACTAGTTCTGCCATCTGTGATGATTGAGGTAAGTTTTATTTCTTGTGGTGAAGCTAAGGCTTCTGTCACTGAGTCCTAAACCCTTTGCAGTTGTCCCTTTGCAACACACAAAGCACATGATTGATTTTTTTTAAGAAATGGCACGGGCACATTGTGGAAATGGTAACAGAGATACGCTCTCATACTACTTTGTTTAGAGCACTATCTTCCCTTCTGCAGTCAAGGTGAGATACATATTTCTGTGTAGTGATATCAAAACACTGACTTCTGCAATCAGTTAGAGAGCTGTCCACCAGCAGTGATGATGATCTAGAAAAGAAAGTGACAAGTCCTGTGTTCAGTTCAATTAAATAAACCCCCCTCACCTAAATCCATGCCTACAACTCTGTTGTTATAGTAGTAAAAGCATGAACTTCAGAACAAACAGAAGACCACCAAAAGCAAAATACAACACTGAAACCAAAGCAACAACAAAAGAAATACAATGAAGAAATGGTTACCAGAGATCCAGCCATATTGTACACAAACATAGCAGCTATTTGTATCTACTTATCTTCGGCCATTACTACCTGGTCACATTCTGCTTGAAGTACCTAGAACTGTAGGGAGGTATTATGAATTTCAGCAAGATTAGTGGATTTTCCGGAATTTTCCTGGACATTCTGGAGGCTAGTCTTGTGGTGTTTTTTTCAGTGGGCACAGTAGTGCATTACACCTACACCAAATCAGAAAGTCTTGTGGTAATGTGACAAAATTGTATTGCAGGTTTCATCCAGTGCAAACTCAAGAAGGAGTGACTCTAAAGGGCCAACATTATTATTTGCTCTTTTTTTCATCTGCACATAAGGTTGTATTTTTATTTTCCGGCACTCTTCCTTCTTACAGGCTTCCAAGTTCCTTGGAGAAGAAACAAATCAAACTGTCTGACAATACAAAAAGAAGTAAGCTTTTCTGGCCCTGTCTATGTTTGTGTAACCCATGCATGTGTGATGCTGGGAAATGAAGCACTGGAACTAAGAATGTGAAACATTAATAATTTTTTTTTTTTAAGGAAATATTTTAGTCATTTAAATAAACAACCAGTTACTCTAGAAGTATCTGTGGGATCCAGTGCAACATGAATATGAACAATCTGAGCTCTGTGCTTGGTAGTGCTGCTGACCCACGATGTGACTGTGGGGTTAAGCTACTTAGCTACATACCCAAGTTACACACACGCAAACACTGTCTGTCCACTCTTCATATGTTTTGTTTATTAAGATTAATTATGAGCTGGTTTGAATTGCCTACGTGTCTAAGCTAAAAATAGAGCTCCACAATATTTACAGGGAATACTGTAACCTAAACATGTGTTAAGGATATGGACATGAATATGGATGTGCTTTTTCCAAACTAAGTTCAGGTTTCTGATTCATGGATAAAGGTAACCAACACGGCTGTTGAAATTTCAGTCTCCAGAGAGAAATGTTCTTGTTTGTTGTTCAGAAAAAATGTGGCAAACCAGCAAAGTGGATTCAGCGATTTACTTGTGTTTTCCTAATCTTGGAAGAGAATAATTTATGAAGAAATGAAAATTCATATGTAAAGGTCCTGACTGCGGCTCTGGGTTAAGGCTTACTGTTTTACAGAATGTTAGGCCAGCTTACATATTGCCCTATAAAATAATATATGAAGTCTTACAACAGTAATAAAATACATGTTTTTCAAATTAGAACAGCAGAATACATCTAATGCAACACTTTTAAGTGCAGAAAGGGGTGCACAGAAAAGCACTGCTAGAACATGTATGGGTACACATTGCTACCAGTGTATGGGTATTGGGAGTTTCAAGCACAACAGTGTTCCTGGTGCCTTCACCATGAATCCCTGAGCAAGAATTACCCGTGCACACTAGCACAAAAGACTATAATAGAATGTGTGATCCCACAGTCATTTGACATCTTCTTTGTTTTAGAAGAGTTTTTCTTTCTGGAGAGTATCTTCATGTGATCTGTCCTGTGACATTTTGGTGTCATTGAGAGCATGGCAGCATAGCCTCTGGACATCAATGAGTCCCAGGTTTTGTGCCAGGAGGAGATTTTTAAAAGTACCTGCATGACTTTGTGTGACATTTGCTTCTAGTACTTGATCCAGCTTATTTCAGCAATGCACTGCTTTTATGCCCTTTTACAGCCATGTCAGAACAGGTTGATTCAGGAAATGAGAAGGCAGGAATTGTCAGCTGTCGTGAGACAAATTCAGAACAATAGATCAAGGGGGGAAAAAAACCCCAAACTACTAGACCTGGACCTGTATGGTTGTTTGAACAATACTTTTAATTAGTTGTCCACCGTACATGATTTCTCTGAAGGTCGTTAGTTTATTTTCTCTAAAAGGGAAGTTTTGTGATTACTCTAGCCTATTGCACACCACGGAATTTTTCCTTCCTGCCACAACTTATCCCCCCATCTAAAAAAATGGGGCTGACAAGGCTCCTTTCACCCATGAGAATGGTTTGAAATAAAATATGTAAGAAAAACACATGGAGAACACACAGAGCAATAAGTGGTAAAATAGCCTTCACTTTTTAGGCCTCTTTTACTCTTTCAATTAGCCCCCAAAATGCTGTCAGGGAAAACAAAGCCTTGGGAAGCATTTATGCTGGTTCCAGGCTGGTTTGGAGCATTGGAAAGCTCGTGGATCTCTGTCTGCAGGCACGCAGCTGTACCTCTGGCACTGAAGTGTGTGAGCATGTGCCCCAGCTGGCGAGCAGCAGCCAGCCAGGCAGGAGAGGCAACACACCTGGCTGAGCAATTAGGACAGGGACCCCTGATGAGGTGCAGGTGGGCCCTGGCTGTGGGGAATCAGCACATTTGGTGCGTGTGATCAGTGGTTAAGCATCCTTCAGGCAGGTGCACGGTGCCTTGGGAGCTGTGTTGCTGCAGCAGGCTGCAGGATGGTGTCGGGGCCTATGGAGGTAAAGGAGGGGTGAGTATGTGCTCTGTGGGGTGAATCCAGCTTCACCCTGCTGCGTCTGTGTGTGTGGGACACATGCGGTGGGCACTGCTGGTGGGCGTTTCACAAGCCTGCAATGTCTGCTTGTGGCACAGGCTGGAAAATCTGGAAGCTTTTCTCTTTTAATTTAAGTCTCTTGGTGAGCGAACCAAAGGTAGACAGGATTTGGGAACTCCTGTGGGAAGGCATGTTAAGTCTTGAGGCTGTAACTACCTACATGCAAGACTTTTTTCTGCACGGGGCTTTGATTGCCCTCAGGCCTGCCATGAGACCTGAGGGCCTGCTCCAGGGCCGTGCTGTGGGGCATTGCTCCATGTGGTAAGTGACAGTGAAGCAAAAATTGTCATTTTCTACTTTACTTGCTTCGAAAGACACGTTTGTTCATGTTCACCAACTTAAATTTAAAAATACAAAGCAGAAAAGACAGTTCAAATGCATTGCCATTTTCCTGTGGTAAGAGCTTGTTACTGTTAAATGTGCGCTCAAATAAAGCTGGGACACCAGTGTGAAACATTGCTTTAGCTCAGCTTTGTGGGATAGGCTGTATTTGAGCTGCCAGTAGTTTATTCCATTTCTTCCATAACTGGTTACAGGGCTCAGTTAAAAGCCCCCCGATGGCCCTGCAGGCAGTCCATGCGTGCTGCGTGTGTGCCTGCTGCCAGCGAGCAGGGCTCCATCTGCAGCGCTCTGCGAGGGGACATCTCAGCTGATTCAACCAGCTGAGAGCCACTTCATTACCTGGCAGCCTTAAATGAAAGCAAAGGGGTGCTGTGGCTTTTCTAAATGGTGGGGGGGGTTATTTAATTCTTAAATTCAGGCTAGAGAAGGAGGGTAAATGAAGGAGCTTTTCCTATGTGAAACTATGAGCTGCAGAACAGAAGCAATTGTTTAATGTGTTCACAGTGGTACCAGCTGAGGGCAAACAGGCTGACTGGGTTCTCTTGCATTACAACCTCCTGATTTCTCTGATTTACTCTGGCAGGATTGGTATGGATCCTGTCTGGTTTTGAATGCAGAATTGTAATTGCATGAGCAGAAATTGTATGGAGATCACAGCTTTTATGTTTGTGTGTATATACACACAAAAATAATTGTGTGATAGATATATCCGTAAGTTTAATAGAGGAGTTAAAGTAGATATAACTTGCTGTGTTTTGTAGTTTCAATGAGCAACTTCATTACATAGTGAACTTTTTGAAATTTCTATCTGTGTATGAAGTGAAAACTTGAGAAATAAAAGGATGTGCAGGCAGAGTATATCATCACTTCTAAATGCAGAGTTAAAAAATGAAAGGGAATTGTCACAGCACATAGTTGGACCTCCCTCTGAGAGGAAAGACAGGAAAATATCTGTTGAACACAGGATACCTTGTGTGCCGGAGAGGAAATGCTGGATGATAACCCTGCAGGCTCATCTTTATATAGGGCTGTCAGTTCCTAATGTGATCAATTTGGGGCAGGCAGATGGTAAAGAAAAAGGTAAAAGAGGCTGTAAATTAATGTGTTAGCTTCCCCTTCTCTAACTGTGAGCTTGTGAGCTGCACAAAGGGGTCACTGAGTCAGTAGGTATCAACATATAATCCATCCACCCTTTCTCTGTTGTCTGGATGATGGTTCCCAAAACATCATATCTGCTTCCAGGCAGTCTGTAGCTGAAGGGAGAGTATGTGGAGGGGAAGGCTTTATGTGTTGAGGTGGGGTTTTGTCTTTAGAAGGTGGTTTTTTGTAAGTAAGGATTATGGTTTGTGGAGAAACACTCAGGGAGAATTGTTTAGTAACCATCTGTAGTACGTTTGACTTTCTTTGGTTCCCTGAACCCAGTACTTGTTCACCAAAATGTGAAGTAAATCCTGTGGGAGTGGGGAGGGGAGAGAAATTTCAGGCAAGGCTGAAGCTGTTAAGTATGTGGAGACTGAAGTGCATCCCTGAGCGGTTCCTGCTGAGATGCTAATAACTGGTCTGCTCACCCCTATTACACTGAATCTCTTCCAGTTTTCTTGGCAAAACAAGTGGTATTTTCAGTCATATTCCAAGTAAGGAGAAGTCAAAATGTAATCTTAAACCAGTGAGCTCTAGAGGCAGCTTTGCAGGGGCTGTGAAGTGCTTTTTCTGCCAAGCGTGTGGGCAGAATTTTCAGCAGGAACCACAGGCTTGTCAGTAAGTTTGACCTGAGACAGTTGGGGCCCTGTAGCCAGAAGGGAAAGTGTCCATAAAAATTAAGTCTGCAGCAGAGCTGTGTACATCTCCAGGAGTTCAGTTTCCATGGGTTTTGACAAATTCTGTTTTATGATATTGATTTTCTGTGACTCCTTGTCTCTGGAGCTGGATTTGATTTTTGTTCTGATTTTTCTGACACTTGGCAGTCAGAAACAGAGGAATTTGGAATCTTAGTTCAGCATTTTATTTCTGCACTAGTGTCTTCATTACTATGTACAGTCTCCAATATATTTAATGCTTAGTGCATGCAGTATGTACAACTGAGGGGGGATAATGCTGTGTTTACTGAGTTACTTGGTCATACTTCTGATTATTTATCTATTTTATCAGATAGGGTCCCTTCTCATCTCTAGGAACAGCTCTTGCCACTAAAAGCTACAAAACTTTTTTTGCACCAGAGATGTGGGAAATTGCACTCAGTTGCTCAATATAATTAAAATACAGATGATGTGGAAACTTGGGTACAAACCAACCCCATCGCTCAAGTCCACATTTCTTTTTTCCTATGACATAATAAATTTTCCAGTTATTATTGACAGATTTCAGAAGGATGTATCTCATATTCAGACAGGTTGAGCAACTCTTGATATTGCAGGCATCAGAGCAGCCTTAGAGAGACTCATGGTCTTTCAGCACAGAGGGAATTTGCTGTTAGATATTTTTCACACCACAAAAGCTGCAGTTTCTAAACTGTTGTAAATTTGAGGGATGAGAGGACCCAACAGATTTTCTGGTGTAGGAAAGAAAACAGGTTTCAGCTCAATGTTATCATTGTCATAATGCATAAGAACTTAAGAAAAGTCATGCTAATACCAGAATGAATGTTTTACATTTGCGTTATATTTTTCTTGTTAATTAACCCCTTTTTTCCCCTCATGAAAGTAGCTTTAACATTTCCTTGAAATTGATTTGCCAGGGAGGCGTGTCCATCAATTAATTTTTTAAAGAAATATACAAGTGCAGCATGACTATGCTTCCATTAACCAGAGATCACATGGCAGCCTGTAGTTGTGTCCTAGTAAGGAGATGGCCCTGCAGGGAAGGACACATGTTGGGGATACAGTGGTGCTGGGCAGCCACTGAGTCGACAGCCCTGTGATTCCCTCTCTGACAACGTGCTGCTTTGCAGAAGCCGCATCCCTTGTTTCAGTTGTTCTCGTTAGTCACGTTCAAGACAGGGCTGCAAGCATTAAAAGGGAAAGGAAGGAGAAACCCTGACACGTACCAGGAGTTTTGCTTTGAGTCTCGTGTCTTCCCAGCTGCCACTCGGCTGGGACAGTGGGACGCTGAGGAGACAGCCTCTCTCCTCTCTCATAGCCGGGCTGCAGTTGCTGAGGTGCCTGAGACACAGTGCTTGTTCCAGAAACACAGCGTTTTGTTGATCCCACAATTAAATGCTATGGGATTTTAATTTGCTCTTTACTCATTTTTTATTTCCTTAATTTTTGGCATTCAGATGCAGTTTTGTTGAAAAGATTGCCTGGGGACATGAACACTTTCCTCGAGCTGAAAGTGTGATTAGCAAAGCACTTCCCTAGGATCTCCTCCTTAACACCCATCCCTTTCCCTGGGGAAGGGCTGGGTTTGCTATGAAGTCTGTGGCTCGAAATGCAAACTTAAGTTTTGTGGTTACAGGAAACCCCAGAGAGGTTTGGTGAGGCGCTTGGCTGCATTGATGTGCTGGTGCTGCAATTAGCTCTTCTGTTTCTAGATTGTGGACTGACATTCATGAACCTGCTTGGGATCCCGGGCCATGCAAGGAACTGAAAGAATTAAGGCATCTCACAGTGTAGCTAATGGTGTTGTTCCCCTCAGGGTCTGCAGCCTGCCCTGTTCAAATGTCTGTCACAGCATATGTGTCTGCATCCTGTGCTGTGCTCTCAGTCCATGCTCTAAACCTGGCAATGAACCCTTCTCCTCTATTGGAGAAACTGGTGTATCTGACCTTTGAGAATGAAAAGATTTTTCTGCCCCTAAATCCCATGATTGCCCTTTCCCTCAGTGTATTAGTGCTACCCTGAGTTTGTTTAATGCTTGTATTTTGTCAGACATTACCAGTGATGTATAATTTAAGGGATCGCATTTACTGTTGGTGACTGGGGATTGGTCCCAAAGAAAGTGGTCTACTAAAATCACCCTGTGTTTGGAAATTGGCTCCAGCATTATTTACTAATTCCTGAGATGCAAGGGAGAAACAATTCGAACGTGCATCTGTGTGAAAGTTGTTTGGCAATATAACATTTTTCTGGGATAATTCCTTATTCAATGATTAATTATTGTAAGAGCTATGTAAAAATTTTGTTTTCTTCCTGCAACAATATGAAACTCAACTGTCACACTTGTATCTCCTTACATGAAAGTTTTCACAAAAAGATTATGGGCAGGCTGTTGTCCTCCTTTTACATGGAAGTTAGGTGTCTAAAGGACTTCTAGGGAATACTGTCTTGAAAGCCTGAGAACTCTACCCTGAGGTGAAGCAGAAATATACTGGAAACATCTGGTATTTATTGTGGTTAGGCATAACCAGAAGTTTTGTCCTGCTAATGTAATCCATCTTCTCTTACTGTAAGGACCAGTTGAATTACCTTGGTAACAAACACCTTTCTCTACTCCTAGGAAGCTTTGGCTTACTTGCAGCATCTGGAAGCAAGGAAACTTTAGATGACCCAACTCTGTAGTACCAAAATCTATGTGATCTGTTCACACTGGGAGAACAGTGTTCAGTCCTACTGCAGCATCAGGCTGCTTAATAGAATGTGTGTGTCTTTTTCCAAAAACAGTGGAGTATGAAACAAAATATAAATCTGGCCTTTTATTTCTGAAAAGGAAAAAAAAAAACTATAAAAGAGTATGGTGATCTCATTATTCCTATTGTTTTTTCACTGAGAAATAAGAACAAAGCTTGTGCTACTAGAACAAGTTCTGTCAGGAGAGGTGGGCATCCCAGCTGTGAACTACAATGTGCAAGAATGTTTAAGGTTTTTCTCCTAGCTAGCTTATTTGGACAAACAGCTACTCCTTGGAATGTTGCTATTAATAACTAAAACACGTACTGATTCTTAAATTTACTATGCATTAAGCTCTCAGGTTTCATCTTGCTGGCCAGACTGAAGAGCAGGGAGATGTCTGGCTGCAGGTGAAGATTGCTCTTTGCTAGGAGATGCTCTTTTGAGGGGTCTTTTGAAGGGGTCCAAGAGGCTCTATTTCTTATATATTCCTGTAATTGCCTTTTGTTGTCCCCTGTGCCTTGCAGACCAAGATATGAAGGGCAGATCAGTGAATTCCAACCCCAGCTTTGCTTTTAACATCAGAATTTCTTCTACAGGTCATAAGTCAGTTTTTCCCTCTGCAAAGGAAACTGTGTGGAAACCTCTAATGCTGGGTTTCTTGAAGCTGAAAGCCACAACTTGACTTACAGGGTTGTTGCTTTGCACCTGGCTGTGTATTTCTGCTCTGATAAAAAGGGCCTGTATGCTCTAATGCTGTGGGTAGCCCAACATGAGGGAGATGTTGAGAAAATGTATGCCCAGGTGCACCAGACTTGGAGCCAAAGATGGAGTGTGAGGCCTCTCTTCCTGGCCCATGTGCCCATGTCATTTCCAGCAAAGATGTTGCTCCCTCCTGTGTAGTCTCTGTCTTTGCTTGCTTGAGCTTTTCCCTGTGGGCAGGATCTCAGTCTTGCCTCCTGAAGGTGTTGTCCAAAAATGAATGAACGTGTTTGGTTTTGCATATGCACATTTCTCAACAGATTCACAGCCATAGATGTAGGGCACCAGGATCATGGTCCCAACTTTTCTAGAAGTTTACCCTTTAGATACAGATGCTGACTCTGGTGTCATTGCAGCCAAGTGGCCCATCTGCAGGCTCTCAGTTTTTCTGGCAGTGCAGGATAGCTTTGTACACAGCACAAACAATTCCTCACAGGTATTGACAGCAATAGAGGGACATCTGAATGGCATTCTAGGTACTGTGCTGCCTGTGAAACTGCATTTTGGGTTATTGAGGTCAAGGCCGTGTGCTGGACAATTAGAAGGAGAAGAATTTGCTAACTAGGATGCAAGTTGAAGTTTTCTAGGCATTTAAACAGTTTACAGGACACTTCATTTTAATTGATGTAAACCCTTCCAGCAAGGAGGCAGAAGGGGATTTGCCAAGCTTGGAAATAATTAAAATCATGCTGAAATTTTCCTAACAGGTACTAAATGTGACATAGTGTGTGGTCTCTCTGATAGGGTTGCCTTTCCCTATAAATGGAAAAGTGCAACATCAGATGTTTCAATGCATGCACATAGATAAACAGCTCTTTTATGACATATTAAGAACAGTTTGGTTTATGGCTTTTTAGATATATCTTAAAATCTTGTTTTATAATGACTTTAGCAGAGCTGTCTGATTTCCAAGATGTGCTTCTAAAGCAGGATGAGGTTTGTACCTGGTTTTTATTAACTATATTACCAGCTAAAAATAAACCAAGTTGCAGACTGCTGACAGCAATGTGGACCCTCAATGTGTTTCATTAAAAATAATAATAATTCTTGGGGGCATGGAGGCAGAAATCAAGCACTTTTTGTCTCCTGGAAACTGTTTTGCTCATCTTCGAGAAGAAAGTAACCTGACAGTCTTTGAAATGTACTGATATTCATCAAGATCACTGGACTTTGAATCGGCCTTTAGTTAATTATGAACTTTAACCCCATTTTTTAGTGTATTCCTGGACAAAATACATGGCTTTGTCGTGCCTTGCAGGCTGCTGGCAGAGAAGTTCACTGGCAGTGCATATAAAAGGATCTTGGGGTTGTGTGTCAAAAGTTGAAAACCACAAGTGCAGAATTACAATTAGGGTGGTCTGTTTTTTATTTTTTTTTTCTTTTAAACCAGCATAGGGATGTGGTGATTCTCTCTAATTTGTTCTTTACTCATGTCTGAGTGCCTTTGTGAATAAGGGGCTCAAGCTGATTTAGGAGTTACAGTTTCAGTGGAGGAATTCATAGGACCTCTGCAGAAGTCCAAGCCTGTTGCTGAGCACAGGTTGAGGGCCAGTACCTTGAAAGAAGCAATATTAAAATATATATAGCCTGGACAAAGCTAGACAAAGGAAAAGAAATATTCTAGAAAAATACTGATCTCCTTTCCAGCCTTTCTCTGTAAGCCTGTGCTGTATTGAAGTTCATTTACCCAAGAGTCATGTGTCATTGAAGCCTGTATTTTCAAATAGTGCTGCTATTTAGCAGTCAGAACTAAAAGGCGAAAAACCGCATGCATTTAAGCTGAAAACATGATGTACCTCCTAATAAATTTGGAGATCACTCCTGTGGCAAAGTTCAATCATGCTGGGTTTGGTGAACATCTGTAAACACGTGTTTTTGTGTGTTGGATAAAAGAAAGACTAAAAATTTGAAGTAGAGCTTTGATACCTGTTTTTCATAACTGAATAGAATGTTTTTAGAGCCTGGAAAAGCATGCATTCTGCAAGGGATTTTGACCAGTATCTATAAGAATGAGAGGGCAAAAGAAAAAATTCCAACCCACAAACCAAACACTGGAAAGGAAAAGGAGAGTTCTAATTTCTAGTTATTTTTTTAAGTGTATTCAGTAGTCTGAATTCCCCTGCCCAGGTTTGCATTGGTATAAATTGTAATTTGCTTTTATCTTAAAATTTTAACTTTCAGTAAGCAGTAAATTTAAAAAAAATAAAAGGTGTTTGCAAAAGAAGACATGCTATGCATTGACCCTAGTTGTATTGATATTTGAAAACATGAGAACAGATAACAGTATTTTAAAAGGTGTTTGTTTTTTAAAAACTACGGGAAAAGCTTAGATTCTTTGATTACATGACCATTACAATAAACACAGACTTCTGCACTAAAACTCAGTGAGCAAACAGGGCAGTACTGTTTATTATCCATGTCTTAAGTTGCATGGCTGCTTCACCTACTGCCACAGGTAAGTTTGCTGCCTGTAGTGCTTAATAGATACTACAAGTATCAAAGACACTGAAGTGCTATTTAGAAATGTAAAAATTAAAATCTTTTGAGGGTGAGGGGCATTTTCAACAGTTTGTCACACCTGTGTGCCCTTTTCCCAATGGTTTGGGAGTGGTTCTTTGTTAGAGCCTTCACTTGGGAAGCATCCTGGTCCAACCCTGGTCCTGCAGGCGCCTGGTTCCTGAAGTCAAGTGGGGAATTCCCCCCCTCCTATGTTTGTGCTGGCCCAGATCTTCGGGGAGAGCCAGGAGTACATGTGGTTCCTGTTAGTTCAGAAAACAGAAACATCTGGGGAAGACGTGAATGACTTACTGGCTCAGTTCAGCAGGAGGAAAGTCTCTGACAGTTCGTTCTGGACAGAGAGATCCTCTCTATTATGTGCTGAAGCAGGGGGCAAATGCACATAAAATCACATAAAATCCAGCTCAAAACAGCAGCAGATGGGCACTCATGCTGTCCTATTGGCCTTTCTCTCTTCCTGCCTATGGGGATGTCTCCTAAAGAAAGTGAAGGGAAGGATTTTCTCATCCAGTAAGAGTGGGGAAGGAGGCTGTAGAAGAACACTTCCTAGGGACAGCAATGTGTATCCCAGGGTTATGCCCATAGGGCATAACTTTAAGAAGAAAGCGAAGTGAACCAGTGATGAATCCATTTCCTATGTGTTAATGTAAAAAAATGTGAAGGAAAACGCTTATAGCACTGTGAGTAGTTTTTATTAACATGAAGGTAGAGCAACTAGACCAGCTCCAGGAGGCCTGCTTCATCAGGGTGTCAGGTCAGATGATTTCCAGAGGGTCCTTCTCATCTCCACCAGTCTGTGATTCTGTGACATCAGGCAGTTGGGTTAGACTGTGCAACAGGGCCTAGCTAAAACAGTGTGGCTTATTTCCACAATCCTTAAGGAAATGTGTCCCACCAGCGTAACAGTATTGTTTTTTATCTAATCTAACTGCTTTTTATCTAATGTTTTTTTATCTAATCTAACCAATGATGTCCAGTAGCTTAATATTTCTGTTTCTAAGCAGACCAAAATACAGTCCTCTAGCATTTGGTGTGGGAGTAACAAGGGCAGGGCATGGCACACCAGTAATCTGAATGTGTTTGGTATGAGCAGGCTGGCTGTGCTCTCTTGCCTGGGGAGATAAAAGGACAGATGGGATGAACTGCACTTTGCAGGGGTGTGCCTGTGCCATGATCACCCCAATCACAACCTGTGGTCCCTAGGGTACCCTGGGGAGCTGTTGTATGTGGGCATGGGGCAAATTACCATTAGCAGCTGCTCACATTCTCTTTCCTAACTTTCATTCTCCTCCATAGAATAAAATATTTCTTTCTATTCTCTTTGGCCTGTTCTCCTCCTTTGATGTGTTCTCATCACTTCTCAACTGTCCCAACTTTCCCCATACTTATTCCTCTGAGTACAGAGAATCTTCTTTGCTATTGGCCCTGAAGAACAACTGCTTCTATTAGCATATGATCAAGCTTTGCTGGATTTCCCCAGAAAGCAGAGTGCCTTTATTAGAAAAACAAAGGTTAGTATCTATGGCTTGGGTTAAGTGAGGTAATTGACTTTTGCCACCTGAGTTGCATATATTTCAGTGATTTATGGAAAAAAGAGAGGGATGACAAATCTTCAGGGAGGAACTTGTTCATAATTACATAAAAAGAGCTAAAGAAGT
Organism: Certhia americana; assembly: GCA_018697195.1. Lineage (NCBI taxonomy): Eukaryota > Metazoa > Chordata > Aves > Passeriformes > Certhiidae > Certhia > Certhia americana. The sequence continues at coordinate 76,843,922 of CM031859.1, forward strand.
CCAGTCACTTCATTAACTGACTCTTCATAAATCCTAGGAAAAGGGATCTGTCCTCTTGAGAGCAAAAGTTAACCTTAGTATCCAACCCTCATGCATCTCTTCTGCTTTCACAGTTCCAGTCTTTCAGACAATTGATGGAGCATCTATTTATTCCAGGAACTTCCCTTTCTGTTCTGCTGAGGAGTTTTATAGCTTTATACCCAATAAAAACTACTGTATACACTTAACTCTGGGAACAGGCTAGAGCTATTTACTCAAGCAGAAAAGTATTGTATTAGGATGAGAGATCCCTTGTGAAGATAGGAAAGGAATCTTGCTGGCTTTAAGTAAGGCATGGAGATATCTGAGCAGCGTTGTATAGTGAATACATTAAGAGACAAATGTTTTGTATTCTGTCTCTGCTGATGGCTTCAAGAAAATTAGTACCTAAACCTTGAAATTCAGAGAACAAGATGGCCAGGGTGCTGTAAATCTGCACATACAGATGCTAAATATCTCTGTCTTAATGCATTCAGGAGTAGGTGTTCTTTTGTACAAAGTTTCAGTTCAGGTATAATATCACTGGAGGATCTGCCGTGTAATTCTGTAGACAATCTTCTCAACTTAAATATTTATTTATTCTGGATTTTTTTTCTTTCCCTCCTTTATGGGAATTCTACCTTGTTTGATTTTTTTAAATGCTGTTTGTGTTGTTTCTGACCAAAGCCCCGCTGGCTGATCTGCCCTCAGCTCGCTGTGGCACTGTGGTGCTCCTCACATGCTGGAAAGATGCAAGCTGGGCAGGATGTTAGATACATGAAAGAGAATTCTTTTCCGGAGAGAACTGGGGGAAAACACCTCTTTTTTGTTTGTGTTCCACCTGGAAGGGTTGCTCAGAAAGCTTCCCTGCAGGGCATATTGTTCTGGAGTGTAGGTACAGCTCTTCCTCTCTTCTGCCAGAAACAGAAAGATGAACAGAGTTTTATGTCTTGGAACAAGTTGAAGCACAATGCTGTGTCCCAGCAGCAGTACACATAAATGAAGGGAAGGAAAATGAGCTTTGTTACAATGAGACAAAGGTTCATTTAGGAGTCTCATTTTTTTCATTAGGATAATTATTGTGAAGTTTAAGTTTACTTTCTGCTGGCACTTTTTAAAATTGGAATTATCTAAATTGTCTGAACCACAGAAGATTAATAGCCTCACAATTTTATGCTTTTCCTCTGTAGAGTAAAAAAGTGTAATTAAAAAGAAGATACACAGTTGAATTAAATTTTTGAACTGCAGCTTGGAAATATTTCATAGAACACAAAGCATAAAAGAGGCATGGGGTACTGTTGCATGCTCTTCTGCAGACAACCGTAAACCATACTTACTTTGTGAAGTCAAACTTTGTCTTGCTTGGTCAGTTTGGCTTTTGTACTGGGAGCAAGGTGTCTCACTCCACACACCCACTTCTATTATGATGAGCAGAACAGTCTAAATAAGTGGAGGTTGTTCTGTTATTTTTAGCAGAGGAAATGTAATTCTGCGAAATCCCATTTATTATCGTGAGAGGTTTAGAAGCCTGTTTCTGCATGATAACAGTTATGCTCTTACCAGAGGTCAGGTTGGGAGAAAGGAGATTGTGGAAATAAAGCCTAGTCTGAGCCACCACTGAAAACATACCAATAATGCCAGAGATTCCCAGTTCTGGAGCATGCCACAATATATATGCCATTCTTTCCTTAGGGGGTATTGAGCAAGCCTAGATACAGCTGAAGACAAAATTATAGTGTGAAAATAACCAACTGATACCAAACTCTTCCTGCTCAGCTTGCTGAAATAAATGACACTCAACTGCTCTGAACAGACCCTGTAGATCAGAAGTGTTTCTCTCTGATGTAGTGCCAGCTCCTTCTACTGCTCTCTCTGAATGTCAAGAGAAGATTCCCCCAAAAGGTGTTCAGACTGTTGCAGCTGGGCTGTCCTCCTCCTGTTGTTCTCAGGTACTGAGGATGCCAAGGAGAGGAGAGTGACAGATTGTCTGTGACCTTTTGTCGTAGACTGGTTTTGTTCTCAAATCCTGCAGCTGATCCCTCGTGTTTAGTTCCTCAGCTCTCATTTCCGTGTTTGCTGCCTCCCAGATTTATTATTTGAGTTAACAGGCAGTTAGGACTTTTTGGACACCTTTTGTTTGTCCAAAGCTTTCAGAAAAATGGTTTGGTCCTGATGCTCTCAGTTTGATATTTCCAGCTGCTGGTGTGAATATCTTTAATACCGCACGGATTCTTATGCCCCTAATCCTTGCATATTGTGTCTGTATGTGTATTTACAAGCAATGTAAAATCACCACCTCTCTTTTCCTGGAAGTCAGAGACCCTGTGCACATCTTGTTCCAGCTGATATCTTGCTGCAGTCCAGACATATATTTTCCTCTGCCAGCTCTCAGCCACTCCAGCAAACGACTCCTATATAGCTCAGAAGTTGATTTATGCACTGTTAATGAGTCCCCTGTGAATCTGCTCCCTTCCCTGCCTCTGCCCACGTGCACTTGAAATGAGCATCCTGTATCTTCTGAGTTAACTATACTGATGGATTGCTGTCCCTGGACATCCAGCAAAGACCCAGAGCACAGGGACTTGAGACACTCCTTTCTGATCTGGGTAGCCCCAGCTCTGCTTGCAGGCTGGAGCAAGATCTGCTCTAAATATTGAAGGGCAACACTAACCAAGCAACACTAAGCAAGCAAATTTTTTGGTTCATGAAACTGCCTGAAAATTTGGCAAAAGGCCCAAAAGGAGGGCTGTCAAAACATCAACTACAGCTGTCTTAAATGTTCCAGACTGTCTGTGCTTAACACCGAGCTTGTTTTCACCTGGCAGTTAAGTAAGTTGGCCTGGTCTGAGTACAAGTGACTGAAACATGGAAGAAAAGTCAGCAGCAAAAATGCAGGGTGGTAAACAGCAATGAAGTTGTTGAAACTTGAATCACTGTATCTGTGTTGTACTGTATGCAAAAATAACAGCACTATTCAGAATCCAGCCATTCTCTTCATTCATGAAGAAAGCCAGATCCCCCCTCAGTGTTATCCCAAGCTGAATTTATGTGGACAAACAAAAGATCTGAGTAGTGTTTAACCAAATTAAAGATGCAGCAAAGGCAAATGTTAACTGTTTACTTTCCAAGGCTAATTCCTCAACCTTTCTCAGAAAAATGTGAGTTCCCAATTGCCTAGTCTCTGATTCCTCTGTCTGGATATTCTGAAACAATTTCCTACAGACAGATCTATGCATCAGACCCTGAAACTCACAAAACCCCACTGGGTCTGATGCAAAACTAACTAGTATTGCATTTAGTTGCATTGTGCCATATGCTGGTACCAACAGGTGTTGCATAGATCCTGGACACCCCCTCACACACCTTTACAGCAGTGCTTGTTGCTCAGGTTCTGATGAGTCTTTTTCCTTATTGTTAGATTATTGGTATGGACTTCAGCAGCTCTGAACCAACTCCTGCTGAAGCCAGCAAGTTTCCATTGGTTTCATAAGGACTCTAATGGTACACTTGACTGGTATAAACATATCCCATATCAACTCTGCTAGATACTACCAACTCCTACTTGCTCCCTTTCCTTGTTATGTAGTGGGGTGGTCTGACAGCTACTAGCTCTGCAAGAAATGTATGCTTAAGTCCAGGCTTCCTGTTTTGGGGGTTTGTGGGCTTTTTTGCTTCTTATGGTGTTTGTTTTGGGTTTTTAATACTTTATCTCAACCTGAATAAAGGATTTTATTATTAACCTGAGCAAGAAGACTTTTAAAGGAAAACTCTTGTCTTGAATACAGCTGCCTAGGTTCCTCCTACTTTTCTTCATGAAGAGCTACCTGTCTTTGTCTAATATTGCTGTGGTGACCCAACCACAGTTTGGTGAGGGAGGTACTGTTAGCTTTTACCCAGGGGCACCTGCTCTGCATCATCGCTGTCCCACTGGCCAGCCCTGGCCATGTACACACTGGGCTATCTCTGGGCACTACACCTACTCCACAGGCCCTTAGCTAATCATAGGAGGACTTTGTAAATTGTCTTCAACTTGTGCTCCTGATTTCACCAACTCAGCCTGAACATAGTTCCTGCACCCATAGGGAGAAACTACAGCTGAAAATATCTCAAATCAGAAGGAAACTACTGCTCATCAGTCTGCCCAGTCTCCTATCCCACCCAGATGTTGTCCCTTGGGGTTAGGGAAAATGTGGTCGTTTCTAAGACAGCTCTGAAGTAAGCAGGCTTGCATAGCAGAGTGAGGAAAAGAAGACCAAGGGGTGGGGTAGGTGCTTCATCATGAAGAAATGTTTTACATTTTCGGTAACTACTACCCTTCGTGATGGGATTGCCTTCATTTTGTGAGAGTTGCTCTGCAAGGGCACGTCAAGGCCTGTTTGGCCCTGAGATTTCCATTCCTGGCACTCCTGACTATATACCCAGGCCAAAAGAGCACGAATTGGTCCCCAGTGTCAGGAGTATATATATGCCAGCACTATATATAGGAGGGAAAAAGTGAAAGAAAACCATTCTGTGAGGTTGAAAATAGGGGAGGTGGAAGTTCAATGAAATGCCAGAGGGAAGAACATAGCAGAGGAGATTGTGCAGGCTGAGGAGAGATTAACAGGTATTAGAAAAAAGCAAAAGACATGGGAGAATTCAGATCAATGCTGAGGCGAGCAGCAGGGAATGTTCTTAGCAAGGGGCATTAGGAAGTTGAACACAGATGGTAAGGTATGAAAGGCAGACAGACCTGAGAAGCTGTAAGGGCAGCATGGAGGAAAAAACTTAAAATCCAGGAATGGGAAGAAGGTACAAAGTATATAAACAAATATCTAAAATAGTAATAATTTCTGAATCAGAAATAGTAATTTTCTTTATCTTGATGTTAGGAAGCTGTATATAAACCAAGCAACGGTAGTGTAAGAATAATTTTATTTAGTATTTTGGTAACACAGTGATACATCTCAAAATGACCATAGAATTTAGCTTGCTAAATGACTGCATACATTCTAAATAGGTGCTACTAAGTTTGATTAACTTCACAGGTTACATGAGGCATTATGTGACCAACAGCTACATAGTGTGTAACCCCCAACTGACATGAGCAGTGTGGATGGATTTTGCACTAGTAGCCAGTGCACAGTTGAATCTTTTGGAAGGGTAAAAACTTGCAAAAGCCATTTTTTATTGAAATATGAATTGATGATCCTTGCATTATAATAGCTATTCAGCTGTAGGTTACATACATTATTTCTTTTAATAACAGGACTTACAAAGGTACAAGAAAAATTCTCTTGCTAGCATTTGATCTAATGTAGATCTTCATATGAAAATGCTGAGTATCTTATAAAGCTTTTCACAGATACAGGCTAAGTTCTGGGATATCACAAACTTGTACATAATTCAGAAAAACACCTGAGGTTACTCCATGTGTATGTAGCAGAAAGCTTTTTTTAGCTCTAAAGTAGATGATAGATGCCATATGAAGTCAGAGACTTTAAACAGGTACATTATTACTGTGTGGGGTTTTAGAGCAGTGCTTGTTGGCTTGATTCAGGATTTTAAAATCGGTAGCAAAGCTTGTACTTAAGATGGGGATTGTGTTGTTAACCCAGCTCTTCCCAGCATCGGTACGAGCTCTGTCTCTGCTGCCAGCGTTACTAACACTGGCCATCTATCAGAAGTCACTGTGCAAATCCTTACTTGCCTAGGTCTCAGTAGAGCTACTTCACTGTGTAGCACTGTACCCTTCTTTTTCTAGCTCTGCTAATACTTCATCTGGTACTCGGCTGAGCACAGCAAGTCATGTGAGGTACTCTTGTGCCTGATGGATTTCATGTATCATTGAAGGTGATCTGCAGCTCCAAAGAAGTGCCCAAATCTTTTCAAATCAGGCATTTACGTAGGGCTGTTTGACTTCTAGAGAAAAATGCAGCTTTGTGTATACAAACATTAGCTGGAAGTTCAACGCCATAAAGCTTCATGTGTGTTTTACTTTAAAATAATAGGTGTTTTTTAAAAAATTAAAAAATTAGAAACTTTACCTCACAAATATTTTAAACGTACTTTTTGTTCAGTTAATGGGTATTTTATTTAGGACATGTAATGTCACTTTTCCTTCAGAGACTTTGTTCCAAACAAGTTGTACTAAAAGTACATAGTTGATTTTCAGTTATACAATTTAACTCAACCTAACAGAATGACTAGTGAGTAGGGGTTATTGTTTGCTGTACGTTGTACTTGAGGCTTGTGGCAAGAATGCTTTAATATAAACCCTCACAATCTCACTTCTACCTACCTTAGCCAATGTGGATTTTACTGGACTTACCTATGTGCTTAGGAACAGCAATATTAACTCCTTCGTAAAGAAACATGAAGTTCAGCTATACTTTTATAAATCTCATTCAAATACTTACTTTGTTCATGAGCATGCTAATGAACATATGAGCATATGATTTGAATCACCCTTGCCATCTAGTGACATAGAAATTCTTATCTTTCAAAACTTTATGGAAAGTTACTATATTAGGACTATATTCGGTTAAGTCTCATATAAAACATGAATTTTAGTTTCAAAAATGCTTGCAAGCAAGACTTTTATTTTTTTTTACACATTTATGTAAACATTTTGGAATGCTGAAGGCAGGACTTTACATTGCCATTTTACCAAAAATCACGTGAACACTTATTGTTGAGGCATTAACATACATCCCAGCGGCCACAAGACCTGAGCTGCCATGAGCCTATGGCAGTCTACAGCAGAGTAAATTCAGAAGCAGGCTGCAGTGTTCTGAGCAACTGCTTTTGTTTGTTTTTTAAAGAGGCTTCACTTCTGAATGTGGAGTCACTGAAGGCAAACTTAGAGTTAAGGCATAGTGCATGGAGACATGGAAAAGGATTATAGAGATAGTTCCTGGAGATGCTCCAACCAGTCAGTAGATAAAAAGCACTTTACAATGACAACTTCTGTGAACAAGCTAGAAAAGAAAAGAGTTACTTTCAAATTGCATATGTTTAATCGTTTAATATATTGTTCCCCTGGCTCTCCTTCTAGAATTAAAAAGATGACTGAATTATACCTTGTGCAACTTTTCTTGCTGCTTTTATAACGTGTAATGTTGGCTATGTACCAAAAAAATCATCATAACAAGCTATGAGTTATGTGTCTAAAAAGAGAGAAGGGGATTATCTGTAGATGCGAGGTTTACTGCTTAGGCGTTTGCTGACAGCTGACTTTCACTGGCTGCTTTCTCTGCTTGCAGTCTTTGGACAGCCTGATCGAGCAAATCCATTGTATCTCTAAGCGTAACATTCAAAGTGAATGGCTTAGGTTTAATGGTCAGCCCATAGGTAAAGTCCATTTTAGGGTCCTCGTTTGGATTAGCAGTAAAATTGCACTGATGCACCAGTATGGAGGTAAAGAGAAAGAGCTGCACCTTGGACAACTCCTCTCCAATACACCGACGCTTTCCCAATGAGAAAATCATCACGCTGCTAGTAAGATCTTTATTGATGAACCCATTCTCATCCAGGAATCTTGTTGGATCAAAATCCTCTGGGTTGGACCATTTTGCTGGGTCATGATTCACTGACCACTGATTTACAAAGATGACAGTGTCCTTGGGAATGAGGTAGCCCATGATGAAGGTGTTGGTTGTGGTGGCGTGTGGGATAGTCACAGGCACAAAGCTGCTGAAGCGCATGGATTCATACAGGAAAGCCATGATGTAGGGCAGGTGAGGCTGATCTTCAACACATGGCAGACGGTCTCTTCCAACAATCCTATCCACTTCTTCTTGCATTTTAGCCTGCACTTTTGGATACCTGTCATTTAAAGCAAGATACATGTGCATACACAGCACTTTAAAAGGATTTTTCTTACAAATAATCCTTGCTGTAAACATTTTTCACCAATTCTCACTGCTCTCCTAAATGATGCAGTTTCAGCAGAGTTAAAAAATTGCAGGAATGTGCAGTTGAAAACTTCGAGAAAAAAACTTCCCATGCTCTGGTGTAATTTTAGATCTGCTCAGTTTTTACTTTAATATCCCATGTAACTGATTCTCAACATAAAAAATAATAATAACTGAATGAAAATGTGCTGAAACTGAATATTCTGATCCAATTTTGAAAATTAATTTTAAAACTAAAATTACTTGTCTCTTCTAAGTATTGGATTTTCCATGGGAACAGGAATTTGGTTTTCCAACTCTGTTTGTGACTTTTAGAAGTTAGCAGGGAGTATATCACTAGACGTATTTCATACCTTTGAAAGCCTGCAGATTTCTCAACTAGAAAAATCCCAATTATTAAATTGCCAGAATGGCTTTATGAGCATCCCACTTTTAGTTTCAAAAGACATTTTCTAATTATTATCAAATCACATTTTCTCTATAATGTACTTAAGGATGACTTTCTTGAAGTCTGGACTGTTTAGAAGGATACACAGTAAACAAACAAGATCAAAATGGTAATGCATCTTTTGCTAGTCTAAAAGCGCACATTCTGCCTCAGAAGCCTTCACTTTCTTTAAGTATTCAATTTTGCCTTCTGTATACTTGCTTTTCCCTCCTGCAGCAGACTCACATGTCAAATGCTGGCAAACATGAGAAATGGGGAGAAACCCAAAAGTTACGTGAACCCCGGGCATCACACCCTTAGCTGCAGTGTTAAATATTTGCCTGTTTTTCAAGAAGCGACTGTATTCATAAGCCTACACATTACACAGGCAATGAAAGAAAAAGCCAGGATAGGCAAGAGAGTCAGTGTAATGTCACCTTCTCTAAACCCACCTCCCCTGTCCGAGTTTCGCCAGCGGGCGGGCGGGTGCCAGGGCAGCGCTCCCTCCGGCTGCCCAAGGGGTCTGCCTTGCCCAGTCACGCAATGGCAAGGAAGGCACACGCAACGGCAGCTCAGCATAATAGCGGGTTTGTAAACCGGTGCACGAACTCTTTATCGTGCTTAAGCAGCTGTTATCCTGTTCCTATGATCTCCTTGATCTTGACCTGCTGAAATCTGTTACTTTCAGGTTTTACTCGGCTGCCTTTCTGCCAGCTTCTCCTTGTGCCCCATAACCCGGTCGCCTGAGTAGGGTGGAATTCCTTTTCTTTTATACTTCCTTATCTCTTTCTGACAGGTTTCTCAAAGCTCTCTAAAGTGTTAGTTTATCGGAGGCCACTGCGGCACCCGGCGCTGTACGGGCAGACCCACAACCCGACGGCGGGTCCCTGCAGGCTGTGGTCGTGCTCTCGGCTATGCCCGGACCCGGAGCTCCATGCATTGGCTCTGGCTGCTCCCGCTGCGGGAGCCCTCCCAGCAGCGCCTTTGCCCATGCCTTTACAGTTTAAACGGGACTTCCCCGGGGCTGGCGGGCGCTCACACCCCGGGCGGGCTAACATGTCCCCCTCCTCCCCGGGCCGGAGGGGCGCCCCGGTGTGCTGCCGCCTCTGCCGGCATGACATACCTGATGAGGAAGATGAGGAGCCACTGCAGGGCGGTGGAGAGTGTGTCCTGGCTGGCTCCGAAGATGTCGGTGACGGTAGCGGGCACGTGTTCGAGCTGCAGCCTCGGCTGCTCCCGCTGCAGGCGGATGAAGGCATCCATCATGTCGCGGGGAGCGGCCCCGGGGCGCAGGCTGCGCTGGTGCTGCAGGAACTTGCCGCGGACGAAGCCGTAGAAGTCGCGGTTGAGGTCGCGGAAGGCGCGGTAGGCGGCGCGGACGGGGCTTGGGAAGCGCTGGAGCCAGGGCAGCGCATCCACCAGGCTGCCGGCGCCCACCGCCCGCCCGAACTGCTCGTTGCGCCCCACGATGCGCAGGAACTCGCCGTCGCCGTGGCTGTAGCGGCGGCCGAAGCACAGGGCGCTCATCACGTTGGCCACGGCCACCACCAGGACGCGCGAGGGGTCGAGGAAGGCGCCGCCGGCGCTGCCGCGCACCAGCAGCGCCACCAGCGCCCGCGCCTCGCCCACCAGGTGCCGCTCGAGCAGGCGGCGGGTGGCGGGGCTGCCCGTGGAGAAGGCGCGCACCGTGGCGTGCGCCGCCCGCCGGTGCAGCTTCCAGAGCTCCGAGTATCCGCCGAAGGCCAGGCTGAGCCCGCCCGACACCAGCTGGAAGGACGGGAAAGGCGGGCGCCCGGCGAAGGCGGCCCCCTGGCGGACAAGGGCCTGGCGGATGGCGCGTTCCCCGTTCAGCACCACCACGGGCCAGCGCCCCAGGCGCAGCTGGAACACGGCGCCGTAGGTGCTGGCCAGCCGGGCGAAGGAGAGGTGCGGGGCGCTGCCCAGCTGCGCCGCGTTGCCGATCAGGGGCCAGGGGAAAGGGCCCGGCGGTGCCCGGCGCTGTCCCTGCCATCGGCGCTGCTGATGCTGCAGGAGGAGCTTTCCCAGGTGGATGGCGGCGAGCAGGCAGAGAAGGAGCAGGAGGGAGCTTTGCAGCGGGGGGATGCCGCGCAGTGCTTCGCCGAGCCTCTCGAGGGCCATGCTGCAAGGGAAAGGAAAAGGTCAGCGGGCAGCGTCCCCGCGGAGTGGGGGGACTTTCAGGTTCCTGCGAGCAAGGGGAAGCCCGGACGGGGCGCGCTGGCGTGGCGGAGGGAAGAGCCGGCAGCCGCCCCAGCGCTCGGAGTCCGGGCAAGTCCTTGTTATGCGCTCCTCGTGTGCCTAAAGCCCCCCGAATCCTGTGCGAAAAACAAGGAATAATCGATAATCAAGTGGCAAGCTCCTACTAAGAAATCGTATTTGGCGGGGGCCGCTGCTCTCTGCCGGTAGGGAAAGTTCTCTGCGAGAGATCCAACAGGTCACGGCTGAGAGAGGCACAGTGGGAAGCAGGAGGATGCTCTTATCCTGACGAGTCTCTGCAGATGCAGGCAATTGCCGTGCGCAGGAGACAGGTTAATTCCGGCGCTGCACATCCCTGCCCCCGGCGAAAAATCCCCTGCTAGAAACGGGTTACCCGCCCCACTGTCGGAATTTCCCGCTGCTCCGGAGAAACCTCCGCACGCGGCCACGGAGCTCGCTCCGTCCCGAGCCCTTCCCTCCTCCCCGCACCTTCGGGCCCTTCGCGGCATGGCAGGCAGGCAGGCGGTCTGCCGCCCCGGGGATGGGCTGCGGAGGATAACTGAGGACTCTACGTGGCTGTGCGGACTGGTCCCTCTTCCCATCCCCGCGCCCGGGGACCGCCCGCTCCTACCATTTGCTCCAGACTTTCAGAAGCAGCGAGGGGATGAAGGGGTGAAATAAGCGGCGAGGTCCTGAAGCAGAACTGACCTGTTACACGCTGCTTCCATCCGAGACCTTGAGGAGGATGGAGAAGAGCTGTGCAGCCGGCGGCAGCTCTAATGGACAGCCGCAGCTCCGAGGAGAGCGGCGACGGCGGCGTTCAGATCCAAGCTTTTGGGAAACTCATTAGGAGCCCCAGTACCTGTCACCCGGAGCTTGGCAGGTCATGTGCAGGCAAATGCCAGTTGCGCCCGATCCCAGCGCAGTTATCACCTTCCCAGCTCTTTAACCCTTCGGAGCCCGCCCCAAGGCAGCCACCTGCCCCGGGCAGCCCCGCGGACCTGGAGCGAGCGGGCTGCTGCGCACCCCTCCCTTCTCTCTCTCTCCCTCCCACCCGCCTGCTGGGCTGCAGGGACAGGACGGGGCCAGCCCAGCCCGCCGCAGGGAGCGAAGGCGAGCGGCTCAGAGGGCGCAGAGAGGACGGCCCGCTGCTCTCAGGCTCAGCCGGAACCGGAGCCGCCACCTCTGGGCTCCTAGCATTGCCGCTCCCGGCTTTAAACCCGCCGGCATCCGCGGTGCGCGGCGCGGTGCGGCCGGGTCGCGGACGGCCCCGCTGGCAAATCGCCGTTGCCTGGCCCGTCCCCTGGCTTGAGGGGTCGCAGTTATTTGCCAGCTGTCCTTGGGCCCTCGCCAAGCGGAACGGCTGAGCCGCGGATGCTTTTATGGCCGGGGCCAAAAGTTTTAGCGGAGGAGGTGCCGGGAGCGGAGCAGGGTGGCGGGCGAGCTCGCAGCTCTCGCTGTCGGGAGGCGAAGTCTCGCCTGCATCTTAGGGGCTGAGGAAGCCGAAGAGCTTCCCCTCCTCCGCCTGTCGCCTCCCCGTTGCGTGCGGAGTTAGCATTGCGTGAGCCGGGGCTGGAAAGCCTCCAGCCATCTCCTCCCCGGGCCCCTACCCCTCCTCTCAATACCTGACACCAGCTCCGGGGAGAATGAGGCTGGGAAGCTCCGGGCAGCTCGCACCCCGGCCGGCTTCGGTGCCCTCCGCCTCGCCTCCACCCTGCGCTCGCTCCTCTCCCGCTTACGGCGCCTTTTTACTCTTAAATCTGGCGCCTCCGCCCGCACTGGGAGAGCTGGCGAAAGGCGTGTGGGTACTGCGCTCCAAGCCCCCCCGGGCTTTCCGGCGCCCAGGGGAAACCGGGACTGCAAAACCCCCAGATATGGAGGAAATCGTTCCCCAAGAAATCAGAATGCCTTTGCTTTGTTCTTGTGATTTTTTTCTGTAACAAGAAAAATATGAAAATACAACATTTATTTCAGATTCTTTACAGTCTTGTCATGAGAAAAAATTAGCATGTTTTGGTAGCATTTAGGGATTAGACAAAATTAGATGCTGGGAGTCAGCCCAGCTCAGGGTGTGAACCCAGTCCTGGCCAGGATGCTACTGCTTCTGTCTTTGCTAAAAAGTGTAATCCTGCCTGTTGACACTGTCCCAGGCTCTTCCAGACGGTGATGTTCCTTCTTGCTCAGACTAGCATCAGCCTTGGATCATCTGTTGGCTTGGAGCTTCCTCCTGTCATTGCCAAACAACAGAGGTGTCAAAACCACTTTTTCTGAGCAGTGCCGGAAAAAGTGAGCTTCCCTTTCCCAGCCCCACTTCTAGGGTGAACTGGAAGGATCCTCCACACATACCCCAGCTTCAAAAAAGAGCAAAAACAGCTCCATCCCTATGGGACTACGGTTAGGGAATTCTGATATCTCCATCACTATCAGAACAGTGAACCCAAATTTCATATGCTATAACCACTCAGCTATGGAAAAGTTGTCACTGCTCCCTCCTTCATCTGTCTCCTGTCAAAGAACATATATAGATGTCTTCTGGTGAATTTCCAGAAAAAGATCTGGGTGGCACTGATCTTTTGCCTCTGAACAGATCTGTTCCAGGCACTGGAGCTGGGTGGTAATGCCTAATTTGGATCGGTTGTCTGAGCACTCTGTATTATAGTGCTGGGCATTTCTTATTGTCAGCATGTAAATTTGCCCTTTTCTTGGTGTCTGTGCTAAAAAGTTGCCTAAACTCTAGGCATTCCAGCTCTCATTAGTAAGTCCCTAAACCCTTTCTTTGGTTCAGCAACTAAAGTAGTTGTACTGCAATTGGATTGCTCCTGGCTGCTTGCATAAAGTACAGAGAAAAGAACACATTTCCACTATTATGACTTGCAAACCCAAAATTTAAGGCAAGAGCCTTATAAATCCTGGTACCTTTTTTTTCAGGCTGTAAGGAAACATTAATTAATTCTTGTTTCTCTGGTTTTCAGGAGTTCTGTCACTATTAGGAAAGAAAGGAAACCTATTTTAGCTATTTTCCTCTGTGCTGATAGTACTACCCGGTCCCCCTGTACTATTTTTGGCTTTGGCTCCCTATTGCATTATTACAGCCTGAGTATTCTTTTGACTGTATACACTGAATGTTCACCCAATTTTTAGGCTCTGATTCTGTGTGATCTTGATTAGTCCCTTGGTCTCTGTTATATTCTACAAATTGCCCTCCCACCCACCTCTTTATTTTTTCTTCTCACCTCTTTTGTTTGTAGAAGCATAGAAGTCCAGAATTGCTCTTAGAGAATGTATGTTCTTTTTTTCCCAGTTCTAGGGACTTAATTGAGATGCAGATCTTACTGAAACTAGTCCCCGATTCCTGAGTTGGTTAGTTTTGTTAGGCACTGAAGACTGAATCACTGAAAATGTAAGCCACATAAAATGAATAATTTCTGAGGTCTAGAAAATCCTACTTGATAAAATATATGGAAAAGAAAAGTAGCTGAAGGGCTACAAGTGAGTCGGTTTGGGATTAAGGGAGAGGAATTCAGGCTTAATCTCTCAAAAATCTTGATTGATTTGATAGGAATGCCAAATGCAGGGTTTGTGAGAGATATCAGTATCTCTGTGACTCTGAATAAAGTTGCTTATGTATGTGGACAAGCATCCTTTTTGTGGAGGTCAAAATTTGATTAAGGAGGGGGAATTGCACAACCTAGAGAGTCTTCATTTACCCTTTGAGCGAGAATTTTTATGTCTGCAACACTCCTCCCTCTTCTAAGAAAACTCCTTAGCCCCTAAGAGATTTTTACAAGTGTTAAGAATTACTTACTTAAATCAGGCGTTGAAGACTCAATTCTTAGTTTTACTTCTAACCATGGCAGCCTTTGCCTCTGTTTTTGAATACTGGCAAGCTGCTCATAAATCCTCATGAGCATCAGCTGGAATTTCTCATGGACTTGACCTGCTGTTTTCTTTTCTTACCACTTCCTTTTGCATCTTTCCAAGGAGAGCCCTCCCACACTAGATTTCTCTCTTTCCCATACCTGGGACTATGGGTCTTTTCCTCCTCTCTCTTAATTTTACAAAATCCCAAAGTGGATTAGTTGAGCAATATTTCATCCTGGGATTGCTTCAGCATAGAGCTTGTACAAATTGTTTAGTGTTTGTAGAGTGATCCAAGCCATTCTTTGTTAAACAATCCTTGGCAATGTTGTTTCTGATTGTCTGATTCTGAGTGTTGCACAATACTATATAAGATGAATAGACAAGTAGCATAACTGTGAAAAACAAACCACTTGAAAACATAACCAAGTGCAATATCCTATTGTTTCAGGCTGCTTCAAATTGTACAGATGTACTTATGTCCCTCTAGAGTTCAGCTCTAGTCTCAATACTGCTGTAAGTGAGGAAAATCACCACTACAACAGCCAGACTACAATCAGAATAAGAACCTGTAAAGCTGTGTGTGTGCAACAGCTAACTCAGACTATATTTATGTGGCGATCCCACATGATGCAGGATTACCATTATGCTTCAAGTAGTTTCAGATCCAGAGCAGAAGACCTGTGCTCAGTCCAGCCACTGTACCACCTCACGGCTGCTGGCTCTGTGGTCACCATCTGTGCTTGGAGCTCTGCACTCAGAGATGTCCCTGCTTCCTTGGGTTTATCTACACCTTATCTGAGTGCTCAGTGTTGGAGCTGACCTGAGACAGGAGCTCCACAAGTGTGGTTGGTAGTGAGATCTTTTCTGATGCAGGCTCCTGGTTTGGCTCAGTTTAGCAGATTTCCAGTCATGCCAAGCATGAGATGTAAGCAAAATAGAAGAAGCCACATCCTCAGGTCTACCCAGAGTGCCAGGCATATATAGGAGCCAGCTGCAGCTCCGTGATTTGGGATTATTTATTTAGGCCACTCACTGTGGCCTAAAATAAAGCATTTGTGGTGTGCTTTTTAAGGCGTATATATTTGTGGTTGCATATTGCATTCTTAACCTTCATTAACTTGCAGCTCTCTTTGGACTTTCACTCTTCCCTGCATTCCCACTGACTTCCCAGATCACATATACAATTCTGCCTTGCTATTGAAAACCCTAAATTTGGCTTCTAATTCTGAGCCAAATTCCCGCAGCTGCTGTGGGAAGACAAGGAACCTCCCAGTACTTGCTGTGGCTCAGCTCATTGTAGCCTCTCCATCTGTTTGCATTTTTCATGTTACTTACAAATTAAAGGCATACATTGTGGTCTGCTTCCACACAGGCAACACACAGGTATGATTACAGAAATGAGGACACAGCATTATACTTAATTCAAGCATAAAACTTGATTCTGAAACTTCTAATTTTGCCTGATTCCTATAGTATTTGTTTCCAAAGTTTGCTGCTTTTTCTTGACAGTATCAGATGAAACCATACAGCTTAGTCTTTCTTGAGAGGAAAACATAGAGATGATACCTTTGTGGACACCTTTTGAGAAGCCTTTTTAAACTGCCTTCTGCTACAAGGCAAAAGAGCAAAATCTAATTTGCATACTATTTTGCATACATGCAAAATACTAATTTGCGTGTTGGACCCTCATCCATGGTATTTTCTGTGTCTTTCTACTGACACTATACAAATTCTTTTAAAGTGCTCTGAAAGAAGTAGTCTGAAGTAGATGAATAAAATGGCATTTAGGAAAGATTAGACACTGCTCAAGGTGTGCATTATTGTGTCTGTCCTGAAGGGTGATGTGTGAGCAAAATGTTGTGCCTGCTCACTCTCATGCTTCAGCAAGTGGGGGGTCCCAGGAACATCTGGCAGCTCTGCATCTTCACACTGGTTTTGAGTTTTGCAGAACCAAGAGCTGTGTTGCCAATGTCCATCTTTACGTTGAAGTATCTAAATCTTATAACCTTTATGATGTTCTAGGTCATGTCAAAGCTTTTAAATTATAACATTGCTTGGGACATTATCATGTGAACAAGCAGTAACGTACTGCTCCTTTGTTTTCCAGACTTTGTTGGGCGTTGTATTAATAGTAGTGATACAAATTTTCTAGTGCAATTGCTTTATCAACTCTAAGATTTTAGTATTTTTCATTTTAGAAAGTGCCAGTGCCCTTGTATGCTCAGAGTTTTGGCAGATGCTTGTTCAAAATAGTCCTGGGCTACAACTAAAAATAAAGTCTAATTCCCTCACAGGCAGAAGCATATTTTGTAGGAGTGAAGGTTTCAAAGGTTTGCCTGTGAAGTTCTATGGAGTCTTTTTTATGGATGTGCAAAACACAGTTTTTCAGAGTTTGGACATTTGTCCAAATTTGAGTGAATTATCAAGGGATGAGAGCAAGGCACAAATCTGGGAGAAAAGACATTATCCAGGCAAATGTCAAGTCCCTGCATCAGAGCATTAGACAGAATTTTTCAGAGACAATATCACTTCATGCTTTAATATGAACACTTACTTTTCTCGTTCTCATGAATACATACAACTGGTTTTGATCAGAATGTTTCTCAAGATTACCATGTAAAGTATAGATTTTGGGTGGATCGAAAATTTCAGACCAGATTATTAAAGTAGGGTAAAATTATAAGTAAAGGAAAACCCAGAGTTTCCAGCTAAGGGAACCCTGTGCAAGTAGACACTTGCAGGGAGTTGACCCTTCAGCAGAGAGGGATAAGGCAGTGAAGCACTTGCAAATGGAATGAAGAAACCTGCAGTTCCTTGGTGACAGTATGTGTTTTCCTGTGTTGTCCCCCAAGTGTCCTAGCCATTGATTGTCCCAGTCTACAAATGATCATCTCACCCTTCCCCAACCAATAATTTCCCATGACACAAATATCATTATTTCCCATGATATGAATATTGGCAATTTGGGTTCTTCAGTTTGTGGTAAGTGTGTGCCGTTTTTGGTGCTTTACAGTGGAACTAGTGGTCAAAATAATAAAATAGACAACACAACTTGAATCTAGTCCTCTCTGTTGAACAATCCAGGTTGAATTTCAGAATTCTCCTTTGGGCTTCTATTCTGACTTCTGAAAAGCATGCTCTGCTTACCCGGATATGTTGAAATTTCTTGTACTATTAGGCATGGATTCCATAGTGCCTGGAGTAATTTCTTGTCTAGAAGACTGAAATTTTGTAAGGGAAAATTTTCAGCATTTTAAAAAAATCTTTTCAGCGTTAAAAAAAAATGGTTGACTTCTTCAGGTTTTCAGGTACTCTGAGAGAGGAGGTGGGACTGGGCACAATTTGATTGTTGAGATGGCAGCTGAACCAAAGAGGAACAAAACAATTTGCCCATCATGAGGAATTTCCCTAGCTTTTAATCATGAAGAGGTAGGTCTTTAGCTGGGATTTCCCAAAGGAGATTCATGTTATGGACCTAATAAATTTCATGTCAGTCAAGGAGTTGCTTGCAAATGTTACCTTTTAGATAGCACTGCTCAAAGAAAAAAAGTAAAGAAGTAGATGAGTAAAGAAACATGCTCACCCCCTCCTTCTCCCTTCCACTATTGCAAGTCAATAAAATGTTGAATAGTATTTACAAAAAAAGGTGCAGAGTGATAGATCATCCACCAGAAACAGTGGTTATGCTATACTGGCTTCACTGAAGTATCCTGCCAGGTGAAAATGCACTAATCTGAACCAGGACCTTCTGTGATTTGGCTGATGAAGTTCAGCTGAGGAAATGTTTGCATATCCCTCTACAGCAGGGCATTATTGGCTTCCTCTGCTCTGTTGTGCAAGGGTTTGGTGCATTTGCCTCCAGCGGTAACTGCATTTCAGTGGTAAATGAAATGACTCAAATGCTTGGGACTGGGATGTATGCAGGTAGTACCCTAGCCTATAGACTTACTTATGCTCTTCCCCGGGGTAAGGGAAATGGGAGTTATTTGTTTGCACATTTTTTAATTTGAACAAAGATTTGGAGAATGTGTGTTCAAACCAATGGAATAAGGGAAACTCCCTTTGTGGTTTCTGTGGTCAGTGATGGAAAATTTTGTTAAGGAGAATTTTAAAGTATTCTGTGTAAGGGCTGCAATCTTGATCAATATGGTTGACTTCTTCTGTAAGACAAGTAATAATGATAATAATAATAATAATAATAATAATAGTAAAGATTTCCTCCATTCCCCAGAAATTTTTTCAGGGGGAAAAGGCAGTCTTGACACATACATGCTCCTAGCATTTGGAAGCAAACCCAAGGAAGTGTCTGTTTTTGAGCCATTTAGGTCTTCTAACCTTCAGCAATGGCAGATCAAAGACCACGAGGGAAACAAACTGCAGGTGCCAGTCAGGGCAGGTTTCATCTTGTCACAGCACTCCGGGAAGAGGCATTTGCTAATGTTTGTTAATCTCATGGCACGCCAAAGACAGAAAAAAAATTGCCATAAATTCTTCCCTTTCCCAAGCAGCCCACACCCAGGCTCAGGGTGGCTGCGCAAAGGCTTGGTGGCTTCCTCTAGAGGGGAGATCAGTGTGGGAGCCTGTGTCTGCCCTGGGGTGGCTGGGTAGATGTAGGGTCACCCAGGAAGGGTGTCTGGCTCTGTCAGGTTGAAGCAGATGCAGAAGTAGCAATGCACTGGAGGTGGTGGCAGCAGCAGTAGCTGAGACCACGCGAAGAAAATTCTTCCAATGAAGAGAGCCTAAAGTCCATCCTGGCTGTTGCTGTCTCCCACAGAAACATTCACTCTGCAGCCAAGGAGAAAGCCTAAAATGCTGTGCAGCACCATAGGGAAGAAGTAGCAGCAGTGGAGATAACAGGGTCTTTACCAGCTGCAGGGAAAAGACAGGATTAGGCACAGCTTAGGGTGCTGTAGGGGATGTCTTTGGCCAAAAGCCAGATTTGCCCCTATCTCTCTTTTGAGGTGTAAATGGCATGCAAGGAGGCTTCTCTCAGTGGCTTCCCTGTGAAGATAAATAACCTGATCCCCCGGTTATTATCCCCCTGCTCTCCTCCCCTTCCCCCTGACTGACTTTGATTATTGTAACTTTACATGCGCTTTTAATTTGCGTGCAGGCAAGTACAAAGGCCCAACCGGATATACCTGTTATTTGCCAATGACCTGAAAGAGCATAGTTTATGTTAAGCCTTGGGTTATGGTAAGGTTTGCACGCGATTCCTCAATATACATGCTGCAGGCAACTGATGGATGGAGGTGATGGAGGGTGGAGGAAAGTTTTAAAGTGACAGAACCTGATTTGGTTCCTAATTAATCCACCATTTATGTAAAGGCCTCTATTGCAATTTTGTGTGGAGACCAAGTCTTGCTCTTTCTTCAGGCAAGGAATATATGATCACATTATCCAGGCTGTAGTTTGTTCATGGCTGCACCTGCAACTGATCATGAACACTTTATGAAAATTAGGCAAAAAAGGCAGGTAAGATATTTACACTTGCCTGTTTGTGCATACTCTTGCATGGCAGGCAGAAGATTGGAAGTGGGGGAGGAACCTACAAATGAGATAACTCATGGCAGCAGAGTCAGGGCATGGTGTACAGAGATGCACATCTTGACTGAGGTGTAGGGGCCTGGATAGAGACGGGATCTACATTTTTGAATGAGACTCAGCCCCTGCACAGTTTGGAGAGGTTTCATTTGACTTAAACTCCCTCAGTAAGATAAAAAGAATATCCATACTTCATGTGTCACATAGTTACAGCAGAAGACACACAGTTACAGCAAGGAGATGTGGGGTCCAGTGCTCAGCTTGCACACTGACTTGCTCACTCCACAGGGAAAGCCTAGTGATGTTTGCTAAAAGCTTCTTTTCAGTGATTTCACATCAAATTAGCTAAGTCTTCAAGCAGAAAGGAAGTGTCTTTATCTGCCAGGCATATTAACCCTGAGGTCTTAAACTTTAGTGGCTTTATTGCTGGTATGTTTTTTAACCTAATGTTAAAGGCTGCACGAGAGGAATTAATTACCCATTTTATTTGGAAGTTTGGGAAAGGATCCCATTCATTCTCAGCTCCACCTCTTATCTCCAGGGAGTTGAAAGCAACATGAGTTAAATTAAGCTTTATGGGATTTAAAGGACAGATATTCTACTCACTCTTTCGCTCAGAAACAGCTGGAAAAGGTACAGAAAATCAAATGCTACTCTTACAAAGGAGGGCATCATGAAACAACTGCTAAATAACAGAAAACAAGATGGACCTATTGTTAGAAGACCTCTGTGTAAATTTGCATTTCTGGACAAAAGCACATTTAATCTTTTTTGCCTCAGATTCCCCCTAAAATTGGGAGAGCTCATAGTGTGTGGGTCTGCCAGTATCTGTTCGACTGTTCTCTTAGCTTAAGACAGACCTTGTACAGCCAGCATCCAGGAAAGTGTTGTTTGCATTTGTAGGACAATGATTGATGGACTGATTTTTCACTCATGTTTTGAAGCCAAACAATGCAACTCTGCCTTCCACCTTCACATGCCTGCAGTCTGCAACCATGGTACACTTGCTAAAGGCATTTATCTGAATCAGCTTTCAAAAGAAATCCATCTGATTTTCCCTCTTCTCCTCTGCTATATTTTGCTTCTTGCTTGCAACCCTCCTTAGCTGCCCTTTTGAGGAATTTGTTTTGGTTTAAAAACTCATTTTTCCTTATTAGTTTACCATTTACCCTGTTTTTCAGTTCTAAGAATCCAAAATACATAAGTTTTGCATATCTGTATTTTAATTCTTCCCCTTTTTTCTTGATACTTAATACAAGTGTAGGAAACTCACATTTAATAGCAACTTCGCAAAAGCTGTGAACTCTTAAACACACAGATGGTCTTTCTGTGGTCAATATATTTATAAAAATGTAAATGTCTCTACAAGCTTCTTCTGAGGAAAAAAGGTTTTCATTTAAAAACCCCAAACAAACAAACAAACAAGCCTCAACACATATTGCTGTCCCCAACCTGTTTATTAATAAAGTGTAGCAAAAATTACCTAATGTTGCTGTAAGCACTGATGCACAAAAAACCCCCAAAAAAACCAAACCCACCTCCCCCAAAACAACCACCAAAAAAACACCAAAACAAAAATCCAAACCAACCTTGAAGTTTTTTGCACTTAGAAACTTGAAAGAGTGTGAAACTGTCTGCTGCAGCCCTGGAATAAAGCATTAAATAATAAATATAGCAGAGTTAAACAGTGAGGAAAGGGTTAC
This sequence comes from Certhia americana, assembly GCA_018697195.1. Classification (NCBI taxonomy): domain Eukaryota; kingdom Metazoa; phylum Chordata; class Aves; order Passeriformes; family Certhiidae; genus Certhia; species Certhia americana. The sequence continues at coordinate 76,865,584 of CM031859.1, forward strand.
ACGCTGCCTGCTTGTCACTTGATTCATCAGGGGTTTAGATGAAGATGTGTACCCTTTTTCTGGGAGCCTCTGCAGCTGGCTTTGGATGAGGGAATAGTTTTGCTTTGTGCTACTTTATGAATTTGATGTTTGGATAATAAACTGTACCCTGGAGTGAAAACTGAAGAGGACTTGGGTATTTCTGTGCCTTGACCTTTCCCTTCCCCCTGGGCGAGAAGGCCCACCAGCATACAGGCTGTGAAAGAGCATGTGACAAGTATGGCAAAATATTTTCCTTTTCCTTCATTAAAGTAATCCTGAGTTATGTTATTGAAAGAGAAAGGTGAGGAGGCAGGTATGAAGAAGAAGCAGCAGGCCTACATTTCACTTGTACATGCAAGAGGAAGTCCTGCTGAAGATAAAAAGTAGATGAAAGTAGAGTGATGAGATTAGTTCAGGATATCGATCTAATATTCAGCATTTGCGTTTGATCAGGTTGTAAAGCTGTAGCTGCTGCAGCATGAGTTACATCTCCTGTCTTCAGAAAAATCTAAATTCCCAGATAGGAAACCTGACATCAGATTAGGAGGACAAACCAGTTACTGTCATCTTCAGCTGTACAGGGATCACAGAAATGGATGCCAAGTCTGAAACAATACAAGGGTAAAATAGGGTAGCAGTAATCTACTGCAGTTTCCAAAGTGGGCAGAGCTCTGCATGGTAATTGATGCTGTGGAGGTAAGTGGAAAGTCACTCCCAAAAGAGTCAGGAGAGAGAGAGTCAGGCCAGGAAAGAGAGAGGAGGAAAGTACAAATAGTTTAGTAGGTGTGACTAAGGGCTGGTTGCAGCACCACTATTTATATAATGCTTGTGGAAAAAGTGATCATGCCATTCATGCCTATCTTATATTAAACATTTTTGCATGGCAGCGGGTTTTGAAAAATCTTGACAAACTCAATATTTCCTAAACTATCCCACTTAAGCAGTATAGATGTCTTAAGCAGTAAGATGACTTAAACAGTATAACATTTTCTTTAAAGTTATCCCAGTCAAGAGAAATGATAGACCATTTGATTTAAATCATTATTTTCACTTTGATTCAAGTTGGAGAAGAAGGTTTCACCAGACTGCAAACATGGGAAACAAGCTTAGTATCCCAAGTGATTTGGGTATGCTGTAGAGAGGGCTGGACACAAACAAGATGAAGTAATAGCAGTGCAGAGAACTAGATACAAATGATATTGGTTCATGGTGCCTATCTGATAGCCAGTAGTTTCAATACTCATGTCCCTGAATGACAGCCTTGGCTGAGAAGGCAGCCTCTGCATAAGCATCAGGGAACTTTGTCAAATTTCATTTATGAAAACACTGTATTCAAGAGACACCTGTAGCAAAGTTTAAGCGGTGGAGACCCTTTGCCTTGCTTAGTCTGATAAGGACTTCAGGTGGATATCTTAAAAGGAATGAGAGCCAAAGCTGTTTTTTCTAGCTCTTATGGATGTCTGGCCAAAACTCACATGATCACCACACAAGATTTAACCATAAGAAAAACTTGGTACCAAGACAGCACTGGAAAAGGCTCCCCATTGGAAGTTTTGGCAAGTTAGAAAAATGTTACTCTGCTGTTTTTGTCATGTACATGGTTCTACCTTGTTTTGATTGGTGTGAATGAGTTTAACTCTGACTCATTTCAGGATTTGTTTGGCCTGTGGTGTCTTTGCAGAGCAGGGATGGTGGTGGCCCTGGTGCACTTTAGTGCACTTCAATACAATTTTACCTAACACTGCAGGTGGAAGCTGCCTGCTCTGTGCTAGCCCATACACCTTTTCTCTTGAAGGGTTCTGAAGCTGACTCTTCTTTGTCCTGGTAATGTCACTCATATCTGAGTGCTTTTTCAATCCTATTAGCTGACAGTCTTGTTAGATGATTTTACTATGATTTTTAATGTTCACATTGATGAGCAGTCCTTCCTTCTGGTAACATTAACAACTGCAACCCCTTCATTTAATTCTCCTTCAAGCTCTTAATTGTTGGAAGCCAAAGTAGCACAGCATGTGCACTCCTCTCTGGACAGCCATCTCCCAGCATGCTGAGCTGTAGGATCTCTGGATGCACTGTAATGCCACCTTGATGTGCTATCAGATCATCTGGCACAGTAAACTTGTCCTATCACAGTTTTTACATTTTATGCCAGCTGTGTAGGGGGATGTGATACCCATAAGAGCATTATGAAAAGAAATCCTATCTAGCCTGGCATTACCTTTGCACAGGTGACTATGTATCTTTAGACTAATCTGAACTAATCTGAAGTGACAGAGCAAGTTCATAGCAGTTTTACAAAGCCCAGGTATTTCAGGAATATATTCCAAATAATCTCAGTTTGTGGAGTTGTATTACTGAGTTGTTGCCTAGCTTGTTCTCTATGGAACATAATTCTTACTCTTCCATCAAGGTCAGCTGAAATCATTATTTCAGCAGGTTAGTACATGGATTCTGTTTATTAAGCCAATATTGGACATTTAAAAAGGAGTTTCTTCCAGTGATTTTAATGTACCCCTCCACTATATATTTTGCTCTGTAGCATCCTTATTACATATTACAGGATGAGTTTTTACTGGGCACTTCCCTATTTGGTCTTGATTTAAGATTAGGCAATCGTCCAGATTATACAGCAAACCAGTTTGTAATAAGTATAAGTAACTGTCAATCCAATGTACTAACTATAGAAGAACAATTTAAGTGTAAGGAGTTACTTACATCTAAATTCCAGCCAGCATCTGAAATAAATCACCTAGGGACACAGATGTATTTGCATAAATGTGCACAGATCACAGTGATAATGATGTGAACAACATTTTTTTGTCAGCTAATCACAGACCCTTTTGCAATCATTCCTATGCACAGCACTACTGCACACTTGTGAGGTGGATAATTATTAAAATTCCATTTCAGAGAGTATAACAGTGAAACAACATGATTAGGGACTTTCCAGAGGCCGTCCCTGACATTTTTTACTTGCTTGGCAATAAAATCAAATTTAATTACTTCTCTTCCTGTACTTTATCTACAGATGTTCCTCTTTCATACTTCTGTCTGGCAGTACCTTTTATACCTAGTATCTTTTTACATTCAGGCATAACCTTGCTAAGTGTTTCCACGGATGCACAACATTTGACAGATTTTCCATTTTACGAAGAAAATGCGAGAAAAAATCCCAACATCTTCTATGCCAGAAGGAATAAATACATACATCTGCTTCTGCTGATTCCCAAACCTTGTTTTGACAAGTCAGACCTGTATTAATATGAGCTAGGCACCACACTAACTTCTATCTTAATGCCAAGTGCTGAGGCTGGCTGATGATACTGGCCCACCCTACTTGAAACATTTCTTTGGCACCTCTTACAAACTCCTTTGGGAAATCTGTCAACAAAACACAGATTTAGAACAGCAAACACGGCAGGAAAATAATTGTGGCAAAGCACAGTCAACTTCACACGTGGTCAGGGAGAGCGTGTTCTGTTACACCTGTCAGGTTGCCATCTGGGACAAACAACTCCAAGTATGCTGTGGATAGGGTTATGTCCTGGCCCATGGGAGATGAAACCCATGCACGGTTCACCTGTTAGCTGCAGGTGCATGTCTCACAGTGCAATGCATGTGTGAGCTTCCAGAGGACACAGAGCTCCCCACTGGGGCCTCTTGTTCCTTGTCTTTGTGTCCCCATGCACAAGGTGGAATGAGCAGCCTAGGAGGTCAAGTGGCTGAAAACTACAGCTGGAAATTGCCAAGAAGAAGAATTACAGGTCTGAAGCCATGGAGGTTTCAGAAGAATCTCCAAGGATAACACAGACCACCCTGTTGCTGCCAAACCTGGATCAAATATGCCTGTAATGCTTCCAACAGATGAGTGTCTGAGCTCTCCTGAAAGCTCTTCCCTCTGGAGATCCCACTCTGTCCTTTGACAGTACATCTGGGGCTTTGTTGCCCTTTGCCAAATGCTTCAGATTTCCTTCTTGCCATTCAGACACATCACTTTTTATTCATTAAAGATCAAATGAATAAGTTCTTCTGTCTGCAGACTTGAATACATTTGAAGTCTGACATGGTATCTCCCCTTAGTTTTCTTTAGATACACACAAGTCTCCTTGTAAATTACAGCTCCCAGAGTTATAGCTATTCTTATTAATTTTTTTTCCAGGTACCTTGTTATTTCCGTGTGTTGCTTGTACTCTAAAACAGGACAGAGTATTCAAAAAAAGTACTAGTGAGTAGGACAAAAATATTTTATTTTTTAAAGGTAAATCTTGTGGCACATCACTCCAGGATTGCTATTTGTATTAGTTTGTGCCTCTCTTTTCCAAGCAGGAAGGAGTTTCTTTTCAATATTATATGTCCTGAAGCAAGATCTTGTCAGGTAATGAAAAAAGTTGAATAAATGCTGTGTGAAGAAGTTATAATAGTTAAATATGTGGATGTGTAGCTCCGTTTGATTTACATGGCCTCTATTAGTTTTATTTTCATAACAATGTTGTGACAATTAAAAGTGTTCCCCAGTCCCATGGGAATGACACAGGAGTTTATGTCCCCAGGAGCAGCTATTCTACTTTAGCAGAAGCTATTTTTATTATCTTCTTGGAAAACAATTTATTCTTGACTTCTCATTCTCATCTCCCAGCAAGTCTATTTTGATGCTAGAAAAAATACAACGGTGTTTATTTGAGTAGAGGATGCAGTAGGGTCATATTCTTCATCAAAATTCTCTTTAATTTCTTTCCTTCAGCATCTGTCCATTCCATCTCTTCAGAAAGTGTCTCTGGTATTTCAGTGGCATAGCTTTTGTCATTCAAAACAGCTGTGCTGTTTGGGACAGAAGTAGAAAGAGGGCAATTTTGTAAAGTGGGCAGATGTGAAATACTCTAATGAGAGTCTTTCTGAAGGAACCAATGCCTACTAGGATAAATTCCCTCTCTGAAGTTGTTGCAAGTGCAGTAGCTCCACATCCATGCTAAACACCTCTGCTTATAGCAGATGTGAAGGACTCATTTAATTACTGCACCCAATTATCAGATACTTTCCCTATTAACCACATGAAATGGGGGATTGGTTTGGGATTTAGTAGAAGTTACAAGGCATCTCTGTACACAAATAAGGTTCTTCATATACCTCACACCTCTCTGGCTTACCACATGCAGTAGCATTTCTTTTGACTTTAACCTTCTTCGTGGAAGTTGGGAGGATTCAGGCTAAGCCTCTGTGACAGCAGACCAGTTTTTCCATGGTATATATGGATGATTCCTTGATTTTTACTAAAATTTTCTTCTGTGACTAAGCTGATGTCTTCTAGCATGAGAGGCTTACACTGCAATGAGTGCACCAGCTTGGAAAGATTGTGAGTGAGAATGAAGACAAGAATCATTAGTAAAGAACGTTACACTGAAAAAACACCACAAAATACTTGGCTATGCTGTGGAACGTTGAAACGATTAAAAAGTGAGATGTGTCATTTTTTTTCTTCTAGCTACATGCAGCATGTGTTTCCCATGTCTCATATTACAAGCAAATGTGAACTGAGGGTTTATGGTAATACCACCTAGGAAGTATGATATCATCTTCCCCACAGGTGGTAAGTCAGTTTTCCAAGGTGTGTTTACACGGAGCATTTCAGAGCACCAGCACACACACTAGATACTTAAGCAATATCTGTAATTACGGAAGAGTTTAAGGAATAAACACTGTCTAGCCAGGTATGACTTGTAAAACACCTTATGGCCAAATATGTGATGTCATTCATATTATCTAGATAAATACTTGTTAGGGCATGAATTCAACTGAAGTTAAATGAAGGTAAGTGTGAGCATGTAGAGCTTTTGTAATTAGACTAGTTGTTAATAAGATGAATAATCTGATAATGCAGAAGCAAATTTGCTTTTATTTTGAGATTTATAAATCCTGTGTTTCAGGATGATAGTCTGTTTTTATCTAAGTTGTAAACCACAAACATAACAAATTGTAAAAGATTACTAGAGGAAAAGTGACAAACATTACCATCAGTAACATACCCAGCTTGATACATTTTTTTTCCCTTTTGGGTCATCAAAAGACCGAATACCAAAGATTGTTATGTTTATGATAGTATTAGCTTTCTTTCATATTCTTTTTGTTCGTGTTTATTGAAACAATTTCATGAAGTTCAACAGGCTGGAAATGGCTCTTACCAGCTAAGTCTGTTTGCTATTTTTTATTTTTTTACATTGGAAGCACATATATAAAATACGTGCTTAGAAGGTATAAAATGGTGTAAAATCATATCTCTGTATGTCACTTCAGTTCCAATGCTCACTCCATGACATATTCACAGCTGTCTTTCTCTAGGACCTGGGATATTTTTGTCAGAAAACGATATGGAAGGATAAGACTCTATGTCCTATTGCCATTGCAGCACTCGTCTCTCACTTTGTTTTTCATTGTTGTTTTTTCACATTCTGATCCCGTGCAAGTGGCTTAGCAGATGTGCTTGACCACCTACAGCCTTTTTGGACTGATTTCCTTCCTGGCTTTTCAAGCTCAGCTATTCATGAAATCTGAACTATGTGTTGATCTCTGAGGCTGTTCCAACTTCTCTTAATGCAGTAATTATTTAAAAGAAGTAGGCAGCAGTCCTGCAAAATATTTGTCCACATTTCTCTTGGATGCTTTCCTTTGGTGAGCAGATGAGAAGAGTGCCTGGTTTAAGCTAGTTTCCTGAAGAGGCAAAGCAAGTACAGTATTTGCTGTCTGCACAGATGTGTGTATCTTAACAAAGAGCTTTTGAACCCACTGGCCTCTCTAAACTAGAGGAATTGAGATCCCCAGGGTCCTGGAATTCCTATAAACTTCAGTCAAACTGAACAGAAGAGAGATGTATCATCACAGGTTTGCTGAAGGGCATACTTCATCACAAGCTTATCCTTTAATAGACAATTCAGCCACAAGACCCTAATCCTCTGGGGCAGGTTCAGTACTTTCACATCCCTTGGCCAGAAGTGAAGCACTGCTCTTGTGGGTGCAAGTTTTAAGTTTTATGAAATAACTTTCAGACCATATTTCTCTTGACTTCCACATCAGTCTCTTGATAAATTTGTTCTCTGGTCATTTCATGCATTATGGAGCCCCACAGGGCTTGATACTGCACCTACTTACTTTTTATGCATATATATTGTTTCTCAGCACAGCTTTTCACTATGGAGCTACAAGGCATGGCTACATTAATCATTCTTCAGCACTCCTTCTTTCCTGATGTGTCATATTCTTCTCACTGGTGCTGTGCTTGAGAGAGAACATTGATAGTACACAAGCTTTTGATCAAAAAAAATACTGAACCAAACCAAAGTGATATTTTGCCAGTTTTGTTGTTTATGTGACACCATTTACAGTGTCTGTTTATAAACTCTTTAATCTGTAACTGAACGTTGCTGGTCTTCCTTTCCCTTCTTCTCTCCAAGGAGAAGTGTCTGACTGTCAGTCTTAGGCACGGCTCTTCCCAGTGGCAGCATCAGGCCTGGCTGGATCCCCAGAGGGCTGTGGAAGGCAGCTGTCCTCTGAGCCTCATCCAGTCCCAGTGGTGTGGGGCTCCAGCAGAGCTCAGTGCTGGAATGGGCTGGCCTGGGGACAGACAGGGCATCCCATGGGGATGCCCACCTCGACATGCCAGTACACGCTGGTGTTGCACAAGGCCTTGGGCAGCAAGAGGGCCTCGCAGCCATGCAGGAGCAGGCTGTTTCCTGGGACTGTTTGAGCCCTTTGTAAGCTATTTAGTCTGCATATTTTGGATACCATGAATATGCATACTCAGGACTTGGCCATTGCTTGAGTCTCCAAAGCTGGTGGTTTATCTGAAGGCTGCTACAGTCAGTCCAGTCTTTTTTCCTCATGGCCTCAGTCTAGTCAATCCCAGCTCCTATTTTTTTGCAGCTGATGCAACTTGGTTCTTGCTGGAGCAGCAACAAACTCATATGCAGCTATTAGGGAGAGATTTGCTACCAGAACTCCTGCTCTCAATCTTTTGACCACTAAGTGTGATAAAGACAGTAGGGATCCAGATGTAGACAGGTTCAGCTTATCCGCATTTCTTTATAAGAAAACTATCTATTTCTGCCCTACCCTTCTTATTACATCTTCAGAAGTATGTGAATTGTTTCTAGTTTTGGATGAAGCATTTATTTTTTGTATTATAAAGCAATAAGGGACCTCTCCAACTCACTGATGTTGCTCAGAGGAGTAGAGTGGCTCTGGAAAGAAAGATAAAGTAGCCTGAGCTGTGGAGAATCTAAGTATTTCAGTTTTTGTAGTTCGGGCCTATCCAAAAATTACATGAATTGCACAAATGAGACATTTGCATCCACTTTCCTGCAAAAGTTTTGAGATGACAATTCCCACTTACAGCAAGTTTTATCCCATGTAGTATCACCCATTCATGGCAGTCTTCAGTTTTTCAATCATTTCGTACCTATGGTAAATAAGATTATACTGTGAAAAGTATTAGACCAACAATGACATTTGAAATCTGAGTCTCTGCTTTCACTAGAACAAAGCTTGTATTCTCCTTGGGCCACTGTAATCACTATTCCTTTTAGGAAATGCATTTCTAAGATGGATTTGAAATGGTAATGTTGAAACCTAACAATAACTAAAGAAATGTGTTTGAAAGATAATGATTTGCACAGCTCTGCAACATTTGCCGTTAGCAATGCTTTAGAAGAGGAGTAAAGTTTCTTACTTGAAAGGAAAGAAGGCAGCACTGGATTTAGAAGCATCTTAAGGTGACTAAATGAATTACTCCTGTTTCATCTGTTGACATGTGAGGTGGGAGCTGCTTTTGTTAGTGACTGACAGCACAGAGTCACCCAGGAAAGCACCTGATAGTTTAATTTACTCATTGCCGTCCTCTACCTGACAACCAAGAAGTCTACAAGCAAACAATTTTCTAAGGATGCCTCAGGCTGGCATCTGATTTTCTAAGGATGCATAAAAAAAGCTGGGTTTGTCTGGAACATGCTTGGTCCAGCAATTTCACCTCCATGTCTTCAAATACTCCTCACCAGGAATGATGTGTCAGTCCCCTTCTGACTGCAGAGGTAGCAAAGCTTCCTCAGTTTCCCCTTCTAGCACATACGAGTAGAAAAAGGCTGCTTCTGCCTCCTTCAATGAATCCAAACTTCCACAGAGAATGAAAAGATTGAAGCTTTTTCATTTGGGATGGGATAAGCAAAAGGGGATGTGTAAAATTGGACAGCATGTTTAAAGCATTTAGAGCATTTGGACTTGTTGCTTTTATTACCTTTTCACAACACAGGAGCAAGGGAGATGAAATACGAACAAATTCCAAATAGATTAAAGGAAATGCATTTTATGTAACAGACAGCTGGAGCTTGAGACTCATTGCCAAGAAATAAAAACTAGACTCAGAAGCAAGTGAGACTGGGAAGAGGACTGGGTACTTCTGTGAGCAGCAAGAATTTTAGAAATACTTTGAAAGGGCTCAAAAACAGGTTGAGAAGGGATGTAAAACCTGAGCTAGTTATGAAATTTGCATGAATCAACCCCCTTAGATTTAAACATATAAGTTCAATGCTCTTCATTTGATCTTTTGAGTCTGGAGGTAAACATCCCTGTCAAACTCACTGGTGTTAATTTTCCCATGTATCAAGAGTGTGCATAGCTGCTATGGGGTGCTGCAGTTACACAAAAAGCACTTGTCAGTGTCTAGTCTGGGTTTTTCCAATCTTAGGGTTTTCACTGTCATCTTCTAGGAATAATTCAGCGTCTCCTTTTTCTTCAAGATTTTAGACAGGTGGGAGAGCCTGTTTCCCTGTAGGAATTGTTTGCCTGGGGAATTTATTTGAGCAAGTCCTGAATGCTCATAACATCAAGTAAGTTTTGAACAGAATAGGGTTCTTGTGGCTGGTTATGATTCATACTTTAGTTGTTCACCTCCAGATCTAAGTGCTTCTCCTTCAAAAAGGAGGATTCTTTTACTTGCTGGATCAGAGAATCACAGAATATTCTGAATTGAACGGGACCCATAAGGATCATCAAAGTCCGACTCCTATCCCTGCACAGGCCAACCCTAAGAATCACACCAAATATCCTCTGATAATGCAGAAGAGGAGATTTATTGATAAGTTATTTTGTTCCTGTAAGGTGACAGCCTGCAAGTTACTTCTCCCTCTGGGTGACTGCACGGTGACTGTTTGCACATTTCTAGCATTTTTTATCTCCTCAGGGCATGTCTCTTTTGAATGCAGGGTTGTGTCAGGAGGTTGAGAAGGAATCTATAGGTAAAGTTCTCTTGTAGGAGACAAAAGGACATGGGCTGTTGTCCCCATGTCCTTCTGGTAAGACAAGAGGGAAGAGTCGAGCAGTGTAGATCCATAGTTGTATCATCTGTGTCACCCACATTGTGAAAACTAGATCCATGAGCAAGGAAAGAAGAGGAAATCTTGCTTTGTCATGTGGGAAAAAATGCTTAGCAAACCACAGTTAGGCATTTCAGACTATCTTCTTATTTATTCTTAAAACACTTCAATTTCTTTTTAACATTAGCCATCAAACGTAATATTTGAAGTTTTTAAGGAGCACAGTTACTTTTTGCTTTGTAAATAAGAGACTAACTTATTCAGCTATGGCTGTCTTTATGATCTTTTTTTTGATTCAATGGAAAAGTGATGACAGGTCTTGTCAGGCAGTAATTAATTCTTTCAGCGTAACTGTCCAAGCTCTCAAATGATTTATTTTGTGTAAAGTATTTGGCAAAAATGGAATCTACTTAATCTGTTTAAACAACAAGAGAAAAATATTAAACTAAACTTTCCATGCTGCCTGCCTGGGTGCTGTGTATTGGAATGCAGCACCTTACCACTACAGTGAGAGGTGCAGAAACAATTAAACTGATACTGGAAAAGGTCTCATAATGAGTGATTTTCTCAGTGAGAAGAATGACAGCCCTTCTTTTAGGTCAGCACCAAAACCATAGAATCATAGAATTATGGAATTGTTTATGTTGGAAAAGACCTGTAAGATTTGCAAGTTCAACCTTTGACCCAGCATTGCCTAGTTCACTACTAAACTGTGTCCCTAAGTGCCACACCTACATAACTTTTAAGCACCTCCTAGGCTGGTGACTCAACCACTTCCCTGGACAGCTTGTCCCAGTGATTGATAGCCCTTTCTGTGAAGAAATTCTTCTCATATCCAATCTAAACCTACCCTGGAGCAACCTGAGGCCATTTCCTCTTGTCCCATCTCATGTTATTTGGGAAAAGAGATCAAGCCCCATCTCACTGCACCCTCCTTACAGGCAGTTTGTAGGGAGTGATAATGTCTCCTGGGAGCCTCCTTTTCTCCAGGATAAACACCCTCAGCTCCCTCAGCCATTCCTCACAGGATTTGAGCTCCAGAACCTTCACCAGCCTTATTGCCCTTCTCTGGACACACTCCAGCACCTCAGTGTCCTTCTCTAATGTGGGCCCCAGAGCTGGACACATAACTTGGGGTGTGGCCTCACCACTGCCAAGTACAGGGCAGTCAGTGCCCTGGTCCTGGTCCTGCTGGACACTATTGCTGATACAGGCCAGGATGCCATTGGCCTTCTTTGCCACCTGGGCACAGTCTGGCTCATGGTCAGTGACTGTCAACCAACATCCCCAGGTCCTTCTCCTCCAGGCTGCCCAGCACTTGGCCTAATTGAACATCATACATTAGGTGACACCCAATAGATCCAGCCTGCTCCAATCCCTCTGCAGAGCCTTCCCAACATCCATCAGATCAATGCTCCTACCCAACTTGATGTTGGCTGCAGACTGACTGAGTCTGGATCCTCTCATCCAGGTTGTTGATAAGGTTATTAAACAGGACTGGCTGCAACACTGAGCCCTGGGGAGCACCACTTGTAACTGACTTCCAGCTGGATGTAACTCCATCTACCACCATTCTGGGCCTGGGCATCCAGCCAGTTTTTTATCCAGCAAAGAGTGTACCTGTCCAAGCCAAGAGAAGACGCTTTCTCCAGGAGAATGGTGCAAGAAATTATGTCAAATTATTTACCACAATCTGGGTAGACAACATCCTGTCCTGGTTTTGGCTGAGATAGAGTTGTTCTCCTGGTAGCTGGTACAGTGCTGGTTTGGATTTGAGATGAGAATGATGTTGGTAACACACTGATGGTTTGGCTGTTACTATGCAGTGCTTGCTCTAACTCAAGGAATTTCCAGTTTCCCATGCTCTGCCAGTGAGGAGGTGCACAAGCAGCTGAGAGGGAGCATGGCCAGGACAGCTGACCTGTCAAAAGGGATACTCCACAGCAAGGAGCACCATACCCCATATATAAACTGGGGGTGTTACCTAGAATTGGGTTGATGGCTGCTTGGGGAATGGCTGAGCATCAGTCAAAAGCTGGTGAGTAGTTGTATTGTGCATTGCTTGGTTTTTTTGAGTCTTATTCCTTTCTCTTTTTTTGTTATCTCCCTTTTCATTACTATTATTACTAGTATTAGTATATTTTACTCTATTTCAGTTATTAAACTGTTCTTAGACCATGAAGTTTTTCTTTTTTTTTTCTGGTTCTGCTGCCCATCCCACTGGGTTGGGGGAAGTGAGCCAGCCTCTGAGTGATAGTTGCCAGCTGGGGTTAAACCATGACACATCCATAAGGTTTGTGGATCCATTATTGTTCTCGTTCTTGTTGTTGGTTTTCACTGCATTAGAACAGACTACAGCATTAAAAACAAAGGTCTTCATTCCCCATATCCATTACTTGGTTCTCATGAGAAGAAGCCCGTGTCTGCCTGTTATAATAAACTGATGTACCAGATTATGGTGAAACTAATCAGAACTGACAGTATAATAGGAGCAACTGCAGCTTAAGTTTCAATAAATTTGTTTGTTTATAGATGGGATTTTGCAACAACTAAAGTGTTTTATAAATCAAAGAGATCTCCCACCAAATTTACCTTTCTAAGGAGTAAACCAACATCTAATAACTAGAAAACAGAATTGTTCTGAGAAAGCCATTTATCTAATTTCTTTTAAAATAGCTGATGGATGAGCATTTTGTTTACTTGAGCCAATGCAGCATTGATACTCGTTAATTCAGTACCACAGGACCATAATATTTTTTCTACATCCAGGTGAATGCCAGTTTCTTCATTTCCCTTTTCTTTTAGTAAATTTCAGGACCTTTCTGGTTTCAGGAAAAACCTGAGCTATCAAGCCAGCAGTAAAATACACTTTTTAAATTCTATTATGTATTTTAAAATATCACAAAACCCAAATAATTATGATGGCTCAAGTCCAACTCATGTTTTTTCATTCTCGGGTTGACGGTTTTGTTATTGTTTATCAGTCCTGACAAGAAAAATCCCATCAGGATGGGATCCATGCTGTCCTCCTCTCTATGTATGTCCCCATCTTGATCTCTAATTTGAAACTTGATCACAGAAATGGTACCTTAATTATCATTTTTTAGTCACTCTTACTGGGATAACCAGCTCTTAGATTCTTCTTAGAAAGGCATTTGGGACATGAACAGGTTTGGATATACACTTAGAAAGCACTACCAGGAATTTTCATATCAGTTGGTTTGCTATTCCCATTAAATGCATCTTTTTCTTTTTGATGAATGGACTATGAGTGCAGGCATCCCACACCATTGTGTTTTAACCTTCTCCAAATCTCCTGGTATTGGTTAATGAGTATTTTAAATTACTTAACAATGAAATATTTCAAAATGTGTACAGCAGAAAGCCATGCTTTTCTATCTGATTGATTAAGAAATATGGAGCTATGTTAATGCAACATTAATGCAGAATGCTGCAGCATTCTCCTTTCAGTGTAACAGACGATAGATCAGTAATTTGCAGCTTGGCTATGAGAAAGTTACCATCTCTTGCCTGCTGCTTAGATGAAGTTGTTTGCTTTCACTGCTGTTACAGGCAGGCTGCACCAGAGCATTCCCCTTCTGACTGTCAGCATGGGTGGATCTTCTGCTGTGGCACTTGCCCCTGGGTATTAAATTGCAGAAATATACTATTTTAGTTTTAATTTTGTAAAGATAAATTCCTTCTGTTTTCTCTTGCATCAGGCATTCCCATTCTCTTGTCATTTTTGTGCTCTTTCCCTACCTGTCTCATATGGAATTAATTTTTTCCTGATCACACAGACAACAAGGTCTTTGTACAGCAGTTTAGCTGAGGTTTTACTTATCTGTGACATTAGCAATAATAATGTTGTTGCTGGGAACTCCTTAGTTTTTTCTCCACAGGTAATAATGAGCAATACCTGACATCACATGCAGCATAATGCAGGGTAGCTGTCAGGACCCAGCTTAATGTGTGCCTATTTTACATGTACAGTGTCATCACCACAAAGTATCATTAGCAAGAGCCCACCTAGTTATTTTTAATGAATTTTAATGTGATAGATATGATTTGTAATTAACGACTGGATAAGCACTGTGCCAACAGGCTCTCTAGCTGCCAGGCCAGATAGATTGGGATAAGGAATGGGCTGTGCCTCTCTGAAAATCAATAGCAAGTTTTCCTCAGAAGCTCATTCTCAAGCTTACCTCAGTTTAGCACATTATATTTTTACTGCTGTGTTTTGTGCTTTTTAAAAATCTCCATTGGAGGGAGCCTGTTAAATCCTTCCAGCAGCTCTTTCCCTTCGGTAGCTTCTGAGCCAGTGCTCTCAACTGGCTGCTCTGTGACTTCAGAGTGTTGCAATTTGTCCTGGCTTTGCTGTAAACCTGCCAGGAAAGGGACACTTCCAAAAATATTTTAAAATAACTTTTAAAATTCTAAATGCTTGCATGAAAAGCAAGGTTTTGTACAAAGAGCCTGCTAGTGGCAAGGTTTTATTGTCTTCAGGAGCAAGGCTAACTGTTGTGGAATATCCCCAGATGTGGCCCATCTGAGCTGTGGAGTGCTGGCTGCAGCCTCAACCTCCTGCAAAATATCCCTCTTTCCTCCTTTCAGGACTCTCTCAGTTAAAATTACATAGTTTTGCTGCAGCTAGTTGATCTCATTTGGACTGAAAGGGACAGGATGGCTCTCACAAGCCGGGAGGTGGCAGCCCAGACAAGGGAGGGCAGAGACATTTTGTCCCCACACAGCTACTACATCACTCCGGGATGTCTGTCTGCAGCCAAATGTTGCCACATGCCAACGCTGTTGGGAGTCTCTTATGTGCATTCATTCAGGGCCTGTCCTCTCTTCCTTGAAACTGTGAGGTTTGAAATTAAACATCATGTTCTCTATAAATAATCTTAATTGGCAGCAAGCTCATTGAATGTGGTCTTTTGCATACAAATTAAATCCTGCTGTAGCGAGTTTGAGGCTGTCCTGAAACAGGTTCACTGTTGCAGGAGGACTTCAATTTTGTGCCACTTCACATGAATTAGTTTAAAGCTGGTCTACCAGGACACTGCCTTTCTTCAGGGCAAACCCCTCAGGCTCTTTGTAAGGGTAGCTGTTCCACAGCCAACACTGAATCTGTATTCTCCGCCCTACAGGGTATTTGGCTGGAGCTCTGATAAGAATCATTTAGCTGCGCCTGCAGCAAGAAACTCTGAAGTGCATGTCCTTTCATTAGTTGCCTCCAGGGTTTCTCCATGCTCTTACCTCCCCATAATAAATACATTATGTCTGTTGGCTGTGGAAACATAATTATGCACCTTACTGTAAGCACTTACCTATAGCCTTTGAGTGGTGTCTCATCCCATTCACTTCAGTAAATCTCTTCTGGATGTGCATCCATCTGTACAGAAATATTTGCAGAAGTCTAATCCATACTTGGCTGTATCTTTGGCCCTTTTTCCTGTGTTAATGTCAGTGAAATGTACAGCAAAATCACCACCACAATTTCAACCACAGCAGAAATGGAATCACCTTAATAAAATCAGTGCAGTAGGTGCTGGAATAAATGTTTTAAAAGTGGTATATCTGCTGCATGGGATTGAAGGGGCCTGGGAGATTTGAAAAATTAAGGAAGATAATGTAAGCTACAGTTCAATTTATTTTACAAATGTTTTACTCTTGAAAAAAATGTTAATTGATTTTTTTTAATGTAACAGAGGGATACCAATTTATCATTTGAATCTGTAGAAATGTGGGTTAACGTTAAAAGTAGTTGGCAACCCTTGAAGTTTCTCCATCTGAGACTTCAACTTAAATCTGGAAAGAGAGAATATTCACACAAGACAATGAGGATCTTGCACAGTCCCCATAAATTCCTTTTGTCACCATTCCTCTCTTACCTTGGTGCCAAACCTGTTTGCATGTGGCAGAGACTGCTCCGGCTTAGGCAGAGTGAGCACTCACATTCACTTTTTGAATCTCTTATTTTGGTTTATTTTAAATATCTACTAAAAGTTGATGTCAGCTAAAGGTAAATGGAGAATACAAGCTGAAAAAATAAATCTTACATGGGTACCTTTCTGCAGGATTTTTTTTTTTAACCTGCTCTCTCTCTTTACAGCTAATTCCTTTATAAATACAGAGCAGGAAAAAACCTATCAGCATCTACTGGTTAAGCATGAAACACCTTTCCAGATTAGAAAGTACAGTTATTGCAGTACAAGCTTAGTCAGATACGGAGAAAAAAGTAAATGTTAGGGAAAAGAGGGAATTTCATTTTAAAATCTCTCTCTACATCAGTTGATTTTCAAAACAAAACCTTAAAAAGATCCAATTGAAAAAAACGTGAAGGAAAGTGCAAGAAATGTTATTAATGAGATTGTATCTGCTGAAATTGGCTAAGTACTTACACAGGTTGCTGAAAGAAATTTGATGCTTGATTCTTTTAGACTATTTGGATGTTGCCAGAGGTGGTGTTCCACCTGCCTACGGGACACTATCTTGAACTTCACATCTTAAAAAAAACCCTTAAAATTTATATTAATCATCTCATTTACAAGCTACTGGTACTATACATGTCACTGCAGATTAAATGACTCATTGGCTGGGTTTCAAGTAGTAGAAAACAAGGCTCTGCTCCCACATCTTCCCTTTTTATCACACTGATTAGACTGCTATTTGCATTCTTTTTATCCCATCTAGAGCCTTCAGCAGAAGGCATTCTTTAGCTCTGGAAGATTAAAATTGGTCTGATGACAATCTGACGTAAATTTATCTTGTTTTCATGCTGGCATTTTAGAATGCACTAGGTTTCCATTAGGCCTGTGTGGGCACCTACATCGCTGGGGTAGTTCAGCTAGCCAGAAATGAAAGCTCATGGCCACACTATGATCTGGTGCTGAATGGCATCGGCTTGCTGGAGGGATAAGTCCTTTTCATTTCCTATGGTACCACAGGGTAAGACCATTTGACCACTGCGTAGTAGATTATATGCTTCTACTTCAGGCATGGCTTTGCTGTCTTCTTCCTTTGATGACATCCTAAGGGAGGAAAGAACCTCCCTGGCTTAGGAAGCTAAAGAGGTGTATCCAGGAGCAAGGCAGGTTCTCCACCACTTCAGGCATTGTGTGCAGTTCTGTGTTTGCAAAGAGGAATGTTCTCAGAGCAGAGGGGTTGATATGTGAGCAGTGTCCCTTCTCACCCATGTGGCAGAGCTTACAATGACCAAATTGTTTTAAACATCCTCTCCACTCTCCTGTTGCTTACTGATAAATCTAGACTACCACCTGCTGAAGGAATTGTCTCTTCATGTCGTGGTGACTTTCATTGATTATGAGCAGGACTCTGGGCCAGGAGGGTATTGCTTTGCAGACTCTCTGCCTGTTAGATGCTCTGGAAATTTGCTCATCCATTCTTGAGTCGCTGATTTCTCACACATGTGGGTTTGAGACAGCTGTGCAAGACATAAAATTACACAGAATCTACAGGATACACATAAACTTCTGGATGGCATCTGGGAGAAAATAGATCCAGGACATGGTTTAGATGCCTCTAAACACCCGTGTTTAAGGCTACTGCATTGAGATCTAGGCTATGTCTACCCCTTGAACACACCCTATAATAGAGTAATTAATCTATGAAGGGCACAGAAGGGCTAATATTTACCCATAAATGCTGCTTTTGTTTATCTTACAGAGAATAAATCATGTTTCTGACAGCTATTATTGTTCTTCCTGATGATCTTACTTGCTTTATATGTTTTTATATTTGTGTAAGTCTTTGTATCACTAAGAACGTATCTACAGCTTGAGGTCAGTGCTTTGTGGGGCTAGAACCAGGCAGTGTTTGTGTGCCCTTGCAAATAGAGATGGCACCGTGCAAGGTTATGCCAGGCTCCTAGAAGCAAAGCTGCCTTTATTGCATCTCTTGGACCTTCCAGGAAACAGAGAGAAAGGTCATTTTACAGATTAGTTGCTTCCCAAATAATCAGAATAGGTGAACTGATTACTGACAACCTGTCATTAAACTGTTGCTGAAGGCGCTAAATTGTATTGTTTAACCTGGTTCTGCAGGACAGTTATCACGATGTTGTGACTCATCAGTCTGAGATGTATCAGTTCAAAAAACCAAAATAAGTATTGCTGTCTTAGCTGCCTAAGACATTAGCCTCTGCTTTTACTGTAAGTCTTATGAAGGGGCTTCCTGGGAATACTTTTTAAGAGAAGAGACCGAGACCTTATTAGAAAACTCTGGTTAAATTTTCTCTCTTTCTAGACGTCTGTACTGCTGTAAGTTCCAAAAGTTAATATCCTGTATCACAAATTATAGAAAGCTGACATCTTCCAAGGACATCCACAGCAAAGGCTTTGTGTTTCATGAATGGTTTTTGTGTGTTACTTCGTAAAACACACACAAAACTTCAATCTCCTATGCAAATACTCTTTATATCTATATCTTTGCAGAAGTATTTTGGAAAGCATTGGCTATTATTTACATTTCTTTCTCATTGCCCAGGACTGGCTATTTAACCTCTCTTCCTCACCTCACTTTTTCAGTGGTCCAACAATGCATTTTACTTGTCTGTTCTGAAATGCATCAGGTTTGCATGTGGAAAACACAGTGTTTAACCCACCCCATAAACATTCTTTTCTGAGACAGTAAAAGGATTTTACTGTGGTTGAAATTCCCTTTTCAAATGTGAGCTACTTTATTTTATGGAACAATGAAAGGAAACCACACTGGCTCCATATGAGCACACAAGTTATAAAAATGAAAACTGACAGGAAAACACAAATAAATATCACCAAGCATGTAGTGATTGTTGAGTTTAAGGTCATATTTTATAGGATTTGTTAGGGAGTACAAGAAGAGTAAAGGGAGAAACCTAGAAGTCAGCCTGCCTGGGAGAGCAGATCATTAATGCAGCTCCAGAGACACCTCCATGCAAAAGAGTGGTTATGAGAAATACAAACAGAAAAGATATTGCTGGTGTTTTCTGCAAACTGTAAATAGTCAAGGCAGAATAAAAATAGCATGTTAGATAGACATAAAGAAGGAAATGAGAGTAATTGTTATCAAACCCACAGATCCCATTACATCCAAACTCAGGGTTCTTCCTAGTTATGGAATGTGACCTGAGTGATGCTTCCTAGCAGGCTTTTCCCAGGTTTTGGTTGGAATTTGTGCAAAGGCAGAGGAATCTGTGTGGACACTGGGTAGCTGAGAAAGTTTGGAATGGAGGTTTTTTCCCTCCTTGCTCAAGTCATATGGTGCCTCATAAATGTTTTCTATTTGCTTTGAAAAGGAAGTTGTTGTGCACGTTAAGCGAGCCAACACACAGTACTGGAGAGTGAAGGTTAATAAAGGAGGGAATAAAACTTATAATCTCTTTACAGTGGATGAAAATAAAGACAGTTGGAATATGAAATGTGATCAGAATACAGCTTTTTACCTCCAAGAATCAAACCAGTCCCTCCCATCCTGCTCTGTCCTTCCTAAACTTCATCATTTCCCTGCCCACCTTGGGATTTTCAGATGACAGTAAGTTTTGAGGATTTACTCCTCATTTGCATTGCTCTCATTCAGACATTTTTCTGTAATCTGTTTTCTATTTCACTACTACTTCAGCGTTCCCACAAAAACTTTAGCCTGGATGTTGACAACTCCACTCCTGAAATATCTTCTGATTAGCCTCCATTTTTCACTTCCCCAAATCATATTGTCCAATTGTCCTTCCTTGGGCAGACACACCTCCAACCATGCACACGCACACACCTTTTGGCTGACTCCTCAGGCCGTCCTTTCTTTTTCCATCCTATTCAAAAGTTTTGGTTTTACCTTTTATGGTCCTGCAGACAAACATTCTGTGACATCCCTTCTTACTTCTTCATACTTCATCCATCTGTTATCAATGTTTCGCCAGTTCTTCTTTTCCTTCATGTCCTTCATGCAAAACTCAGAAAACAGCAGCAGCTGAAGAAAGATCTGAATAAGGACTGTAGATATTACCCTCTTGTACCTTAAGTAGCAGAATGGTTCAGTCCAACAACAAATTCTGAATACAGACACGGGAGTTCTTAGAAAAGAAAATAGCACTACAACATCCCCTTTAAAGGGGTACTCATTAGTGCAGTGAAGACCTAACATGTGGGCAAGCACTGATGAACCTGCTTTATCCCTTTCAAGTGCATAAAACTGTAAGAAATTGTAATAGATACCCATTTACTCATTCAGGCCTAGCAGACTTGAAAAATTGTAAATCTCGTTTCCATGCAACGTCATGCATAGTGTGTTTTATGTGAAGCAATAGACTATACTATACCTCCTGTGTTAATTGAAGGTACAAAACCAGAGAGCTGATAAGGATTCCCATGAGCCTGCAAGTCACTATTCACTACTCCACTAGTCACTATTACTTTTCAGTCATAATCTGTCACACATTCCATCACTAATATAGTAAAAAGAAAAAGCATTTATACTTAGAAAGTGCCCATCAGTGTTGCAAATGACTGTGATCAACAGCTTGGATATCCTAATTGCAGCTTATTAGAAACAATGAGATTTGCATGGTAGAACCCAGAGAATTACATGGATAAATGAAAAATTCTCAACATAAAGGTTAATATAAACATATACTGCCTTCGAGTGCAAAGGACACATAAATTGGCAGCTCATTACTGCAGACTGACCCACGGGTAGGAATGTCACCCAGCTCAGAGGCTTTCCCAGGAAGTTTGGCTGCAAAAGTTACAAAAGATAAGGACATGCTTGTGGAATCCACTAAACTAATGAGAGCTGAAAGTTGTTTGAAATATCCCAATGACCTCACAGATGGGATGCTTATTAAGGTATCTGCATCAGTCTCGTTTTTGTCTAACAGATTGCTGTACAGCTTTGCTGAGGCGTAGCCAACAGTCCGTGAAGGTGTCTCCATGCTTTCTGACATACTAAGGGCTGGGGTTTTTTTTTTTTAGGCTAGGTTTTTTTTTCTGAATGAATTCAAAATGAAAACCAACATGCAGATGCAATTTTTGTTTGCGGGCAAGTTTGTGGAATAGCACATGCGAGGCAGTCAATTATGATTACTTCATCAACACGGGGTCTGCCCGCTACCTACGTGCCTATCTGCTCGAGTGCGCTGGTCAGGAGCCAACTGCAAATTTAGGTCTTGAAAGTCTGAAGAAAAGCGCTTTATGTGCAAGGGTCCCATGAAGGCTTCATAATGCAATTAAGCCCCATTTTAACAAAAGGCTTGCCATTTTGCTGAGGCATGACATGAGTAATTAAAATATCATTTTAAAAAAGACAAATGAGTGTTCTTCTCTACTCTCTGATATTGTTTGAGATAGATGGGGGGAAAAGATTATGATTTTTGTTTGTTCCGGGGTCCTTTGAGTGGAAATCAACTGCAATGGAGCAAGCAAAGCATATCTATGCAAGCTGCTAAAGGGATTCTATAAATGAAACAGTGGAAAAATGTATTTCCTTCCCTTCTGGAAAGAAATAAGTTTTAAAGTGCTTTTTTCTAGTTTGTTGTAGATGGCTGTGTAAGCATAGAAGTGTTTAAGTAAAATCTAGGCATGAAGGAAAAGGAAATGCATAGTACAAGTTGGTACGTAGATTTTGCTTGTAGTGAAAAGGTGCTGGAATGGCATGAGACTCTGGTGGGCCAACGAAAAGAGTGAGAAATGACCCTAGGTTAAAAGAGGAGACCTGTAGTTCTAGTGATTCCTAAAGATGAGAAAAGAAACATAAATTTGGGAGGAGAAATATTATGCAAGGTATGTTGAGGGAAGCATATTTCAGTGACTTTATTTCAGTAGCTCTTTTGTTTGACTGTTTTTGCTAAATCATGATGACATGTAACTGTTGCAGTGCTTTTGGCCAAATTGTGATGGATATCTCCTGTGAAGCAGAGGCATGGTGGATACTGCATTCAGCTCATTTCCCAGGATTGGGATGGAGTTTATTGTTGCTATGAAATCCATTGTTTTAGAATATATTTTCTTATTGCAGTGAGGTGCTCATTCTCAGATGAAAAAGAGGATGGAGGATGGATGGATGGATGGATGGAGGTGGCTGGATGGTGGATGGAATGGATGGAGGGATGGATGGCTGGATGGATTGGATGGATGGATGATGGATGGATGGATGGATGGATGGGAGAGAGAGAATGTGTGAGAGAGAGACAAAGAGACAGAGAGAGAGAAATGGAAAATCTTGCTAGGAAAAGAGCATGTGAAAACAAATTAGAGACCCACTGAACACAGCACCAACTAGGTCTTTTTGGGGCAACACAAGTCAGTAAATCTCTTCGGTACGCATACTCTGGCTGTCTGACAGTTTCCTTGGATCATTGTCAGAAAGGATCATTGTCACAGACAAACCCACCGTTTTTCTAAACTACTTCAGTGTCTCACACAGCCTTTCCCTACAGGTCTCTTCCTTTTCTGTCCCACAAAAACCTCCATGATTCCAGGTGTAGTGTGCAGAAGCCCTCCAAGGAGATACATGAGTGACCCTAGTCCTCTCCCCACACCTTCCTGCTTCAGGCTTTGCTCTGAGTTAAAACAACAAGCAAACACAGAATCGATGATTAAAGCAAAAATCAGGGAAGATTCCTGTTGCGGCTCTGCTTGCTCTGAACTGGGTGGAGACTGGATAGAGGAGCTTTTGGGCATCAGGTCCCAGGGAGCTCCATTTCCTACAAATACCTTTAGCAGTGTGAAAGCCATCACAAAGCCTTACCCAGGTTGAGGTGGTGCTTTTGGGGCAGTCTGTTTGTCAGCCAGTGAAGGTGCGTGAGTTTATGGGAGGAGCTGGACCCTGCACATTCTCCACAGCATTTCTCTCCTTCCCACTCTTCCAGCTGACTTGGTAGCCATTTTGATGTAGGAGCTGATGCTTCCATCCAAACATGAAAATCTTGGCTTAAATATTGATTTTTCAAACCCTGAGGCATTAAAAAACAATAGCTTTTTACATACACTGAGAAGTATGTTTACTTCATAGACCTCTTTATTCCTGCAAAAAAAGTTATTAATACATGTGCATGCACTGGGCCATTGTTATGACATTTCCATTATGCTAAAAAGTGGGATTTTAAAGTATTCCAAAACTGGTGTTCTGTTGGTTTGCAACTTCCATAATTATCAGAGAATGAACAAGGTCATGGGTCTTCTGAGAAATTAATGAAGATAGTGAGGGAAGGGCAGCAACACTCAAACTTGAAAGCTGTCATTTTAAACACCCCAGTA
Source organism: Certhia americana (assembly GCA_018697195.1). Taxonomy (NCBI): domain Eukaryota; kingdom Metazoa; phylum Chordata; class Aves; order Passeriformes; family Certhiidae; genus Certhia; species Certhia americana. The sequence goes on from CM031859.1 coordinate 76,889,210, forward strand.
ATTCTGCTGTAGGACACAAGACTCCGTGTGTGTGTCAGGGGAGTAGTTGATCCAAGGATTCAAGTCCAGCAAAGGTTGTAATTTAGTTTTTATTACCCTGTGCTGGATCTGAACTTCTGAACTCAGTATTATCTTGGGTTTGTCCTCCTGCTAATGTGCCCATGAGCAGCTGTGATACCATTACATTTCCATTTCCCCCAGTGTTCTGTCATGGGGTTCCATATTGAAATGAAATGGAAAATAATTTATTGTGTAGGATCAGGTTTTTTGTCCTCGACAGTGTATGAATTTAAATCTAGGGCAATTTCCCATGCCCCTGGAACTAAGTTTTGCTTGAAAAAAATGTCCAGAATCAACAAATGGGAAAACCACTCCAGAACACCAGGAAAATAGGAGCATTTCTCTCTGCCTTCCTGTGTTGGTCCAACAGGGCTCTGCTGATGTTGCTAATGACTGTGAAATGTTTTACATGTAAATTCTCAAAACTCCTTTTCTTAATTACATTTATAATTCTGTGGAACTGAATACACAAATGATGTTAAAATAACAGTCATATGATGCCTCTGAATTCTTGATATGAAGCTATTGTGAGTTCAAGATAACTGTTAAAAAGAGCTATTTTACAGAATAAGAATTCCTGAGAAGCAGAAATTGATGATAAAACACTACTCTATCAGTATTACAGCAGAAATCCAGACAGTAGGGAAGATATACAAGCCCTGAAATAAATGGGCTGGTCTGGTGTTGATTGAGGCACAGATGAAGTATACATCATTTAAATTATTAAATGTATGGTAATTGATGTTGTTCTAAGCTCATATTTTGTACTATTACTCTCGGGGGACGAATTTCTGCCAATCTTATCCACAGACCCAAGCAAAACTCTCTCCCACTGGGACTGTTTAATTTCATGATATGCGATATTCTTTGTCTGCAATAACATCAGAGTTGTTTGTCTTCTTATTTTAGACTGTTAACTTTCAGAATGTGTAGTCATATCTCATGTGTAGCCCATATCATTCCAGGGCTTGTGTTTCCACTGGGGCTTTCAGGATCTATTGCAGCACAAATCACAGTAAATAAATATTATTTTTTTCTCAGAAGAAAAGAAGTATCAACAGCTGGATTTTCACTTTGTCTCATTCATCTGATGAGAATGTAGTCCATTCTTGACACAAGAAAGTTACTGAGAGGTGAGTGATGAAAAGAGTTTATCCTCAGTAGAGGATCACAGAAGATGTGGCCAAAGTACTAAGATTTGGATAGATTTTGTCTGTGGTGTTGGCAGACACAATGCTTTTAAAGCAAAAACAATATTGGAGGGCTCATGTGGGACTGATGAGGAAAAAGGTCAAGTACATGGCATTTCTGGAGAGTTTCAAAAGCTTGGGAATCCATTGACTCCTACAAATCCTGACCACTGGTTTTTGCTTCGAAAAAGTCGCTTTTATTTCCAGTAAAAGCAGGAAAGGAAGATAAGAGCTTTCTAAAATGTTAAACCTTCCTTTCTGTTAGCCAGATAAATACTAATAAATGGGACAAATGAAGGATGGTAATTTATTTGTAATTTTTCCAGCCAGCGCTATTTGTAAGTGTCCACCTACACCAGTCACTCCAGGGGCTGATCAGGGGACCTCGGAAAGAAGATGAAGACAGACTTTGCTGAAACAACTTATTTTTTCCCACTTGGAACAAGAATATGGGTTGATGGGTGAAAATAGGATCCTGCAAAAAGATGGAATGGCTGAAGTGGCAGCAGTCATTCTCCAGTCTGGCAGACAGCAGTGACTTCTGCATCATGGCATCTGTGATACTGTGGCTCCAAATTATTAATTTTGAGGGTAACAACTTCCTTCATGGTGCTGCAACTGCAGCACAAGGGTGATGGGCACCCCTTCAGACTGAATCACAGCATGATGGCTAAGTTGTTTTTTTAATCTTAACGAGAGCTGTCATTAAAAGTTACTGAAGCCTTTTCCTCACTCTTTGTCAGCCCCCCTCAGCCTGGGCTGCAGATCCCACATACTTTGAAGCCATCTGAGCTCTCTTTGTTGTTTTTTTGGTGCATAATGATGCCAGGCAGCTCTGCTGCTGAGGACACCCAGCAAGACCCAACGAAGTGTGACTGATGGAAAGGCCAATACTGAAGTAAGCTGGGAAGCAATCCCCTGCAGTATTCCTTGAGCTTTCTCTGCCTGCTGGGATTAAAGGTGCCTGTGAAAAGCCCAGTGCTTCCTTTGCCAAGAGTAGCGTTCAACTCTTTGTTTGGTGTCTTGTAGGACATTGGATAAAGCAAGGGGTTTAGGTCTTTATGCTTAAGGTTATTGACATTATGTAACTCAGTTAATGACATGATGCTTTCGGCTGGTGAAAGAAGTCTTGTTATCCAGGACACATTGCTTCAAAATCATAGAATATGTCATTTCTGAAAAGGCTGCCTGCTGTCCCTCAGAACCACTGCTTTCTTAGGATTTACTTTCCCATTTACTTTCTCACTGCCACACTGCAAGTATTAATAGTTATTTTTATCACATATTATCAGCAAGAAGCTGACAACAGGATGAGTATCCTGTGAGCATTCGAGTAGGCCTGTAATTGGTATTATACTCTAAACACTGCTCAGAGAGAACCATTTCTGTCTGTATAGAAAATGCCAGCCTCTGAGGGACTTTTATTGGAAGTTATAAAAGTTAAAGAAGCTTGGAGTGTGGAGTCACCTGTCATAGACCCTTCCCATGCAACATCTGCATTCTCTATTTCTCTCTCTGCCAGCCCTCTGAAGAAGGCTTTGCAGATCCACACTTGTTTGCAGCCTGGGATTGCCACTTATGTCTGTGCGTCATTACTGTTGTCTTTTCCTCTCACACATGCAGGGCTAATGCCATTCATTGAAGGGAAGAAAAGAAATTAATTCTGCTAATGCCTAATTCAAAGTTCATTCCTCTCAAGAGCCTTTATATTTTGTAAAATCTGTGTACAGCAAAGAGATGGCCACAGAGAGGAACCTCTCCCTGTGACTGGGAGCAGGAAAATAGTTGCATGTGTCCCTGAGGCAATTTCACTTGCATTTTATGACCCATTTGATGCCGATGAGGAATCCTTATTTTCTCTGCTTCTAATATGTTTCCTACACAGACCACCAGCTGGAATCAATGGACAGGCAACAACGGAGTTTTGAACTCAGTTCCCTATATCTTTTAATTAATTGCAGTGTGCTCCATTCTGTGCTCCTCCCAACTTCTGCTCTTCCCGCCTGTGGACATCCCTCAAAACAATCAAACTACAGAAAAAATAATCCAAGACTCCAACGTGTTCCTGCTGATATGACTTAAATTGAAATAAGCCAATAATTTTACAAATTGGAAAAATCTCTGGTTTTTAATGGATGAAAACATTGGTTATAAATTCCTGAGCCCTTCTGTTCTGTGCCTAATTAAATGTGGTAAGTAAAATCTTGTTCTTTTCTTGAATTTACAGTGGTGTATGACGATATGCAGAGTACATCTGTCTACAGATTTATTATTCAGTAAATTTCATCTGCATGGTTCAATGGTAATTAAAATAATAAACACTATGGAGTCACCAGTTCATCCAAATAATTTCTGAGAGATGAGGTGAACAGTCCAAAGTCTATCCAAGAAAAACAAGTACAGACACTGAAGTCCCTTTTGCTGTTTCTTTAACTCCTCCTCACTTCTCTCCTTCATTTTTGCATCCATCCAAGGCCCAGATTTCTTACTAGTCAAGTCACTGGCACCACTCATTGTAAAAAGCTTTTCAACATTATAAAGACAAGTGGAGACACAGTGGGTGGATGAGGAAAGCCATGTCTTTGATCCTCACCTCTCATCTGCAGTGTCAGCAGGAGACCATGAAGAGATCCTCTTTTACCCATCCAATCCCAACCAATGGCTTAAAGAATTATCCCTGAAAATTAAGTTTAGAGGACAAATATAATCATCATTAGTATGAGTATTTTAATGAATTCGTTTGCAAAACTGTACTTCTGTGACAAATTGCCAGGATAAGCCCATAGCTTCAGCATCAGGCATCAGTGAAGCTTTTCTAGTTAAAAGGGTGCAGCTGAGACTGCACATCTTGTGCAGGGTGTTACCAAGTTAGGAAAAGTTGCCATTACAGGATCAGGCTGACAATCACCTGGTTGAGGCATAAGGATGTAATATATTCAGGAACCTACACATTTAAACAGACTAAGTAGGACTATAAACTTGCCATCAGTGCAGAATTTAAGTGTTGCTGCCTTTCTGCCCAGGCTACCGCTCTTGCTGCTAGCTCAGCAAAACACAGGAATATCCATCATCTGCTCTGCTATGAGGTTCCACACTGTGGCACCTTGATTTGCAATTTATATTCAGCTTGCACCTCTACACCAGTCCTCATTTTTCACCTCTCTTCCAGTATCACATATTCCCAGATTTTTTAATTTCATGAACCATATATATAAATGGAATTTGCCCAACAGAACACCAGTATTTTTCTTAGTCATGTCAATTAGGCATTAATCCCACAAATGTAAATATTTAAATTTGCATAGCACAGTAAGCCTATTGATATACTTTCTTCCTATTGCTTATCTGTGCTGCTATTGTACTGCTTCTCAGTTCTCAGAGGCTATTAGTACAGGTGTTAAAATTGTTTTCCAGTATCTTTCATGGAGATTGTAAGTCTAAGTAGAAGTAAGCACATGAGTGAATACTTGGTCCACTATGAGAAACATTATCAGATTATCATGTGAATACATCTCTGATGTTGTTGGCTGTCCAAAAGGAAAGACCTTTTTTTACTCCAATCATCTGACATGATATGTGTATCATTTTGGAATAGAGTTATGTATACTGGACCAAAATACTCACCTTCACAGCTGCACTACCCAGAAACTGAAGAATGTGTTTGTGTTCTGGGTGAGAGGGACAGAGATTTATGAAAGGGGTCTTAAGGCTTTGAAAATGAAGAGGAATGACACTTCAGGTCAGGAATTAAGATGGCAAGGAAGAGTCATCTAATAAATTCTCCCAAACATGGCCATGTGAAATGTTCCAGGAGCAGGACTATTTTACTGGCCACCAGGAGGTGTTAAAATCATGTTGAGGCACTTCTGCCCAGAAACGCTGCTCTTTGCAAGATCTAGGACAACTTCCAGTGACTGTGAGGATTTACTTGGACTGCTGGACCAACTTAATTCAAATGATGCAAGGACAAAAATATCTCTGCTCATCTTTTTCCCTTTTTGAGTACTTTCTTTGGGGCTGTAGGACACATAGCAGATTTCCACATTATGAGTATCTTAAAATATGTTCTATTCAGAGGCAGAATATCCTAAAACATTAAAATTATTTCAGACATTTTCAAGAGAAAAAAATGGCACAAAACTAACTCGTAAAGACATTCATGCCAAGTCCTGAATGAATTCAGGGATAAAATAGTGTTATTCATTCATAACACACAGCCCTGTAGATGTTTCATGGACAAGACTGTATTTGCACAACTGCTGAACTGGCTGATAGCTTGTGAGTTGGAGGGTGCATGCTCAAACTGAAATTCAAACACAATTCCTCTCCTCTGGAAAGTGGCCGCAGACAAGAGGCCATGAGACCAGCAGGTTTTTAGTTACCCACCTGATCTCTTTAGCCAAAAATTGATGAAATAAAGCAGGACTGCTCAAAATGTGACTGTCTGAGTTTTCATGACAACCCTTGCTGCTTGGACGGTTCTCTCAGCTTCACATTCAGTTATGTTGCTCTGGTTTACAGGGTGGGATTAATGCAAAATCTCCAAATGGCAAGTGTGGCCAAAATAAGACAGAAGATTTTATATCATGAAAACCCATTGAAATTCAGATCTGTTCCACTTAAATCCATAAATTTCACATCTGAACACATCTGCATGAAAAATAACTGTGTTTCCATAGCAGTCAGCTGAAAATTGCTGTTGCTGTCTCCGGCAGCACATTAAATCAAAGAGGTGTTAGGCCAGGCCTTACTGACGTTATAAACTACACTTTGGTGAAAGATTTCTGCTCTAGGACAATCAGGGGAGCAATGAAAGAAATTAATTTACCACACATTACTGGTTGTTCTGGTTGCTTTCTCATTATTATCACTCTAGTTTTGTGCCCTTCTGTTGTTTTTGCATCCTCTAATTCTATTATGCTTGTCAGTTTTTATCTGAGAGATACTTTAAATTGTTTTCCTTCAATCTTAGGGTTTTTCTTCCTTCTATTACTGTATGCTTATGTGAGACCAGCACTTTATTCTCTGGATGCCACCTCCTGACTGTGACCAATGTTTAGGGTTTGTGAATGAGGTGATGTTCCATTTTTTAAAAGATCTGACACAGGACAAGCAGAAATACCACAAGTAATACCTCTACTTCTGTTCTACAAAGTCTGACCTGTGAAGAAAACCAGAAAGTCTGTGTTGGGTGGATAAATAGTGATGGTAGTAGTTGACATGCAGCCTGTGTACAGGCGGTTGTTAGGGTAGGCAAATGTTATAAAAACCAAAGAAGCTTTCTTTTATACTGTATGGCTATATTTTCACTAAATGAGAACTTTACATTTACTTCTGGGGAACAAAAACAATCCTGACTTTCACAAAATATTCTATAGCAATCCAATCAGTAACAAAAGCAGTGTCACTTAGAAAATTAAAAACTGAAGAACATATTAATGTGATGGAAGAGAAAAAGTTAGCATGTAATGACTGAGATTAGAATTTATCTTTTCACTTAGAAGACATCTGTTTCCTATTTATATTCACCATATTCTGTTCTATAAAGACGCCACACAGTATATCAACAGGTTTCTTACCAGTTTTCCCAAAATACTGAGCAAAACTTCACGTCTATGAATTTATTTTTGTCAGACTATTGTTCCCCCTGAGCAGTTAAAAAAAAAAAAAAACCTTTAAATCTTAGAGACATATTCTTGGCAACGAAGATGGGATTTTATAGGGGTGCATGGAGCTGTAAATGTACTGAATGCCTCGTAACAGTGATTCACATGGGCTGTACTCATTCAGTGGATTTTCAGTTATAGCCTGTAGGCAGTATCACAGCATGGACAGCATATACTGTAGAATCATCACCTTTCACACTTGTTTCCTCGTTTACTGGTTGGTGGTAGAAAAATTGTTGGTAAAGCATGTAAGGTCAGCATGTTCTTTGGCAGAGCTGAAAACAGCAGATATCGTGACTGTCATACACAAATCAGTGAAGAGTGCAGCATGCAGGTCAGATATTACTGAATATAAAGTTGAATAAATAATGGTGTGAATAAAACCTGGTGAATTTTTATATATATGTAACTTCAAAGATTTGCTACTTAGAAATGAAATTATAGACTCAGAAGATGGTGTCTAGAAGAGCCCTTAAAGAAGATCCATACAAAATCCTTTTCTTGAGAAAGGAGGAACTGCATTTAAGCATTACCTAAAAGGGTTTGTCTAGTGGGTTTCTGCAAACTTTCATCATGCCTATAGAGTCTGTTTTGCAGTTTCAGGACTCCTATCAAAAAGGTTGGGTTTTTTCCCAGTATGTAACTTAAATCTTCTTTGCTGCAAATTTGTATAATTTCTTTTTATTTTATCTGAGTAACTGTGGAGATAAGTTTATCACAGTCCTCTCTCAAATAACCTCTAGAAAAATTCATCAGAAAATTGCTATCTAATCACTCTCCACCAAACTGCTTGTGCCTGGGGTAAGCAAGAACAATCTTCTCTCATTGTCCATGCTTTAACGTCTTGTAACCCAGACTCTGTGTCTCTCCAGTTTCTCCACGGCTTTTATAACTAAATGCAAAATGGCATCTGAGGTTTTTTCTGGGAAAGAGAAGAAAGTTGTCATTATCTCCTGTAAGACAGGCACAATGCTACTATTAGAACAGCTGAGATGAATTAACAGCATTAAATTATTACTTCATATTCTGCTTAGAATCAGCCTCAAAACCCAGTCTCCCTTTTTGACCAAGGACTTATTTGCATGCTTAATTTTTCTTTCTCGAGTACTGCACCATGAACTGTCATTTCTGAATGTCATCCTTATTTGGGGTTTGCTCTTTGTGATTCCTCACAGTTAGCATGAATTTTAGTCCTTGATAGTTTACAAATCTTACAGCATGGTGTGTCACATTTCAGTCCACTCTTCTCTGTCCTCTCAGCTTTTTACTGGAATATTGATTACTTTGCTCAGGAAAGGCTCTTGCAGGAGCACATATAAAGATGGACACCAAATTCCTGAGGTGTGATCCTTCAAACTGCATTTCCAGCCAGCTGGGTGCATTATATTTATACCAATGTCCATTAACTTGTTTTTGTGTGTATCATGCTACTTGAAACCTTACTGAAGTCAAGAAATATCTGGATCTAATGCTTCCAACTCATCCACCAAGTCATAGACTGTTCTTCAGATTCCCATGCTGATTATTTTCAGTCTTGCTGATGTCTTCTAAGTAATTCCAAAGTGATTTTATAGTTGCTTGTTTGAGAACTCTTGCTGGTATTGAATGTAGAATCACTGGTACACTGTTTGCAAAGTCCTTGCCAAATTCAGGCACAATGTCTGATCTTCTGTCACCAGAACTGGCACTCTTCTGCTGTTTCCCTTCTTCAGTGGTGCCAGTGTTTCCCTCTGAATCGACACTGGAAAGGGAAAATATCTACAGTACTGTGCTCTCAAGTTATGAACAGAATCTTGTTTTCCAAAAGGAAAAAAAAGAAAAGGAAAAAAAATTGTGGCTGACTGATCCCAGTTTTCAAGGTGAGGGGAGGAAGGTGTGAGTATACTTTGAGTGGGGCAAAAATACAGTAAGAAGACATCTATCTTTACAACGAGCACGTTATTCCCACTGTTAATCCTTAACTTTTAACAGCCCTTTTCCACCTGAAAAGTCTTTCTCTCATTTTCTAGATCAGTTTAATTTCTTTAAGAGTCTTCTTTGAGTGACCCACTTCAAATGCTTTCTAGAAACCCAGCTAGAGAATATGAGTGAGATCTGATTTGTTTGCACATTTGTCGCCTTCAGATAACTCTAGGAAGTTCGTGACATATTTCACTTTGCAGAAACCCTACAGCTTTTCAACAATATGCTGTATTTATCCATATGCCTACTAGACATGGTCTTCAGAATGTTTCTGTTACTTTTTCTAGTATATATCATGTTTACTTACCTGATTTTCCTATAAATTCTTTTTTCCTTTTTTCATCTGCAGTGAAACAACCAATTTTTGCATCTAACAGCACCATTATAATGGCACACTATTTATTATTCACTGGTTTTAGTCCAAAGAAGTGAAATTCATTGTGTTATAAGACTTTTGCAATAGATTCTTTATATTTTCCTATGTCCTCAAACACTGATTTAGTGTTTTCACAGACATCATTCTGCTGAGTAAAGCCAGGTTTTGAAATGGTTGAGATTAACATGGCTCTGGTGTTTTCAGCATTGTGTTAGAATTAATAACATTAACCCAAGTGTTCACTAGTTCTCTGTCTATGTAATTAGCACAATGGCTTTTTAATTTGGGTATTGCAGTCAATCCACCAGACATTACATTTGATGAATGCCTCCTGCTGGAAATTGCCCTAAATCCTCCTAATAGTCCAAAATTGTTCTCATTTTCTCTCCTTCACTCTCTTCCAGCCTAGTATCTCACTAGAAATGTGCCGGTGCAGCCCCTGCACTAGAGGGTGCCAGGCAGACCTCTGGTAATCTGCCTTCAGGATGCCTGGCTGAATCTGGTATCTGATCTTTTGATGTGTTTGTTAAAAGATATTTTAAAAAAGATGTGCCAGTGCTATTTTCATGGTGCAATGGTTCAGGTCTTAGAAAACACCTGCAGTAGAGAACAGGCAAGTAAGAGAAAGGGAGTTGCACTAAGCAGTGCTTTCCTCCATTTACCACCTTTCATTCACCAGGAGGGGATTATGGAAAGGAGTATAACTTCCTAGCTCAGGGATTTACCTTGCTTCTGAAGCAGGTCCTGAAAGCCAGCAAAGATGATGTGTTGAGGACCAGCACTACAGAATTTCCCATTGTGTTATTGCATTATGGTAAAACCAGAGCCAGCATAGCGTGACTGACTCGCTAATCCAAGGTGTAGCGTGCCAGCACAGTTGCCAAGTTTTCAGACTACGTCTTTGTTGTCTTTCAGGCTGCAGATTGCCAAGATATGTGGTTTTGGCTGAGTGGAAGCACTTTTTGTTTCAGTATGTCAACATAGCAGGCTGGTAGATCAAAACATTCTATTACTGAGTTCCGACATGCATGGGATACTGGCAAAGAAAATAAAAGATTTTCTTTATCACTTCAACAACCAGGCAGTACAGGATGTGTTCATGTCTGTGATGTTTGCTTTTGATTCATTATAGGTTTAGGAACACTGAAATGGTGGAAACCTATATCTCAAATGTAAGATCATGACCAGAGGAGAAAGTTATTCATTGAGGAAATAAGAATATTGACTGCGGGTCTTCAGGCCAGAAACCTGCAGAAATGTGATTTTTACATTCATTCATCATTCACTATCCACTTGCTCCCAACACTGTGTGGCCTCTACCTGTGTGCTGCAGAGAATTTCTGGTTTGGTTTTGTCTTCCTTTGTCTGCCTGTTATTGCACTGTCACCAAATATTCTCGTGTTTGCTTTGTATTAATACTTTGTACTCTTCAGTACCTTGCTGTAGTACAATTATGTGGTTAGCCAGCCTTCAGCAGAAGCAAAGGGAGCCTTCTCCATCTGTCAGTTCTGAAATGGCATGATATTCAGCTTTATCTCTCAGGGAACCTCCAGTTCACTTTCTTCTCTGGACTTCTAAAAGGCCTTGTGTATAGTGACTACATTGGCTAGAAAATCAGTGCTCACCTTGGTCCTGTGAGTGAGTCTGGAAGATAGACAGTTCCCTGACATAAGCTAAGACTGTAATTCTTCAGTGTTCACCAGTGAACATGCAGGATAAAAAGAAGATTTAATGAACTTTAGCAATTTCTAGTCTGTCTCTTCCTTTAGACAGCAAAAGGCAATATCATCCATAAACATTTTCTTTTTGATTACTCTTTTTGATACTTCTGATTTGTTTTGTTCAACCAGGATTTCCTTCTGAGTTTCATAAGTCTGTCTGCTTTTCTACTATGGTTGAGGCTTGTGCCTGAGCAGGTAAAAAAAACAATGTGAACTCCACTAAAACAAGAAACAAAGCCATAGAACTGATCATTGAATACTTGGGACAGTTTCTGGATATAAGAGTTAGAGAAAATAGATAAAAAGACTGCCTCTGAAGTCTGGTGTGGCTTCACTCTGAAGCACCTCCCTGTTGGAGCTGACCAACTCCCAGCTACCCAAAACTTTGTAGAACACACAGCAAGGATATTCATGAAGCAGGATCACCCAAGTACAGTGGAAACTTGTTGACCTCATGGTACTCACATGTACACCATCTTCCGCTGAAAAAAATTTCCTAGCAAAGACTGGATTCCAAGATTCAATGTCAGATTAAGAGGGGGAAAATGTTTTTGGGTAAAGCAAGAATGCTTGTAGGAAATCAGAGGCAGACCTAACCCCTGGGGGATTAACTCTGTTCCTGTTGCAGTTACTGCCTAAAATACAGTGGTCAAGAAGTCATCAGGTGGTTTAACTGAAGGTCTGAAGGAATCACAAAGAATTAGTGAGGAAATACTAGTCCACAGGGAGATTTTGGTAAAATGTGTTTCATGGGGAATGAGTCACATGAAAAGCCTGTCTGGAATTCACCGGTGATAAGGAAGAAACAGAGGGTTCTGGCTGATGGAGGACACATTTGCAGATGGCACAAAAATCAGAGAAATACTAAATAACACTTAGGGAAGGCCAGAGAGGAAAAAAGCATACTCTGGCTCCTTTGTTGTGATAGGAACAACCAAGAGGAAGCCTGGACCAAGGGGTCTGTATCACTTCTGTGGGTGCTCAAGAGGCTGGTACCAAAGGGTGTCCATGTCAAGGGTAACTTGCCCAAGGGGATGTATTTGGGGGCCACAGAATGCTGAGCACCCCAGCACCAGGAGTGTGGGATGGGAGAGGAGCGCAGAACCATCACACATCTTCTTGCCATCTCTGCCTGCCACTGGGCTGGGGCCAACTGCAAAGAGCTGGGAGGGAGCAGTGATTTGGGGAAGGGGAGGCTGATGGGCACAGTATATTTAACTAGTTGCAGAGAAAGGGAAGAGGGAATTCAGGCAGAGTCTTAGGGTGTACATGAACTGGAGGGGAGGGGAAAATACCCGAAACTGTGGGGCTCTTTAATCTAACAGATAAAGGTAGGACAAGATACAGTTTCTCAAAGTTGAAACCTGACAGATTTAACGCGGGGCACAATTAGCTGCTGAAATAGGAGAAGTTGAGAAAGTCTCCAGGGCTTGGAGTCCCTATGCCAAAGCTGGATGTTTCTGCCAGGGACAGACCATTACTCAAGCACAGATGGGAATGAAAATCTCAGCTGCTGAATCAGGGTCCACAGGTCATGATACTCCAGAAAGACAGCTGTATCATCACCTTCTCTCTGCAGCTCTTCTGTCTGGGTTTTTGATGGGCATTTAAAACCAGGATCAAGTCTGTTGGTCACTAGTTGTTGAGACACTGTTTGCAGTCACAGCTGAAAGTTGTTATTACCATCGTCTTTGTCCCTATTCCTGTTGCCATTGTTATTTTAGGTAACATAGATCAGGATCACTTCGTACTGAGGGCAGTAGAGGCATTGTGTAGCAACTAAAGCAACAGTGTTTCTTGACCCAAAGTAAAGTTCTGTGCCTGTTAACTAACAGATGCATGATAGAAATTACCTATCAATCTACCCTGCCCTCTCCCCTCTTCTCTTTTTTCATTAAATCCTTATGGATTTTATGGATTACAATAGTTTACTATCAAAAAACCCCCCCCCAAAACCCAAAACAAAACAACAAAAAAACAAAACAAACAAACAAACAAAAAAAAACCCCAACAAAAATCCACCAAAGGTATCTCAGAAAAGTAACTACTTTATTTGTCTGCTTTACTGAATAGTGGGAAACCTAGTCTCTACAACCCAACTGGGTGTGTTTGGCTGTTCCTCAAATTAAAACAAGATTCGGAAGATTAAAGTGGAGCTTGGCTCAAGATCAGGTGAATCAGCACATTTATAATGCCACAAAATGGCCTGCAGGATGTCCTTCTCTTCTGTAATTACACAGGGATTTTATGTGTACAGGCAAAGGAAGTAATTTGATTTATCTGTTCTAATTAAATATATGATGTGAGGAAACAGTAATATGTCTGTTTAAAACATGCTTAGGTTCTTTTGGTGAGAAAGTGAATGTGACTGTAAGTACTGTGCTGTAATGTGACCGTAACTTTCCCATTAATGCTCTCACTCTTAAATGTCATTTATGTAAGAAACTGTAATGGCAGGTTTGGACTGGCATTTGGGATGAAATTTCACACAACGGACAGTACTCAGAATGCATGCATTTCCAACTCTTTTTTTAATATTCCATGAGCTTATTTTCCAATCCCTTGCAAGTCACTTGGGGTAAATCCTCATATCCATGGAAATGAAATTAAATCCAGTTATTGCAGAACCAGAACCAATGAAGATATTTGAGAACATTAATTCCTATGAACTGCAGTGGAAGCCAGGTATGACCCACATGTATCCATGGTCTCTTTTAACTGGGAAATATCCATGTTTCACTAGGAGGAGTATTTGAACATTGACATTCTGGGGTTTTTTTCTTGTCTCTTGATGAATGCCTGATCACAAGATTCCTGCCTTTGGTTTCAAAAGGCAAGGTCAGCCTGATTTCTAACAAGACAGTGTCAATAAGAAGAAGTAGAAGAGGATTGTGGTGAATGAAAGGCAAGGATTTATGAAGTAAATTTTCAAATAATGCTTAAAAATGTAACAAGAAAGTGAATCAGGTTCTCCCATTGTGCCTGTCTTATCTAAGGCCAAGACAAGGTGAAGAATTTTTTGGGGACAGTCACTAAAAAAATGTCAGTGTTTTAAGACCACTAAGAGGATTAGAGCTAGGCTTTGTGGGAGGAAATGGAACATGAGCAAGTTTGGGTCTTGCTGACTGGTGTCATGCCCAAGGAGACATCCCTGGCTAACAGCTTGTCCTGGGAACTCAGAGTGAACATAAAAGAGAAAGGGTATTACCTGTTCCATCCAGGAAGGCTTTGGCAACATTAGCCTGGAAAACTACCAAGGGAAAATTATATTTCTGGAAGAAACTAATGACTTACTCAACTCCTCAAGCTGGTGGTGCTAATGACTCAGAGAGCAGGACATCTTGTTTATGTAGTTGAAAGCTTTTTTGCTGACTGTGAGCAATGGGTTTGCCAGGGCAGAGCCCATCCAAAACTTGCCAGAAAGCCAGGAAAAGGATGAGGCAAGTACATCTGCTCCTGACTTTCAGGAAAGGGGTGCACAAGCTGCCAGGGTGAAACACCCATGAAAGTGTCTGCTGGCTGCAGGTTTGCACCCCAGTGCTGTTTGAGAGGAGTTCCAACTCCTCCCAGTGGCCTCTGTACCTCTTCTTCCCCATAGAAGGGGAAGTCTCCCAATCTTCAGTTCCACCCTGTACCCTGGGGTGGGGTGGCTGACATACAGTTCATCCTCCACTGCCAAAAAAACTATTGTTCTCTGGAAAGTGACTGTGGCTGCTTTAGATTCCCTTGTCCAGGTTGTTAATAAAGGCATTAAACTGGACTGGGCCAAACACTGAGCTCTGGGGAGCACCACTTGTGACTGGCCACCAGCTGGATGTAACTACATTCCCCATCACTCTCTGGACACAGCCATCCAGGCAGTTTTTCACTCAGCAAAGGGTGCGCCCATCCAAGCCATGAGCAAGCAGTTTCTTCAGGAGAATGTTCTGGGACACAGTGTCAAACACTTTACTAAAATCTGTGTATACGTCCACAGCCTTTCCCTCACCCACCTAGTGGGTGATCCTGAAATAAAAGGAGATCAAGTTGCTCAGGAAGGCCTTGTCTTTCATAAATCCATTCTGGCTGGGCCTGATCCCCTGGTTGTCCTGTACACGTGCTCAAATTGTTCTGCTCTATAACCCTCACAGGCACTGAGGTCAGACCAACAGACTTGTAGTTCCCCAGATTCTTCTTATGACCCTTCTTGTTGATGGGCATCACATTTGCTAAATTGCCATCAACTGGGACCTCCCTGGTAAGACAAGACTGCTGGTGGATGAGGGAAAGTGGCTCAGTGAGCAGCTCTCCCAGCTCCCCAAGTATCCTTGTGTGGATTCCATCTGACCCTGTAGACATTTTCATTTCTGAGTGGTGTAACAGAATTTACCCTTGAGTTATGGGGGCTTTCATTCTGCTTCCCATCACTGTTTTCCAGTTCAAGGGGCTGGGTACCCTTTGGACAACTAGATAGTCCTCACTATTAATAATTGAGGCAAAGAAGGCAATAAGTACCTCAGCTCTTTTCTCATCCTTTGTCACTGTATTTCCCCCTTCATCCAGTAAAGGATGGAGATTCCCCTTAGAGCTCATTTTGTTGCTGATGCATTTAGAGAAACATGTTTAACTGTCTTTTATAGAAGCCAGATTAAATTCTAGTTCATCTTTGCTTCTTCTTATTTTCTTCCTGCATAATCTGCCAACATCCTTGTAGTCTTCCCGAGTTGCCTGCCTCTTCTTCCACAGGGCATAAATTCTCTTTTTTTCCCTGAGTTCTAGCCAGATCTGGAGTCCTATTCTGTTGACATGGTTTTAACCTCAACACTTTGCTTAATCCCTACATCACTCTGCTCCCACATGAGAAACTTGTCCTTTTTTTACTTCAAACTTTGCTGCCTCACACAATGACACACAAAAGGTGACCTGTCTCTGTCAGCTGGAGGCCCACCTTGTAACTGGAGAGAGCCAGAAGATGTGGCAGGAGGTGGCCTGTCAGGACATAAAAGGAGTGTAAGAAGTAAGGTACCAGCTGCCATTGGATAAGCAAGTGTTTTACACACACTGTGAGATAATCCCTGAGATGCTGCAGTGTGAGGTGCCTGCCATGAAACACCTTGCAAAAGAGCAGTGCCAGGGAGTGCAGAGCTCCTCTATGTTTTGAGCAAAACCTGTTGGAAGCACAGATTTTTCTCACATCTCCATGCTACTGATACAGAGACCAGGGCACTGTGTTGCACACCAGCTCTGAAATCCAAATGTGGAAAATCGCTTTCTCATTCTCTCAAGACAGGACACAGCGATTTCCCACACAGCCAAGTGAGAATCAGCTGTAATGGAAAGCCTGCAGGGGACTTTGTACTTCAGTTCCTTGTTTCCTCCTCTCCAGAGTCTCTGCTGTGTTCACTGACACCAGTGAAGTCCTACTCATTCTGCCCTGATAGCTGATCTGGATCAGTAACTTGCTTTCCTGGGCATCCCTCAGACACCGTGGTGTTCCCTCCCCAGTGTCTGTGGCTGTGTGACCCAAACAGGGCACAGCTCAGTGGCACTCATGCATGCTGCTGTGGGCAGTGCTTGCTCCTGGCTACTGGCTGCTTCCTCCTCTTTCTTCCAGCCTCTCTGGGCCTGTCCTGCTACGTCTGTAAAATGTCCTGTTCAATTACTTTCAGCTAGTTTTATAGATATATACAGCTTTTGGTAAGACTCATGTGACATACCAAATACTTTCCTGAAATTCTTACTTGTTGTACAAAATTTCTTTACCCCATTCAGCATGATTCTATTCCCCAGATTGCTTCTCCATTGCCTGCCTCTGTTGACAGTGATAAAACATATGGACTGCTTCATTATCTCAGGGTACACACAGACAATGTGCTAGGGAGACTCACAGCACTGCTGCTACTACTGCAGCCTCCTGCTTTTAATTACACTTGCTAAATCCAAAACACTCCTTCCAATATTTATTTTTCTCACTACTAATAATAAAGGCTTTCTTGTATCATCTGTAGGCTGCAGGTTGGCCATACCTGTGGTTTTATTTTTTCTCTGTCTTGTATACTTCCATCATGTTTAGCTGAAGAGGCAGGAAATCTTAACCTGTGGCAGACCAGTGTTTGTCATCCTCGGGAGCTTTGGTCAGTTCAGCTGGACCTCTGTTGTGGACTTGGGAGTGTGAGCACAGTGTTTGAGCATGGCTGGGGACAAGCTGGTATTCACAAATCTGGAATTTTCATTGCCCCACAAGACCCATAGGGAAGGATAAAGTGAGTAAAATTACAGGCATACTTTTTATCCCCAAATTTATCATATTGAACAATGACACTGTAAACTGCCTATTCATTCATCAGTGATCAGAAACAAGCATGGCAGTAAATAGTCCATCACTATAGTGATGGTCCCCTACCAGGGACTGAAAGGCAGTGACTGAAGGCTCGTGACTCCTTGGAAGTGTTCTCCTACTCCTAATTCTGAGTTTCACCCAGTGGCATGGTCCGTTTGTGAATATAAGGTCTTGGAAAAAAAGACCATTGTGGTCTTACAAAGTGCTTTAAGAAAACCCAGCACTGATGTAGGAAGATATAAAAATAAGTTACGTTTAACTCTTTCTGTTTTCCTGTTCAGCTAAGGTTCTGTTTCAGAAATTTTCCACCTCCTGCTTAACCTTCTTTCTTCATTATATTATAATAAGCATTTGTTGCTGCCTGATGGCATCTGGTTCAAATACCTAGCAAGATCAAACTCAGGAGAAAATAAATGGGAGCAACAAGGCCCTCTATAAAATAGCCTACACCTTTCATGGACTGGAATGGATGTTTGTCAGTAATGAGGCACTGTAATTAAGTTAAATAAGCCCTGGGAATACCTCTGCCATATCTGTCTGTGTAACACTCCCTTAAGCAGCAACACTCCCACGGGAAATTAAATATACTGTTTGTGCATTACCCAGCCTTATTTTTTGGGTGTTCCTGCAGCTAAGAAACCCTCAATGCTGTCTCCTAAGCAAAGGGAGGGAAGGTTTTGGGCTTCTGTGAAATTTGGGTGCAGTTCAAGCGCAGACACCAGCTGGGCCACTCTGACATGCTTGCCCTGGGGTGCAGGTGACTGCGACAGGCAAGGAGATGGAGTGGACACCTTGGTTCTTCTCCTTCATTGGCTCCCCTGCTGTGGGCTCTTTCCCCTGCAGCACATCTAAGCATGGGTGTAATTGAATGAAACAATAGTAATAATAGTCATCATCATCATCAAAACACTGAAAAATCATGCTGCTTTCCTAGGATGAAAAGGCTCAAACACAGCTGTCCTTTTCTCAGGTGATTACTCAGTCTAACTCTTCAAGTGGCCATGGTAACCTTTCATTATCCATTGAGGTGGTGGTGAGCTTTCCTATTATTGGGAAAGTCATGAGAGCCTGAGGAGAGCAAAAAGCATTCTGGTGATAATGTTGTCATGACAACTTCTCTCTTTGTCAAAATAGGTGTTTTGCAGGAACTCAGTTCTTCGCAATGATTTTCTTTTTCTTATTAAAGGCCCCTGTCACCCCACAAAAATGCTGTGGGAGTGAAAGATAGGATTTATTTTGTCAGCATGCTTTTATCTAAAAACACTAGGTGGATACCACTTTCCATATCCTGAATTATCTGCAGTCCGTACTGTAGGAATTACTTGCTTGTTTTTTTTTTTTTTTTTGTTGTCTTAATGTAGTCTTTCTTAAATTACATGCTTATTAGACTGGAGAAAAAATACTAGAAATATGTAAATTAATGGTTTCTAAATTCCTTCACTGGACGGGAAAAATGAAATCACAGTTGCCTTCACAATAAATGCAACATGTTCGTTTTACATCTCTTATTTTAAAAATAGTCAAACTCAGCTTCAGTTTTCTTTGGAAACCAAGTTTTGCAAACTGTTTCCCAGATGTAATCAGTATTCTCAAATCTTTTTCAAACTGTTAGACTTGAGATTGCATTTTTTTACAAACAAAGAGTTAAAAAAATTGCTTATATCAAAAAGTGAAGTAGCACTTCAATTATTTCTAAGATGAAAACTATCAAACAGTTTTCTGCTATTAAATATGATGGTAAGGGTGACAACATAGCATTGTACTCCAGTGCAATTAAGTTCTTTCTACTTTCCCATGAAACTTCGCTGCTTCAAAGAGTATTCTCAGAAAATGCTAACTTGTTCAAGCTACGTAAATTGCTCCAGAGAGTAATAGCCTCTGCATTACTCTCACTTTCATGAAATTAGTTATTTTAGAAATTTTTTTGTGGATTTTTAAAAAATAGAACTAAAAAACAAACAAAAAAAAAACCCAAGAGAAAGAACAGGAAATAGGTGGTTAAATAATGATAATCTCAAGTAGAATATAAGACAAAACCTAAGAATAATAGTAAGGGAATTAAAAGCCTTTCATATGAAAGAAAAGTAGAGATGACTATATTGCTTAAGGTTTGAAGAGAAGGTGTATGCAAGTTGAAATACTACAGATACATGCAGTCAAGTATGGTTTAGACATCAGTTCAGCATCTTGTCTTAAAAGAATAATGACATGAAGGTATTTTAAAATTTCATTTGATCACTACTTTCACAAAACATATGTACAGGAAACACTAAAATGAATGTCAGTTTGGTAGAGAACTCTAAGAATACAATTGGTAGACAGAATTAGTAAAATCCAAAATCAAATCAGGTACTTACCTAAGAAAAGTGAGTATTTCAGAGAGCTGAAATAGTCTATCTGTGTGCAGGGGTTCTGTGTCGTCTCTCTTCGCTGCGTTCACAACTGAGCGCTCCACAGCGTGGTGGGAACTGCTGAGCTTGCCTCCTTCCTTGTCCTCTACAACACCTGGTGTTGACAGCTGTCGGGAAAGGGGAGTGGACTTGGTACATTGTTCTTCTGATTTGCATTGGTAATTCCTGCAGTGCCATTGCAGAAGTCAGAAAACACCCAAATATCAGTTGTGTAGAGAGAAAGAAAGAGAGCAGAGAGGAAAGAAAGAGAGAAAAGAGGAAAGAGAGGAGACGCAGGAGAGAGAAAGAGATTAAAATAACGAGAAATAGAGAAAGGGGGACAGAGAGACAAAAAGAGAGAAAGAGAGCAAGAAAGAAATAAAAAAGGAAAGAAAGAAGGAAGGAAGGAAGGAAGAAAGAAAGATAAATAAGGAATAAAGGAGAGAGAAAAGGAGAAAGAGTAAAAGAACCAGAAGAGATATCCCTACAGTGACATGGAAACTTGGTCAGCTGCTTAGCTGATGTGCACCAGCTGAGCTTCTTCCCTGTCTTGTGTGGACCTGTTCCAACTGACACCAACTAGGATCTTACCTGTGCCATCTGCACTTCCTAATCAAGTCAAAGTTTAATACTGCAGGGAAGAAGGAATGGTAAATGCAGCTTTCCGTTACTTCGGAGGAACTGGGAGTCCTGTGAAGTTACATGTCATCCTGGGACAAAACACTCGGGCCACCCTCCTCATGGTGTGGGGTGAGTGACACAGGAAGAGCCTGGTGGGAGCTGAGATTGAAGGATGTCTTTTAGGAGCTACTAATAAATATCGTTAGCTAACTAATATGCATTGTTGACAGTTTACAGAGAAAAAGTTTTGGGCCTTTTCACCAATTGAACAAGTTGGCTTTTCCTAGACTGAAGCCCAGCAGGAACTGAAAACATGCAATGTGGGCCCTTAGGTGATCTGAGCCCCAAAATAAAATAGGAGCTGCTTCACCTGTGACCTAGGCATGGATGGGTGATACAGCTAGCCCCTGGCAGTAGTGCCAGTGAAGTCTCTGGACACACTAAGTTTGCTAAATGAAATTCCTCAATTGTTCATTTGTGCAGCTTCTTTCACTGCAATTACCTGTATTCAATTTTGCTGTAGGATTTTTGTCCTATCTGCTGGATTCTTAAACTAATGAATAATGTCTTGGCTTCAATGCCAATGGGTTATATGAAGGAGTGTGCAGAGTTGCTCATAAAGGGGAAATCCCAAATACAGGCAAAATAATTTGAGATTCATTTTTGGTTGAAAGGCAAGGGCAAAAATATTGTTAATCACATCAGATTATAATTTTCTCTAAAAACAGATTAGGTTTTCATGACCCACAGCATTAAATTTAAATAGATATCCTTATTAAAAAGATCTGTCTTTGTGGGTAGATGCATTTAGCTGAGTTTGAGGATATATTATCAACATGCTGTGAGAGATTAAGTAATTTAGTTAAAAACCTCAAAATACGAGATTTGCTTGCATCTGGGATAAGGAAATTATTTTTCTGTTTTAGCAGAAGAATGTACCCATCAGAATAAGGTATCCTATCACCATTAGGGTAGTTCATCACTTTGAACTATTCTTTTATATATCTGTGAATTTTTCCTTTTGCAATTTAGAAAATTTATTTAGAACTCTCGCTCCTTTGGGTAGGAATCAGATCTCCTTAGTGCCAGGTATAATTTAATGTGCACATATCTTATTTTTTTTTTTTCTGGTGTATAAAACAGAAATGCCTGTCAGCCTTTTTCAAACAATTGTTTTTGCTTCTATGCTCTCCTGGCACACTGGTTTCATTTAATATTTTATCCAGTCCTTTTCATACTCATTGCAGCTCTTTTATTTGTTACGCACTGAAGCTCATCCTGATTATAATAACAGCACATTAAATTCCTGTCCAGCTATGGTTTCACAGTGCAAGGGGCAGCTCTCAGTGCAAACCTAGGCCCTGATGATCCCCAGCCCCAAGCTTGTGATTTGTGGAGCTCTCCTTTTGGTATTCCCATGGCAATTCTGGCTGTCTAAATCCTCTCCCAAAACTGGGGGACCCTACCATAGGGAATAATTACCTTCAACATTATGCTGTATAATTTAAATTTAGTCATATAATCTGAAGACACTTTTTATTCAGTTTTAAAAGTTATATACACCAGTTGAAGGTGGTGATAAACTCAATTAACTAGGCTGCTATAAACCTTATTTAAATCAAATTAAGTGCATTTCTGCAACAGTTAGCATCTATTTCATTAACTGTGATTAAAAATTGCTTGAGAGTTAAATTGGTGTGACTTTGAATATAGATAAAGCCAGAGGAAGACAGAACTGGCTGCTGATCCTGAACCAGACTGGAAAGTTTGGAGTTATTCTTTGTACCCAGGACACCAGGGCTTTGTTTCTTTTAATTAAAACTGGGATCCTGCAGAATGTAATGGATGTTGTTTAGAAAAGCTGCCCACTTGTTTCTGATAATTGGATTTTTCTAGCCCAGATAAATATCCTACTATGCCATTTCACTGAGTCCAAGAGGATTCCTCCAAATAATTAAAAAACGAGTGCTGAAGACTACAACCACCTCATTAAGATAAACTTACAACAACATCTTGGGTTCAAATAAGGAGTTCTTTTCTTTTTTTTCTGGAGAGAGGCCACAGTTTGTTTAGCTTGGCAGCAGCAACAAACTGATTTTCATGTACCCAAAAGAGCCATTACTGCTGAATCATTGTCTGTCAACTAACATGAAATTGGACGAGTATGTTTTTACTAGGGGTCTGCTGAAACTAATTTTGAGATGCTTACAGCAGACAAGTAATGAGAGAAAATGTAAGTGAAAGTGTAAATATTGCAAGAGAACTTCCGGCATGTAGTCTCACACACACAAACAGAGGCTGATAAACACACCTGCCAATACTTGATGCTAGAAATAATAGTTAGTCTGTTTCATCAAAATTATGTTATAATTTTATTGTTTAAGCTCAATATATTATGTAGCAATACATGTAGCAACGCTTATTAAGATAAATGATGGCTTGCTATATCAGCTAATCAGCTGATATTATAATGTCAGATCTAATTCATGAGCCATTTTTTGTTAGTCTGCTTTTTCCTAACAAAAAGATACAGAGATTTTCTCATATAATTTAGCCCTAAAAGATAAATATACATGTATATTTATGTATATACATGTACATGTGTATATATATATATATATATATATATATATATATATTCCTATATACCACCTAGGAAAGCTGGCTAGACAATCTAGGAAGAGGTTGTTGGAAAAACTTCAGTGGAAAAGTATATGCAGACACTGGAGGAAAATGGGAAGGTTAAAAATGTCTATGTGACTGTTTAAAAAATAAATTGAAATGACCAGAGCTGTAACAATGAACAGTCAGGGGGTCATCTGCATTGGGTGGCCAAGAAGGCCGATGGAATCCTGGGGGGCATTAGGAAGGCATTGCCAGCAGGTTGAGGGAGGTGATCCTGCCCCTCTGCCCAGCCCTGGTGAGGCACATCTGCAGTGCTGAGTCCAGTTCTGGGCTCCTCAGGACCAGAGACACATGGAGCTGCTGGAGTGGCTCCAGTGGAGGGTAACAAAGGTGACTGAGGCACTGGAACATCTCCCTGCTGAGGAAAGGCTGGGGGAGCTGGGCCTGTCCAGCCTTGAGCAGAGGCACTGAGAGGGGCCCTCATCCATGTCTGTGAGTGTCTGAAGGGAGGTGCCAAGGGCATGGAGCCAGGCTCTGCTCAGTGGTGCAGAGCAACAGGACAGGAGGCAATGGGCAGAGACTGATG